>JAZAVI010000008.1:0-600000 GCA_036326025.1 Chrosomus eos
ATGACACGGAAGAGAAGAGATGGTAGAATAAAGTCGTTATTTTTGTTTGTTTTTCGCACAAAAAGTATTCTCGTCGCTTGATAAACTTATAGTGGAGCCACTGTAGGCACATTCAATATTTAAACATTTTCTTTAATGACTTTCTGGGCCGTCAAGTTTCATTCCCTTAGGCAGCCTATGTAGCAGTGATGTACCTCTCAGATTTAATCAAAAATATCTTCATTTGTGTTCCGAAGATGAACGAAGGTCTTACGGGGTTGGTACAGCATGAGGGTGAGTAATTAATGACTTAATTTTAATTTTTGGGTGAACTAACCCTTTAATCCCTAATATCGGTCGGACTCTAATTAACATTTCATATTTCTGGGTCATCTCCATCCGTTAAGCATGCAGATAGTCTTTAATATATACCATTTCTGGGGGTTTATCAGAAGAAGATTTATCAGAAGATTTCATAGTCATTGTTCTCCATTTTCAATATTTATTACAAAAGCCTTATCAAGATTGTGTCACGTTTTTATGTGTTCTGTTATGTTTTGAGATCATGTTTCCCCCTGTCTTTGTGATTTTTGGTTTAGTCCTGTTAGTTTTTCCCGCTCCTCGTTTGTGTTCAGTTTCCTCACCTGTGTTCAGTTAATTATCTATCTCGTTTGGTTCAGTTCATTTAAGCCCTGTGTTTTCCCTCAGTGTTTATTGGTCGTCGTCGATGTATGGTTGTGTGTTTATCCTGAAGTCCTGGTGTTTGTTCCTTTGTTCCTCAAGTTGAGTTTTGTTAAATAAATCAACTATATTGAACCTCCCTTGTCCTCGTCTTCGGCTACCTGCACACAACCCTGACAGATTGTCCTTGCGATGTTATTTCTCTTATAGGGCCTTACAGAAGACGTAACATGCAAGTTGAATGTTTTCATTTCTACATTATGTAGTGTTTCTACAAAAATTGTGTATAACTTGCACAAGAAAATGTGTGCACTTTATTTTACAGTGTCCTTGTTACATGTTGCATGTATTTACCATAGTAATAACAGTGAAGTATGCATAGTTACACGCAAATTACCCTCAACCAAATACTAATCCCTGAACCCTATAATAAATACATGTTGTTAATATTACTCAATACTTAATTCCGTTGTAACAACGACACCTTATAATAACGTGTAACCACAATGTGTCAGGTCTGAGGTCATAATTTCCTAGGTTAACATCACATCCTACTAATGCACACTCATGTATTAATAAACCCTAAAGAGGAGGTTAAACCTATCTTGAAATATCTCATGGGGGGAACAATAGCCTGCAGTATCTTAGACTTCATTTCTATATAAGTCCACTTGAGGAGGCGTAGAGAGTCTGAAAGGAGAAGCAAAAGTATTTATTCACACTGAGCACTTCAGCTCAGACTGACATCTCTCTCTCGTCTTCAGATCATCTGACGGTAGAATTGAAGTCTTTTGTTATTTGAAACTTTTCTGCTGCTTTTCGCTCATACTGCTGAAGAAAATGATTCACCCGATTTTCCTCCTTGTGTGCTTGTGGTGTTTAGTTGGTAAGTTATACTTGTTTTAATGTGCAGTTTACTGTTTAAATCAGTGAGAAAAGATTTTGCTTGTGCTGTAAAAATGTTTTAAATTATGATGACTGTAAATCAATCTGATTCAGCAAAATAAATCTTAACCTTTATCTTACTTGTTTGAAAATGTGAACTAGTTTGAAGCAATCATTTCTGTTTGTCCTGCAGGGGTTTTTGGCGTTGCAGATGAAGTGAAGTCAGTGTCAGTGATAGAGGGAGAATCTGTCACTCTACAGCCTAATGTTACTAACATACAGAAAGATGATCAGATCCGGTGGAATTTTGGACATAAAGACATTCTCATTGCTCAAATCAATAGACAGAACAATGATTCGAAATTTTATGAGGGTAGTGCTGATGGGAGATTCAGAGGCAGACTGGAATTGGATCAGACTGGATCTCTGACCATCACAAACATCAGAACCACAGACTCTGGACTTTATCAAGTCAAAACAACCAGATCAGAGACGCCGCTCAACATATTCAGTCTTATTGTCTGTGGTGAGTATAGCAGCTGGATCATTCGATACATGACCCTGGACCACAAAACCAGTCACATGGGTCAATTGTCTGAAATTGAGATTTATACATCACTTAAACGCTGAATAAATAATCTTTCCATTGATGTATGGTTTGTTAGGATATGACAATATTTGGCCAAGATACAAGATATTTGAAAATCTGGAATTTGAGAGTGCAACAAAATCGAAACATTGAGAAAATCTCCTTTAAAGTTGTCCATTTATGTTCACAATTGTGCTGCATTCATTCACAAAGGTAAATGTTTTATATATTTATGGTAGGATATTTACAAAATATCTCCATGGAACATTCTTTACTAAATAACCTAATGATTTTTGGCGTAAAAGAAAAATCGATCATTTTGACCCGTACAATGTATTGTTGGCTATTGCCACAAATATACTCATTCGACTTTTGACTGGTTTTGTGATGCAGGATCACATATACACAGACAGCAACATGGTGTCGGATTACGGCCCAGATCCGGCCCACATCTGACACTATGGCTACGTTCACACTGCAGGCTGAAACGACCCAATTCCGATTTTTTTGCCCCTATGCGACCTGTATCCGATCTTTTCATGACAGTCTGAACGACACAGATCCGATCTTTTCAAATGCGACCCAGGCCACTTGGGTATGTGGTCCAAATCCGATACGTATCCGATCTTTTGAAATGCGACCTCAATCTGAACGGCCAGGTCGCATGTATCCGACCCGCACGCCGTTGATATGCGACAAACGTCATAATTCTGCGTTGAAGTAGGCAGGAATGAGAAGATAAACAAGTTAGCTATCGTACGATAGCACCGATAGCACGCACCTGTCAATACACTCCAACGCGTTGCACTGTTATGGTCCGCCGCAGACGTGTCTCTTCCCGTGAGTTAATCGAAGGCGCTCAAACGCTCTCCTCCTTCTTAATTTTCTTCTTAAAACGAAAAGATTGTAATTGTGCTGGCTCTGTTGGGAAAATAACTTTAATATTGCTAAACGAGCTCCACTGTTGACATTCATGTTTAGGTACTTCCGCAAACAGCAAGTGACGTCGTTGACCGTTGAGTACTCTTCTGCGCATGCGGGTCACTTCTGGGTCATTTCACGTTCACACAGGAGATCACTAAAGGTCGCATTTAATTGGAAATGTGAACGGCCTTGCAAAAAAATCGGATTTTTTCAAAAAATCGGAATTGAGCATTAAGCCCTGCAGTGTGAACGTAGCCTATTTTGCTGCTGGGACATGTCGTACAGATTAACAGTACCCAGGCAGCAACATAGTTTTGGCCCAGATTCGGCCCACATCTGGTACGCGTTGAATTCACATGAACCAGATGTGGGTCGGATCTGGGCCGACACTATGTTGCTTCCTGAGTAAATATAACTTTTTGAATTAAACTCACTAATAATGTTGACAGATTATTTTTGGGCCTAAACATGTATGTGGTTAAATTTAGGTCTCTTCTTAAATTCACTTGCATGTTTTGACAAACTCAGTTGTCACTGGATTGCAATAGGAGCTTCATTTTCATAAAGTTAAACTTTTCACCACTTTCTCTCTGTCCTATTTATGTTGTGCCTAAAAGTTTTTTTAAGAAAAAGTGAGCCGCCTACACAAATATTACACTGAGAGTATTCAAAAGCATCCAGCAACTTCATGCAAATTGTTTGCAGAAAATAAATAGGCACGTTTGTCATGAGCATTGAAAAATGCAGATAATGATCGGGTCTCCTTATAGTAGAATATGAATCATATTCTATACAAAATGGATGAATTGAGTTGTTAGATATATGCTAAATATTGCATTACAGAAATCTGAACATGTGTTACGAGCATTACAATAATCTAGCCTTAAAGTCAAGAATGCATGAACTAACTTTTCAGAATTATTCATTGAGAGCATTATTATCGCAATTTATATATATTTTTAAGATACGGAAAAATATGGTTTTACACAGAAGTGTAAAGTCCAGGTTCAGAAAGTAAAAGTCCTCCTCAGTATTTTGTTCCAATCACTTGGATTTGCTAATTAGCACAGTTTTTCAGCCAGGAGAAAGAACTAATTAGTGAAATCAGCTGGCTGAGATCATGGGTGGAATAAACACATGGCAGGACTTTTACTTTCTGGCCCCTGGACATTACACCTCTGGTTTTACAGATGCTAATAATGTGACTTTTAAATGACTGATTGGTATCAAATAATCCCCCAAAAATTCTCTCTCAACGAATTCCAGAGACACTGTGTTTCTGTAAACATATATTTCTGTTTTCTAACTTCACTCATTTCTTCTCTCTTAAGAAAGTCGCTGTTGTAGTTTCACTGAAGCTGTGATCCGATTGGCTCTCTCATCTCTGGTGGGCGTGGCTGTGATGGTCGTTCTGGTTTATGAATTCAGAACCAGAAATCTTCCACGGAAGAAGACTGTGAAGAACGCAGAGACAAACACTGATCAACCAAATGAAAATTTTCTTGAATCTCTGGTGCCAATATATAACGAGAACTCCTTTGAGTAAATATCAGCAAACTTATTCAAGCTCATTCAATGCTAGGTAAAAAATGAATAAAAAATGCAGTACATGGTCAACCTATTTGCGCTGCAAACCAGTGTGTTTATGATTACAATAACAAATGAAAATAATATGATAAGAAATAGCCTATCAGCATAGCGGACTGTTTTTCTACAGCTAGAATATCTAAGTGGATAGCACATTTCAAAATACAGTTCAGCCTAAAACAGCTTTACAAAGAACAGTGTTTTTCAAACCTGACTATTAATAATGACTTTATTAGAATATAAAATAATCTATTAGTATATCTGTTCCCATTTATCATTCACAATGATCTTATTCTTCAAACTTTTGTTTTATACCACCATTAATGATTAGTTTATAGGCTAAAATCATTTGTGTACTTTTTAATAGTATAGGTAAGAATGTTATAGGGCAGGCTGTGTTATTGTTAATGGTATTTGTCCTCTTTTCAATTTTTCATGCTGTTTGTTTCATACTCTTAAATCTCTCCATGTTGTGGTGATGTTTTAGTGTAAACAGACAGACATTAAAGGGTGCAAAAAACATAACAGTGACTGAATTAATTTCACTTCTACAGATTGCAGGTGCTTATATGTCATGTCTCAGAAAAACAGATTAATACCGCATTTAGCTTAATGTTAACTATCAATTAAAGGGGCAGTTCACCAAAATTTTTTATTTCTGTCATTAAATACTCACCCTTATGTCTTTCCCAGAAAGGTATAGTAAAGACATTGTTAAAATAGTCCATGTGACTACATTGGTTGAACCTTAATGTTATGTATAGTGACCCCAAAAATAACGACTTTATTCAACAATCTCTTCTCTTCCACGTCATTCTCCTTCACTGTTGACGTAGTGTAAACAGTGCAGCACTTCTCGGTTCTACGTAAGAATGCCAGCTCAATTTTGGCCAGCCAAAAATCTTCATTTTTAGGGTCGCTAAAAAACATTAAGGTTGAAACACTAAGTAATTTACATGGACTATTTTAACGATGTCTTTACCTTTCTGGACCTTGAAAGGGTAACTCTTTATTTCGATAGTCCACTTTAGACATTCTAACTATAACTTTTCAACTACATGTCAACTAACTGTCATTAGAGTATTAGTAGACTGTCTGCTTAATATCTGCTAACACTTTATTTTGTTGGTCCCCCAACACACAATCAACTGACTATAAGAAACTTGGCGACTACAAGTCAACTTATTCTCCTAACCCGAACCCTAACACCTAACCATAACCTAACAGTCTACTGACAGTCTACTATAATATACTAATACTCTAATGAGAGTTAGTTGACATGTAGATGGAAAGTTACTTATAATTAGTAGAACGTCGAAATAAAGTGTAACCCACAAGGGTTGCAATCACGTTGCTGCCAATGGCTGATTCAGAAACCTCTCAGATTTCATCAAAAATAACTAATTTGTATTCCGAACATGAATGAAGGTCTTATGAGGGTAAATAATTAATGACAGAATTTTCATTTTTGAGTGAACTGACCCTGTGATATACACTCTCAGAAAAAAAAAGTAAAATTTTGTACCAAAGAAGGTATAAACCCTTGTCACTGGGGCGGTAGCTTTTACTGCAAAACTGTACCTTAATATAGAGGAACAAATTTGTTCCATTCCAGTTTGTACCTTAAAAGGACATGATTTGTACCATGGGCAACCTGTTTTTTTTTTTTTAAACTTGGTACAATGTTGTACTATTATCAGAGGTACAAATGTGATCCTTGAAAGGTGCCACCCCAGTGACAAGCCCCTTTGTACCCTAACTGTGTCAAATTTGTACCTTAACTGTGTCAATTTTGTTTAAATTTGTCAAAAGGCTATTTTCCTATTGAATAGCATGCACATTCAACAACTGAATCCAAAAGGCAACAATTTAATTAGTTCTGTAAATACATATCAAATACATATGAACGTTTGAATACTTTCGTTCCAACTTACAGTACAGTATTTCTATTGTACAATACAATAAAGACTTAACAAAATTAACAGAATATCACTTTAAAAAGATTTGAAAGAATTAAAAATGCAATTACAATAAAATGTTACAGTACACAAAATATATATATTCTCATCTACAAAAAAGCTAGACTTTTGTTTTGTTTTTCACTTTTCACACAATACCTCTGCATTTAACTAAACATCATTCTCCACCCCAAACTGCTCAGCAATTTCAGAACCCAGAATTTCAAAAGAAAGATTCTCCTCTCACTGAAGACACTTCCAGTCAAGACGGTCCCAAAATCTGCACAGTGGGTTGTGATGTAGCCGGTTCTTCCTGAACAAAATAAAGAATCAGTATTAAAAAAGACAGAAGTTAATTGATTACATTTATACTCCCAATGACGAGCTAAAATTTGACTTCTAGACTTAAAGGGATAGTTCACCTAGAACATAATTTACTAATTTACATCGAGTCATTTACTCGCCCTCAAGTTGTTTTAAACCTGTTTGAGTTTCTTTCTTTGAAAATTAAACAGTTGATGGGCCCCATTGACTTCAATAGAATATTTTTTTTCATACTATGAAAGTCAATGGGACCCATCAACTGTTTCATTGTTTGGGTGTAAAAACTGTAGTTTGTACACCCAACTACAAATCCTGCACCATCTCGACTGGCATCCATGTAATCTGCTTCTATAACAGGTTTCAGCTTAGCCAACCTCAAAACATTGGACAATTTTGCTTAAAGGGTTAGTTCACCCAAAATGAAAATTATTTTGTTAATTACTCACTCTCATGTAATTTCACACTTTGATCATCTTCAGAACACAAATGAAGATATTTTTAATGGAATTCATGAGAGCTCTCTGTCCCTCCATTGGGAGCAATGCAACTAACACATTCAAGGCCCAGAACGATAGGAAAGACATAATTGAAGTAATCCATGTGACTCCAATGATTTAACCAATTTTATGAAGCGATGCGGGTGCTTTGTTTGTTTTTTGAAAACAAATAATTATAATAATTTACCACTTTTTTTTACAAAAATACTGACCAGTAGGATGCAATCCAGTAGGGCGACACGTGTGTATTGTGTTGACTCAAGACCGGGTGTTGTTCTGTGAATATGCTTTAGATAATATAATTTTGTAAATATATAGGTAAATTATTTTTTTTTTTTTTTTTTTTTTTTTTTCGCAAAACAAAGCATTTGCATTGCTTCATAAAATTGAGGTTAAACTACTGGAGTCAAATGGATTACTTCAATAGTGCCTGTACTACCATTCTGGGGCTTGAATGTATTAGTTGCGGAGGCTACCAGTGGAGGGACAGAAAGCTCTTGGAGTTCATCAAAAAAAAATATCTTCATTTGTGTTCCGAAGATAAATGATGGTCTTACGGGTTTGGAACACAAATCAACCACAGCATGCATTTGATCCATTTTCTGGAAGAACTGAAATGCAGGTAAGAAAACAACAGTTTCACCAACAACAACAAAAACTTTCTGCATTTTTCCACAAAAAAGCAGTTTTAAATGATTCACTTAAAGCTTCATTATAAAATACCCAGAAAAGTAAAATGTTAGCTGCAGCCCTATTTTACAGTTTTCCTCTCCATACTTTGCACTTCTATAATATAAGCTTGTTCCCACATTTGAGAAATTGTGTTTACACAAAAATATTGCTTTAACTTTAGCGTAATTTAAGAACGGCCATTGTGAACATGATTTATCATGCCTTCTTGAATGTGCAAAGTAGAGCTAGGGCTTCTGTATGGTGATAGACAAGATGTTCACTAAAAAAATCAGCTGCGCAATTTACAAACGTAATGGCTGCGAGTAAATCAGTGTTTTCTAATTGAAGTATTTTGTTTGCCGGCTCAAGAAGTTTCATGAGGCTACATTTCTAATCAAGCATACATTCATAACTGTAAAATAAAAATAAAAAAATATTCTAGGATTGACAATAAGGTTTTCAGCTTATATTGACTTCAATTAATCAATTATTTTAACAGATTTAACTTTAGTTGTAATGTCAAGCCCTGGTGCCGTCTGACAAAACACATGCATTAAGTTACAGTACAGACAACTTTTCATAGTTAAAAACAATCCCAAAGTGCATAGTATAAGCAAAATTAAAAACCGGGAAGAAAAAATAAAAAGTTAGCAAAAGGTAAAAAATAATGGCTTAAAAAGTAATGTTTTTAGTCCTTTCTTAAAATAGTGTATGGCTCGAGGAGCCCTTAGGGTTTCAGGAAGGGAAATGATATGGCATAAAGCACTTGTAAGGGTGAGTTTTTTGTGGTTCCAGCCAATGTCAGAGTAAAGGGGAATGGGGGAGCTGATAAACTCAACATCATGCAGAGTACAGATGAGTAAAGAGGAAATCAAGGGGTTGATGGGAACTGAAGTGAAAAAGAGGTGTCAGAGGATATGGGACAACGAAATATGAGGAAGGCATCAGTATTAGGCCTATACAAAGAAATGTGGGGGTGGAAAAAACAACTGTTAATAACATGAAAAAGGATGTGATAATGACAAGATTTATTGAACAATACTAAATCAAAGATTATATAAACATGAAACTTGTAATGGGCTCTATGCACGGCGGTATTTCCGGTGAAGGGTTAAGGATGCTCGATGACTTCCGCCGATCGTAGAGTCCAATGCAATACCAAGAATTTATATTGATTTTTATACTCCATGGTTATACTAAAGAAACGTTAGTCACAAAAACAGACAAAACAGACACCCCTCGTTGTGTTTATGCTTCTTTTTCAAATTATATTAAATAAACATAACTATATAAAAATTACATCTAAACATATGAAAGTTTCGTTTCAAAGACATTCAAAGACAAAGACAGTACATTTTGAAGACTCTGCCATAATCCCGTTTTCCTCGGTTTTCCTCCACTTATGCGTGCTATAGTAGCCTATTGTGATAAATGTGGATACCCAACAGGAGCCCAAATCATATACTGCTGGAATGTACAGCATACAATAGAGAACGATTCAAGTTAGTTCAGTCACTCAAGGAAAGGGGTTGTCGCGTGAGCCATTATTAGGAGAAGGAAAAAATTATAGAATTCATGAGGAATTATTCAGATTTTTGAATGATACTGGTAAATATGATGCGCGCGTGTGTGTGTGTGTGTGTGTGTGTGTGTCTGTGTGTGGGGTGTGTGTTGTGTGTGTGTGTGTGTGTGTGTGTGTGTGTGTGTGTGTGTGTGTGTGTGTGTGTGTGTCTTCAACTAAGTTGTGGTCCATACTCCATTTTAGTAGGTGGCAGAAAATGCACTTTATACTATAGTTTGTTTGCAACCGCCACCATTTAAGAAGAAGAAGAAGAAGAAACAGCAGAGGGCGGTAAGTAACTTTGCGATCCGCCGTTACAAAGAAGAAGAAGAAGACTCCTGCATGGATCTGCAGCAAGTTTCAGTAGTCAAATATCTCGGTGTATGGAGGGAACCTGAAGGTTGACATGCTATACATGCTAGTACATATTTCAAGATGTTTATCAGGGGTTGAATGGGGAGCTTGTAATTAAAGTAACACTATGTAGTTTTTCAACCTTCATAATATATTTCCAAGACCCTTGTGATGGTACATCGACTTAAAATAAGTTAAATGACACGTCTGCCATAATCTGACGGGGTCTGTATCGCTTTTACTGGCACTATGTAACTTCGGGTTTCGGGTAGGAACCCGTGCACAAAAAGAACTACAAAATTCGACTGCTTTACGTCAAGCGCTACAATAGTCATTATTTCGTTTTTCTTCGTTTCTGATGTCGCAATACATCATCCTTTCATGAAATCATGTAACATACTCTACCTTGTCTGTGGACATTGTTCATTCTAAAGCCGGTGCTGGATAAACAGCGAGCGTGCGTGCGACGGTAGGCTAAATTATTTACGACAGCGCTAATGGACAATTTCGTTTCCAACCAGTAGGGCGACCGAAGAGGAAAAGTTACTTGGTGTTACTTTAATCAGATCAGGTTTGGATTATGGAAGTATAATTTATGGATTTGCAACCGAAAATATACTTAAAAAGATTGAAGCAATACAAAAATCAAGCTTTAAGAATATGGTGTGGTGCGTTCAGAACATCTTCCATTGAAGTTAAACCTTTAAACCTTCATATTAGAAGTATTAGAAAAGAATAACTGATCCCTGTCGTGTTTGCAGCAGAATTAATGGCCATGATGGTGGACTCCGTGGTAAGATGTAAAACTAGATTTGTATAGCCAATATGTTCTGATTCTTATGCAGCATCTTAGCCTCAAGTGAAAAATCATCAGGCAAGACATTATAGTTTTATATGATACACACTTATGCTGATAGCAAACCTAACACCCCTACAGTGTGTTTGCAAGTTTGTTTAGATTTGTGGAGCTTAAAAGGTCTTGTGGTCTGCTCGTGGGAGTGGAGGCAATGAAGTGTTGATAAATTAGCTAAACAACTGTAAAACACAGATAATATACAAGTGATGAGGTTAAAGGTTCTTTAAAGAATTCAAACAAAAATGCAAGAAGTACTGGCAACATGATAACAAGGGAAGACATAGTTTCAGAAACAGTACGACATGAAGAGAGTGTTTAGGATAGAAGAAGTACAATTATTGCTCGCATTCGAATAGGGACACTAGACTAATCATTCTTGTCTAATAGGAACAAAACGGTAAATGTAATTTTGTGATCAGCAGAAACAGTTTTAATAAAATGTGTAAATTGAAGGAAGTAAGAAACGGGTGTTGAATCATTTATATGGAAAGCCTTTTGAAAGTGATGCGAACAGATAAAATATAAGTGCTATTGAAATATTAAGCAATAGGGGCTAGACTGAGAAATTAATGTAATTGGTTTAAATTGGCACTTTTTTTCTCTCTTTAGTTTATTGAAGTTGTTAATTTCTACACGCTTATTAGTGCTCACACTCCAGTCCAGTTGGTGGCGTAATGCACAAAAAGTGGTTTGCAAACCTATTAAACTCCGTTAGAAAAAGAAGAAGTGATATGATAACTTGCGTTTTTCTTTCGTTTTCAAATCTTAAATTGATTCATTAAAAGTCACATTCGGGTTTAATCTCTGGTTTAGTGGCTTGTTAACAGTCGTTGCTGTCAGTCTGTGGGTGATAACACAACGAGGATTAATTATTAATATCCATCGAAATCAGATTTTGGATCTGGAATCTACAACAGACAGTATGAAGAGGAGCACTTTAAATCCCGTTGTGTTTTTATTACTACTGTGCGGTAAGTGTATGACTTATGTGGGTAAAATGGCCATACATTAATATTCTGATTCAATGCCATGCATCTATACACTGTATCTAATTTGCACATTAATGTGTTCTTGAAGCAACATTTAGGCCTAATGAAAAAAGTGTAATAGTTTGCAACATTTTAATAATATATGTCTAATATTTCCTAAAAATATTGATGTAAAATTTCCATATTCACTTGTTGTGTCTCATAGAATGCCTGATAAACATGATTTAAGCCCTGATGTCCTCTACAGTGGACATGTATGAAATCAATGCCAAGTCAAAAATCAAGTCATTTCTTTGATTTGAAACCCCATAACGTTTTCTTGAGATGCTGGTTTAAATACAATTGAGAAGCAGTCCGATTTAAATTATAATTACAATATATGATAATATTTCCATAAGAGTACTAAATTTGACCACTAAATTAATGTTGCTTGACCAATGAAGGGGTTGTTTTCATGGTGAAACCTCTAAACATTTGGTGTCTCTGAAAAGCCCTGAATATGCTCTTTACAGGACACACAGGTGTGACATGTGACATGTATGGTGTCAGAAATTCACTAAAATATAATGTCCACTACACAACAATTGCATTACCGCAAAGTAATCATAAATAACGTGAAGTAGAAGAAGGAAATCCAAGGCACTCTTCTTTAGGAATAGATAAAAAGCCTTTATTAGGCTGGCTATTTCATATTAGAAAAATTAAAAAACATGGGAGAAAAAACAAACCCACGCGTAGTGGCACAAACAGCCTTCTTCAGGTTTTACCCAAACAGCCCTGGCCTGAAGAAGGCTGTTTGTGCCGCTACGCGTGGGTTTTGTTTTTTCTCCCATGTTTTTTTACATGTAGTTAAGAAGAGTGCCTTGGATTTCCTTCTACTACATGCTATTCAATTCCCGATCCCAAAGAGCACCGAATATACTTTTTTTGAACTCCTTGAGCACCCTGGACATTTTCTTCCTTTAATCATAAATAACGTTTACAAATAATTTTCACAATTGTTCTATAAACAGCTTAGTTTTAACTGTGGGTAACACAATATTGTACTCTTATAATACTACCGTGCAAATGTGAAGGTACCCAGCATGAATAGATTGTGCTGTGGAGTACTTTTTACTGGTTGGTTTTATCCTTCCTGCTGAAACTTTTTGGTTATCTTTTAGCAGTATGTGTTGTTGTCTATTTTGTAATACCTTCTTAATATATGTTTTAATTTGAGTTTCACGTGTTCTGTATGTCAAATATTTCATGTCTGCTTCACTATTGAAAAATAAACTTGTCAAACAGTGATACATATTACATTGAGAAATTATCCATTTATCATCATCAAACATGCTTATATATAATATTATAAGATTCTTTAATGTCCTTTTTCCAGTGTAACCCAACTAGTAACTAGTTTATCCAACCAGACTCTGATTTCTGCAGATATGCTACTAATATTAAAGGTATTGCTGTTGTATTTGGGCAGAACGAGTTACACACATTCACTCAGGCTAAATGTATTTAATTGATCATTTTAATTAGCTTTGTATAAAAGCTGAATGAATGAATGTAGCTCATCTGTAAATTGTAGATGAAGAGGGTTTTCTCTCATTAGTTTGTCTGTTCTTCATTTACAGCTCAATAATTCATTGTTTATAAGACAAGACTAAATGATCTGTTAAATCTGTTCACTAATATCAGCACTTCAGCATCGCTTATATGAGTTTAATCTCTGAGAAACTGTTTCTGTTTGTTCTGCAGGAGTGTTTGGTGTTTAAGCAGATGCAAGTGAAGACAGTGTCAGTGTCAGTAATGGAGGGAGAATCTGTCTCTCTAAACCCTGATGTTACTAAAATACAAGGATTTATTTAGATACTGTGGAGGTTTGGAGATAATGGTCCAGTCATTGCTCAAACTGATGAAAAGAAGAATTCATTATATCCCCATCACACTGATATATTCACAGACAGACTGAAGCTGGATCATCAGACTGGATCTCTGACCATCAAGAACATGAGAATCAAACACTCTGGAACGTATAAACTAGAGATCTTCCAAAACTCTGGGAACTCACGCATGACATTCAGTGTTACTGTCTCTGGTGAGAATACTTTTATTATTTTTTAAATAATTGTTTTCAAAAATATAATCTAAAGAACCAGTAAAATGCTCTTTACATTTCACAGAACTAAAGCCAACAATAAATGCATATGCAGTGTTTATTTAGACTAATTCTAAGTAGTTTCTATTTAGACTAATTCGCGGCGGTGCGCCACAGAATCAACGCGGCTGCCACGTATTGCATTTCGTTATAATTTTTTTTTTTTTACGTCATTTAAAACATGCAGTGTATTCATCCTTTGATGAATGCCTTTGATCGGTGAGTGATGTAGATGATTGCTGCCTTGTATGGCAAGCACGTTTTAACATTTAATCATTTAAACCTACTAGTCTCTATTTTTATGCTACTAGTACTTATTTTTTAGATACTAGTATCTATTCCATTACGTACTAGTACTTATTCATTACCTACTAGTGCCTATTCTTTAGATACTAGTACCTTTTTAAAGATACTACTTATTCATCATTAGATAGTACCACCTATTTATTAGACACTAGTATCTTTTGTAATTGTTACTTGTAACTATTCTTGTCACAACTTATTTACTTAATTTAACACCTCTTAAAATGAGAATGTAAGTGTACTTACCCCATTTTTTAGTAAAAGTGGTTAGCAAGATAAACCTTAATAAACTACTGTATTTTCAGGTTATCTATATGACGATGTGTAAGAACATTAACCTAGAGAGTCTTAGTTGAGACTGTTTATGGTAAATGCAGTTGGGTTGTCGAGGTCAAAGCTCTAAAGCTGTGAATCAAATAAACTTAATATAAATAATGTTATGTCATTTTTTTACTCTTACACTGAATGTGTGAATCACTTTTGATTCATTTTTAATATAATAAAGTTCTGCGTAACAAATTATTAACAAAGGAATCCTCCCCCCGGTCTGCCATGGAACGACTATCCACTAATCTCTGTCTGTGAATCTGTTTCTTGCAGACTCTCCATCTGTTATTGATGTTGGTGAAGTTGAAATGAAGAGTGTGTCAGTGATGGAGGGAGATTCTGTCACTCTTCAGACTGATGTTAATAAAACACACGGAGATGAGCTGATAATGTGGGGGTTTGGAGATGAAGGAAAACTTATCGCTAAATGTGATATAGAGGCCAAAAGCCTAATAAATTATACTGATGAGAGATTCAGAGACAGACTGCAGCTGGATCATCAGACTGGATCTCTGACCATCACAGACACCAGGACCACAGACTCTGGAGTTTATACAGTGAAGATCAGCAGCAGCAAACAGACGTTATACAAGAGATTCAGTGTTACTGTCAGTGGTGAGTAACTCAAGACTTTGTTATGATTGTTTATCAGCTGTCTGAGATTAATTCAGATGATGTGACAATAAAGGACTCAAATCATGAGGAATTTATATTCAGTGATGAATGGTCTTAAATTACTGACCCCTGTAAACAAATCTGTGATAAATACTGACTACATGAACTTTAATATCATCACTGATTTGATTTTAATGTTTACATGTAATTAATTAACTCTCATTAGCATAAAGATCTTCTCTCAGGTTATATAGTGCTGATGTTTCTAGTGTGTGTTACTGACAGTCTCTCTCTATCATTACAGCACCAGGTCTGTCTCCAGGTGCTAAAGCAGGGATAGTTATTGTTGTTCTGCTGGTGTTTGCAGTTGCAGCTGCTGGTGTTTTTTACTATCATCACATAATATGTTCTCCAAAAACTTTATTGGGTAAGTATAACAACTCATACAAGAGATTTTCAGTTTTTTTTTTTTTCACAAGTTCTGATTGTGATTGCACAAGTTGGCCTTATCTTTTATGGCCATTTTAAATTTGTGTCTGTATTGCCCTAGAGCAGTGGTTCTCAAAGTGTGGTACACAGGCTCCCTCTAGTGGTACGCAGAGGAATCACTGAATTTCGCACATAAGATCCCAGTCTATCGTAAGATCAAACCGGTGTGATCAGTCTTGGCTGGTCTCTGGAGCGTACGATACGATTACACCGGTGTGAGTAGAACGGTCAGGGCATCACGTGATCAACTGATAATTTCAAATGTGCTGTCGCGCAGTTGGCTGGCGCTGAGCTAGAGACGGACGCGCACCACTCAGACGCTGTCAAATATCACAATTATTCAGTGTTTTTAACCACATAATGTTTATTTTAGGTTTCAGACATTTAATTTCACATAAGTACTTAAAAAACAATACATTTAGAATTTGTAAAATACACACTGATGTCTATGGAAGGGGAAATAGGCCTAATAATGATTTCCATTATAATTATGACACGTTTTATAATCAGATACACATTGTGTAAGTAACATTAAAGTTAACTCTATTCTTCTCCCAGTTCACCGGCCGCTTACTTTCATGTATTTCGGGCAGAGGTGGAAAGTAACGAATTACATTTACTCGCGTTACTGTAATTGAGTAGTTTTTTTGTGTACTTCTACTTTTTTAAGTAGTTTTTAAAATCTGTAATTTTACTTTTACTTAAGTATGTTTTGTTTGAAGTATTGTAATTCGCTACATTTCAAAACATATCCGTTACTGAGTAAAAAAAAATTATCATTAAATCATTGATTGATTGAAGGGCGGGAGAACAGACGCGCTAAAATCACAAAACAATATGGAGAAGGTGAAGGACAAGACAGACAGTGATGCAGACCCAGCTGAACGCGAAATGCTGTCGAAATCTCACTCGCACACATACCGGTATGTGAAGCCCTGGTCAGGGAATACTTGGATATAGAAAAAAATGGAGTTTAAAGTATAATGCAGATGTCACGTAAAGCACGCAAACTGGTAGATGTATGGATGAAAAAATCGAAAGTAAGCTGTACAATAAATCCAATCGCGACATGATCTGTGAATGTTAAAGCACAAAAGACTGCTATGTAAATATATAATCTGCTAGTTCTGCGTGTCTCTGTGTGAATGAGCTGTGCTGTTTCGTCTACTTACTACATACTCAAGTACGCGACGCGCTCATGCTGTTTTCAGCATCTCACAAACAATACGAGTACATGGATACATGGGACATTTCCAGAGCTGATCTGAGAGAACGCATAATGAGCATTTTCATAATTTTATTTGAGAAAAAACATTGTCAAATACACTCTGAAACAGGACTTAACAACCCGTCAAAATAAAAGTTCGTTTTACTAGAAGAAATTAATTATGACAGATATATTACTATTTTAGGCCTACTACAATAGAATGTACCTACTTCTCATAATAATATTAACAACAACAATAATACTACTACAATTTATTTAAACATTATTTAAGATATATATATATATATATATATATATATATATATATATATATATATATATATATATATATATATATATATATATATATATATATATATATTATTTGTCCATGGTTTGAGTAAATATGTTTTCTAGGACTTTGCCAAAAACTAAAAGGAAAAAACGATTGCTAAACTTTTATTTGATTACCACTGTTTTTGATAATATATTTGTATTAAATCATAACAATCTGAATAAGAAACATTTCATAGAACTCTATATTATATTATTTATATTAAAGATTTCAATAAGTTATTAATGATAAAAAATAAGTTGTTAATCTAATTCATAATCAATTATTGAAATTAGTTGATTAGATATGTTTTATTGAACAAATGTTTCATTTATTTAACTCTTATTTTAACTGATGATAATAATAACCATATTTTAATAATATAGTTTATATAAACCGTGATATTTTTTGAGACGGTTATCAGGAGTCCCCCACCACACCCCCGCTGTTAAACAAGTTACTCAGCAACTTTTACTCTGAGTAAATTTTAAATGATCTACTTTTTACTTTTACTTGAGTAGATTTTTAGACCGGTACTTTTACTTGTAATTAAGTAAAATTTGATTGAAGTAGTAGTACTTTTACTTGAGTAGAAAATTTTAGTACTCTTTCCACCTCTGATTTCGGGAGAAAGGATGAATTCACGTCCTGTAAGTTAAATCCTACAGATCCGATTCTCTGAACAGTGGGACAAACATGACGGGACTAACAATCAACGCGATCACTTCCACTTGGATATACTTGACAATCGGAATATCAGATATTTCATGCCATAGCTAACAAATATGTGAATATTTTGAATAAAAAAAGGAAATAAAAGCAGATCAGCCATATCAGTCATTCACAGGTCATTCAGCGCTATTGTGGCTGCTGTGTGTCACGTGATAAGCAATGATGCGTCACCATGGAATCAATAAATAATCAATTTATAATTTAATTTTTAGTATTTGTATTACTGTATCTGTGTATGTGCACTGGAAGCTTCAGTACCAAAGAAAATTCCTTGTGTGTGCAAGCACACTTGGCAATAAAGCTCTTTCTGATTCTGATTCTGATAAAGTGGTACGTCCTAAAAATAATTGTCGCCATGAAAAACTCACGGGGGTCAGCCAGAATATTTTAAATGTACGTTTAAAAAGGTTAAATATGAATACACAGCCTGTGTTTTTTTTTTATTAAGTACATTATTTTTTTTACTTAATATTTTAAGCACAGTAGGTTACAGTGTTTATTTTACTTTCAGGTGCAATACATTTGAATTGAATCTGTATTTAAGTTTTTTATTTACCTGTATGTAAGCTGCACAGTGCAGTGTTAATGTTAAAACTGTGTTTTTAGAATGTTTAAAGTGGCTACAATAATAAATATTCTTATTAGAAATTAAACCGCCTCATTTTTGAGCTGTGCATAACTGTAGCTGAATAGCTAGGCCTACTACACTTCTGTATTTTCATATTGGTCATTATGGTGGTACTTGGAGAGCCAAATATTTTCTGAGGTGGTACTTGGTGTAAAAAGTTTGAGAACCTCTGCCCTAGAGCCTCACATGTATTTGAAAACTAAGAGAATGATATTGAGAGTGCTTTGTAAATTACACTGATATGTCTTTTGAGTCAAGGAATCTATCACCTCTTATCTGGTCATTAGTTTGAGTTGTTTATGAATACTTAAAGGGATTGTTCAAGAAAAAAGTCAGCCAAAAAGTAAGAAATGTCAGCCTACGGAGCGCTTTCTTTTGATGCCATGGTAGTTGATAGAAACCATTTCTGTCAAAAAAGAAAATAAGTCATTTTAATGGTAAATTGCATTGGTTGTTGCATGTTTTTATAGTGAATCCCGACGCAAGTTTGAGTGTGAAGAATAATATTTAATCGTTGCACCAAAGTGGAATATTTTCAGCAAATAACCACTTAAACTGCACATAAAATACTGTTCAAAATGGTGGTGGTGGTGGTGATGATGATGATGATGATGATGATGATGATGATGATGATGATGATGATGATGATGATGATGATGATGATGATGATGATGATGATGATGATGAAATAACATGAAAAATCACACCATATCTTCTCAGTCCTCCAGTGTTATCGACATCTGCTCAATATTATCTCCTATTTTCTGTTTCTATGTGCTGACTGTCAATCTAAACCGAAATCAGAACCATGTAAGTATTAAACCTGATGCAACGAGAAAAAATGTATTATTGTCTGACAGTAGAGTTTAATGTAGTTTTCATATTCAGCATTTCTTTTTACCACATGTTCTGTTTGTGATTAGTTTAGTGCAATAATCAATGAAACATGTTACTCTCCAGTATTGAGCTACATGATGTTAATATACTAATGACTGACTTTGTTTAGAATGGAGAATTGGCCAGAACTAACACTGATTGTGCTGTTTGTGTTTCTAGAGGCAGAGCATGTTAACATCTCTATGTAATGTTTGTATTACTGCTTTTGATGCTCATAGAACTAAATCTAAGTTTGAGAAACTTTTAACATGAAACCCTAAACTGCTGTTTAACATGGGCAGTCTGACTTATATTTTTGTCATTGTGTGTGCATGGCTTCTTTATTCTTTCAGATTTTAAGGTTGAAACTCTGAAGATGCCACTGCACTTACTGCATGTATTTTTATGATGTGATGCTTCCGGTTAATGCTAAGTGAGTTGGTTTATCTCATCATATCTGGTCAGTAGTATTAATTATCAATATATAAGCAAAAAGCTATTTTTTAAGCAAGCGATTTCTGAGAAATCTTGTTGAAAGCTCTGAAATCAACGCCCAAACAAACAGTTTTTTGCCAGATGTCGTTTCTGTGTGTGTGCCAATGCACAGCCATGATGCTTTAAGCTTGACTTCGACTAGTCGCCGGTCATGGCCTATAGTGGGCGCAACAGGATAATACATTTTGAAGGTCAAACAGTTAAAGGGATAGTTCACCTATAAATGAAAATTAGCCCATGATTTACTCTCCCTCAATTCATCCTAGGTGTATATTACATTCTTCTTTCATACAAATACAATCAGAGTATATTAAAAAATGTCCTGGCTCTTCCAAGATTTATAATGGCAGTGAATGGCCGTTTCTGTTTTGAAGTCCATTAAAGTCCATCTATCCATCTTAAAAGTGCTCCACACGGCTCTCTGGGGGGTTAATAAATATCCATATTTAAAACTTTATAAAGAAAAATGACTAGCTTCCGGCCAAACGAACACGGATTCCACTTAAGTTTAAAGTGCAACATATACGAATAATGCGACGTATTGCTAATATTTACGCTACACCACTTCCAACTTAAGTTGTGCTTTAGGCGTTTGGCAGGAAGCTAGAATTTTACTTTGTAACATGTTAAATATGAATATTTTTCTTCCACAAACTCATCACTTCTATTCAGAAGGCTGCAATGTAACGCACACACATAGTTTGCACATCACACAGAGATTGCACACGCTCAGAATCATTCAGTAGTGCAGAAATGTATTGTCAACACTGTTCTGTGATTTATCAATAAAATAGCTTAGAAACTGAAAAGTTCTAGCATATATTTCTTAGTAACTAAAACCCATAGCTGCACAATTAGTAGAGAGACGCTGCCAGGTAGAATTAATTCACACGCAATCGCTCTCTCACTAATGCATTCAGATATATGTAATATGTATCTGATTTAGAATGAGAAGAAATCTGAGATAATTATCCCAGACCCAAAATAACTGATACAGTTTCCTCTAGGATTTTTTCCTAGAGGGTGTCGCACATGGGGGTTTTCACTGAACCTTATCCAAGAATCGCCAGCACTCACACACAGGCCACTTTCTGAGGGTATTAAATTAAAACCAACCATCTCCATCAAAACAAATTACGCAAGATGTTTATTTGTAAAGATATAAAGTGCCACAGTAAGAAAAGGCTATATTCATAATATATGGCAAAAATACTATTATAAATTAGTTTAGTGGATAATACAGCAGCAAAAGTTATTTTAGAGAAATCATGAATGCACAATAATTTTGTAAAATTTAAACATTTAGTGAAAAAAATATTAAGTGGAGAACAAATAAACGCTAAAATGTTCCACCTTGCTCTTTGTATTGATGAAAAACAAGTACACACACACACGCATATATATTTTAGAGCTGGGAATCGATATATATATATATATATATATATATATATATATATATATATATATTTTAAATAATCGCACAATTTGCTGTGATTAATCGCATTTCCCCCAAGCTTGTAATCATCAATATTTAAACGTAGAATCACCTGATTAAATTAAACACAGAAAAAAAAGAAAAATGTCCACAAAAATTCGACATAAAATAGCCCTGTATTAAAATAATATTAAACAAATGTATCAACATATTCATTCATTCAGTTCTAATCAAATTTAACAGTTTACAGTTACAATGTTTTATGAATTTAATGGGGCTTAACTAACACAGACTAGTGCGCACAGGAGGATTTTTGCTGTGGCAGCCCGCCACCACAGAATAAATGTAGTGGAAACACTGACTGAAAAAAAATAAGCTGTTAAGCGCTGCCTACAAGGCTATTGTTCTATTTATATTTCAGGCTTATCTGTTCATTAAAGACGGCATCAGCGACTAGTCAGCTCAACTTTCATCACATAAATGTCAACTTTTCAAAATCTGAAGTTGTTCAACCCCAGTGTGTGCTGAAAACAAAATAGTGTTTGTACATAGTCCTGGATGTATGAATGGGGGAAAAAACAGAGGATCGGACAAATCAGGGGGGTGTTTCCCCAAAAGTATCGTTAGCCAACTGTGGTCGCAAATTCCATTGAACTTTATTGGTAACGATGGAACTTGTGACCATACTTGGCTTTAGGAAAACACACCCTTGACTGAGCACCAAAACACTCTTGTAGCCAATCAGCAGTAGGGGGCGTATCCACTCATGATGGAGGGAGTAGAGAGAGTGAGCAAGCAAGACATTTGTTGAAAGAGAAATGCATGAGATATTACCAAAGAGGAAAAGGTCAGATGAATATAATTGGAAGAAGAAGGGTTACGATCAGGCAAGAACTATGTCCCGCTTTAATATTGGAAACGTTTCCCTGCGTTGGAGAGATCTTAGAGAGTAGGAAGGCCTGGAAATGAACAGAGGTTCATTTGTTTCTGCTCGATATGTGAGTAACAATGTTTTTTTTTTTGCTGTTTCACAGAACCAAGATATGCTGTTGTTTTTGAATCAGTTGATTTTTCTACACTTGCTCAAGCTGTAGTCATTGCCTGTGTTGCAGTGTTTTGGGAGCATTAAAGGGTGTGTTTGATTGGGTGTCTATTTCCAATATCAATGGTATTTCTCAGAAATCGCTTACTGCACCTTTAAATGAATAGTTGACCCAAAAACAAAAAGGATTTATTCACTCTCATGTCATTTCAATCCTGTATGGTGTTATTTTTTTTCTATGGAACACCGAAGGAAATATTTTGATTAATCTTTTATGTCCCACAGAAGAAATTAAAACCGGTTTGGAATGACATTAGGTCAAGTAAATTATGACAATTTACATTTTTAGGTGATAGTTTTTTAATGAATGAAGGAATATTAACAGTATGGTGGAAATATCATTAAATTCTGCTAATATTTGTTAAAATAAAAAATGTATGCATGACCACGACCATTAATATACATGCATGTATTGTTTATTGTTAATTCACATTAATGAGAGCTAATTCTTGATTATTAAAAGTACTTGTGGTGAACCAAACATTATCATCACCTTCAAACTCACTTAAAACCTTCTCATTTCCAGCCACTGATGTGATAGATGAAGAAACAATCCCTATAAAGCAGAATAAAACGTGTAAGTATTTCAATTCTTGTAGAGTGTACTCCTGAGATTCTTATAAGATTTTATCAAATTTTGAAAACCATGAGATGGAAACATTTTAAAGCATAGGTGGAAAATATGTATTGTCTAGAAAAATATTTTACAAATATCTTCAAATAAGAAATTATTTAAAAGGTGGATAGATGGATAAATAAATAAATAAAGATGGATAAATAATATATTCAAAGAAATTGAGGGTATGGGTTTACATAATATAAAAATAACATGGAAATGTTTAATAGATCATAAAATAACAGAAGGAGATTGGAAACAAAGTTTTAAAGAAAATGTAAGAATCATGCATTCTTCATATTGCCAAGAATATGCTTGGAAAAATAATATGTGATATTTTTTGACACCAGAAATGCCTTCTAAGTGTGATCATTTATCTTTAGGATGAGAACGTAAAGCCCATTACTCGCATATTATTTTATACTTGTAAAATAATAAAACAATTTTGGACAGAAGTAATTGAAGAAATCAATTATAGTTTTGGGCATAGGTCAAATGCTACTTAATACAGATGAGTTATACTTATTTAGAATATGGAGAATTACAAAGAATGCTTTTAAACCAATAACAAAATTTTAGAGAAGGCAAGAATCCACAGTTTTGAAAATCTCCTAATTTCTCTGTTTTTATGTGCTGTTGTGACAGATGAAGAGAAGACCGTATCAGTAAAGGAGGGGGAATCTGTCACTCTGAGGACTGATGCTGAAATACAAAACGATGATCATATACAGTGGATGTTTGGACCTGAAGAGAATCTCATCGCTGAAATCAAAAGAGAGACCAGAGAAATCTCTAAATATGATGGTGATGATGGGAGATTCAGAGACAGACTGGAGCTGGACAAGACGACTGGATCTCTGACCATCACAAACACCACAGCTGAACACATCGGGGTCTATAAACTACAGACCAGCAGCGGCAGAGGGATGTTGAATCAAAGATTCATTGTTACTGTCAGAAGTAAGTAGCCTAGCTCAAGGTTTTCAGTATAATAATGATCACGTGTCTATATTGGCACACATTAAGCTTGATAACCGTAAAATTGCCAGATTGAGTTTTTCACATGTTGCGTTGATTTGTGTATTGCACATCTGTTTTCTTCACATCTGTTTGGATGAGGAGAGGCACAGGTCTGGTGAATGGAAGGCAGTCTTGAGAGAAAAATAGACTCAATATATATATATCAACTATTCTTTTAGTTTAGACTAAAATAAAATATATTCCATGTGGTAAATATGTATATTGTCACGCTTGGGCTGCATGAGGCACGTTTCAGGAAGACAATGATGACAGATAACGATTAAACTATTTATTATTTATGAACAAGACACATACCAAACATAGCAAGCAGTAAAGACGTAGAACCGACAAGGAAGAACTGAAACTAGGGAGACTTTATACACAGACAAATGAGGAGACAAAGTGACAAGTGCACACGGTGAGTGATGAGGATGATGACAGGTAACAGGTGAAACTGATTAAAGATACAATATGTAACTTTTTTAGCCACTAGAGGGCGCAGTTTCCAACAATAACAAAGGTGTATGATTATGACGCAGTGACGAGCTGAATGATGGGATTTGCTGTCAAGCTGATGGATCTAATAATGTTTATGGATGAGTTACAGTGGTGTGAAGCAGGTTGCGATTCCTAAAGAGACAGATATAACACGCGAGTCCCGCGGATATAAATGATATCACACGCGAGTCCCACGGATATAAATGATATCACACGCGAGTCCCGCGGATATAAAAGAATAAGGACATTTAATTCTACAGAACTACACGCAAGTGCTGGATTACTCACACAGGTCAGTTTAAACTTGTGAGGGAACGCAGCGCTGTTTCACTCGCTCTAACAGTTACACTATCACACTAAACGGCATTTAAATGTGTGTTGAAAGTTATAATGTTATTCTTTGTGTTAGTTCTTTTTTTATACGAAACATAGCAGCTAACGGATCAAGATGAGAAAAACGTACTGACCATATTCTAACATGTCATCATGTTGAGCTAACGTTAACATCGATTTGTTTTATGTACATTTGCTCACCTGTCTAATAAAGCTGTCAAGTCGTGACTCGTGAAGCTCTGTCGAGTCCAAGTTAGTCGCGGACGTGGAGCTCTCGGCATCTCAAAAACGCCCCGCTGATATTGATCCTCATTTTAGTTCTCCTTGTTTGTCCCAAAGTCTGCTTGCCATGGTTTATATTTGAACGAAACAAGAACTTTGTGCCGCTAAACGTCACGCATTACGCAGTTGTCCATGTCTGTCGCCATGGTTACATCATGGCTATGGCAGTTCGAGCGGAAACCGAGAATAGCGCGGATATTGCGTCATTGACAGGCGACATTTGTTGGCCGGGACGGCCACTTATTTAAAATTGGAATTTCTCTGATAAAAAATCTTTGGAGACTTTTGGGATATTGTAAGTACACAACTGCAGGAAATATATCACACTGTGCAAGTGATTTTTGGATATTTTAATACAAAATTCCTACATATTGGACCTTTAACAAGAAAACACAAGGTGTACAAACACAGAAAGCAAAGCAAAGTCCAAGACAGGTGTCACAGTGACATATATAAACTATTAATTGATAGAATTTACAGAAATCGTGAAATTGAATTTACATATTGTGATATAAGATTTTGGTCATATTGCCCAGCTTTACCTGATGGGACACCGGTCACCGGATAAGTTAAAGTGTTGTAAAAAAATTACAGAGCTTTATTTGCACATTTTGATTTTCAATACTTTGCATTTTAAAATAAAGTTCTGTGGCAGACGACACAGTTTAGTAATTGTGGTGCTTCTAATTAAGTGATAAAAAGCAATTGCAAATGTTGTATAAAAATAGACATACCATCTTTGCACCCATAAAATGTGAAAAACTTTGTTTTACTACCAAATTATATGTTTTATCTGATTAATTTACCTTGCAGTGGAATGTTTTCCTCAACATCTCACGATTTCTGGGCATGTGAGTTCACGAACATGATGCATTGTGGGATTTGCTTAGCCTGTGTGGGGCTTCAGTGTGCATTTAGGGCACTGCGCTTTGGCAATTTTATGATGTTTTCAAATGGCTAAGACTGCAAATGGGGTATTTGGACAGGCCTTAGGTAACTTGTGTCTCTCTAGCGGTTGAAGGATATACTGTAACTACAAGTTACAGTATTTGCGAAGGAACATTGGGTCTTATTCACTAGTAATTGCGTACACTATTGGTATTTATACGCACATTTGAACTTCTCATGAAAATTTTCCTAATTCAGAACAAACAGAGACACTACACGTTCTCATATTTTTCCATGGTCCCATTCTAGATTTGTATAGGACTGACTTTGTTCAGAGACAGAGCTTCAAACACTTGTCGGAGTAAAGCCAGTTTTAATACGGAGTGATAAAAGAATATGTATCTTTTATGAATACTCCTAGATGCTGATAAGTAGAAAATGCCACGACACTTGCAGAAAACTAAAAATGAGTCAGTTTATGTAAACCTTTAATGAAGGGACTGGGCGAGATGTGGAGGTAATGTTTTTTCGAGCATATATTTTTCTGTACTATAGTTGTCTTCAAATAGACAAGCTGGTTACACTTGGCAAACTTGATCTAATAGAAACATTTTCTTTGTATTTTTCTCTTTCTATGTGTCACATTAAGTCGCATTGATATCAATGGTGGAGGGAGAACCGGTCCCTTTATACCCTGATACTGAAATACAGAAAGACGATCTGATAGTGTGGATGTTTGGAGATGGAGAAATTCGCATAGCTCAAATGACCGGAAAGAACAGAGAAACTCATGAAGGTACTGATGGGAGATTCAGAGATCGACTGAAGCTGGACAAGAGGACTGGATCTCTGACCATCATGAGCACGAGACCTGAACACTCTGGACTTTACAAGCTACAGATCAGCGGCAGTAGAGGAACCACAAACAAGAGATTCAAAGTTGCCATAAATTGTGAGTAGTTTTTTATTTTGTTTATTTATTTTTGTGTGATTCATCGAAATGGACACAACTGAATTTTAATTCCGCATTACAGAAAGATCCTAACTTTAGAATCCTACCTTATTGGTTTGGTAACCATGGCAATTTTAGATTGGACCTCATTTAGGACAAAAGCAATTACAAAATTACATTTCTTAAGTACAGAAGCATCCTAACTCCACAAAAAAAATCCTAAAAACACAGTCTTCACTTTAGGACAACTCCAATGGTGTCCTAACTTCAAGAGCCAACTGTAAATATCACATAATAATAGCCCTGTCTGAGAATGGTGTCACATTTATTAATGATACAAGATGAAGAACAGCGATGTTAGATGGTGGAAAGACTTTGTGAACACCCAAATGGTGTGCTGCACTTTAACAACAAAACTCACAAATAATTACAGACTCCTATGAAATTAAAGAGTTAGGCTTTGCATTTTCTTCCAAACTTATCAAAACTTCACTTAATCAAAAGCACCACTTATTTTGTTTTTCCGTTTTACATCACAGCTGTGTGTGCGTTGTTGGTTGCCTGGTAACAGACCTGAGAGTTGATTACAAAACTCGATGGAGGGGTTTAAGATTTCCTAACTACAGATCAGATTTTGTAAGATAGGATAAATCAACTTAATGCATCTGTAATATGAATTTGTGAAAAATCATAAATAAACTTGTCAAATCTTAACTTAAGACATAAGATAGAACGTTTCTGTAATACGCCCCCTGGTGAATTTGTAGGCCAGGGAAACACCTTCAACTCTTAATCATGTTGTCATTTAAGGGTGTACCTGGTCTGCAACAATATTTAGGTAGGTGGCACATGTAAAATCTACGGCCACATGAATGGCTGGACCCAGGGTTTCCCAGCAGAATATTTCCCAGAGCATCAGTCCCTCCATTGTATGTGCTTTTGACGGTGGACAGGGCTCATAATAATAGGCTTTCGCACCAGAGGAATCTTTTTATAGTTCCTAGAGCTATTGGGGAAGTTCACATTTTTTTTATTCTCACCGCTGCTGACCGGGAGAACTCACACACAAGCCTTGCACTTTCAGAAATACTCTGACCCAGTCACTTGCCATTACAATAAGGCCCTCAAAGTCGCTCAGATCTTTATTGCTGCCTGTTGCTGCATCAACACTTTGATTATGAGAAATTATCAATCTTTCCTTGACAGCCAAGGAAATTCCACGGATCTGGAAGTCTGCATTCATGGTTCCTTTTTTGAAAGGGGGTGACTCTACTATATTAGATGACTACAGACCTATTTCAAAGCTTTGTATTTTGTCAAAACTTTTGGAAAGTTTTATTAGTGAACAACGGACAGTTTTTACAGATTCATAAACTTTTGTCTATCAACCAATCGAGATTTCGTAAAAAAAAAACAGCACTATTACGGCTGTCCTAAAAGTTCTAAATTACCTTGTGGGGTCCCTAGATGAAAAACGGCACTGTATACACTCACCGGCCACTTTATTAGGTACCCCATGCTAGTAACGGGTTGGACCCCCTTTTGCCTTCAGAACTGCCTCAATTCTTCGTGGCATAGATTCAACAAGGTGCTGGAAGCATTCCTCAGGGAGTTTGGTCCATATTGACATGATGGCATCACACAGTTGCCGCAGATTTGTCGGCTGCACATCCATGATGCGAATCTCCCGTTCCACCACATCCCAAAGATGCTCTATTGGATTGAGATCTGGTGACTGTGGAGGCCATTTGAGTACAGCGAACTCATTGTCATGTTCAAGAAACCAGTCTGAGATGATTCCAGCTTTATGACATGGCGCATTATCCTGCTGAAAGTAGCCATCAGAAGTTGGGTACATTGTGGTGTTACGTTCACCTGGTTACAGGTGAAGCAACATAAAAATGGGGAGGCCACACATGGA
Organism: Chrosomus eos; assembly: GCA_036326025.1. Lineage (NCBI taxonomy): Eukaryota > Metazoa > Chordata > Actinopteri > Cypriniformes > Leuciscidae > Chrosomus > Chrosomus eos. The sequence continues at coordinate 29,056 of JAZAVI010000008.1, forward strand.
ACTCAATTTAACGAATAACATTTAATGAACAAAAACATACACTAGACAATAACCACAAATCAAAGAAAATAAGAAAAATAAGTCATTCTGGAACTGAAGAGGAAAGCGCTTCCCAGTCCAACTCCGTCAGTCCTTTTGTAATCCCATCTCCTAACACGTAATCACAGAAATCCTCCACACCTGATCACTGGAGATTCACCACACCTGTTCCTGATGCTCCTCCAGAACCTAGAACCCTGCCACCTGGTGGAAAAATACTAAAGACCATAACAGTGGTCATAAAGGGATGGACATGGTCAGCAACAATACTCAGGTAGGCTGTGGCGTTGCAACAATGCTCAATTGGTACCAAGGGGCCCAAAGAGTGCCAAGAAAATATTCCCCACACCATGACACCACCACCACCAGCCTGAACCGTTGATACAAGGCAGGATGGATCCATGCTTTCATGTTGTAGACGCCAAATTCTGACCCTACCATCCGAATGTCGCAGCAGAAATCAAGACTCATCAGACCAGGCAACGTTTTTCCAATCTTCTATTGTCCAATTTCGATGAGCTTGTGCAAATTGTAGCCTCAGTTTCCTGTTCTTAGCTGAAAGGAGTGGCACCCGGTGTGGTCTTCTGCTGCTGTAGCCCATCTGCCTCAAAGTTCGACGTACTGTGCGTTCAGAGATGCTCTTCTGCCCACCTTGGTTGTAACGGGTGGTTGAGTCACTGTTGCCCTTCTATCAGCTCGAACCAGTCTGGCCATTCTCCTCTGACCTCTGGCATCAACAAGGCATTTCCGCCCACAGAACTGCCGCTCACTGGATGTTTTTTCTTTTTCGGACCATTCTCTGTAAACCCTAGAGATGGTTGTGCGTGAAAATCCCAGTAGATTAGCAGTTTCTGAAATACTCAGACCAGCCCTTCTGGCACCAACAATCATGCCACGTTCAAAGTCACTCAAATCACCTTTCTTCCCCATACTGATGCTCGGTTTGAACTGCAGGAGATTGTCTTGACCATGTCTACATGCCTAAATGCACTGAGTTGCCGCCATGTGATTGGCTGCTTAGAAATTAAGTGTTAACGAGCAGTTGGACAGGTGTACCTAATAAAGTGGCCGGTGAGTGTATGTGTTTTTATTGATTTAACTAAAGCTTTTGACACAGTGGACCATGATCTATTGTTAGATTGTCTGACAATCCAACACTTCTAAGCCTATGTAGTTTCATGGTTTAAAACATATTTAAAGGGAATAACTCAATGTGTGCAGGTGCAAGGTATCAATTCAGACTCAAAAGAGGTTGTTAAGGGAGTTCCCCAAGGATCTGTATTGGGGCCATTACTATTTACTATATACATAAACTGTCTTGATGTTAATATTGAAAATGTAAGGCTTCACTTTTATGCAGTCGAGTCTGTCATCTACTGCTCTGCTCCTACAAAACAAGAAGCTCTGGGTGATTTTTTTACAATCAGCATTTGATATTATCCAAGCAAGGTTTTTTACTTTAAAAACTGGTTTTGAATGTTGAGAAAACAAAATTTATGTGGTTCTCCAATTCTAGAAAATCTTTTGATAGTTCTATTGCTCTTCAAACTTCACAAGGAAAACTGATTACATTAGTGTCAGAGTATAAATACCTGGGCATCATAATTACTTGGGCAACATAACTACATTACTTGAAACAAAAATTAAAAAAGCTAGAATTTTATTTTAGAAATTAGTCTTGCTTTTCATTTAATGCAAGGAAGAAGCTTGTGTCTGCGTCTTTCTTACTGATTCTTGACTATGGTGATGTAGTGTAGTGTATCAGCATTCTGCTTTTTATATTCTTGCCTCCCTGGATGCCCATGGTGCCTTAAGATTAATTATGAATTGTACATTTTCTACACATCTTTGTGCATTATATCATAGAGTTGCTTGGTCTTCTCTTGCTGTTCGAAGGAAAATGCATTGGTACTTATTGATATATAAAGCAATTTTGTTTGTTTTTACCACCTTATTTTAGTTGTATGATTAAAAAAAACAGTTCGTAACTATTCATTGCGTTCAGCAATCTCCATGTACCTCCAGCTAGAACTAGTCTAGGTAAAACAGCTTTTAATTATGCTGCACCTTCAGAATGAAACTCTTTCCAAATGAAATTGAGGCTAAATCATTTGGTGTCTTTCAGCAATTTTAAAACACTTATGCATGCACTAGAAAAAGGTTTAGTGATTTGCAAATGCTTCTAAGATTTTAATCTTAAGACTTTTAATGATACCTAATTGTGTGTTGTATTGTTTTATTGTTATATGTGTTTTTGTATAATTGGGCTGTCTATCTTGGCCAGGACACTCCTGTAAAAGAGATTTTAATCTCAGTGAGGTTCTCTTCTGGTTAAATAATAATAATTAAAAAAAATAATTGTTTGCTTTACTGTCTAATCTACCCTGACCTTAATATGTGGCCTTATTAGGAGATGATCAAATAAATTTGCTCGCCTTTGACTGGTTTGGCTCATCAGTCTCAATGTTGTATTTGTTAAAAATATTTTGTTGTTTGTTCTACCAGTACAACCACGCATCCTCAATGAAGCTATATAACAATCTAATTTCTCGGTTTCTTTTTGCTACCATGATATAAAGTGAAGAAAGTGTCAGCCAAGGAGGGAGAGTCTGTCACTCTGAGGACTAATGCTGTAATACGGAGAAAAGATGAGTTGCTGTGGCTGTTTGGAGATGAAAACTCTGTCATAGCTGAAATCAAAGGAGGGATTGGAAAGATTCCCAAATTTGATGTTGCTGGTGGGAGATTCAGAGACAGACTGCAGCTGGACGAGAACACTGGATCACTGACCATTAGAAACACCACAACTGAACACGCAGGAGTTTATACTCTGAAGCTCATCAGCAGAAAAATTACCAAAATCAAGAGATGCAATGTTACTGTCAGAGGTGAGTATCTCAATCCTTTCTTTTTAATTTGATTTGTTAATTTGAACCAAACTCTGCCAAGTGTGAACACACCCGAAGATTCAAGTTTCAAAATCTCCCATTGCTGCATTGTCAAATAAACAGTTCTGTTGCTGCCTTACCTCCATGAGTGTTTCATTCAGTTATTATTTAGAGCTGAATTCTGTAAGTAAAGCTAAATTGTACTTCCCATCTGGATTAATGGTCTTTAAGGCAATATGTAAGGTTCATTTTCAAGCTGATTTTAAATCCCTATCTGAATAATCTTTGTGAAGTAGTCAAACTCTGATGTTCACATGTACACACACTTATATAATGGAAACTTTTTCTCTATATTTCTCTTGTTCTTTGTGCTGCTGTCTCAAATGTGACAGTGTTGAAGACAATCGGGATGAAGGGAAAGAATGTGACTCTTAACCCTGATACTGATGTACAGAGAGATGATCTGATCCTGTGGATGTTTGGAGATGAAGACAACCTCATCGCTCAACTGACCGGAGAGACCGGAGAGACGACATACGCTGATGCAGACGAGAGATTCAGAGACAAACTGAGGCTGAACAAGAACACTGGATCTCTGACCATCAGTGACATCACAACTGGGCCTTATAAACTACAGATCATCAGCATCAAGAGGACGTCATACAGGAAATTCAGAGTTTTCAATTCTTGTGAGTCTTTTGATTTCCTTTTAAGAAAGTTTTATTAGTACTATTATTATTGCAATACATTATTGCTAAATGAATTAGCTAAATGTGTGTTCCCTCCTTGCACAAAAATTTAATTAAAACATGAAAAGCTCTGCAAAAACAACTGAACGAACCAATCTACAACAGTTTGATTATCAATTAATCAGGTCTGCATACAGTGAACAGAAATAATTCACAAAAGACTTTACAGTAGAAAAGTAATAGTAATGTATTTCTATAGACAAAAGGTATCAGAAAAATACCGGAGGACATGGAGTGAGATGAAAATACATGATACAAGGCAAGCTAAGAATGCTTTATATCAAGTATTTCAGACAAATACTTTAACACGTCTTTGCATTTCCCCATCAGTGCATCTGTTTAATGTATCATACATATTTCCTCAGCAAATAACTTTATGGTAGATAATTTTATGGTTGCATCATTATCTGTAAATGTGAGCATCAAGCATATTTCCATTTGCAAAAAGTTTCAATGAACGAGCGGCAGTTTGCATATGCACATCAAGTTCATTTTCTGAATTTGGATTGTACCGAACATGTTTTCAAATTGGGTCCAGGAACCAATTACGCCAATATCATTTTGGAAACACCAGGATGTCTTTTAATATTGTTCACATGTGTAATACTATATTTATTAAATACAGAAAATATCAAGTGACATGAGACGTCAGTTGAACCTGACAGTTTATAATCAGTGTCCGTACAAGTTACTTTCTCTGTTTGTTCTCCAGGTGAATCCGGTCCCAAGACGGTGTCAGGGATGGCAGGAGAATGTTTAGTTTTAATCACTGATTTTAAGGTAGAAAAAGATGAGAAAGTGGAGTGGAGATTTGAAGATAAAATTCTCACAACTGGAATGAATGGAGACACAAGTAAGACTTTTTACAGTGATGATGTGAGATTCAGAGGCAGACTGGAGCTTCACCATCAAACTGGATCTCTCACCGTCAAAGACACCAGAATCAGCGACACTGGAGTTTATCATCTAAACATCTGCAGCAGAGGTGGAAAGAACATTAGCTGGGAATTCAGTGTTACTGTCAGTGGTGAGTAAATCAACTCTTCCAATATGACCTTTTTTATAAGTTAAAGTGACTTAAACCATTTATTTGAAAAATAATCTCTCATGTTGTGCTAAACGTAACTTTATTTATTCTATGAAAGTAGATTCTACCATTTAGTGTCGGTCTCCAAGAAGTCCATATGCACAAAATTCAAAGTCTATTAAAGTAACACTAGGTAACTTTTCAACCTTCATAATATATTTCCAAGTCTCTTGAGATGGTACATCGACTTACAATAGGTTGAATGACACGTCTGCCATAGCCTAACGGGGTCTGTAGCGTTTTTAATCGTACTTTTAAACTTCATGGTTCGGGTAGTAACCCGAGCACAAAAAGAACTACAAAATTCGACTGCTTTACGGCATAGGCTACCTCACTTCCCCCAACACGTCTTCACATGCTGTTGGACTTGTAAGTATTGCTTATATCGTATATCACTCGGACAAGCTTTCACTCGTTGATGTGAGCTAAAAAGCACCTGGCGTTCTTGTTGATGAACAAGTCAACTTACCTCAAGTTACCTCAGTAACTTAAACATCTTCGGAGGCTAGCTGTGCTTGTTCGATGTCCGACGATTTGTACCGCGTTGTGTTTATTCCCCAATCGAACTCGTGTAACTGTCTGTCACACGTTCTACCGTCCACAGCATTACTTGATAGACAAAAATAGGAGCATCAAACAGAAACAACTCGCTTATGGGGTGTGAGGCGCACATACAATACAGACTGCCGACAGTTATTAACAGGGTGCACGCAGCTCTTAAAGGGGACACACCTTATTTCCACTCGTTACAACTTCCACCCAACTGAACAGGGACCGGTATACAGGGTGGAGGGGATCAGGCCGTGAGTGAAGAGACTGCTCTGCGTGAGTGGTATTTACGACAGTAACGTTAAATACAAGTAGTCCACAACGACTCTAGGGGTCGTTGTTTGACCAAAACGGAAATCCTACCTAGTGGGGCTTTAAAGTCATATGTTACTTGGTGTGAGATGTAAGATCATCATTATTCACTCAAGTTGGAAGGCTGAGTTCACAAATCGTGTTAATTTGTTAGAAAAGATTTCTCAAACAAGACTGAACTTGGTCCTTTCTTGTCATTTGCTTTGATGTCTGACTACTGATCTTCCTTTTTTTAATGTCTTTGTATTTCAGATTCTAGAGGAAACGCAATTGTACTGGTGAATAGAGAGGTTCCTGTTGGAGTGAATATGCAGAAGGTTACAAGTCCAGTTTGATGAGAAGACACTACCATAGGCATTTCACTTTTGTGCTTGGAGGGGGGGTGTTGGAGAAAACCAATTCCACCCATGGACTCATCCTGCGTTAGTTCTATCTCCTGGTTGAATAACTATGCTAATTAGCAAATCCTTTTTTGACTTTACACCTCTGGTTCCTTGTTCTCTACAAGGTACTGGCCACATCTGTTCTTTATTATGTGTACCTCTTGGTTAGGATGGGGAATGGTCTCCTAATTTTCGCTATTATAACACAGTATAGGGTCATCTTGGCTCTAGATGTACTAGTGGTAAGCTAGCCAGAAACTGCTAAAATGTGTAAAATAACTATTGTTCTTAAATGTTTTTAAGAAGTCTTGTAAAAGAGATTCGTTGAAGAGGCTCTGTATTAAACGTGATTGTGTCATTAAGTTTTGAGCCCCGTTTACATGAAGGGAAGATGTAGATATTTCCCTGCTGTTTGGCCTTTCATTTACACGAAAAACCCAGTTTTCGATTATTAACTCCGGCCAAAGTGGAGATTTCTGAAAACGGTGGTTATATGTTGCCGTGTCAACTGGGAGAAACGGGGTTTTGGGTTCTCAAACGTCACATTATGCGCCAGAAAATGATTAACGTAATGTGAGCACCGTGAACAGGAAGTCGCTCGTGTTATTCCTTGTTTTCAATTCTGAGGATTCTGATTGGCTTGCATGGCTTTATCCTTCTCCCTACACTGCCGCCCATAAGTTTGGCATAGTTATGATGGTGCTCGATGGTGTATTTATGCAGGTTAATGTAAATTACAACTTTTTTGAAAATGAAGTTGTGTGCACAATGTTAATATTTTATGTCGAGGAGACGCTGTGCTCTACAATGTGATGGTAAACACATTTTTTTTCCCACTGCCTAAGGACGAGCATGTGAGAAATCTGTGGTTAAAATTAATCTTTACCATGATACTTATTGCACTTATAGTAAATCTGCACAGTTTACTCTACTCTTGTAGCAACTTAAAGAAATGTGTGTTGTGCCTTTGATTATTCACTGTTGTGAATTAGTATTATGCCCATTTGTAAGTCATTTAAATAAACATTCATATAAAGATATTAATTTGTGTATGAATGACAGTGAAGAATTTCACTCACCTGAAGAAATCCATCCTGTCCTTTTAACAATCTTTTATCTGCCTTTCATAAGCCCACTATGGCTCAAATTTAGCCTTTGTGCATTTTTCAATCATTCAAATATAGAAAACACTGCTAAAATTTTATTATTCACAACATTGATCCTATACTGGCTAAACGCTATCTCTCCTGGATGTGGCAAAATCTCTTAACCAGCTTAAGGGTCTCAATTTTCTTGGTCGAGGGCTTCTTGCCTCAGTCTATGCCTTAAATCTCTTGATCTCGTACAATAGAAAACAGTTTCAGCCAGTATAGTTTGCTCACTCTTATCTCAAAATACACAATGATTTACAGCAGTCTATTTCTTTCAGATAGCATAGTTTAAATATGATCGCCTCCCGCTACAAACCAGATTCTCTCCTGCTCTCCGTTCCCATCTTCAAATTTCTTCAAAGACTTCAAATTTGGACACGCTTCACTCCAATGTCCATCTCTCTTGCAAAGTCTGCATATGGTACAGTCTCTGAACGAATGATTGTTCGAAGCACACACAAAGCACCGCCATTTCTGTCCTCTCCTTTGTTTAGCTTTAGGCTTGTTTGTTTTCGCTGCTTCTGCAGCTGCTCGCGCTTGTGCGTCTCGTGCTGCCTTTTGTACTGGGATCGGACTCGGAGACGGAGAGCATTCGAGATCGTGGTTCAGCTTCATGGCTCTCAGTACAAAAACAATCTCGGTTTCATTTTCGAAAACCGATGTATAAAAATTACCTAGGTTTTTATTAGACGACCCCATTCTGGTTGTACTTCCTCTCTTGGATTTTTTCTTTCCACGCGTCAACAATCTGTCTGAACGTCTCCAGCAGACCCTGGTTCTGTCACCTCGATCCGGCAAGGACAGCAAACATGCTCTGTAATAATGGTTAACTTCAAGGCATAAACTTGGTCCGACTTCCTCAGGTGCCAATTAAAAAACAATTTTGTAAAACCAATTAATCAGTCGTGATTCTTTCGTTCACTGCGGCTCCTTCGTACGCTTTACAAGCTAGTTTTCGGCATAGAATTGGCTTGTAGTGACGGGTCGCACGTGACTGCTCTTCCCCAGTGAGTCGATTCAAATGAGCCGATTCAAATGGCTGGCTCTCTCGTAATCTGTTGAGTTCTCTCTCAAACCGCCGAGGTATGAGACCAGTATCCTGGTACCGGGGCGATTCACTCCGTCAAATCCGTCTCAGGACCAGAAGAAACTGCCGTAAGATCCTCACATCTGACACCAAAATTGTTGTGGCAAAAACAATTTAATTAACAAACAGCATCTTGGTAAGAGACATCAGATTCAAATTGTACTTTAAAAGAAAGTTTATTCTTTTAAAGGAGGTGTTCACAAAATACCATGGCAGCTACCCCAGGTAGGAACAGACCTGAATAACACAGGAAGCATACAGTCTTTATACCCCCTTCAGAATCCCTTTTCCTGTAAATTTCCATTCCCCCAGAAATACCAGTAAAAGGGGGTTTTCTTAGACATACAATGGCCCTTCCTAACCCCCCTTCTTCAACTTTACTGTCCCCATATGGTGTGTGTGTGTGTGTGGGGTGTGTGTGTGTGTGTGTGTGTGTGTGTGTGTGTGTGTGTGTGTGTGTGTGTGTGTGTGTGTGTGTGTGTGTGTGTGTGTGTGTGTGTGTGTGTGTGAGAAATCACCTTTTGTTCCTGCTGGGTATATGCAAATATTCCAGGAGAGGGAAAATACATGATTGAATTAAAGGAAAACCCATACAATATCAAAGTGAAAACTAAAATATAAATTTTCCACAACAGTAGAAACATAGACTGCAAGGTAGAAACCCCAAAATCAAGAAAAACCACGTCTGAGAGGCAAATAACGTGGTCTCGCGCATCCAGTCGCTTCGCTTCTGAAACGCTCCTGGTGTGAGTTGATACCGCGTGGAGGACGGAATAAAACCTTGTCGGAGCCATAATGCGCCGCAGACGTGTGCAGTGTAAATAAGGGGTCAGTGTGCAATCAGACGCCCGACCAGGCGTTTATGAATACTTTGGCTTGCCATAGGGGAGACACTGGCTGCGTGGCGTGAGCATGGCGTTTCTGTTGCGTGGCGGCTGCATCGCGTTTTTTGTGTCTTTGCACATCAGAAGCGTGTCGGACGCGGCATTGCTGACACGGATCACCCTTGTTCGACATATGCCGCAGAGCCACAGTTTCACCCCAGCAGTTTTACCCCGTGCATGCGCAGTTTCACCACAACAGGTTTACCCGTGCGTTTTGGTTTATTTGAAATTATTGTAAATGGTTTGTGTTCAATTCGTTTGTTTTATCTGTGTTCAAGTTTACAGATTAACCCCAGGCAGATTTAATTAACTTAAGAATAATTAATATATTGACTTAGACTAATAGTTTGCATTTGAATGTCTAATCGGAAGTTTGTGTGGCTGAAAAACTTAAAAGATTAAAGTGTTCATGACACAAGCATTGTTTTATTTCAGTAAAGGACCCTGAAGGCCTGCGAGCAACAGTAGGAGCAAAAAATAACTAATAATCAAAAATAATTGGTAACAATAACCATTAGATCTTTTTAGTACAGAACAACGTGACCGCGCATCATAGCTGCGCATATGCAGGTAAAACCAAACTGTTTTATTGAAACTGCGCATGCACGGGGCAAAACTGCTGGGGTAAAACTGTGGCTCTGCGGCTCTGCAGACAGATATTATTGGAGAGTTGTGCAAGCCCTATACGTGTTAAGCATAAATATAAAGCCTACTGATAAAGACACTGTCAGCACAGCAGTATTGACAGCAAAATAGACTACAGAATATTTCGTTCTGTATTGACAGTTGCAATATTTGAAAATTGATAATTAGGCCTATTTATTTATTTTTATATTAGGCCTATATTTATATCTGAATTTGTCAAAAATGTAATTTATTCATATGTATTCGTGTACAAAATAACATATAAACATCTTTTCCTATTCTATTTTGCCTGGAAACGCTTCTTACGCGAGTTAAGTAAATTTGGCGATAAATTCACAGATTCGAAATTCCCGGATCAATAACTCCTCAGCTAAACGTTGTTACTACACAAATGATACCTCTTTTTAACCGTAGTAATGTAGACAAGCAGCTACTACCTAATTTTCCCCGAAACCAGCTTTCCTTCGCAGTGGATAAAATACATTGATCTCCAGTTCCAAAAGATGATTTTTATTCTTTTTAGTCAACTTTAGCATGGGTGTGTTCACTTATGCTAGGCACTGTAAATAGTGAATGTTAAGATTTTTTTTGCAACAAAACATCTATTTAAACCATAACCTATATTTTATCACAAAAATATTTACAAATAATTTGGGATGATTTAAATTGAACAAATTGATTATCCCAATGTAAAAGTACAATACTCTCTACACCTCAGTTTTCCATTAATATAGGTCTATAAGTCTTTGCTAAATAATCTTGAGTAAATAAAATTCTACAGATGCAAAATAGTTTATTTTTCTTGTCAACAATATTCACACAGGTATATGAAATATTAAACTTAAATCTTTCCAAAACATGCCAAGCATGATAATTTCTGTGAAATATTTTTCACTTCCTTAATTTTGTTATTGACACAAAACTTGTCTGGCATTTGCATGCCTTGACCCAACTAAATAAAGAAGACAAAAAAAATGGTCTTGCTGCAGGAAGGGACACAAAACGTCTTATAACCATATTGCTACATTGATGTTTTAAAACATCAACATTATCACAAAGATTATCCATTTGATTTCTACTGAATTCGAATTCTTTATAAGTAACATGACACTCTTTGGAATCGTGCCAAGAACAAAAACAAACTCTTGGTTTAAATATATTTTTTTGTAGAAATGTAATATATGATAAATAGGCTATCCATTGGAATTAACCATTGTCTTACTAAAATAATCCCTTTGTTGAACCAAGTAGCTTTGATAGAATAGTGATTTATTTTTAAATAGTATGTCTTTGTTATTCCACATTCGTGATTGGACAGACAAGACAAAGCTCAGTTTGTTGTCGATTATGTGATTCTGACAAAGGGCTTCACTGGAGACTGAGCTGCGTCCTCGATACATACCTAAGCTTCACTGGCAGATATAAGATCTTTAGTTTTATTCATAAACACAACGAGTATTAATATCATCGACATCAGGTGGAATCTGCAACAATGAACACCACCTTCAAGACTGTTCTCTTTTTATTTCTAACAAGGGGTAAGTGTACGATTCCTGTTCATTGTTCCTGGTATTCTTAGTAGGCTAATAATTAACAGTGATAACATTCGTCCGGATCACGCCACACATGTTCCCACCTCCACAATCATGGGACAAAAAAACTATTAAAACTTACTTTTGGAAAAGCACTTTGCATTACAAATCTTTATATTAACTGGCTTTGAAAACATTATGTTTGTCTTACATTTCATACTAAACTAGCTCAGTACCGACTTGTTTTCCATCAGTTTATTTTTATGAATTGAAATGTGTGCAAAGGTTTTGTGGGTGATTTAAGGATCCGTGAAGGATACATCCGATGTGTCCTTCAAAACTGGCTGAAAGAAAGACATGAAACAAAGGTTGCCTTCTCAGGATCCTTCAAATTGAGACGAGTTATGCAGACTTACTAGGACCCTAGAAGCACCCGATATGTCCCAAATGGTACTCGTTTGTACTAAAGTAGTCCGCACTTTTGTGATGTAACACCACTTTGACTGTCGGCAAGAAGTCTGCAGAGCTCGTAACTTGAGGGGGCATAATTATTTGGGCCGTGGTTTGTAGTTGCAGGAATCAGTCGGACACACTACACTAGAGAAAAGTCGTATTTGACTTTATTCTCTTTTATACCACTAGATGGTACAAAAATTCAGCTGAGCAATTTTATTAACCACGGCTTTTGATGCATGTGGACATTTGGCTGATCCTTGACACGATTGCGGACAGCAGCACAACGTTGATTCTGCGCTTGTGATGGCCGATGACGTGGCCACACAAAAGGACGGTAACTGAGAACATATGCATCCTTCTTTTGGGGTTGTTTACATGTTATTTTTAGTATTTCATGATTAAATATTTGTTGCAGATACCTTGGTTACATATCACGCTATATAGCCTATGACAGACACAAATTTGGTTCATTTTCACCATTTTATTTTCAATTTGTTTTCTGCCATAAATTACTAGTTTGAGTGCACACTTTCTAGTTATTATTGGTATATTGTTAAGATTTCTTTCTTTTGAGTTTAAGTTTCTTATGTGGGAAGAGTGGAGGTTTAGAGCTGTCTGGGTTGCTACGCGCCGGTGGAGGTCTGTTCCATTGAAGGACTGGCTGTGGCTGGTGGCAGTTGGTGCCATTTTGTTCTGTTGGGCTAATCCATGCTGCCAATTAGCTGGGGGGTGCAGGATTCATTTTATGTTTGGTTATTATAATTCTATGTATATTTTGTTGACTATAATGCTTTGGGTATATTACTTTGTTTATGACCCATTTCTTCATATTCTGAAATTAATTACTTAATTATCTTAATTGTGTTAAGTGATGTTTGTGTAATTCCCTGTGTATGTGTAATGGACTAGTCCTGTGTGTATATAAGTTCCCCATGTGTGTCATTTGGGAGGTCATGTTTTTTTTTTTTTTGTTGTTTTTGGGGGGGGGGGGGGGGGGGGGGTTGGTTTGATTTTTGTTAAGTTTATTTCTGATCAGGTGACCCTTTTTTGGGCCTAGACCTTACTTTATTTCATTCAGTTTTAAAGTAATTTAATTTGTAACTTGGCTTGACATTTAATTTTTTTTTTGTTTGTTTGGAAATCCTGCATTCTTTGCCCTTGACTGGTCCCTCACAGCGCTAATTTGATCTAATATTTAATGGGGTTTTTTTAAATGTTGTAGATTTGTTGCAAATGAGAAGCGCTAAATTCTTGAATATGAGAAAATTTTTTTAGACAAAGGTCTTTTTAATATATTAATTTAATAATAATAATAATTTATTATTATTAATAATAATATATAAACTTAATGTATTAAGTTGGGTGTCCACCTTTGAGATAATCACCACATTTATAACGGAAGCCTCATATTTAAAAAATTATATTCAGCATATTATATTATATAATTTATACTGTAAAGCTATATTAATTTATGGGATTTCATTCAATGCTTTCAGAATCTTTAATTTTTTTTAAAATAATAATTTTGTTCCCCTATTTTTTCAAATGAACATGAAATTTTTTAATGACTATATTTATTGAAAAATAATGAATTGTTTCATTTATCAAAATAAACTGAAATAGTACAAATTTTGCTAAAGTGATTGTTTTAAACAAGTATTAATTTAGACATTATTAAAAAATGTTTTTACTTTAGCTAAACTATTTATATACAAGCTGTGTCTTTTTCCCCATGCCCCTGCATGCATACCATTTACATTTATACAGGAAACCAATAAACTTGTGTTGCCAACTTAGCGACAGATCTGGCACATTATGGCACATTATGATTAATTCACTTGTATAATGTTAAAGATATTGCTGTTTTACTTGGGCAATAAAGAGTTGCACATATTCACTCAGCCCTACACATATTGTATCATTTTACACTGTATAATTTCTCATTTTACTGCTTTGTATAAAATCATCTGCTGAATATATAAAATAATTAAAGCACATCTGTAGTTTGTAAATGAACTAACATGAGATTTATCTCATTAGTTTAGCGGGAAGACTGTCGCCTCTTTATTTACAGCTGAATAATTAATTGTTTATATGACAAGACTAAATTATCTGTTATCTGTTCACTAGCATGACCATATGAGTTTAATCTCTGAGAAACTGTTTCTGTTTGTTCTGCAGGAGTGTTTGGTGCTGAAACAGATAAAGTGAAGTGTGTGTCAGTGATGAAGAGATATTCTGTCACTCTAAACACTGATCTTAATGACACACAGAAATTTAATGAGATTCAGTGGAGTTTTGGAGCGTCAGGTTCAGTCATTGCTGAAACTGATGGAAGTAAGAGCTCATATCCTTATCTCACTGGGATATTCACAGACATGCAGATTGATCATCAGACTGGATCTCTGACCATCAAGAACATGAGAAACAAACACTCTGGGCTGTATCAAGTAAAGATCCAACGCGACGATGGGGTTTCACGTATAACATTCAGTGTTACTGTCTATGGTGAGGACACTTTTTTATATTTTTAAATTTAAAAAAAAATGTTTTTGTTTTACAAATTAAACTGAATTAACTGTGAGCCAGCAAATATAGTTATAATGTGAAAAGGAAAAAAAATGCCCAGGGTGCTCAAGGAGTTCAAAAAACGTGTATGAAGGTGCTCAATAACATCGGGAATTCAATAACATGTAGTAGAAGGAAATCCAAGGCACTCTTGGAATTGATAAAAAGCCTTTATTTGACTGACTACTTCATAATAGAAAATTTAAAAGACATGGGGAAAAAAAAAAAAAAACACGCGTAGCAGCACAAACAGCCTTCTCCAGGGTATGTTTTTAAATCAAACAATTTCCTCTTTTATAGATGCTAATTAGAAACACCTGAATGACAAATTACATGCACTTACAGAGAAGGCCCACTAGGGGTTACATAGTCCAAAAAAGAAAAGAAAAATGCTTATCACAAAAAGGTACTGAAATCTATTTCTTCATTCAAACCAGATATATAGTGGCCTGTAACTCATATATATAAAAAGTTTCTCTCTGTAAAAGTAATTTTAAGCGGTCACCACCCCGAATTTTCTTTTTAATCGTTTCTAAACCCTTAACCATTAGGCCTTCTGGATTACTGTTGTGCACATTTTGAAAGTGTATTGCCTTAGGGTAATTTAAATGAGCTTTTCTAATGGCATTCTTATGCTCTATACTCTGTCTTTGAGACGTCTCTTGGTTCGGCCTACATAAAAACATCCACATTTGCATGATAACCTGTATACCACAAAAGTGGTGTTGCAATTAATGAATGCCTTTACATTGTACCTTTTATCTGTCTTGAAATTACAGAATTCATTCTTTAATACTAAAACAATGGTTGCAAGACCCATATTTATAAGTACCTTTTAATTGTCTGTTAAGCCAAGTGGTCTGTTTTATGGCAGGAAGATGGCTTATTCTAAAGTTGGAGCCCTCTTGAAACTTATTTTTGGAGAAGCAGAAAACACTTCACTAAGAACAAGATCACCCTTAATAAGATTCCAATTTAAGTGTATAATCCTTTTTATGGGATTGGCCAAAGAGCTATTCTATCACAAAATAGGCCAGATTCTGTAAAGAGGATCGTCTTCTGGAATAGCTCTGGTCTAGGAATAGACTGGGCTTTCTTATAAGCATTTTGTACAGTTTCTGTATGATAGCCCCTTTCTAAAAATCGAGTGGACAGGACTTTAGCTTGCACTTCATATTCATTATCGGTATCACAAATCCGTCTAAGAAGTTGAAACTGGCCAAAGGGTATATTATTCTTTAGCCAATTTGGATGAAAACTATCTGCTTTTAACATAGTGTTCCTATCTGTTGTTTTATGATATACAGTAGTATGGAGTTTCCCATCTTTACCAATATAAGTGGTTAGATCTAAGAAGTTAATAGTCGTTTTGGAATGTTCCATGCACAATTTTATATTCCTATCATTTTTGTTCAAGTGATCATAAAATTGTAACAGTTTGTCATAAGAACCACCCTAATCAGAAGAATATCATCAATGTACCTCCCCCACCATTTTATCTTGTCACTATTTGTTTAAATAGACAAAATCCCTCTCCCACAAACCTAAAAAAAGGTTAGCATAGTTGGGGGCAAAACATGCACCCATCGCAGTGACCAAAACTTGAATATACATTAGGTCTTGGAAAGGGAAAACATTATTTTAAGTGTCCATTCGGTGAGCTGAATGATAAATTCAGAGGGAGGCAAATAGCCTATAGGTCTAGTCAGGAAATGTTGTAAAGCTTTTGTCCATCATTATGAGCAATGTTCGTGTAGAGAGATTCCACATCCAATGTGACTAAAAAGCAGTTGTCTGGAACTGTTATATCGCTTAAGACCTTCAACACATCTGTATATAGGAAGAAAGTTGGTGAGCCAAAGGCTTAATGTGGAAGTCTATAAATTGCGAAGCTGGTTCTGTGAGAGACCCATTAGACGACATATTTAACACCAAGGTGGATCTATTTAGATTAGATTATACCGAAGCCTCCACCTCAAAGTCTGGCATCATCAATATAATCAGAGAAATGACTGCACAGCACAAATATCTTCTTTTAGATACAAACAGTAAAAAATCCCTCTGTTGTTATGTGAAATAAGATGCCACATGGTCAGTCTAAGTAGTTGACTCAATCTGTATGTCAAACTGATGTCTTTTATGTAGTAACAACAGGCAGAGCTAACCATGCAGCTGTAGTTCTTGTAGATTGTAGTTCGGTTTATAGTTCTGCCACTACCAATGTTAAATATGTATAATCTCTTTGTGAATCTGTTTCTTTTTCATTTAGAGTCTTTTAACATTAATCTGGGTAAAGTTGAAATAAAGAACGAGTCAGTGATGGTGTGATATCTGGTCATTCTTCTGACTAATGTTTAGGTGGAACTTGTTAATTCTCTTTATTAGATCTGTTTTCAGGTGCTGTAGGAACAGTTGTTGTTGTTGTTGTTGTTGTTCTGCTGCTGCTGGTGTTTGCAGTTGGAGCTGCTGGTATTTTTTACTATCGCCACAAGATCTGTAACCTAGGAAGGCAAAACCGTAAGTACAGTGACAGTAAAATGTATGTATGATTCATAGTCAGTATTTCTACCATTTTCCAATAAGGTCTGTTAATGATTGTTTAAGTGCAATAATTAATGAAGTCTATGTATTGATGAATGAATTTCTCTGTTTAAAAAGCAGATGCAGTAAACAGTACGGACAGATATATGAGTCAATATTTACTGATCACTGAAGATCTAAAGGACAACATAAAAGGTATTTGGGTTACAAATGTATTACCAGATTGGCTATCATTGGTGACAAACAGCATTAGCTGTTTCATATTTAATAGTCGCACACATGAGTTTGAGTATGGAAAGTAAGATTGGAGAGTTGCTGCAAATAACCACTATATACTTTGCATAAAGCTATTGTATGAGTTCAGAAGAATTATTTAGCGCACAAATTGCATGTCATTTTCTGATCTTCACAAAGACGGTCATGAGGAACTGCAACTGGATGGAAAAGAGCAGCTTGAAGACTCAGAATCAAGCCATATGTGTTTAGAAGAACATGACGGTGAGTAGAAGTCAAAATTTTACATTTAGCGGTATATGACATGTCTGTGCAGAAACACATTTGTTAATTAGTTATGTACTTCAGATTCATACATTTGGTTTTGTTTATTTTAAATAACCAATTTAAAAAGAGGCTGTTTCCTTTGTTTAAAACATGATTTTTTTAATGGTATTGTTGTCATATCTATTGACTTATGACTACCCATAACAAATATTGAAAATATATAAATTATCATTAGCCATCAATGCTGTGGAAGTTAAATCACGTTAATGAAAGATGCCCATATCTATCTGCAGATCTATCTGCAGCTGTGACAGATGAAGGCAAGATCTCTGAAGAACTTCTAAAATGTAAGTATTGCAGCTGTTAAGCAGCAAGAGAAACATAATCTTTATTGTGTGAAAATGGAGTATGAAAAATTATATGATTTTTCAAAAATAAATATTTATACTTTATTTTACCAGAAGTGCTGCTCACATTAATGTTAACTCTAATGTTGTTAACACATTACTATAAATTGTTACAAGTCTGATTTGAACTAATTATTAGAAGGACATGTATAGAATGACAATATTTCTCATTATGCCTGACATGCTCATCTTCATCATTTGAATCTGTTCATTCACTTATTCTCCTCATTTCTGTTTCTGTGTTGCCTTTACATAAAGCGGAGATCTCTGAAAAAATAAGCCAAATATGTAAGTATTGCAGCTGTTACAGCAAGAGTCAAATGAGCTTTACTGTGCTACAGTTGACATTTATTGTTCATTAAGATGCATGACATTATACTGATTAATTAATTTCTGTCTGTTTAAAACAGTGTTGTTTTTGATGTTGCTGTTAACCAAAACTTATTTTCAGTAAATGAAATGAAAACTGAAATGACAATTAGAAATGCTGCCTTGACGATTAACTTAACTGAGATAAGTTCAAGTAAAAGAAAAGTTAATTAAATTAGAAATGTTTAAATTACTACTAATTAAGTTATAATTAAAATCATATTTTTAACCAAAATAAAAGGGGGGTCAAGTATCAATCATATATAGGTGCATGTGTTTATTCATGTAATGTTGTTCTTTTGCTATTGGAACAGTACCAGACAATGCTTTAATCATGCGATGAAGCATCTCAGACCAATCACAGAGAAAAAAACAATTACATTCTTTAATATAGGATAGGTAAATGAGCAAAAAAACTCATTGATTTGATTACAATTAGTCTCTAATAATTGGTTCTTCATTTATGCAATAAATCAAGTTAAATGACAGACTTATTTGAAGAGAAATAGAGGCCAAGTCCTGACTGTGGTCGAGAGGTGGAGCTGGGGATGGAGGAGGGTAATTAGTTAGTTAGGAGTTCAAAAAGTAAATATTCAGTAGGATTGAGTTATTTCTGGTTTCCAGTGAAGGATCCAGCACATTATTGACAGGGATAAAGGCTGCAGAGAATCGGCTAAATAGGGCTAGGCAATTTATTAAATATAACATTCACATTTATTAATTTAGCTGACGCTTTTATCCAAAGCGACTTACAATCAGTGCCGATCCTGACCTCCCTGGGGCCCTAAGCAAAATTCTGCTAAGGGGCCCTCTACCTGACCCGTGACGCTGTGAGATATGTAAACCATTTGCCATTGCCACAGTCACACCTGACACTTCAGTGCTCACAATACAATCCTCCCTCCTTTAAACAAAACAGTCAAAGAATAAGTACAACAATATAGAACAGAATGATATTTACTGAATAGAGTATTTTCTATAGAATATTAAGATAACAAGTGAATATTGTGATGCAGATATCAATAATCCCTGTGAGTGAATGACATCATTGATATCAAGAATTAACTTTTGTACAAGTGAACATGTAATTCCTCATATCAAAAATAGACATTGGTAGATAAAATGTAACTAAGGGGCCCTACTAGTAAAAATAATCAAGAATTCACATTGCAAATAGTAAAAAAAAAAAAATGAATTATTGATATCAAAAATGCATAAACTGTGAATGAATAAAAGCTAAAATGGCTTGCCATAGCATGTTAAAGTTTTTTTTATTATGCATGTTGAAGCAATTCTTGATTTATGGTTATTATTTACTGAGGGATTTGCATCCATATTGACCAGTATGTCCAGCTAATCAACATTTTAAATTCAATATAGCCCATAAATCAAAGTCAATCAATGTCAAATTGTCAATACATTGCTTTTCATCTTGCATAATTAGTGCAGTTGTTTAGAGTTTTTACTACACATTAACTGAGACTATAATCAGTGTCTTGTTTTAAAAGTGTGTATAATGTGTACTTTGATGAGGAGTGCCATCATTCACGCCCATATATTGTACAGTATGTCTGGTCTCCACATATATTTCTGCTTGAAAAATGCGCGTTTCATTTCGTGCACGCGCATATGAACGCATGATAACACACGCGACGCGGTTATCTTTTCCGAGCCGTTGCACTTTAAAAAACACAATAGAAATGCACATAAACTTAACTTTACTTTGCTGACATCAAACTTGTGAACACAAGTTGAGAACACAAGTTTACCTGATTGTTGTTCCCGCAATTCACTCTCTTTTCTCTCTTCTCTCTCTCTCTCTTTTTGTGACCAGAAGGATAGTTTCGCTTAATTTTGTCATTGATGTTGTAAACATTAATTGACGCGCTATGACACGAGGGGGAGGCGGGGCCTTGAGTAATTTGCGGGGCCCTACGCAGCTTGCGTAGTGAGCGTATAGGGCGGATCGGCTCTGCTTACAATTGCTATATATATAAGAGGTTGCATGCCTCTGGAGCAACTAGGGTTAAGTGTCTTGCTCAGGGACACATCGGTGTCTCACAGTGGATTCAAACCCGGGTCTCTCACACCACATGCATGTGTCTTATCCATTGCGCCATCACCACCACCACTAAGTAATATCTCATCACTCAGCAGTGAAAGAAATTACCAGTAATATGCTAATCTAATGGCAAAATTTACTGTGTTTTTCTTTGTTTCGATGTGCTGCTGGGACAGTTGAAGAAAAGACTGTGATAGTGAAGGAGGGAGATGATCTCACTCTAAACACTGATGTGAAAGTACAGACAGATGATGAGATCCTGTGGATGTTTGGAGCTCGAGAGACTCATATCGCTGAAATCAGAGGAGGAGCCAGAGAGACATATGATGGTGATGATGGGAGATTCAGAGACAGACTGAAACTGAACAAGACGACTGGGTTTCTCACCATCACAAACATCACAGCTGAACACATCGGAGTCTATAAACTACTGACCATCAGCACCAGAGGAACCTTGTATCAAAGATTCATTGTTACTGTCAGAGGTGAGTATATCAGGACTTTCAACGATGAAAATTTAATTTCTTCTAAATTTTTCTACAGGTAATTCAACTCAAACTGGTTAATGTTCAGACTCCAGTCAGAGTTAGTTCTAGATCCATTTTGTTTCAGCATCCTGTCTGTTGTTGAGTTTTATTTGTTTCCCTTTTCCTGTGTTGAGAGGAGACAATATCAAAGATGGAGGAAGAATCTGTCACTTTATACCCTGATACTGAAGTACAGAAAGATGATCTGATCCTGTGGATGTTTGGAGATCAAGACAATCTCATAGCACAAATGATGGGAAAGACCAGAGAGAAACATGACGTTGCTGATGGGAGATTCAGAGACAGACTGAAGCTGGACAAGAAGACCGGATCTCTGACCATCAGGAACACCAGAACTGAACACTCTGGACCTTATAAACTACAGATCAGCAGCAGCAGAGGGACGACATATAAGAAATTCAAAGTTGTAATCCATGGTGAGTAGTAAATGGAGATGTACGTATGTGAAGTGTGATTGTGCATTGAAATGAACAGAAATTGTATTCTATTTTTTCTTTAAACTTTATACTGCTACAATTGAGTGTAAATGTCCATGATTGTTGGGGTTCTGTCTGTTTGGTTAATTCTTGGTTTGTCCTGCCCTGTCAAGTTTGCCACATGCAGAATTTTTTTTTTTTTTTTATTGTTTTTTTTTTATTATTATATAAAAGCCCACACATCAGAGCATCCTTGCTCCTTTCATCACTCCAAACCTCTAAAATGTTTTTTCATAGTTATTAGATATATTTTTTACCACAATAATTCATTACATTTACAAGTCTGTTCTTGATTTAGTGTAATAATTAATGAAGTTGCTGATTGGCTAGCTGCATGACATTAGTATAATGATGAATCAATTAGTCTTTTTAACCGTGTTGTTAATGTTGACTAAAACAAAACTATTAAAAAAAAGTTTTTGATCATTAAAAGTAAAGCTGAAATAAAATCAGATAAATATTTGATTCGAATCTAAAATTTGAAATGTTGCCATGGCAACTTAATGAAGTTTTTTTAACCACTAAAATTGATTTACTGACTGAATGTAGTGTGTAATTGTAATTTGTACTCAATTTACCCAATATTATGCAGGACACAAAATGAGTTTGTCATGTCATTTTGCTGTGTTCTGAACCTATTCACTGCTCCATCAATAGCCCCTTTCACACAGAGATTTGGAAAATACATGGATAATGTGACCCGGCATTTGTCCCGGGATTGTTTGATTTCGGTTCATTCACACTGCCAGTGATTTGCCGGGATCTGTGAGTGCGTTCACACACAACCCGTTAATGTCCCGGAAAGCCGCGTGACGTCAGGATGAGACGTGTAACGTACGCGTCAAAAACATGTGCACGCGCGCACCTTTCCACAGAGCTGGCGTATGCAGGGCCGCATTAAGAGCTCACTGGGCCCCGGGGCTATGAGTTACTGCAGGGCCCCCCACCACTTCAGGTCACCAACTACATGAGCTAAATGTTCTATCATTATACGAGTCATTTTATCCATCTATGATATACTTCACAGTTAAGTTATATTACTTTTAAAACGATTTTTATCATATCAAAATATAATGGCACTAAAATTTCATAATTCTTGTGACCAATTTCAATATCACAAAAAATAATAGTAGCTTAAGAAAAGAATTGCAAGCTTACCGATGACAAGAGTCACAAATAACAATAGAATAAAGGCACATAAGAAATCGACCTTGAAAAACTTAAAACACTGAATAATATTATATTTTATAAGCAATCAAATATTATTAATTTTACAAAAGTGATTCATTCAAGGGCAGTAAATTACTTTCTTTCTGATGTTGGATTAACATTATGGACACACAAATGGCGACAGCAGCTTTATTAGCAGCTACTGTCACTTTAAGACCTCAGGGTCGGAACTCAAGTGCGCTGTGCAAAACCATCTCAAGTTCACCATGGTCTCAAAACCTATGCTCAAAACGAGCATTTACAAAATGAATTATCTCCCGCTGCTTACTGTGCCTGAGCAGTTTAAAATAATTTGCATCCAAACCACAATGATTAAAAACGCGTTTAATTTATAAACTTAGCCTACATCATGATGTCTCAGCAAAATTTACATATTTCTACCGGATATATAATCGCCAGCCATTTAGGCGAATATAGAGTTTGATCAAACACAAAAAGCAATATCAAACATCCATCAAGTTAATAATCAAACTTACCGAAAATTTATGGGTTCGACGATGACGCTGTGTTTTAAAAATAGTCTCTAGACTCTAGAATGAAGTGAAGGGTGAAGGCGATTTATTGGTTGATGCGTAGGTCGATCGTTCACAAGTTAAATATTATGGCGTTCCGATCGATTCTTTAATATGACTTTGCAACATGCACTCGTCTCAATGAACGTGACGTCTGCGTCTGCAAACCGTGACGTCTGCGTCTGCCGAACGTCTCGTCTGCGTCTGCCACATCACTCGCTCGTGTGCCGAACGAGAGGTTTCCAGCACATTTCACACATTTATTCATTCTTTATTATTTTCCCCCACTGATCTTCAGTTGTATTTGATTAGCAATTAAGTCAGTGATTTTTACCTTGCTTATATAGGCCTAGGCCTAGCTTTTTATTCCAAATAGTAAATATGAATTTACACAAATTATATAACTTGGTATAATATAATTAAGACTGTTAACAGAAGTAAATAAAACAGTTACACCTCAAAAGAGAAAGGCGATCACAGTTTATTATTATTAGGCTATTATTATTATTATTATTATTATTATTATTTAGACTATGTCTTTGCTGGTGCATAAAAGCATAAGATTATTTATAGATAAAGCTATTTTATTTTTTCCCCATCTGTGAATTGATCTGTTCTCAAATCTTTTAATTCTGCCTTTACACTATATTTACCTGCACTAAATAACATGCTACTATCTCGCTGATTCTACACCTTCACTAAGCTGTTGAACAGTGGCGGCATCTGGTAGCCCGTTTCAATAACTAATATGGGGCCCTACCCAGTACCCACATAAAACATAATAGAGCAGAAAAGGCAAGGAATCCTGTTGGTTTGCATCAATTGTATATTATTTTATTATGTGCACTTTCAGCTTCATGAACAGGCAGCTCAACATATAAATAATCCAACCTTATTTGATTAAAACTATATGTATACAGCGTTTTACGTTGGAATAAGCCTCTCCCTTAAATTACTATTATTTGAAGTTAACATTATACAATATACGTAGACCTACCTACTACACCACAAAACGAGTTGAGGATAAATTATTTAAAATTGGGGAATCCGTTACGGACGTGAGCGCTCTGAAAGCGGCACTAAAAGACTGCTTTAAAGGGGTCATATAATGGTACATGCACTTTTACAAGTTGATTGTACTGAAATGTGTGTTGGCAGTGCCTGTACACAACCATCATATAATGATAAAAATCCATCCAGTGGTTTTGTTTTAATCTCCTTATATGTTTTCCCCTGCCTCAAATCGAGCCGTTCGATCCTGTGACGTCACAAGCTCGCACGCCCCTCCCACGATCGTTGATTGACAGCAGCGTTTCAACACAGACCCGCCCTCGCTCGTGAGTGAGATGTCAATCATAGTTCGTCATTATTGATACACTGGAGCAGAATGGCGCCTAAGCGATTGTGGTGTTCTGTTCTTGGGTGTAATAAGGAACACAGCAGTCATTTTAATGTTCCTAAATCCGAACCGCTGAAGACGCAGTGGCTGAGTTTTGTTTATGAAGGGAATATTTCCGCTCATGTTTGCGCGAATCATTTCTCACCAGACTGCTTTTTAAACGAGGGTCAATATAAATCAGGTTTAGCTAAGAAGCTGCTCCTGAAAAAGGAATCGGTACCAACTATTCGTGTTCCTGTTGGACCTCCAGAAGAAGTGAGTGTACTGTTATATTAACCTTTATATTCATCTTTGCAAATCGCTTGCACGCTTCACGATGATTGTGGCTAATGTTTACACTCAGGGTGCATTACGGCATGTATTCTATGTAACGTTACGACGTTCTCAATATAATTCATAATCCCACGTTTATAATGAAAAACGCGTTATAGTTAATGTGTTATTAAAAACTGTACGCAGGTGTTACAGTTAACGTAACAGGAATATCAATGCAGTTACAATACTATAGATGTACTTAAAAGTTTTCTTAAAACATAAAACATTATCGTACTGCACTAAACATAAACATAATACAAATTCTTAGGTATCCTTCAACAACTGCTAGAATCATTACTGATATGACCTCATGTCAGTTTCAGTCACGATAGTTACTGAGATAACGTCACGCATCACTGACAAGCATACATTTACAACAACAACAACAAAAAAGTTTTTCTACATAAATCTGTCAACGAACTAACCTATAACTTTCATTAGTAACGTTAAACACATAGCGTTTGTATCTCACAACTCTAACGTTAACTTACCCTGCCAGTATACAAAAATAGATCAAAGTGACATTGTTAACCAACCATTCAGAAACGTCCTGTTCAAGCCTTAATTGTCGAACTTCTTCGGGGCCGTCATCTTGTTTAGGGTCCGACTCCGGTTCAAACTGATACGGTTGCACAGAAGTGTCCTCAGAGAGAATCCCGCTGCCATAATAAACCCTCAACTGTTGACAAGTGAACACTCCACGTGCGTTGTGTCAAAGCGCCCGCAGAACAGAGGGGCGGAGTCAGCGAAGCTCATTATCATTTAAAGGCACATACACTTAAACGGCGTGCTGAACACAGAGCTGTTTTTGAGCAGGTAAAATGAGTGTTTTCTTAAAATACTAATGAGAATTTTTAATAAAAGTATATTACAAAGTTTTCATTTAAACCCTAAAGATTCATATTAACTTGTACAAAAATGGCATTATATGACCCCTTTAAAACTTTCAGAGACCTCGAACAGAAAGCACAAAGCCTTTCTTTAAAGTGAATTTCGTTTTGTTTTAATTGTATCTTAATTTTAATCAATGTTTCATCAACCAAGAACATTTCAAAACGAAAGAAAACAGACTGCTTTCTGTTTATGTAATCCGTATGAAATGTGCATTTCTCTCTGCGCGTTCACTGCGAAGACCACGATCAGCATCGTCAACTTCATCTTTGCAGGCGACAATGACACAGAAAACATGTTAATAAACAATTAAATTGTGTCCTTGCTATAGGCCTATTCAACATATTCAAAATCATTACTTTTGCCGGTTCTTTGTGACAACATTTAGGTGCTTTATTGTCAGCGCCATCCATACATTACATGAACGTGTCACCACAACATCAGCACCGAAAACATGGGGATTTTTTTACAATAAATTACAAGCTGCTAGTGACGTTATTTAGTTAATCGCCTGTCGCAAGTGCAAATGCAAAGTTGCAAAGCTGATTAAATCATGGTAAAACTGAATTAATTTACAAAATAGTTTTCATTTATTTCAGCACTTCGCGAATGGACAGCGACTCTTAAAATAGCACGTATAAAGGCCAATTTATACTTCTGCGTCGGGTGCGCGCGGTAGGTACGGCGTAGCACACGCACAGACGCGTGCCCTTCGCAGTACCCTTCGCCGTAACCTGACGCGCACCTCCTCAAAAATGTAAATACGCGTCGCGGCGACGCGGACCGCAAGATCTGTGATTGGTCGGCTTGGTAGCATCGCGTTTCCTCCTACGCATTTCCGGCGTGTTTTTCTGCACCGCCCGCCATTTTTAAATTCTAAGTACAGCGAAACTGTAAAAAAAACTAAAAACTTACTGCTTTTCCACCTCGATAAGCTCCAACTCCAATGTGATCTGCTCTCTTTCAATCGCCATTGATTGTAGTAGCCTAAACTCAAAACAGTCGCGATGAATCTTCTTCTCTAGGAACCGCGCGGAATCTAAACACAGTGGAACATTAAAACCCTCCGCTGCCAACTAGTGTTTCGGCGCTGTACTGCAGAGCAACGCAGATCTAAACGCAGAAGTATAAATGCTCACGATGGCATCGCCTACGTGCGTAGCCTACGCCCTACACTACGGCGTACACTCGACGCAGAAGTATAAATTGGCCTTAACGTCTGCGTTCTCGCGCGTTCATGTTAAGTGCATTTTTGGGAAACGCTCGTGGAATTGCAGAGAGCGTTCGTAACCTTGCACATAGAGCGCTCTTAAGAGCTAAGATACATCGTTATCGGGAAACCCGGCCCGGGCTATTATAGTCAAACTTGCATGTCTCAGACTATAACTTAGCCTACTTTTTCTCATACCTGCAAATTTTATTTAGTTTCCCCAATTAATTCAGATTTGCATCATTTGGCATAATGTTTTTACAATGACAGATTGTAATTGTATTATTTTTCGGATATTAGACATGATGTTTTAATAATAATTAGTAATCATAGTTTTATAGCCTAGGCCTATATATAAAAATATAATTTTTCAATTCTTTTCTTCTATTTAAAGGATATACAGAAACAGTTTTCTAGTTTATCAAAGTGCTGTAGCCTAGGCCTTTTACATTTATAAAAAATTAAAACACAATAACAACCCCAACAATAAACTATAAAAATGCAATGGCCTATATCAATTTTGTTTCTTCATAATTCTATCTTTGTGGGGGCATTTGGCCCTCAAAATGTGTGTTAAACAAGAACACACACACATATCCTATATAAAAATCACAGACTCAGACGTTCACTGAGACGAGTGCATGCTGCAAAGTCATATTAAAGAGCCGATCAGAATGCCTCTGACACACTGCACTGAGCCGTGTTGTACTGTGAATCGCTTGTTAGTGTTAGAGAAAAAAACAATAAATAACTTCACTGCCACACGTGAATGACGCGTGACGTCTGGACTCGACACTTCACTGCCACGCGTGATTTGCGTGACGTCTGCGTCTTAAATTTAATAGAAATGAATAGGAGAATAAAAAAATAAATTAAGACGTTGAGTGAGACGTTCACTGAGACGAGTGTATGTTGCAAAGTTATAATAAAGAGCCGATCGGAACGCCATACTTTTGAGCGTCTGACCGAGCGGGTTGACCCACGTGACGACCTGACGTGACGTCAACGTCTTGAAATTAGCCGTTTTTTAACCATGCAAGTATCCAAGCTGATGTGTAAAGACTATAAATGGACATGAAAGGCAATACATATAAATATTGTACCACTAAAACAACACTAAAACATTTCTCCTGAATCCTGTGCATGTAAGGCTATGTGTTTTACTTTCAAAGAGCAGAAATACTGTAGGCTAGCCTATATACAGACATTCAATCGTCTTAATTTGAGCAATATAATCATTTTAACTAGTTTTTATTGTTCATTTTATTGCCCAAAAGTACAATGTTCTCACAGTCCATAAGAAAAAAACCTCCAAATTAATAAATGTAGCCTTTCATTAAAAAAAAAAAACAGATCCAGAAAGTTTTCATAAATATAAATATTAGATTTATATCTTTGGAAATGTATATAATAATATATATATAAAAATGGATATAAAATATCCATTTATATATATATATATATATATATATATATATATATATATATAAAGTGAAAGTGAAAGTGACACGTGATGGCCAAGTATGGTAACCCATACTTGGAATTTGACCTCTGCATTTAACCCATCCAAGTAAGTGCACACACATTAGGAGCAGAGTAGTGAGTAGTGAACACACACACACACTGCAAACGTGAATACACACACCCGGAGCAGCGGGCAGCCCTGAGTGGCGCCCGGGGAGCGATTGGGGGTTAGGTGCCTTGCTCAAGGACACCTCAGTCACATTCCTGCCGGTACTGGAATCGAACCAGCAACCTTTGGGTCACCAGTCCAACTCTGTTACCATTAGGCAGTTTAAATGTAAATGTATGGTAATATATTATATATAATATATATATATATATATATATATATATATATATAATATATATATATATATATATATATATATATATATATATATACATTTACATTTTAAACTGTTGTGACCTGTGAATCTTTATTGTATTCTTTATTTATCATCTTTATTGTTTGTGTTTGTTTGTTTGTTTGTAAACAATGTTGTGTTGAGAATAAGAGTTTCTGTGTTGGAGATTTGGGGGTCACCGGTGGATTGTAGAGGATTAAATTATTAAAGAGCACCTCCTAGTGCTCCAATAATAGGATATTCCAGAAATGTAAAAGCTACTACACTTTACTGTAATATGAAATATTGTTACTGGAAGTTTTATATAGCATAATTAAAATAATGAATTTACTTTTCCAACAAATATTACAAGTCCAAAAAAGTCAATACTGTCATGATGCTCTTCGGTCACTTTTGACCAAACTTTTCTGTTTTGAATTTTACAATTCACTATTATACACTAATGAACTGGTAGGGCTATTACCACACAGCATAATTGAGTCAGGAGACTGAAATAAGAGGTTGAAATGAGATCAGGGGGCTGTTCCATAAACCAAGATTAGAGTATAAGCCAGGCTTATTTCGGTTAGCAGGCTTATTTTTGGTAGATTCGGTTTCATAAATCAAACTTAAAAAAGTTCAAACTCAGTTACCCTGGCAACTTATGCTGGGAAACTAGCCTGGTCCAGGGCAGGCTAACTGTCAGGCTAAGCCTCAGTTGTTACACAGATCCTCAACACTGACCGACAAGAACACAATGATATTACCACTGACACTCTCTAATACCATTATTTGACATTATTAACACTATTAGTCCAAAAATAAATACACAGTATACAGAAAATCAACTTATAAGGCTACAATATAGACAAATATATAAGGTGTTTTAAAGTTGTCATGTCATTTTTGTAATAAAGACATTTTAATTAAGGAGTGCCTCGGTTATCAGAGAATTATTTCTCTACACTGTCACTCTACACTATATTTGTATATATATGTACTGTATTTATAGATATAGATATATAGATAAATTAAAAACAATAGACCTATACATACTACAGTTTTAGTTTTTTTACTGGCTGAATGTTTTGTGCCCAAGATTTAATTAGATTGTTTTAAAGATTTATGAATACATTTCTCTCTGGTTTTATTTGGCAGTTTGTCTGGTTTTTGTTTTAGTACACGTTTATGATTATTAGAAGAACATTAGAACACAATCTAAAAAAAATCTTTTTAAAGCAGAAGTTAAAATCACAAAATCAAAAAATAAATAATTACAAAAGCACAGTATAAATTTTAACTGGTAAGATTAATCTGAGCTTAGTAATTGACAGTATATTAGCCTACATTTGATTTACCCCAAATACACTTGTAGGTTTAAAAATCTAAATAAGGGACATATAATGTCCAACTAACAAATATTTTAGCATATATATATATATATATATATATATATATATATATATATATATATATATATATATATTAATATATATATATATATATATATATATATATACACAGTTCCTTTAAAGACATCATATTTTCCCCCAATAAATATTCCTTATTTTTCCTTCTACTTTTTTTTTCTTTTGTGGTAATACCCACCAACACATACATATACAATAAATAAATAAAAATATAACATTCACATATATCAAACTCTTATAATGACACATAATTCCTAATAGTTATTGAAGTAATATTATTCAAATATCAAATATTCAATATTAAATAAGTAAATAAATAAAATAACAAATAACAAGAAATAAAAGGGAAGGTTACATAAAAATGTAGTTCATGTAGGCCAATATATATTCCTTTATTTTATGGAATATTCTTTGATTTTAGAGTTGCACATATCTTTTCAAAATGTATACATTTGTTCCTAATTTAATGTTATCCTCTCCATAATGTACTTTAGAAACCAAATCTAACCACTCATTTAAAATTGGGGATTCTTGCTTTCTCAAAAAAAATTATTGCATTAAAAGCTGTAATTCTCAGCATTCTAAATAAGTATACATCATCTTTATTACGTAGCATAGATCCCAAAACTATTATTTTTTATCTTTATATATTTAGTTTCTTAAAAAAAATTCTTCCCTGAATTGGGCTACTTCTGTTCAATTTCTTTTTTTTTTTTTTTATTAGAAGTATAAAATATATGAGTGTAATGAGCTATAAGTTCACTGCAACTTATCCAACATCCTAAAGATAAATTATTATAATTAGAAGATAATCCTCGTGTTATAAAATATCGCATATTAATTTTCCAAGCAAAATGTATATTTTAGTGTATAAATGTATATAATTATTGCGGACCTATTTGGCGCGCAGCAGCGCTCGTTCAATATGAAGATTAGCAGCAAAATGGATACATTTGCACGACTTTCTAACATTTACAGATGGAGAATATAACCGCAAAATGTAATTTTTGCACTGAGGGGGGAAAAAAACATGTCACAAACGCATAAAACAGCACAAAATATAGGCTACGCTGTTTGATGGTGGATCGATTTGATCCACGATCGACCTCTAGGGCTGCTTCAGAAACGCGTGCACACGCAATTATCTAGACTAGATAAACCTGGTTCAAGTTAGTGAGATTGCGTGAACTTTAATTACCTTTTATGGAACCACTTTAGCCCCAACTTATTTGTTAGGCTCATTCAAGTCCGGTTTTGGAGTTTAATCCCCGCTTTTCTGAGCTTCATTTATGGAACAGCCCCCAGGTCCAGATGGATTAAGCTGTGATAAAATATTTGCTGTTTATTTTTTTATTTATTGAATTTGAATGTTACGTTTACCAAAATGCTTTCTCTTTATTCAGGTTTGACTGTAATAATAATGCAACAACGTGTACACTTCAAATAAAAATGTATTTATTTTTTATAAACTTTGACAAAAAGTAGGCCTATTATTTGAGAATAAAAAAATATTCAAATCCACAGCTTAAAAGTAAGTAATTTTGTCCAAAAACTAGAGAATTAACAAGCCTTTCCAGAGCTATACTGGCATCTAGTGGTAACACCATGAAATTACAGGTTTTATTTTATTTTCTCTCAATATCGCCTATCTGATTTAAACAATTTAATTTAAAAGGCCTAGTTTCTATATTAATCTGAAATACTGCATTCATTGAAAAAATATATATTTTAAAAAAATTAGAAAACATTTTTTTGTTATTTTTTAATGGGAAAAATGTACCATAATTATTGCATAAATATTATTATTTTTTTAAGTTAGCTGCCAAAAATATCAATATTGGTTGGGGCTTGGTTGGAGGAGCCTGGCTATCTGAAATCATGCCACCTAGCTCAACAACGTGATCGAGTTAGCTCAGGCTTGGGAGCTAATGCTATATGCTACTGACACTACCAAGTCTGCGACTGCACAGGGTCTCGCGCTAAAGTGACAGTTGATGATGTAAAGCCAAATAAAAGTTCCTGTTTTTGCCCTTCGAAATATTATAATACTTAAAAGACATGGCTACAAGTGAGACTGTGTATCGTATCGTGATTCTGTACTATGTATTATTTATGCAGTAACTTAATATTACTCTGAGAGTGTGTGTGTGACAGTGATTTATGTGCATAACGTTACATGTCAGTCACTCCTTTTTTACAGTCTATGGTCCGTCAGCGCGGCATCGCTCGTTGAGTTTGTAGAGAGCTTATGTAGTCCATTTTAAATTCTGATTTTGTCCGCCTCTCAAATGGGTTAAACCAAAGATATATTACCTATGAAGTTCAAGTTAATGCACGCTAGAAATCTGCGCTCATTCAAGGATGTGCATTTATTGCATGGACGGAGAAAGCACCGACACCTGCAGGATTTCATCTGTATGTGACTTTTGTATTCTGGTTACTGATTGGTCCCACCCTCCATCAACACAGGAACTCGGAATTTGGATGACAAAGCTTTATTTTCTGCACACTGCACACAGAGCATTAAGAGAGAGAAAATGGCGAATCGTTACACTCACAGCTCCACCCACAGCAGGTCTCTCTTACTCTGCTCTACTCAGTATCTTTATGCACATTTCTTATTCACAGTACATTTGTATCAAAAACAATAACAAAAGTAAAATAATAATGAAATGTAATAAACTCTCCAGTCAATTACAGACTGTTAACCTTTTTCTGGTTTGTTGTGATCGTATAACACTTGTATCATCCTTCTTATATACTATTTCGTTTCAGAAAATAACATCTGATAGATTCAGTGAAACCATGCATTACATTATAAAACACAGTTTGTCCCAACTATTTCCCAACAGCACAGAAAATATAACTTTATAAACAGTAGAATTACTAAACACTGTATAATAAAACATTTACCTGCACACAGAGCATTAAGAGAGAGAAAATGGCGAATCGTTACACTCACAGCTCCACCTATCCAAAACACATTAATCTCGTTAGAGAGCACATGGCAAACATGACGCAGTTGGAAATCGCAAACATAAAACAATCAAAATTCTCATAAACATAGACGGAAAACACTCTCAACCAGTTAATCCGTGTCTCTTATGAGCAATCCATCAAATAATCATAAATCATTTAAGATGAATTTATACATTTTTCCACTTTTAGTGCGGAGCTTACAGGAAACCGACTCACCCACAGCAGTTCTCTCTTACTCTGCTGCAGATCGTTCGTGCGCACGGTAGCCTATAGCGCCACCCGCGTACTCCATAGGAAGTGCAATCCCATTGTTGCAGGATTTATTTAAAGGGATACTTCACCTCTGGGAAGATGAATGTGTATTTAATATTGGTCATTTATATAGTAGAAATGTGAAATTATTTTTGAAATTGAAGCATTCTAGACTGAGAAAAGGCAGAAAATGTATTTTTTACTCATGTGGCTGAAAGACAACAACTCCCAGAATGCCCTTGCTTTGGTGCTTACGAGGCCACTCCCAAACCACGCCTACCGGTTACAGACGGCAGAATCCGAAAAATGGATACAAATATGCTTTGATACATCGTGAGTTATTTTATAAATTTCCATCGAAATGGTGCTGAATTGCGTTGTACCGGGATGTACTAGCCTAATGTATATAACACAACTTACACTTTCACATTAAAAATATGATGCAAGGCAGGACCATGTCAACAGAGTAACGTTAGCTTAGTAGCTCTGCATATGAACTGTTTACCTCCTATTGAAATCACTATTTCTCTAAGCTAATACATTCTCTAGGCCAGGGGTTTTCAACCTGTGGGGCCCGCCCCCCTAGGGGGGCGCCAACACCTGTTAAGGGGGGCGCGAGAAACTGAGAATTCAGAAACTTAATTGAAACGTGATTATAACATAGCAAATCTTTAGTCATCCACTAGAGGGGGCAATCTGATTAATCCCGCAGCTAATCAGGCGAGGTGACCTTTACATAGTTGGCTACAGAGCAGAGTTGACGCGATCGAGTTCAAGCTATATTAAAACAAAACAAAAATGGACCGGTGGCTTAAACGTAATAATAGCAGTGATAAAACGGTGTGAACCGTCAGGCAAAAAAGAAGAAGAGTGTCCGACTGAACCCGTACAACTTCCGCAAACTGATGTCGAACCCTCCACGTCAACGGGGCTTTCCACGCAGAGAGGATTAATAGCAAAAACCAAAGGCCTGGGTGCATCAAAACGACGAAAGTATGACGAACAGTACATAAAATACGGATTTACGTGCATCACACTTAATCACGAACCACGTCCACAGTGTGTTGTATGTTCTGAAGTGCTTGCAAATGACAGTTTGAAACCTGTGAAACTAATACGTCACTTACAAACCAAACACCCGACGTTAAAAGATAAACCGGTTGACTTTTTTCGCCGTAAAGAATCAGGATTAAAAAATCAAAAACAAACTATGAACAGCCAAACCACTGTGGCAGTCAAAGCGCTTACAGCATCATATGAGGTGGCGTATTTAGTTGCCAAGGACAAAAAGCCTCATACAATTGCAGAGAGCCTCATTCGTCCAGCAGCAATGGCCATCTGTAGAAATATGTTTGGAGATAAGTTTGCCAGTGACGTTGAACAAATTCCACTATCAGACAACACAGTGAGCCGCCGTATTACTGAAATGGCAACCGACATAAAATGTCAACTAATTGAGAGAATACGGGACGGAATTTTTTTTTCATTGCAATTAGACGAGTCGACAGACATCTCAAACTCCTCGCAACTGCTTGTATTTGTTCGCTACCGTCATGAGAGAAAATTGCTTGAAGATCTGTTATTTTGCTCAGCAATGGAAAAAACATGCACCGGAAGAGATATTTTTGAAAAACTCAATGGTAAATTGGATGAACTTGGTCTTTGTTGGGACAACTGTGTCGGTGTGTGCACAGACGGAGCGGGAGCCATGTTAGGGAAAAATAAAGGGCTCGCTGCTTTGGTTCGTGAAGTAGCTCCGCATGTGCGTTTTACCCACTGTATGATCCACAGGGAGGTCCTTGCAGCAAAAACTCTTCCTGACGAGTTGAACGCAGTGCTAAAACAGCAACACAAATTGTCAATTTCATCAAGACTCGCCCCATAAAAACAAGACTGTTTGGCCTATTATGCAAAGAAATGGGGTCAGAATATGAATCGTTACTTTTGCACACGGAAGTACGGTGGCTGTCCAGAGGCAAAGTATTGCAGAGGATATTTGCATTGCGTGACGAACTAAGACTTTTTCTGCTCGACTGTGCATCTTCCTTTGCAAATTTTTTTACTGACCCAAAGTGGCTCACAGATCTTGCATACCTGTCTGACATTTTTGATAGACTCAATACCCTTAATTCGTCTCTTCAGGGCCCGAATTCAAACCTACTAACCATGTCCAATTAAATTGTGGGGTTTGTGAGGAAATTGGAGCGATGGAGAGGGCAGGTTGATGGGGGCAATGTAGACATGTTCCCAACCTTGGATGAATTTCTCATGGAAAATGAGCTTAATTGGGATGATACAAAAAAAGAAATAACTCTCCATCTACAAGCCCTGTCTGCACATTTCAATAAGTATTTTCCTGAGCAGCATAGTTGGAACCAGTACGACTGGGTTCGTAACCCCTTCATCGAAAGCGCAGTGAGTCTGTCATCAGATCAGCAGGATGCCCTTCTGGACCTTTCAAGTGACCGAACTTTGAAGACACTGTTTGACTCGAACACACTGCCGGAATTCTGGCTGTCAGTGGAGACCGAGTACGCTGAACTTGCGAGACTTGCAATTGATATACTTTTGCCGTTTTCCTCAACTTGGCTCTGCGAAGCAACATTTTCTATATTAACTTACATCAAAAGCAAGTATCGCTCACGCTTATTGACAGTGGACGATGATTTGCGGATAGCTGTGTCGGGTATCAAAACACGGATTGGTATGTTTTGCTCTCAGAAACAGGCTCAGCCATCACATTAGGTAAGCTATATATGTACTGTTTCAATATAACCATGCACGCTATATATGCACGCTATATGCAGCACATAATACAGGAGAGTTTTATTGTGAGATTGTTTTGTATGCTGTAGCAAGGCTACGGTGAATGCGCTGTTGGCGCGACTTTTGTTTGTTGATTCGAGTTTTGTAAATAAAATGTGCGAGTCCCAGTCACGCCGACACTGTCTTCCTTCCAAAACACTGAACCTCTTCACAACTTGTATAGCAATGCTGTTCGTTTGGGAGCGCTTTGGGAGGGTGGGGGGCGCGAATGAAATTAGACAAACTTGGGGGGGCGCATATCCGAAAAGGTTGAAAACCCCTGCTCTAGGCTAATACAAACTCTAATAACACTAAAGGTTTATACAAATAACCACAAACAATCTGAGTTATAACTTTTAATTAAAAAAAATATTAATATTAACACTTTTACACAAAGTTCTGTGGATTCAGCGATCACCTCCAGAAGAAAATGGCATCGCTGAGATTCGTGACAGCAATATAATAGGACTCTATACCTGTTTCCAACGGCGCACAGCAAGAGCACTGACACCGCCAGTCCGCCCCAGCTCGAGTCTGGCCGGGCTCACGTCTCGCTCTGGCCGCGGGCCGCGTCACGCTCCGGCCGCGGGCTCGCGTCTCTCTCCGACCGCTACTACTGGTTTTCTACTAATACAAAGCTTAATGCTAAATCCTGAAGTAACCCTTTAAAGAAATCACAACTATATTATTTATCCCGTCACATGTACATTAGCATTATAATCTATCTGTTCCGTGAGAGCAGAACAAGCCTTTATATCTATTGACGTTTTTAAATCTGAAAACTCCCAACAAGCAACGAAATTGTCAGTCTTGACGGTCTGTTAATACAATCAACCCCACAGCAAGACATTATAATTGTGAAATAATCCCGAAAAATCACAAACATGGCAGAAATGCTAAGATTAGTGGCTGGAATGTATTTATTTTTACGAGAAATTAGCTGAGGTAACGTGACGGCCTCTAACAGCAGCGGGGAATCCACCTGTCACTCAAAAGTGGACACACCCTTAATTATGCAGAACTTTACATATTAATCAACTAAACGGATGAGTTATAAAAAAATTCACCCCCCTCACAGTTGTTATGAAGGGCAACACTGTATAGACCAAAGCCACATAGAGAACCAGGCTGTAAACATGTTTTTTTCTGCTGTGAAGTTGGTAATTTTAACATGGGGGAGATACAGATTTGACTCACTTCTGCAGCCAGCCTCAAGCGGCCAGTCAATGAATTGCAGTTTAACTCACTTCCGTGTTGGTTTCAAGAGAGAGACGGGGAGGTTGCCGCTTGGTTACAACGTGTCTTCACACGTTAAAGTAACACTAAGGATTTTTCCTCTTCGGTCGCCCTACTGGTTGGAAACGAAATTGTCCATTGCCGCTGTCGTAAATAATCTAGCCTACCGTCGCACACACGCTCGCTGTTTATCCAGCACCGGCTTTAGAATGAACGATGTCAGACAAGGTAGAGTATGTTACATGATTTCATGAAAGGATGATGTATTGTGACATAGAAACGAAGAAAAACGAAATAATGACTATTGTAGCGCTTGACGTAAAGCAGTCGAATTGTGTAGTTCTTTTTGTGCACGGGTTCCTACCCGAAACCCGAAGTTACATAGTGCCAGTAAAAGCGATACAGACCCCGTCAGGCTATGGTAGACGAGTCATTTAACTTATTTTAAGTCGATGTACCATTACAAAGGTCTTGGAAATATATTATGAAGGTTGAAAATTGTTACTTAGTGTTACTTTAACAACACGTTGGGAAGACGATCGGTTACTCGCACTGCCGACCGGTCGCCATGGGAACGCGTTAACAACACGTAAGCGCATGTAGGAACGTGTTACAGATGATTTTTATGAAAATTATCAATAATTTCGTTTTGCCTCATTATTTATATGTGGCAGACATGCAAATCAACGAACCTTAATTACAAAGTAAAGTAGGCTATATTCAGCTGACTATGTCTAAATGTAATATTAGAACTCTTATACACATGTCTTAAATAAACCTTTCCACTTTAAAATTTATGATGTTTATATGTGAAATATTATGATAATTTAG
This sequence comes from Chrosomus eos, assembly GCA_036326025.1. NCBI lineage: Eukaryota > Metazoa > Chordata > Actinopteri > Cypriniformes > Leuciscidae > Chrosomus > Chrosomus eos. The sequence goes on from JAZAVI010000008.1 coordinate 67,227, forward strand.
ACATTTTATTTAAGATTGAGTCAGTGTTGAGATCTCTAAGTTATTGAAATAAAAGATCATGCTTGATTAGATTCACTTTTTATTATTAGGGCCCAAGCCCTAAGGGCGAAGGCCCTATTGTTTTCCTAAGGATTATTTATTAGGGCCCAAGCCCAAAGGGCGAAGGCCCTATTGTTTTCCTAAGGATTATTTATTAGGGCCCAAGCCCTAAGGGCGAAGGCCCTATTGTTTTCCTAAGGATTATTTATTATTATTATTATTATTATTAGGGCCCAAGCCCTAAGGGCGAAGGCCCTATTGTTTTCCTAAGGATTATTTATTAGGGCCCAAGCCCTAAGGGCGAAGGCCCTATTGTTTTCCTAAGGATTATTTATTATTAGGGCCCAAGCCCTAAGGGCGAAGGCCCTATTATTTTCCTAAGGATTATTAGGGCCCAAGCCCTAAGGGCGAAGGCCCTATTGTTTTCCTAAGGATTATTAGGGCCCAAGCCCTAAGGGCGAAGGCCCTATTGTTTTCCTAAGGATTATTAGGGCCCAAGCCCTAAGGGCGAAGGCCCTATTGTTTTCCTAAGGATTATTAGGGCCCAAGCCCTAAGGGCGAAGGCCCTATTGTTTTCCTAAGGATTATTAGGGCCCAAGCCCTAAGGGCGAAGGCCCTATTGTTTTCCTAAGGATTATTAGGGCCCAAGCCCAAAGGGCGAAGGCCCTATTGTTTTCCTTAGGATTATTTATTATTAGGGCCCAAGCCCTAAGGGCGAAGGCCCTATTGTTTTCCTAAGGATTATTAGGGCCCAAGCCCAAAGGGCGAAGGCCCTATTGTTTTCCTTAGGATTATTTATTAGGGCCCAAGCCCAAAGGGCGAAGGCCCTATTGTTTTCCTAAGGATTATTTATTAGGGCCCAAGCCCAAAGGGCGAAGGCCCTATTGTTTTCCTAAGGATTATTAGGGCCCAAGCCCTAAGGGCGAAGGCCCTATTGTTTTCCTAAGGATTATTAGGGCCCAAGCCCAAAGGGCGAAGGCCCTATTGTTTTCCTAAGGATTATTAGGGCCCAAGCCCAAAGGGCGAAGGCCCTATTGTTTTCCTAAGGATTATTTATTATTATTATTATTATTATTATTATTATTAGGGCCCAAGCCCAAAGGGCGAAGGCCCTATTGTTTTCCTAAGGATTATTTATTATTAGGGCCCAAGCCCAAAGGCAGTGGCGGCGCCAGGGGGAGCTAGGTGGTGCTGTAGCTCCCCCTATAATAGCCATAGCACCCGCCCAGCACCCCCAAGAAATGTCTGTGATTTTTTTTTTTATTTATATTTTAATGTCATGTTTGAATAGTCTTTTTCATGTTGTTTATATTTAGTCAAAAAAAACATGAGGCCCAAACCGGCGATCTTCTTTGGCCAATGGACGCGGCGCCCGGTGAATGTTTGCAGACATTGAGTCTCACGTATACAGATAGCGTCTCCCTGATGGCCGCAAATTAGTTCAAATCTCCCGGAATCTGAGCTCCAAACGTGTAGCGCGCGCAAAACAGAGAGAGCGAGAGACCTTGCGTGTGTGTGTGTGTGTGTGTGTGTGTGTAAAAATGTGCGTGTGTGCGCATGAAGCGCAAGACAGAGAGAGCGAGAGACCTTGCGTGTGTGTGTGTAAATGTGTGTATGTGCGCATGAAGCGCTTATAATCCCCCCCCACCCCTAACCACCCCCCCCCCCCCGTCAACAAAACCGAACAATCGGCCCAAAATTCAAAGCACCGTCTATTAAGTGTTGAGCATCCCCATAGCACCTGCAACAGAAAATCTCTGGCGCCGCCACTGCCCAAAGGGCGAAGGCCCTATTGTTTTCCTAAGGATTATTTATTATTAGGGCCCAAGCCCAAAGGGCGAAGGCCCTATTGTTTTCCTTAGGATTATTTATTATTATTATTATTATTCTAATTATTTTTTTACTACCTTTTGGACACTTTTGGAGGCCTTAACATGCTCAAAAACTCCGGAAACTTTGCACACATGTCAGAACCCGCGGCCATCAGGGCCGGGCTGAAGATGGTACCCGGGCGTGGCAGGGGGCTCGACAGCGCCCCCTGGAACGGGGTCCGAAAACATGGTCCATAAATCAAACACGCTTGCATGTAATAATATGAAACTCGGTACACATGTAGATCTCATCGTTTCATATATACTTCGCACTCTAACTTTTTACCCCAGCCCAACAGGAAGTCGGCTATTAAGGGTTGTTTGGAAAACGCATGCAATGGAATGTGAAACACTCCTCCTAGAGAATTCAACCAATCGCCACGAAACTCGGTGTGCACGAACTCAAGACATTGAGGATGAAAAATTGCCAGGGGATTTTTGATATCTCGAACGGTTTGGCCGTGGCGAGGAAACGAATTTATGGCGAATAATGAAAACAGGAAGTGTGTTATAACTTCAGCATACATTAACTGATCTTGATGAAACTTCAGCAGTGTGTTCGCTGTAAGAGCCCGATCACATGGATGCGACTATTGTGAGTCAAAGTTATAGCGCCACCAACTGGCAGCAGGAAGTGTGTCACTTCCTAAATGCTTTGAAATCACCCTCTTATTTTTACCCGATTTGCTTCAAACTTTATGTGTATAATGTAAAGACACGGCAGATGTAGACCTGAGAAAGGATTATTGATATCTTAGATACTGTTGCCGTGACAACGCATCAAACTTTAATATTATTTTTGGATGCTTTTGAGACTCTCAGCACACTTTTGGGGCCCTTAACGTGCTCAAAAACTCTTGAAACTTTGCACACGGGTCAGAACACGTGGCCATCAGGGCCGGGCTGAAGCTGGTATCCGGGCGTGGCAGGGGGGCTCGACAGCGCCCCCTGGAACGGGGTCCAAAATATTGGTCCATAAATCAAACACGCTTGCATGTAATAATATGAAACTCGCTACACATATAGATCTCATCGGTTCATATATCCTTTGTACTTTTACTTTTTACCCCAGCCCAACAGGAAGTCGGCTATTATCGTTTGTTTGGAAGCGTATGCCCCTGGAATTCGATATACTAATCCTAGAGAATTCAACCAATCGCCACGAAACTCGGTGTGCACGAAGTCAAGACATTGAGGATGAAAAATTGGCAGGGGATTTTTGATATCTCGAACGGTTTGGCCGTGGCGAGGAAACGAATTTATGGCGAATAATGAAAACAGGAAGTGTGTTATAACTTCTGCATACATTAACTGATCTTGATGAAACTTCAGCAGTGTGTTCGCTGTAAGAGTCCGATCACATGGATGCGACTATTGTGAGTCAAAGTTATAGCGCCACCAACTGGCAGCAGGAAGTGTGTCACTTCCTAAATGCTTTGAAATCACCCTCTTATTTTTACCCAATTTGCTTCAAACTTTATGTGTATAATTTAAACACACGGCAGATGTAGACCTGTGAAAGGATTATTGATATCTTAGATACTGTTGCCGTGGCAACACATCAAACTTTACCATTCTTTTAGAATCTCTTCGGGTGAAACTCAAAATCATAAATAGGGCTATACTGCCCTCTTGTGTCAAATTGTGTCCTATTGTTCTCTTGATTTTAAAGCTTATTTGCCCTTTCTAGTCATCCCCAATTTTGAGAGGCATCCAGCTGCAGCCCCGCAGACTCACTTCTTGCTAGACACCAGTGGCTGGACACCAGTGGATGGACAGCAGACGTCATTTCCGTATCGTCATTCGCTTTTCAAATCGACGTCATTTCCGTATCGTCTTTTACTTTTCAAATTTGACGCGCCATGCAGATGTCAGCGGTAAGAAAAAATAATAAGTGCTGTGGAAACGGAAGACGTGGAGACCTACGAGGGTTTTACACAGACCCTGAATTTCCTGAGTATTGCTCAGACTGCCAGTTTTAGGGGGCAGGAATGAGGTGTGGTGTGCACAGTGTGCAATAGTTTATTTGGAACTGTTCATGTTTTATTTTCTCTTGAAATAGGTACTTCCCCCATAACCTTACGGGCCTGACTGCGGCATCTTCATTCTGATGGTCAGATTTGACTAATTTTACTAGATTGTGTAATTTCCAATAAATATTGCAAAATCATGAAGTGTTAATTTGATCTGGATTGTTTGTTTGGTAAATTGTCTGATCATGTGAATCTACGTATATTTTAAAAACAGAAGTGGTTACATTTACAAAAAAAAATAAGAATTGAATATCCAAATGGGCAAGGCAAAAAATTGTGGTCAATTAACATGTACAAGTCTGTTGTATTGACAAAACGTTATAGTCCATTGATCTAGGCTGAATTTAAGTCACAGAAAATAGTGATATGATCTGAACAAATTTTTCAAGGTGGTTCTTGTGAATGCAGTTTGCATGAATTATTGATGTTATAATATTAATGATATAATTGAGAATTGTTTTATGTAAAGAGATATGATAAAGAACATATTTCAATTTGCACACAGCTTTTATATTATATATTTTTAAGTCATAAAAGTAAAATGACAATACGGAAAAGACGTGTGAAAATATAAAATAAATATGCTGTCTATCCAGAGGTGAAAATATAAAATAAATATGCTGTCTATCCAGAGGTGAAAATATAAAATAAATATGCTGTCTATCCAGAGGTGAAAACAGAAAATAAATATGCTGTCTATCCAGAGTTGAAAATAAAATAAATATGCTGTCTATCCAGAGGTGAAAATATAAAATAAATATGCTGTCTATCCAGAGGTGAAAATATAAAATAAATATGCTGTCTATCCAGAGGTGAAAATATAAAATAAATATGCTGTCTATCCAGAGGTGAAAATATAAAATAAATATGCTGTCTATCCACTGGTGAAAATATAAAATAAATATGCTGTCTATCCAGAGGTGAAAATATACAATAAATATGCTGTCTATCCACTGGTGAAAATATAAAATAAATATGCTGTCTATCCAGAGGTGAAAATAAATATGCTGTCTATCCAGAGGTGAAAATATAAAATAAATATGCTGTCTATCCAGAGGTGAAAATATAAAATAAATATGCTGTCTATCCACTGGTGAAAATATAAAATAAATATGCTGTCTATCCAGAGGTGAAAATATACAATAAATATGCTGTCTATCCACTGGTGAAATATAAAATAAATATGCTGTCTATCCAGAGGTGAAAATAAATATGCTGTCTATCCAGAGGTGAAAATATAAAATAAATATGCTGTCTATCCAGAGGTGAAAACAGAAAATAAATATGCTGTCTATCCAGAGGTGAAAACGGAAATTAGCGGCGAAACGGAAATGACGGAGAAAACGGAAATGACGTAGGCTGTCCATCCACTGGTGTCCAGCCCCTGGTGTCTAGCCAGAAGTGAGTCTGCGGGGCTGCAGCTGGATGCTATTGCCAATTTTGGCTAGTGATGCATTCCTGACATATCCAAAATAAAAAGGTTTCTGCTCATAAGTCATTCTGAATAGACACATAATAACACATACATATTTAGAAAGCCAACCCTTGAGAGTCCAATTCAAGGCTCAAAATAAAACAGACTGTTATAAATATTGATTATTGATCAAATTTAGGAATTTAAAATGAAAGATGAAGCATAGGCTACTGTTACCCTAGGTAGGGCTGATCAAATTAAATCATTTACACTGAAAAATTACAATTGCATAAAATAATGTTATGAAATTGATTTAAATGTACAAATAAGAAACAGTGGAAAGAAGTATACTAGGCTACTTATAAATATAACACTAAACTGCCAATAGTGGCGGCAGGCGGCCGTATTAATGAGTGAGTCATTTATTCATTCATTCAAACGATTCGTTTAAACGGTTGATTCATTCAAGAATGAGACAGATGTTTAAGAATGGGTCATTGAATCTTTGACTCAACTGAACCGATTCGAGTCAAAATGCTGAATCATTCAGTAACGAAAACAATGAGTGTTCCTGCGAGATGTGCCGTGGTTCTGCTGTGATTTTTGTTTGGAACTATTTTCGCTGCTGGAACAGAAGAAAAACAGCCAATATTACATCTAAAATGTAAGTGACTAAATTGTAACTGTTTATTGAACTGTTGTAGGAAATTAATGTCACATTTTGATATGGTATTCAGGAAAAATAATTGAGGCTGCTTAACACATATGTTAAAATATAGAAACTCCACATTTAGATTTTTAGAGGCAGTTACAGTATGTTGTTAACTGAGTGTGTGTGTGTGTGTGTGTGTGTGTGTGTGTGTGTGTGCTGCGCTCATATAGATTTCTCCTAGAGTGGCTGCGCGAGCGTCAACAGCATCGATCGCAACAACATACAATAAATGTAATAAAATCAGAATCATTCTCTCGGTTTAGTGATTCCCTAGTTATGTATTTTGTTTGTTATTGATGCTCTAATCAGGCTACTTGACTTGTACGTTCGGGCAAGTAAAATTCTCTTTTACTTGTCCTTCAAAAATCCATTTGTGCCGGACAAGCGGACAAGTTAGACAGGCTCTGGAGATACGAAACGCGGCAGGTTAACGTGTAGTGTTTTGGATTGCATAAAATAATAAAAGAAACGAACAAATGCATGGCGAAAGAAGTGGAGCAGAAGAGGAGATTGGGGATGATTTTTAATGAAACTAGGGAGGCGGATGGAGGTTAGGCTACTCTTTAACGTATCATGTGGTGTGTGCGTGCATGAATGCATACACTTGTATGTGTGTGTATATGAATAAAAGTGTCCTAAATGACAAAAAAACAAAAAAGACTTTTATATGTATTATAGTTCAGTTTGACGAACGAGACGATGAACGATGTAGCTGCCTCGTTTGTTTTGCTGGAGGACAACAGGCATCTTGCATCGTGTGCTATCTTTTTTTTTATTACAAAATATGCATAGGCTACAACCCATATATTTTAAATGTATTGTTTGCTTTAATTTACGATTGTATGTTTGGTAATTGAACCTACATGAATTTTAAATTAATGTGCTATATTTCAGATCAATATGTTTGTTTCCCTTCATTTTAATCAACACTAACTTTATTCTCATCTGAATTATAAATAACTTATTTCTGTATAAAATAAAAAATCCAGAATAATCCAGACCAACCAGAGTGCACTATTTCTACAACATCATCAGAAGTGGAACTACCAGAGCCGTTGGCCAGATAGCGAGCAGATATTTTGATATTTTGTGTCACGTCATGCACAATAACCCTAAAGGCACCAAGGTGGCGGTGCCACCGGCTTATATATATATATATATATATATATATATATATATATATATATATATATATATATATATATATATATATATATATATATATATATATATAAATATAGCTGCGAGCAGCGATGAAGGGCCAAAGCCGGCGGTACCGCCACCCTGGTGCACCAGGGTTGCGGTGCCACCGGCTTGGGCCCGTAATCGCTGCTCGCAGCTATATTTTATTATTATTATTCTTCTTCTTCTTCTAATTATTTTTTTACTACCTTTTGGACACTTTTGGAGGCCTTAACATGCTCAAAAACTCCTGAAACTTTGCACACATGTCAGAACCCGCGGCCATCAGGGCCGGGCTGAAGATGGTACCCGGGCGTGGCAGGGGGCTCGACAGCGCCCCCTGGAACGGGGTCCGAAAACATGGTCCATAAATCAAACACGCTTGCATGTAATAATATGAAACTCGGTACACATGTAGATCTCATCGTTTCATATATACTTCGCACTCTAACTTTTTACCCCAGCCCAACAGGAAGTCGGCTATTTAGGCTTGTTTGGAAAACGCATGCAATGGAATGTGAAGTACTCCTCCTAGAGAATTCAAACACACGGCACGAAACTCGGTCAGCGTGAAGTCAAGACATTGAGAATGAAAGTTTGCGAGGGGATTTTTGATATCTCGAACGGTTTGGCCGTGGCGAGGAAACGAAATTATGGCGAGAAACGTGAAACGGGAAGTGTGTCATAACTACTGCATACATTAACTGATCTTGATGAAACTTCAGCAGTGTGTTCGTTGTAAGAGCCCGATCACATGGATGTGACTATTGTGAGTCCAAGTTATAGCGCCACCAACTGGCAGCAGGAAGTGTGTCACTTTCAAAATGCTTTGAAATCACCCTCTTATTTTTACCCGATTTGCTTCAAACTTCATCTGTATAATGTAAATACACGGCAGATGAAGACCTGTGAATGGATTCTTGATATCTTTGAAACTGTTGCTGTGGCAATCCATCAAACTTTAATATTCCTTTTGGATGCTTTTGAGACTCTTAGCATGCCTGAAATTGCTTAAAATTGCATGAAACTCGACAGACAGATCACATTTATTAGCCAGGTGACATGTGCATAGTTTCAGAAACGGGCGTGGTGCAGGGACTCAGTAGCGCCACCTTTTGACAAAAGTGGGGGGTTAGTTTCATCTAGAGTTACAAAAATCTGTATTTATATAGTTCTCCTCCAGCCAGACAACTTTCTAATTTACAGTCATTAGCAATAACCAAGAGGAAGTCAGATATTTTGGTTTGAATATGGTCATTTCTCTCTGAGCCTACGTCTCTGTGACTGCTGTCTGTGTGTGTGTCTGTGAGTGTGGGGAGGGGGAGGGGGAGTGGGGCTATGTGCCTGCTCTCTGTGTGTGTGTCTGTGAGTGTGGAAGGGGGAGGGGGAGTGGGGCTAGATTAACCATTTCACTGCTGTGTGGTTTGGCCTTCATTAAAAAGAAAATAAATGTCTTAAGCCTTGTATTTTTTAAATACGTTTTTTTAAATAAAGGCATATAACAGACATGCGGCATTTAAAATTTTTTAATAAAACATTGTTTTTTATGTTTTTCAAGCCATTTGATTTATGAGGACTTTTGAAATGTCCTCATAAACCACCCATAAGTTGTAATACCAGTGTAATACACATGCCATTATACAAATTTGTGTCCTCTTAAATCACATAAACCAACCCACACACACACACACACACACACACACACACACACACATCAAATTGACGGTGGGTGGCAATGGTATATTTAAAAGGCTTGATGTGTGTGTGGGAGAGAGAGAGAGAGAGAGAGAGAGAGAGAGAGAGAGAGAGAGAGAGAGAGAGAGAGAGAGAGAGAGAGAGAGAGAGCATAAAAAACAAAAAGTTTGGTTCCGGTAGGTGGTCAGTTGAGGTCATGGGTCGGTAGGGATTTTTTTTTTTTTTTTTTTTTTTTTTTTTTTCATGTGCCTTTTCATGTGCTTGTCCTCCGGACAAGTAAATCTGTCATTCACTTGTCTGAGAAAAAAGTTGCTTGTCCGGATTTATTTATTTATTTATTTATTCTGAAGCAATATTCTCATCAGTGTTCAATCAGCTTTGATATTTAAATCGGCATATTGTAATATCTGCATTGAATGTTGTGGATATTGACTAAGAATATTGAATATTATGTATGTTATCAATCACCCTAAATGCAATACGGTGTTAGCTATATATCTTAAAGTGCGATACTGTCGCATAATAGTGTCCCATGAAGGGCATCCCCTCCCCCAATATTATTAAATGTCCTATTAGTGTCTTATTATTCTAAATAATTGAATTTATTGATCAAATTTAGGAATTTAAAATGAAAGATGAAGCATAGGCTACTGTTACCCTAGGTAGGGCTGATGAAATTAAATCATTTACAATGAAAAATTACAATTGCATAAAATAATGTTATGAAATTGATTTAAATGTACAAATAAGAAACAGTGGAAAGAAGTATACTAGGCTACTTATAAACATAACACTAAATTGCCAATAGGTGGCGGCAGGCGGCCGTATTAATGAGTGAGTCATTTATTCATTCATTCAAACGATTCGTTTAAACGGTTGATTCATTCAAGAATGAGACAGATGTTTAGGAATGGCTCATTGAATCTTTGACTCAACCGAACCGATTCGGGTCAAAATGCTGAATGATTCTAGCCTGGGTTTCCCCATCCTGCCTTACCGCAGCGCGATTCAATTCACGCTGAAAGGCAGTCTGGATACCATGGCCAGATTTTTCGCCTCATTTAGGGAACCAATCACAGAACGGGGAGGGAGCAGCTAGACGATGACGACATCTACGACACACGGAAACAGTTTGTTTATATCGATTTAACATGGCTGAAGACGCGAAGCTACTCTTTGATAAAAAACGTAACGTCATTGTTTACAAAAAAGATCTTTCCCATCGTCTTCTTCCTTGTCTAATTTCTGTCGCTCTACATACGTCATCTGGTATAATCGAAACGATTGGCTATGGGCTACGTACAGGCATATTTGATAGACATTCTTAGCACCCAATAAACTGCGACGGGCATTCTGAAACCACGCCTCAAATACGAGAAATTGCGCATGTGGTTCCCAGACCCAATTCTCAACGAGATTGGGTCTGGCGTTAGCCAGGCTAGAATCATTCAGTAATGAAAACAATGAGTGTTCCTGTGAGATGCGCCGTGGTTCTGCTGTGATTTTTGTTTGGAACTATTTTCGCTGCTGGAACAGAAGAAAAACAGCCAATATTACATCTAAAATGTAAGTGACTAAATTTTAACTGTTTATTGAACTGTTGTAGGAAATCAATGTCACATTTTGATATGGTATTCAGGAAAAATAATTGAGACTGCTTAACACATATGTTAAAATATAGAAACTCCACATTTAGATTTTTAGAGGCAGTTACAGTATGTTGTTAACTGAGTGTGTGTGTGTGTGCTGCACTCATATAGATTTCTCCTTGAGAGGCTGCGCGAGCGTCAACAGCGCAACCTATTTATTATCCACAATCGATCGCAACAACATACAATAAATGTAATAAAATCAGAATCATTCTCTCGGTTTAGTGATTCCCTAGTTATGTATTTTGTTTGTTATTGATGTTCTAATCAGAATACTTGACTTGTCCGTTCGGGCAAGTAAAATTCTCTTTTACTTGTCCTTCAAAAATCCCATTTGTCCCGGACAAGCGGACAAGTTAGACGGGCTCTGGAGATACGAAGTCTCTATTTTCATGCTACTAGTACTTATTTTTTAGATATTATTATCTATTCCATTAAGTACTAGTACTTATTCATTAACGACTAGTGCTTATTCTGTTTAGAATATTCAAAGTGCTTATTCAATTTGTATGCTTATTTATATTTTCAGAGCAGAAAATTCGATTTTTCTGCTTATTCAATATTTCATCTAAAATGTAAGTGACTTGACGAGTGTGGTGTGTGTGTGTGTGTGTGAGAGAGAGAGAGATTGTGTCTGTTACAGTGACAAGAGTTTTTAAGCCTTGTCTTTTTGGATTATATATATATATATATATATATATATTTTTTTTTATGTGCATACAACCCATGTATTTTAAATGTATTGTTTGCTTTAAATTAAATTAAGATTGTATGTTTGGTAATTGAACCTAAATAAATGTAAAATAAATGTGCTGTATTTCAGATCAATATATTTGTTTTCCTTCATTTTAATCAACACTAACTTTATTCTCATCTGAATTATAAATAACTTATTTCTGTATAAAATAATAAATCCTGAATAATCCAGACCAACCAGAGCACACTATTTCTACAACATCATCAGTGCTGAAGCGGAACTACCAGAGCCGTTTGGCAGATAGCGAGCAGATATTTTGTGTCACGTCGTGCACAATAACCCTAAAGGCACCAGGGTGGCGGTGCCACCGGCTTTATATATACATATATATAAATATAGCTGCGAGCAGCGATGAAGGGCCAAAGCCGGCGGTACCGCCACCCTGGTGCACCAGGGTGGCGGTGCCACCGGCTTGGGCCCGTAATCGCTGCTCGCAGCTATATTTATTCTTCTTCTTCTTCTTCTTCTTCTTCTAATTATTTTTTTACTACCTTTTGGACACTTTTGGAGGCCTTAACATGCTCAAAAACTCCTGAAACTTTGCACACATGTCAGAACCCGCGGCCATCAGGGCCGGGCTGAAGATGGTACCCGGGCGTGGCAGGGGGGCTCGACAGCGCCCCCTGGAACGGGGTCCGAAAACATGGTCCATAAATCAAACACGCTTGCATGTAATAATATGAAACTCGGTACACATGTAGATCTCATCGTTTCATATATACTTCGCACTCTAACTTTTTACCCCAGCCCAACAGGAAGTCGGCTATTAAGGGTTGTTTGGAAAACGCATGCAATGGAATGTGAAACACTCCTCCTAGAGAATTCAAACACACTGCACGAAACTCGGTGTGCATGAAGTCAAGACACTGAGGATGAAAAATTGCCAGGGGATTTTTGATATCTCGAACGGTTTGGCCGTGGCGAGGAAACGAAATTATGGCGAGAAACGTGAAACAGGAAGTGTGTTATAACTACTGCATACATTAACTAATCTTGATGAAACTTCAGCAGTGTGTTCGTTGTAAGAGCCCGATCACATGGATGTGACTATTGTGAGTCAAAGTTATAGCGCCACCAACTGGCAGCAGGAAGTGTGTCACTTCCAAAATGCTTTTAAATCACCCTCTTATTTTTACCCGATTTGCTTCAAACTTCATGTGCATAATGTAGACACATGCCAGATGTAGACCTGTGAAAGGATTATTGATATCTTAGACACTGTTGCCATGGCAATGCATCAAACATTAATATTCCTTTTTTTAAGCTTTTTCATGCTTTTTTATGCTTTCGGGCACTTCTTGGGGTTCTTAACGTGCTCGAAAACTCTTGAAACTTTGCACACAGGACAAAACCCGCGGCCATCAGGGCCAGGCTGAAGCTGGTACCCGGGCGTGGCAGGGGGGCTCGACAGCGCCCCCTTGAACGGGTCCGACAATTTGGTCCATATATCCAACACGCTTTACCCTATTTGCTTCAAACTTGATGTGTATAATGTAGACACAAGCCAGATGTAGACCTGTGAAAGGATTGTTGATATCTTAGATGCTGTTGCCGTGACAACGCATCAAACTTTAATATTCTTTTTGGATACTTTTGAGATTCTTAGCGCACTTTTGGGGCCCTTAACATGCTCAAAAACTCTTGAAACTTTGCACACGGGTCAGAAACCGCGGCCATCAGGGCCGGGCTGAAGCTGGTACCCGGGCGTGGCAGGGGGGCTCGACAGCGCCCCCTGGAACGGGGTCCGAAAACTTGGTCCATAAATCAAACAGGCTTTACCCGATTTGCTTCAAACTTGATGTGTATAATGTAGACACATGCCAGATGTAGACCTGTGAAAGGATTGTTGATATCTTAGATGCTGTTGCCGTGACAACGCATCAAACTTTAATATTCTTTTTGGATACTTTTGAGATTCTTAGCACACTTTTGGGGCCCTTAACATGCTCAAAAACTCTTGAAACTTTGCACACGGGTCAGAAACCGCGGCCATCAGGGCCGGGCTGAAGCTGGTACCCGGGCGTGGCAGGGGGGCTCGACAGCGCCCCCTGGAACGGGGTCCGAAAACTTGGTCCATAAATCAAACACGCTTGCATGTAATAATATGAAACTTGGTACACATATAGATCTCATCGATTCATATATCCTTTGTACTTTTACTTTTTACCCCAGCCCAACAGGAAGTCGGCTATTATGGTTTGTTTGAAAGCGTATGCCCCTGGAATTCGATATACTACTCCTAGAGAATTCAACCAATCGCCACGAAACTCAGTCAGCATGAAGTCAAGACATTGAGGATGAAAAATTGCCAGGGGATTTTTGATATCTCGAACGGTTTGGCCGTGGCGAGGAAACGAATTTATGGCGAATAATGGAAACAGGAAGTGTGTTATAACTTCTGCATACATTAACTGATCTTGATGAAACTTCCGCAGTGTGTTCGCTGTAAGAGTCCGATCACATGGATGTGACTATTGTGAGTCAAAGTTATAGCGCCACCAACTGGCAGCAGGAAGTGTGTCACTTCCTAAAGGCTTTGAAATCACCCTCTTATTTTTACCCGATTTGCTTCAAACTTCATCTGTACAATGTAAATACACTGCAGATGAAGACCTGTGAAGGGATTTTTGATATCTTTGAAACTGTTGCTGTGGCAACGCATCAAACTTTAATATTCTTGTTTGATGCTTTTGATGCTCTGAGTCAATATGGCAAGCCGTTTTAACATTTAATCATTTTAACCTAGTAGTCTCTTTTTTCATGCTACTAGTACTTATTTTTTAGATACTAGTATCTATTCCATTCAGTGATGCCGGTAACGCGTTACTTAGTAACGCGTTACTCTAATTTGACCCCTTTTTTCAGTAACGAGTAATCTAACGCGTTACTATTTCAAAACCAGTAATCAGATTAAAGTTACTTATCCAATTCACTGTGCGTTACTATTTTTATCATTTTCCTTAGTAAAAATATATATTTATTTCAACTTGCATCTCGGGGAGTGTGCGCGACAAGTCACGTTTTCAGCATGAGGTTCACGTCACGTGTACCACGCAGCGACACAAACGTAAACAACAATGGAGGGAGGAGAGAGGTGCGCGTTTTCTAGCTGGAAATACAGTCACTATTTTGAGTTTGTGTCAGCTAAGGGTGACAACATTAAGGTCCGTTGTAAACTCTGTGCTGCTGGTGGCGACAAAGTGTTATCTACCTACAGAAACACTTCGTCAAATTTGAAAAAACATTTGGAGTCGCAGCACCGCACAGTCAAACTTACGGAGAAAATCACGCCAGGTGATGCGAAGCAGAGAGCAGGTCCCCCACCACCCAAACAACAAAAGCTGGACTTCGGTGCAAAACCAGTAAGTGGGGGGGAGTTGAAGAAGTTGGTCGGGCAGTTTGTTGTGGATGAAATGCTGCCATTAAACACGGTGGATTCGCCTTCGTTTCGTGCCATAATAAACAAGATCCCTACTACTGTCAATGCCGCGCTTCCTCACAGAACAGCTTTTTCTTCTTACTTGGAGGAGGAGTATGCCGTGATGGAGAGAAATCTGAAGGCCGCGCTGAATGATGTCGACTTTGTGTCAACTACCGCGGATATTTGGACTGCTAACAACAGAAGTTATATGGGAGTAACGCTCCACTGGATCAGTAGATCCACATTAGAGCGCAACAAGGCTGCATTGGCATGTAGGAGAATTCGCGGTAGACACACGTATGATGTCATTGGTGCAGAAATCGAAAACATTCACTGCTCATATGGACTACTCAACAAAGTAGTTGCAACAGTGACTGATAACGGATCCAACTTTGTCAAGGCGTTTAAAGTCTATCAGCCTGTCACAGAGTCCGACGATGACGAGACGGAGGAGGGAGAGTCCACCCCCACAAATGATGATGTCACTTTTTTAGATATGTCAGAAATCCTCTCAGCTGAGGATGCAAGTGAATGCCAGCTTTCTCTTCCCCCGCACCACAGGTGTGCTTCACACACCATCAACCTAATTTCCACAAATGATGTGGATAAATATTTAACTTCTAATGCAGAGAGCAAGGCTGTGTATAGGAGCAGCACAGCAAAATGCACAGCTCTTTGGACCAAATCAAGCAGATCTACCCTTGCATCAGAAACAGTGGAGGAAGTCAGCAAAAGAAAGCTCCTGGTACCAACATCCACTAGGTGGAATTCATTTTTTGATGCTGTAAAGAGAATTGCAGAAATCCCCATGTGTGCGCTGAATACTCTGTGCACCAAGTTGGGAGTTAAGTGCTTTAAAGACAAAGAGTACCAGTTTCTGCATGAGTACTGCACCGCCATGAAGCCTCTGTCTGCAGCACTTGATATTTTACAAGGTGACTGTCCTTATGGGACTTTACTGCCCACACTTGAAGTTCTGATGCAGAAGACTATGGATGTGAAAGATTCCCTCTCCATGATGACTGCAGGCCTTCCAGATGCCATAGTGCAGGTATGTTCCATCTTTTAAGCTAGTTAAAATTTCTTGCATCACACTAGTCATGAACCGAGAACAGAATATACATTATCATTGCAAAAGATGATTAAAAAAAAAAAATACTAATGTCAGTAAGTAATCTAAAACAAAATTAAATCCATAATATTGAACCCACATTAAGCATGATTTGTAAGTAATTCAATGACATAATAAATAGTAGGTCTTGTAGGCATTAATAAATATTATATTTTTTCAGGCTATCCAGACTCGTTTTGGCGGTGTGCTGGACGACAAAGATGCCCTTCTCGCAGCTGTCAGTTGTCCAAAATTCAAACTCAGATGGCTGAGAGATGCAGGTAGGAGGGAGCGAGTAAAAGAGCTTCTGATAGCAGAGTGCCGCCGTACAACTGCTCCTACAGCACAGAGCCCTGCCAGTGTGCCCACCACATCTGCCAGCCAAGGTGAGATGGACTTTTTCACTTTTGAGGCAGAGCCAGAGGAGACCTATTCTACAGAAAAGGAAGTCATGGACTACCTGAGGTCAGCCTATGACCTTCATATTCTGCATCAGTTTTCAAACATAAAGCAAATTTTCTTGAAGTATAACACTCCAACTCCATCAAGTGCTCCTGTGGAGCGGCTTTTCAGTCTGGGAGGTTTGGTGCTCACTCCTAGAAGAAATAGACTTTCTGACAAAAGGTTTGAGAAGCTTCTGTTAATGAGGTACAACCACTGGTTTACTCGCCTCACTCCAATGTTTCACTCATAACATGGGATTACAACATAAGATTAGGCCAAAGTAACAAAAGTAGTTATGATATTAGCCTACATGTGGTGTTATACACTTGTTTTGTTTTGTAAAACCACTCCTTGCTGCTCTAATGCTGTGAACAACAGGTTCAATGTTGATAAAACATGTTAAAAAATTAATAGTTACATTTATAAAAAATGTAGATTATAAATAGTAAGTTTTGTCATTACAATGTTAACAGTTAAATATGACAGGTCAAGAAATTTTATTTTATTTTTATTTTATTTTATTAAAACGAGTATTTATGTTAAGTAAAGTGAAGAAAGACTATTATTTTTTATTAAAACGAGTATTTTTTTTTTTTTTATTAAAACGAGTGAAGTCAAGAAAGACTCTTTATTTTATTTTTTATAAAAACAAGTATTTATATTAAGTGAAGTCAAGAAAGACTGTCTTTATTTTTTGCAAAAACATGTGTTTTTTTCAGGAAATAGTTTTTAAATGTCAGGAGATAGATTGTTGATGTTACTGTTAAAAATACACTTCCAATAAAGTGAGTGTTGGCAAAACCAGTTGTCATTTTTATGTTAAGGTGCCGGGGGTGTTGTCGGCAACTGCTGAATGTAACTAATAAAAGTAACTTGTAAAGTAACTTAGTTACTTTTAAAATCAAGTAACTTGTAAAGTAACTTAGTTACTTTTAAAATCAAGTAACTTGTAAAGTAACTTAGTTACTTTTTCAAAGTAACGGTGGCAACACTGATTCCATTAAGTAATAGTACTTATTCATTAGCGACTAGTGCTTATTCTTTAGTACTAGTGCCTATTCTTTAGATAGTAGTGCTTATTCTTTAGATATTCTTTTGAATACGTATTAGTAGCTAATGAATAAGTACTGGTATCTATTTAATAGGTACTAGTATGTAATGACTTAGAACTAGTATTTATTGAATAAATACTAGTATCTATAAATAGGTGCTATTATCTAAAATGTCATTTTCTCTCTCTCTCTCTCTCTGAGCCAATATGGCAAGCCGTTTTAACATTTAATCATTTTAACATACTAGTCTCTATTTTCATGCTACTAGTACTTATTTTTTAGATATTAGTATCTATTCCATTAAGTACTAGTACTTATTCATTAGCGACTAATGCTTATTCTGTTTAGAATATTCAAAGTGCTTATTCAATTTGTATGCTTATTTATATTTTCAGAGCAGAAAATCCGATTTTTCTGCTTATTCAATATTGCATCTAAAATGTGACTTGACGTGTGTGTGTGTGTGTGTGTGTGTGTTGTGTGTGTGTGTGTGTGTGTGTGTGTGTGTGTGTGTGTGTGTGTGTGTGTGTGTGTGTGTGTGTGCGTGCGTGTGTGTGTGTTTGTGTGTGTGTGTGTGTGTGTGTGTGTGTGTGTGTGTGTGTGTGTGTGTGTGTGTGTGTGTGTGTGTGAGAGAGAGATTGTGTCTGTTACAGTGACAAGAGTTTTCAAGCCTTGTCTTTTTGGATATATATATATTTTTTATAAAAAAAAAATGTGCATACAACCCATGTATTTCAAATGTATTGTTTGCTTTAAATTAAATTAAGATTGTATGTTTGGTAATTGAACCTAAATAAATGTAAAATGAATGTGCTATATTTCAGATCAATATATTTGTTTTCCTTCATTTTAATCAACACTAACTTTATTCTCATCTGAATTATAAATTACTTATTTCTGTATAAAATAAAAAATCGCGAATAATCCAGACCAACCAGAGCACACTATTTCTACAACATCATCAGTGCTGAAGCGGGACTACCAGAGCCGTTCGGCAGATAGCGAGCAGATATTTTGTGTCATGTCATGCACAATAACCCTAAAGGCACCAGGGTGGCGATGCCACCGGCTTTATATATATATATATATATATATATATATATATATATATATATATAATATATATATATATATATATATATATATATATATATATATATATAAATAAATATAGCTGCGAGCAGCGATGAAGGGCCAAAGCCGGCGGTACCGCCACCCTGGTGCACCAGGGTTGCGGTGCCACCGGCTTGGGCCCGTAATCGCTGCTCGCAGCTATATTTATTATTATTTTATTTTTTTTGATAAAACATTTTATGCATGTTTTTAATCTATATTACAGGTTTCCTGAATTGCTAAAAAATATTTCTTGGAACCATCACCCACTTTCTCAAAACCTTAAACACAAAACTTTCAAACTACATTCAGAGAACATCTGTATGGCGGCAAATCAATGACAATAATAAACGAGCGCACAGCTGATGCTGGCGCGCACGGTAAATGACTTTCGCGAGCGAATAACAGATCTACTCGCGAGGAAACGGGAACTCGCGAGCTCATTCAAGCCCTGCGCGCGCTCATGACATCTCCTCTGCACGCAATACAAGCTCTCGCGCGCGCGATTGATCATACCACACGCCCTCGCGCGCGCAATTGATCATTCCACACGCTCTCGCGCTTGATCTGCTCTCGCCTGCTCCTTTTGCTCGCTCGAACAATTTTATTTTTGACAGTTGAGGGGCGGGACTCCCCTTTTCCGGAAGTCAGTTGTGATTGGACGCCTGTCCAATGACTTGTAATTCACTTGACTTGAGACATCACTTAATTTGTTTTATTTATTGTGGTTAATTATTGTGTAATGTGATTCAATGCATTGTTAATTTAGAATATATTCTTACCAGATATTTTTTTTAACAGAAAGTATTACTAGTGATTGCATTGTGTTGTTAAGAGATCATTTACAGACTGTAATGACACATTTCCATGGTTATTAGCATTGTAAATCTACCAAATTTTGTATGAATTTTTACATAATATAAATGGTTCATCATATTTTCTATTAAATGTAAAAGGGGTTCTGGCTTCTCAAGTTAAGATACAGTACACAGCATTAATTATAGCTTTAAAAGCCTTTCCAGGATTTGCTACCGAATAAAGAGAAACAATATTAAATCCAGCTAATTATTAAACCCAGCAAAGCTATTACATCATTATATAGTGATCTTAATCATCTAACTTTTTGTAAGCTAATAACTTAAGAGAAAGTATGAGGCAAGTAGTGTACACAGCATAAATGATTAAACCCCATCTGCACATAACATATCTTATTATGTTACATAGAAAATTAAATACATTCATGCTGCCAGAACACCTTTTACATTTAATAGAAAATATAATGAACCACTCAAAATTGACATAATAGTAATACACAGGATGAAAACAAAAAGCTTACACAACAACTCTTGCTTATTGATATAAACAAGTAATTTATCTTTGATCCAAAGCCCTTGTTATATTTACAACTATTTAATGGACACTTTTTACATTCTGAGGCTCTCAGATCCACTTTAATTTTAATAATAATAATAATAATTCATTACATTTATATAGCGCTTTTCTGGACACTCAAAGCACTTTACATAGAAGGAGGGAATCTCCTCAACCACCACCAATGTGCAGCATCCACCTGGATGATGCGACAGCAGCCATATTGCGCCAGAACTAGTGGCGCAATTACTAGTAATAATTTTAGTATTACTAAAATTACTAGTACTACTAGGCAATTACTAGTAATAATTACTAGTCTTAATTTTGGTCTGATAAACGTAAATATATGGTAAATTGGGGGTCTAGGGGAACTATAGCAAATATGACTTTTTCTCCAATTTATTTTAGATATTTTAAGCCAACACAAATCAGATAGTCTTTTAAATATAAAATGTAAAAATGTATAAGAATTTTCATGATTTACAATGCTAATAACCATGGAAATGTGTCATTACAGTCTGTAAATATCTCTTAACAACACAATGCAATCACTAGTAATACTTTGGTAAAAGAATATATTCTAAATTAACAATGCATTAAATCACATTACACATTAATTAACCACAATAAATAAATAAAAATTATTGATGTCTCAAGTCAAGTGAATTACAAGTCATTGGACAGGCGTCCAATCACAACTGACTTCCGGAAAAGGGGAGTCCCGCCCCTCAACTGTCAAAAATAAAATTGTTCGAGCGAGCAAAAGGAGCAGGCGAGAGCAGATCAAGCGCGAGAGCGTGTGGAATGATCAATTGCGCGCACGAGGGCGTGTGGTATGATCAATCGCGCGCGCGAGGGCTTGTATTGCGTGCAGAGGAGATGTCATGAGCGCGCGCAGGGCTTGAATGAGCTCGCGAGTTCCCGTTTCCTCGCGTGTAGATCTGTTATTCGCTCGCGAAAGTCATTTACCGCGCGCGCCAGCATCAGCTGTGCGCTCGTTTATTATTGTCATTGATTTGCCGCCATACATCTGACTCTTCTGTCAAAATCAAAAAATCATTATCTGTGCAATGCTTTCAAATCATATCCAGCTCAATATTATAAACACTCATTCATTAGACACTGCATTTCAAAAATGGAGAACACAGAATCCAAAGTAAGCAGTTACAGAAAAAGAAATTGCAAATCAATTTTGCAGTTTTATGTAAAAAAAAAAGTAGGCTATAGTAATTGCTACTGACAGTAGTAAGGTGAATAAATTGTACACTGTATGCACTGCAAGTATAGTATTGTACTGAATATTGTATAGTACGTAATGAAATGTCTGTATATTCAGCACTTCCACATAGTGTAAAAATACAGTAGTCCAATTCCAAAAGCCAAAAAGGTTACAGTAAAAAACTCTAATTGAAAAGTATGTTACACTCATGTTGCCCTACCAGTTCATTTATGTATAATTGTGAACTTTTTAATTAAAACAGAAAATTGTTTGGTCAAAACTAAAGTGACCGAAGAGCACCATGCCAGTATGGACTTTTTTGGACTTGTAACATTTGTTGGAAAAATAAATCCAACATTATTTTAAACTGTAGATGCACAGGTCACAACAGTTTAAAATATAAGTGTGTGTGAGTGTGTGTGTGTGTGTGTATATATATATATATATATATATATATATATATATATATATATATATATATATATTATATATATATATATATATATATATATATATATACTGTATATACCGGTATATCCAAAGATATAAATCTAAAAACAGAAACTCTTATTCTCAACATAACAGAACATTGTTTACAAACAATCAAACAGAAACAACAAAGACGCATAAACATGTATAAATACATGTATAAAAAAAAAAAAAAAAATATATATATATATATATATATATATATATATATATATATATAATATATATATATATATATATATATATTCATTTTTATTCATATTATTATATACATTTCCAAAGAAATAAATCTTATAGGCGTATTTATATTTATGGAAACCTTCTGGATCTGTTTTTTTTTTTTTTAAATGATAGGCTACATTTATTAATTTCGAGTGTTTTTGACTTTACATTAGGCAATACAATTAATAAAAACTAGTTAAAATTATTATATTGGTCAAATTAAGACTATTGCATGTCTGTATATAGGCTAGTCTACAGTATTTATGCTCTTTGAAAGTAAAACACATAACCTCACATGCACAGGGTTAAGAAAAAATGTGTTGGTGTTGTTTTAGGGGTACAATATGTATATGTATTGCCTTTCACGTCCATTTATAGTCTTTACACTAGGGGTGTAACGAGACGCTTATCTCACGAGACGAGACAGACACGAGATTGGGTTCACGAGAACGAGACGAGACGAGATTTTTGCACAATTTTACAGAAATCCTCAATGACACAATTCATGACTGGAAAAGTATGCAGGTGCATTTTGCAATGTTTAACTAATAATCTTATTAAGTAGACCTGAAATGACATGCATTAGGAGTATGAATTATAAAATGCATTGAAAGAAAACAATATAGACCTTATTCGATCTGCGTCATCAATGTTCGCGGCGGCCATTTTGTTGACATAGAAACCACGGCAACTGTTAGTCTGTCAATTGACAAGCGAGGCAGCGTCGGTATTATCAGAGACAATTTTGGTATTATCGCTGTATTTAAAACAAAAAAAACAGCGCAATGGTGTGTTGTGCCATACACGGCTGTTCCAACAACAGCAATAAGAACCCCGGAGTTCGTTTTTATACGATACCGACTGTCAGAAAGCATGAAGGGAAGGCGACAGAGGAGTTGAGCCAGCGCAGGAGAGACTTGTGGCTAGCTAGGATAAACAGGCTAAACTTTCAGCCAACTCCCCACAGCAAAGTCTGTTCCCATCATTTCACCACAGGTAACCAGTGTTGTGCCTGAACGCGTCCAATGAACACAAATACAAATACTGTGTTTGTTTATAAACAGTGTGTTTATGAACGCGTTCATATTTTGAGCGAACGTGAACTGAACGTACTGTATTAGCTACTGCCTGATGAACGTTAAAGTGAACACATCAATTGTGGTGTCTGTGAACGCACGCTCTCTGTTTAACTTCGTACAATAGGGTGCCAGATTTCCATAGAGCCTTCCAGGCGAAAACCCGGCTAAAACACATGTAAACAGGCCTTAATATGTAGCGAAAAAAACACCCAATCTGGCAACACCAGCCACCAGTGTTGCACCGCGGCATACATTTAGACAATTATTAAATGAGTATTAATACGATATTGTCTTTTGTGGACTTAAGTTAGCTAGATCCCCAAAACACAGTTTATAACTACTCACTGAGAGTTTTCAGGCATGATCAGACATCAATATTATCATGCAGTAATTTGCAGTTAGTAGTTACAGTAGCTTACCTATGAACATATAGGGCTGGCATTGATACTATGTAGGGAATTAGTGCTTGTATGATGTGTTATTTTGTTACAGTGCTCCTAGTAAAAGTTAGTCTGTAGCCCTGACCTATATTAGATTGAGGGTGAACAGTAACTTTAGTGTGGATTTCTTTTAGGTAAGCCATCATATATACATGACAGCACTCATCCTGATTGGGCCCCCTCATTGAAGCTGGTAGGAGAGACAGGTCAGACAGGAAAGGCTGAGAGAGCAACAGATTAAAAAGAAAAGGATGTGCAATGGCCAGGTACAACAGGGTGCAACAGCGAAGAACACAGGCATCAAGTTCAGGGAGTGTGGCACAGGAGCAAGACAGCCCAGGGATGAACACTACAGAGGCTTACAATGAGGTTATGGATGCTTTTGAGACTGTAGAGGAAGATACATGCACATCTGAAGTGTGCTCAAAAATACAAGCTGATCACCAGAGACTGCTTACTGCCAATATTACTCTGAAATGTCAGCTAGCCACAGAAAAGATAAGCATGGACACACTCAGGGATGATGAGAAAAAAGTCAGATTTTATACAGGTTTACCCAGTTTTGCTACATTAATGGTGCTTTATAGTTTCATTGAAGGCTCCCTTACGGACAGTATTAAAACTTCACTAAACAAGTTTCAAAAACTTGTGATGGTACTGATGAAACTCCGCCACAACTTCCCAGAACAGGACCTTGCTTACAGATTTGGCATTTCACAGTCTACCGTGTCCAAAACCTTTGTTTGTGTCATACATGTTTTGTATGTGAAACTTAAGAAGTTTATCTTTTGGCCGAGGAGAGATGAGCTTTGGAAGTCTATGCCAATAACCTTTAAACAACATTTTGGGTCAAGAGTTACAGTAATAATTGATTGCTTTGAAATTTTTATAGAGAGGCCTTCAAGTTTGACAGCACGCAGTCTCACTTGGTCTTCATATAAACACCATAACACTATCAAATACCTTATAGGCATCACACCTCAGGGATCCATTTCTTTCCTCTCTAAGGCATGGGGAGGGCGTACTACCGATAAACATGTCAGAGAAAACTCAGGCTTACTCGAGCTACTTACTCCCGGTGATTTCATCTTGGCAGACAGAGGTTTTAATATACAAGAGAGTGTAGGGTTAAAATGTGCAAAAGTATTAACACCCAGTTATACTCGAGGAAAACTACAGCTGTCTGCTCTTGAAGTTGAGGCCACCCGCAAAATCGCACATGTCCGCATACATGTAGAAAGAGTGATAGGATTGGTGCGCAATAAATATGCGATACTGTCAGAAAAGATACCCATCTCCTACCTGGTGACATCAGGATCTGAGATAGCAGTTATCGATAAGATAACTACAGTGTGTTGTTGCCTTACCAACATGTGCTCCTCAGTTGTACCTTTTGATTAGATGTGTGTAAAACGGGTTGTTAATACATGCATAGTGTTATCTTAACATCTTAATCACAAAAAGTCAGGTTCAGTATGGAATAAGAAAGTTATTTTAATAGTCATCTTACATTTTAGCATCTTTACATTTTAATATCTGACAATCATTAGAAATGGTACTGAATTTCATATTTTTTGTATAGAATGACAAAATACAATGAACTATGTAAATACAAATATATATAAAAATTATAATAAAAACCTGTTACATCAGAATCTCATGTGTCATACTGTACCATCACACTTCAGCTCTACACACCAAACAGTACCATTTTCTCCCCTTATTAGGCATACGTTTCATGTTCATACATGAGAGATGGAACCATATATGAAGGCAGTCCCCACTGTGACAACGCACCACACGGTCACGAACTTTGTATGGTTGCCTGCACACGCAGATGATGTCTGATGGTATTGGTTTTTCTCTGCTTTTAGAGGGACCCATTTCAGTCACATCAGCTGTGTCAGACGGCATTGCTGATGGACATGGCCTTGAGAAAAGTTTCCCCACAAGCTCTGGGAGAAGGGCTTTGAAAAAAAGATCCCTAGATTTTGACTTGATTACTTCCCAGAATCCAATATCTGGTTCTATCCTCTCTATGTGTACATCATTTTCTGACCATACATCAAAATCAGCAAACTCCTTTTTGCATACAAGCATCTGTGTCTGGACTTGAAAATAGTAGGCATGTGAATGTTTGAGCTGTAATTTGCCATTAAATTCCTCCAAACAGAATCTGCCATCAACACATTCTTTGAGGCTTACGCTATCATGTGCACAAAACGGACATTTAACCTCCACTACACCATCACCACAGCAGTCGCAATGTACTATCCCATCTGGTGTAGCACCTATGTGAGGCAGTTCTGGATTTATTACAAAACCACTGGTCTCACATCTGAAATTGGTGTGTGAATGCATTTTGTGATGATAACAAGTTAGTGCCTGTTGTTCATGATCACACCCCCAAGTGGTTGCTCTACTTGTAAAGCCTGTGCTTAGAGGGTAACAAATATTTTTGATGAGGCTTTGTGATGGATTTTCAGGTGGTGTGGAACAAGCAGCTTTCATGCGTGAGGCTGTAATTCTGCCAGCCCTAAATCTATACCAGGCTTTACTTTTAGACTGTTCTCTTGTCTGCTGTTCTATTGTGTCAGCTTGCCTTTGAGAAATGTCTACTGAAATGGTACTACAGTGCAAGAGTAACTGTTCGCTTGTCATAGAAATGCACTGTTCATCGAATAGCTCACTCAGGGGCTGGCCAGTATCGGTGTTCAACACTGGAGCATAAAACTCTGCATAGTCTTTCATGACAGACAGAAAGACTGGTTTATCACCTGTACCATGCAGCTCTCCCAGGAAAGTAGCAATCTCAGCATCGGTTGGCTCTGACACATCAGGTAGCTTTTGTTTGTCCTTGTATTGTATTGGTTTCCCTTCTAAAAATGTTGTGTCCAGTCTGTGTTTGATTGTAGCTTTTGAGTGAAAGTCAATGTTTTCTACTTCAAGGTACTTTTCCTCTGGTTGTCCACTTGGAAGTAGCTGTAAAGACTTTAGGCGGGTCTAATCCCTGGGGAATTTGCATATCATAATTAATAATTGGTAATTAATAATTATTCATACATGTTTGGATTAGATCAGTCTTACATGTTAATAAATCTCCCTCTAAGGGAGAATCTGTCATTTTACCTGTATGCATACATGTGAAATCCTTTCATTTTAACGACAAGTTGATTGCATTTAATTACACAGACCACGTCTTACAAAGCAGGCAAAATTAATTTAGCTCAATTGTCAGAATAATATTGTGGGGTTTTTCCAATATCATCTTACTTTATAGGATTGCAGGAAACGCAATTCTCTGGCCAGAAGAATTGGGCTTCCTGCCCCATAATGAGTACTCTTTAAAATATTAATTATTTAAATAATTAATTAATTCGTAAAGCTTGTAGCATAAGATCTTTTTGGCACTTAAGGGATTTGAGAATGAGCAAAGAGATTGAATCAATCAGTCAAGTGAATATGATGATTTAATAAGGCATGTCTACTTATACATTTACGTTTACACGGGAGATATATGTATTTACAAACACATAGGAGTACACAAAACAATAAGACATCAACGAACGAGTGAGTGTGTGAGATATAGAGATAGGGATAAATTACACGCGTGAGAGCGAGTAAGAGAGAGAGGAAGGGAGTTACATTCACCTAGAAAGACAACCCCTCCGAAACAACACAAAACACATTCTTAATGCTCTGAAAACAGGGTAACCTAATTTTACTCGCATGTGGAATGGTTCTCTCAGGTGTTGCTGTGTTCCTTGAGCGGCTTGCCTGGTCTAGCCGCGTTTTGGACGGCAGATCTTTTGTTCTCCGTGCGCGTGCGCGTGCGTGAGCTGAATCCTTGGTTCCGTGGATAGTCACGTGATGCGGCGCGAGTCTTTGAACAGCGGTTGGAAGTCTTTGAGTTAACATTACCAACGGAAAATAGTTCGACTGAGTCCGTTTCACTTTGTGGAAGTGAACAGAGTCGACTACCAAAACAAAACTTTGACTAACAAAGAAAATATATAAAGATCGGATCGGGTCTCCGAAGGAGGCCACGAGATCGGGTTGCATGGTGCAGTCTGGTGAAGAAGCGCGTGTCTCGGTTCCGCGCGTCACGTGCGCGCGTTTAAAAGTCCTTGGTGGATTTGCTGAAGAGATATGCCACGCAGTGTTCCTTTCCTTCGTCGAGGGAATTAAACACGGAGGCTTATCTAGACTGAAAACACAAACTAAACTAGCAACACATAAAAGAAAGGCGAAAAAGCTCGCCTAGAGACGAGACGTTACATTCTGAAACCAGGACGAGCACGTAAGAGAGTGGGCGGAGCTGCGCTCCTACATTTATCACATCGGCGAAGTCCAGCCTCTTCCCATTGACTCGGCCAATCAAGAGGTTGAAACTCACAGGCGGGACTTCTGGTTTTATGATCTTTTGTTCCTTTAAGCAAGGCATTTGAAACCCTAATTTCATCGGGTGTTTAAAAGCAGAATCTTCATAATTATTATAGTCATATGTGTAACAAAGTTTTAGCAAGATGTGATTTCAATGGCTAACTGGGGAGCGAAGATCGGAGCTCAGAGACTCCAAACTTGTCACAAATGGATTTGGTTAAACATTAGTTGGCAAGGTTTGAAACATTATCCCAGTTTTCGAGAAACAGACCAAACACATAAAAGACAAATCATAACATGAGATTAGATACATTGTTCTTACAATTCTAAAGGGGAAGTATAATAGAATATATATGGATGCAGAATTAATTTCTCCTTCGTTAGAATTCTAGGGAATACGCAGTTACATGTAAAAATACATAATGGTAAACTCAGTTATTTCAATGTAACATGAACAAACAAACACATAAAACACATTGAATATTTCTGTTTAAAATGTCTTTTAAAAAAAGAGAAGTTTCTTTTCTCTGTAGCATTCACTTCCTGTGGCACATTCCACATTCCTGGGGGATGTGTGTGTGGTGGAATGTGTGTGTGTGTGTGTGTTAATTTTGAGTCCTGGGGAAGGACGCTGGTTTGGAAGCAAGTTCCCGGCCTTTGAAGGCTCTTAGGATTTTAGTTATTCAGGATATATTTAATTATTCAGATTCACCCTAAATACGCTACATAGCCAATATGCAGGTTTTTCTGTCACAGTTTGGGACTCACGGAGCAAAACAGCTGCCTTGATGGCGAAAAGAACAGCTCCAACATGGCTACATGTCTCACCTAATCCCGCCATGCATGTGCAGTGTGCAGCCAAGATAATGCCATCCTTCTGGGCAGTAACCCATGGGCGCAGAGGTGGTGCACTTAACTTCTGACTGTGTTTAACCTACGAAAACACAAAACACAGAATTGCATTCAAGATTTCAAACAAGATACATGCATGACATTAATTCTGTAATAGTGTGTATGGCAGCTTCTATTCTTATCTTATGGCAAATTGCAGTTCAAACATTCACATGCCTAGATTATTATTTTCACAAAACACAGTTTCAAAAGGTTTTCAGATATTGTGGTACAGTATCTAAAGCAGAAACAGAAAAAAAGTATAATGACAACAAACGCAATAGCTTCAGACTTTATTCTGCAGCCTGTTGCACCAGCTGTGTGTAGGTTCAAAAGGTAGCTTAATTACAAAGTAAATTATTACGAAGTTGTGATTTATGCTTCACTAAAATAAAATGTTGTACCACGGAGATAAGTTAAGTTACAACATTACTCTGAATAACAACTTGGGTCTGTGTAAAACATGAAATGTCACAGAATTATACTCACTAATCATAAAACCACATTTTCCCTGCATCCTTTTTATTCACTGCATCTAATTTACTACTAATACAGTAGAGACCACATTTATTGATATGGCATTTAACTATCGAGCTAGCCTACTACGTTGTGCTACAGCTACAGCTGATGCAAACCCGTGCTGGTATGCTAACGTTAGCTAGCAATCATCATCAGGTTATGCAAGTAAGTTGACGTTAAGCATCACATAAAAAAAAAACATTTACATACCTCTGCGATCACGACAATGTTTGACGATGTCGTTGGTGGAACAAAAGTAAGAAGGTTGCAGACTTTGCCAGAGATGAAGTAGTTATATGACTCAAGTGACTTGAAGGCCTTCAGCTCCTGCGAAGTGTGTGCGGATACAGTGTGAACGAGATAGTTGTAAATATCCGGATAAGTAATGGCTGGCAATAAGGATGGATCTTTACTAAAGGCTGTTGGGTCTATTTGATACGGGTCCACACCAATCAAGCTTATTTTGTCTTGATATCGACGAGACGAAGCCATTAGGCTAACGTTACTGCTCCCCTCAACTCAAATCTCCGCGCGGCTAGCTAGGGGCTGGACAGTTGTTATGTCAACAAAATGGCCGCGGTGAGCTACTTCCGGTGTTTGCGAATAAGGTCTATACAACAATATAACCTTTTAATAATAAAAGGTTTTTATTGACTGGCTTTTCTCCTGTATGATTTCACATTAGTCTCTTCAGACCTTACTGTACATTTAAGAGCTTTCAGAACTTCTGATTGAGGCTGTGTGACCTCCTAACTGAACTCCTTGAAGTCTTATTAAGTGCAAACAATAAGTGCAAGTGCAACCATAATCAAAGTTAGCGCACAGACTCTTTATAATTGTTTTGAAATTGCTGTTTTATTTTGCACCGGCAGTTATAGGGTTAATGCGGTGAGTTCGGGAAAGGCCGGTAGAGAAACGAGGCTGTTTGTTTGTCTCCACAGTTCTTGCGTTCCGATTATAAGTTCAGAAACAGAGCCTCCCTTGTCTGTTGTCTTTAAGACATTACAGTACTCTCTCAATATTCGAAGTGCAAACTGAGACGATAGCCGCAAATAAACAGTCCAGAGATGGGTATTGGGAGACGGACGATTGTATGTTCGCGGGCTAATTTGTGCGCAATGCACATCAGCGAGCTTGTGTTTTACTTTCACTATCGTGATCACGCGTACTCTGTGTATAGCAGCGGTGCTGAGCGTGCATTATACAACATAAGATCAGACGTTTAGTCTATGTTGCGCAACGAATCCTCCGCCATCCTCACGCGATCAGTGAACTCTGATTCGTGCTGCACTGATTGCAACGGCAACTCGTGCTGGATGAGCAGAGCAGACTTTTACATTAGTTTATAATGGTTTTTAATTATTTTTTATAAAAACAGCAAAACGATAGTTTAGGCGAATGTGAGTGTAGCGGTGGAATATTCTATGGTAATAGAAATCGCGAGAAAGCTTTTCACTCGACGGGAAATCTCGTCATGTTTTAGTCTCGCGAGATCTCGTGGCACTACTTTCGTGGTTACTCCCCTACTTTACGTATCAGCTTGGATACTTGCATGGCTAAAAAACGGCTAATTTCAAGACGTTGACGTCACGTCAGGTCGTCACGTGGGTCAACCCGCTCGGTCAGACGCTCAAAAGTACAACACGTTCGGATAGACGTTCGGTCGGTCGATCGGTCGTTCGAATGTTTGATTTTGGCACGGAAAACGCGCCATATTAAAGTCATATTAAAGAACCGATCGGAACGCCATACGTTTACTTCCATACACTTCTAACGTGACGCCGCCATGACGTCTGCATAGATCAACAGCTACACGTTATTGACGTGTCTACGTGACGTGATATTTGCGTGTACGTCTCCATATAAAACAAATGGAGACATACATGCACGTATACACGTGTGTTAGATAGCAAACTTTGTCTGGCCCACCTCTGGGCCTCATCCTTGCTTCAATTCTGGCCCAGTTCTGGCTGGGTCCCCTGCCCAAAACTGGCCCAACACACTGAAAACGGACTCAAACAACTTCCCCTGGCCCAGATGTGGCCCACACCCTGTAAAATGACTCTTATTTATTGATATGGCCCAGGTCTGGCCCAGGCACTGTATAATGACTTTTATTTATTGATATGGCCCAGGTCTGGCCCAGGCACTGTATAATGACTTTTATTTATTGATATGGCCCAGGTCTGGCCCAGGCACTGTAAGACGGATCTGGCTGAGAGTTGGCTGGGTCCCCGGGCCAGATGTGGCCCAGAAACTGGCAAACAGTGAAACACAAATTCAACCATTTAAAAAGGGTTTTTATTATAAAATTAACAAATACACTTTAATATAAACATGTATTAACAATGAACAAAATACACTTTAACATTTATTAACAAAACAAATTTTAAACCACAAAATAATAAGTAAATTATATTTATTGTATATGATTAAAAGAAAAACATCATTGTCTTTCACACACAAACTCTCTTTCACTCTCTTTAACACTAAATAAAATCCTTTTGCAAATGTCAAGTCACCATTAAATATATAGCGCTATATACAGTAATGACTGTTTCAAAGCGGCTTTACAGGGTTAAACAGGAAAATAATCAATTTGGCTGTAAAGCTGCTCTAAAAAGAAAATAGTGTCATTGTTCATCTGAATTCAACGGTGTTGATTCAGTTGTGTTCAATAACTGTATAAAGTATGTCAATTATAAAAAGAGTCCATTTTCATTATTAAGCAGCTCTGCAGAAAACAGTGATGTCATCGTCCAGCTCAGTTCAGTTCTCATATAATGGTGTCAATGCAGGCAGATCAATATTATTAAGAATGAGTGTCCCCAACTAAGAAAGCCAGAGGCGACAGTGGTAAGAACCCAAACTCCATCAGAGACAAAACGAAGAAAGAAAAACCAGGCTCAGTCGGGGGGGGGGGCAGTTCTCCTCTGGCCAAACAACGCACACGGTGTGTGTTAGGGTTCAGGCTGCTTCACAAGTCAGATTGTGGATTGATGATATTCATCGATGATCCGATGACTGTGCCAAGGACTGTTGTGTCAACGAGGTCTTCACAGATGTTTGTTTCTAGGTCTCGTCTAGTTGTGATGTTCTCGTCTGGCATTCAGGCTGTTGTGGTCATCTCAGGGTGCAGGTCCACCATCTGGTCTGGATGCGGACTAGATCCGGCTGACTACAGTAGCCTAACCTTGGGATAAGAATGAGACAGAGAGACTAACATTAGCGTAGATGCCATTCTTCCTGCCATTCTTCCTACAATGTAACAAGTACATTCGGTGTAGCTACCTTTAACGGATGTGAATTACAGAAATGTGAGTGTGTAATGTTTATGCTAGGTTAAAGAGGTGTATTTTTAATATAGATTTAAACTTATCTTGTGTCTGCCCCTCGATCTGCTGCCAGTTCATGGATCCTCGATCTCCATTTCAGCAACATTAGCCATGAGGGTTTCTCTGAACTGCATCTTTTAAATAAAGGAATAGATATTGTGAGGCATTCTTAAGCATTAGTTTAAGCACATAGGTTTGACAAATGTTGTTGCCAGAGTTCACGCAGCAGTTTAAAATATTGGTAACATTTTACAATAAGGTCTCATTTGTTAAAATTAGGCTAGTTAATGTGTTAACTAAAATTAACATTGAACAATACATTTGTTACCGTATTTATTAATCTTTGTTAACATTAGTTACATACAAAATACAACTAGTGTTCACTTTTAATTTTAAAAATGTATTAGTTAGTAAATGTGCATTCTTAGTCCATGTTAACTAATGTAACGCAAGTCATCTGATATTAACGAATGAAACCTTATTGTAGTGTTACCAAAATATCTGTAAAAAGTGTTGGTGTCAGATTCCAAACGCTCAATCATAGAACCTTTTAAAGGTGCAGTGTGTAACATTTTTGAGTATTTATTAACAGAAATGCAATATGACATCCATAACTATGTGTTCAGTGGTGTATAAAGAACTTAATTAATAAACCGTAATGTTTTTATTACCTTAGAATGAGGCATTTATATCTACATAGGCGCGGGAATCCCCTTCTATGAAGGCCGCCATATTATGACGTCATGTTTCTACCGTAGCCGACAGTGAACAAACAGCGTTACAGAGCGCGTTTCGCCACTACCTTGAAAGAGAAGCCGCAGAAAGCTAGAAGCTGTCATAAACACCGTGAGTATTGACTTTTCCCTTGTCAGTGATGTAAATATGTAGTTGGGTTGTTTCATGTAACTTAATTCTTCACTCTCGCAGTGTTATGGCTTTGCTATGTGGGGATAAATGTGCTGGTTACGTTCGTGAGACAGCTGATTAGTAGGCTACTCTTGTCATTGACCGTAAAACAGTTACAGGAATCACCAACCCGTCGATCTTGGAAGCATTTTAAGTCAATCGAGTTTCCAAAATCAGAGAAAAAAGGCAATTGTGTGTAGTAAGTGGTGTCTATGGGATGCGGAGTCGCGCGAGCTGTTACAATCATGTCATTTTTGCCGCACACACCTTTGGACTCATGCGGACGCGTCCAGTATAAACAAGGCTTAACGCTTTAACCAGCTCAGCCACAGTAACAGCTCATATTAGCCAGCTAAACTTTTACTACCCTGTTAGAAAAAATCTATAGTTGCATAGTTTCATGTGGTTCTTCTCCCTCGTTGTATTATGGGTTTGCTATGTGGGGAGAATGTGCTGGTTACGTTCGTGAGACAATCAGCTGACTACTATTATTATATTATTAAGACCCTTGATCCTCACCTGACTATGGCTTTGTAACCTTTATCCATGATGTGGTTTATAATGGACTGTGGTACTCCATGTTAGCTGTGGCTTGTTTACTCTGGCTATTCTCTGCTGTCTCAGACGACGCTTGTCCCGTTTTAGCCACCGTAGCTTCTTCGAAAGGGAGGGGTGAGCAGTGGGCTGAGCCCTTAGTGTAAACTCGCAAACGAACCGCTAGATGTCGCCAAAAAGCTACACACTGCACCTTTAACATCCCCACTGCAGTAAAAAAATTAACTACCATTTTAATAACATTATACAGAGATATTCGCTTTAATATTTTTCTTTCACGTAAAGTGCCTGCTCTAAAGCAGATTACGTTAACGTTACATTCAAGAACACAAGACGATGAATCAAGAAGCTGCACTTATTTGGCAGCTTCTCTTATGTAGCTAACGTAACGTTATCTGTTTCGGAGTTCCCCACAGGAGTGTTAAAACAAAATACATATTTAATTTCAGATTATACACGTTCCCAGGTAGCAAACAGACGTTGGGCCAACGTCAATATCGGTTGGTTATGTTGGCCCAACCTATACGACAGAAATACAACGTTGGGCCAACGTTGGTATGGTCAGCTGCAATGGCCCAACCTATACGACAGAAATACAACGTTGGGCCAACGTTGGTATGGTCAGCTGCAATGGCCCAACCTATACGACAGAAATACAACGTTGGGCCAACGTTGGTATGGTCAGCTGCAATGGCCCTCAAATATATGCATGCAGCATTTCATGTTTTACCATTCTTCCTAGTAAGAATGGGTAAAAGAGTGTCTGGCTCCTTTTTATGACGTTGTTTCCAACCATACCATAAATGCATTTAATTATAAGCTACTACTATTTTTCATAGACATCTTTTTACTTTAAGCTAGGGGTAAAAGCAATTAACACTATACCAGGAGTAGGCTAGGCTTTAGCAAAAATAACTATTGACTATATGTTAAAAATTGTATTTTTATTATTATTGTGACTGCGTTTGTGAAGCCTGGTTTATACTCGACGCGTCCGCAAGATCGCGAGCAGCGCCGCCGCTCCCACCACGCGCATCACGCGCTGTGCGTAGGGCACCAAGTGCTGAGGGGGCACCAAAAATTGCCTAATGAAAAATCAATCATCAAACTTCTTGTTATAATCTGATTCAGCGCGTTCTTCATCTTCAATCCGCAGCGGCGCCGAGCAGAGAGCAGAGCACGTCAGAAACAGAGGACAGGGTGTGTGTGTGTGTGTGTGTGTGTGTGTTGTGTGTTCAGCTGAGCCTCATTGGTCTGTCACTGCTCGTCAATGTCAGAATATTTGAGATGACCAATCAAATCAAAGTAGGCGGGCTTTATGTTCACAGACGCTGAGCGCGAATTTTAACAGTGCAACTCGACACTTCAGTGTACGGTCAAGTGCGAGATAAGATGTAAGTAGCTAAACTTAACTTTATATATTTGACAGTTTTTTTAGGTCATAAATGTTAAACGAATGACAAAAAATAATTAGGCAAACTAATATAGTTTTGTCTAATTTCGCCATTTTGAACTGAAAAAAGGCCTATGTAACATGTAGCCTAGTGTAATAGTTTAGGCTACTGTCATTGTGAGGGGACAAGAGACAAAGCCGTTTTCATTTCATCATGTTAGGCACAGGATTAATAATGAATGTGTACATATTGAGAATAAAATACAAATTGTAGCCTTTAGTAAATTAAAAAAGCCAACTTTAGGAGGGGAAGAGACAGGGCAAGATAAAAACAAAGAGAAAAAGAGTGTGATGCTGATGAGGAGAGAAAAATAATCAGCTGCCCACTGACATGGTTTTAAAGCTGTTGTTATCGATTTTTTTTTGCCTTCACAACATCTTAAAATGCACATCTGTAGTTCAGAGAAATCCAAAATTTTCTCGTGGAAACCCCCGAACCCCCCTAGCTGACCTGCCTCAAATTCGGGACCACAGTGATTATAAAACCATGCCATGGTTATTCATGGGTAATGAAACTAGTAAGCATTAGACCCTAAACTAAAGTGTTACTTTTAATTTTTTTTTATAAACCATACCCTCATTGGGGGCTTAGCCCCCCTAAATGAAAATCCTAAATGAATTTTTTGGTGGGTGGGCATCATAAAGTAATTATGCTTAGGGCACCAAAATGGCTAGCAGCGGCACTGATCGCGAGGTGCGCGCGGCAAAAAATGACGTCATTGCGGTGTGGGCGGTCACGCGCGTTGGGTGCGCAAGACCTCATTTCGCTTGGCGGTGTGCACGGCTTTTTTTGTAACAGCGCGTGCGGCGCCGCATCCGAGGATGAACGACTTCAAGCCGAATCTGGCCGAGCATGACGTCTCACTGCACCGGCACCCAGTTTGCGCGTCTAAATCAGTTGCTTATGTTTACACAATTAGCCTACAAAAGCATAATAAGCCTTTTTAATTAAAATGTCCATGTTTTATAAAATGTCCACGAAACTTAATGAGATGTTTAGTGAAATTAGAAAATAGAGATCGTTAATTTAGTTGTATAGCCTGCATAGGCTACATGTTTTTATATCCACATATTTTGTTCTAATGTCATAAGTAATAATCTCATGCTTTACTGTATTTTACACTATTCTTTTTGTAGTGTTATTGGTGGTGATGTACTAAAATAAACATTGTCACGTGTGTAGCTTTCTTCTTCTCTCCGTTGATTCCTCGTGGTTAGAGGCTTTACTCGTCGCCCCCTGTCGTTTCACAGAATAGTACAACGGCGAGCGCGTCGAGTATAAACGCCTCGTCCGTTTGGGGAGACGCGCGCGCATTCTGCGGAGACTGGCAAGCCTTGTTTATACTCGACGCGTCCGCACGAGCGCGAGTCTCCGCTGACTGCGCGCGCCCCTCTCCAAACGGACGAGGCGTTTATACTTGACGCGCTCGCCGTTGTGCTATTCTGTGAAACGACAGGGGGCGACTCGGAGTAATTCTCCTCTAAACCACCAGGAATCAGCAGTGAAGAAGTAGTTTGCCGTTTATTAGTAGTTTATTAATTGCTGATTCATAAAAGAGTAATAAATGCAGTAGGTTTATTGTAGCCTACTTTCACTGCATGTAAACTAAACAACTGAAGCCTTATTGAAGAGTGTTTAAACCTTAATTTCATCAGCAGGGCTTACTTCTGTTATTGTATGCTTATTTTGTAAATGTAACCATTACTTTAGACAAGTGCAAACTGGGTGCTTAATGCAAATGTGAAAATGAGAGGCTTTTATGGTCGCCCATCAATGCAAATGTATCTGTGTATAGAAGGATCATAAACATGCTGGTACAGACGTACCAGTTCGGCCAGATTCGGCTTGAAGTCGTTCATCTTCGGATGCGGCGCCGCGCGCGAAGTTACAAAAAGTGCCGTGCACACCGCCAGGCGAAATGGGGTCTTGCGCACCCAACGCGCACGACCGCCCACACCGCAATGACGTCATTTTTGCCGCGCGCGCTTCGCGCTCTTGCGGACGCGTCGAGTATAAACAAGGCTTTAGGCTATATTATGTGTGGGCATAGGCTATTAAATGTAATGCAATTGCACCTATGAACGGGTCATAGATCTCCAAAATTAGTTTTAAATTCGTAATTTAATCTATGAGATTTTTATTTAAATAATGTTCTAATTCTAGATGTTTATATTTGTAAATGCTGCATGCTTTTGACCTATGCTTTTGACGTGGTTTAATCAATGGCCGTGCGCGTGAACTTTCGAGTCGCTTTCAAACTGGAGCGGCCGGCCGGCGCAGTGCCATGGAAACGGCGCGGGACCACTGCGACTGACAAGCAGCAAAACTCCGTCTTCTCGCTGTTGTTTTCACTGATTTCAGGTGAGATTAGTCTCTAAAATCACACGAATAGTAGGCCTACACACAACTGCTCTTGACACTTCTCTTACTTGTAATTGACACGCTTCTGTTGAATATTTACTTTATAGACATGGTCGTTTAGCAGTGTCTTCGGAAAAAGTCAGTTAGCATCTCAACCGTTTTCAGAAGAGGTTAACTTAAGCTAACGTTAACGTTCGGTTGAGCTTTTGTTTGGGATTTCAATCACCTCTTATGTGTAACGTTAGATGAGAGTTTTTGTAAAGGTTTTACTTGGAAGTGAGCTAATTTATTTAACATAATCGTGTGTACTGTTAATCGGTGACGTCACTTACATGGAGCTTGAAACTAGCTGCTCAATGGTAAACAAATATTGATAATAAAAAAATCTGTGA
Source organism: Chrosomus eos (assembly GCA_036326025.1). Taxonomy (NCBI): domain Eukaryota; kingdom Metazoa; phylum Chordata; class Actinopteri; order Cypriniformes; family Leuciscidae; genus Chrosomus; species Chrosomus eos. The sequence continues at coordinate 105,336 of JAZAVI010000008.1, forward strand.
TTTCAGCAGCAACAAAATAACCCCTCTAAAACAGGGAAATCTCCACGAGCTCAACATTTCTGAAGACAGCTGCTGCCAGAGATGTAGGAAACACAGGTGAACCGAGGAAGCTCATTACATAACTTCATATCCATTTTGTCAAAATATTTTTCACCTATATCACCATGGATCTGTCATTTTCTTAATTTTTTTTTTTCATTTCTCAAATTTACATTTTTAATTTATTTTAAGAAGGTTTTGACATCCACAGGTAAGTGACACTGTGGATGTGAGAAAAAAAAAGAGCAATATTAAACGATTAAGCAAACCTAAAAACAAATTCTGTTATCCTAATTAAAATATATATATATATATATATATTCTTTCTCTTTTCTGCATTTCCCCTCTGCTGTAATTTCTTTCCTTTTAATAAACCTGGCATTGTATAATAATATTGTTGGCTCTGTGACAAATGGTTCCTAGATCCTTCAATGTTGATGCCCTGCACCGTAGCAGATGAGTTTTTGTCCTGATCATCATCTCTAAGACGTTATGGACCATATGACTAGTAAGTAAAACTTCAAACATACACTAATGTCAAACATACACTAATTGTGTTGGTACAAAGCAGATGCCTCCCCCTCAAGCAGATTCCAGCAGCTGTGAAAGTGAATGTAAGTGTCTTCCAATGATTGTTTTTTCTTCCTCTGTCTAACCCCACCACTAAACAGAGGTGTATTTCATCTTTACTAGGTGTACAGTACACTGCATTAAGATGTATAATTAATTTGCTACACCAACATGATGAAAATCTCTTGCTGGCGGGAAATAAATACTACTGTTCCCCCATAAAACTATACACTCAACTACTAACACCATATTCTTTCAGTTACACTATATACCTTAGGTCAAAAAAAAAAAAAAAACACACAACATACACTAAATTAATGGTTAAAAATCCATAATGCACCAGAAAAGAAAATTATGGTATTTTAATGGGCATTTTGAGGTTAGTACTAAGAGTCAAATGTGTAATTTTCAACATTCGATATGTTGACTGTCCTTTCCGCAAATGATCACATTCTGTTTTTCTGTTTGCTGTTTTTATATTTTACACAACACCACAACTTTTTTTTTCTGTTTTGGGTTGTGTAGGCTAATTCAAATAGAACAACACATCTTAAATGTTCTAAAAAGTTGTTTGTATGTTTGTTGTTTTTTACAGGAGTATATGCTGCTACTTCTCCTCCTCCGCTCCGTCTTCATCATCATCAGAGCCACACACAATCTCTAATTCGCTTCAAATCTGCAGAATACGGAAGAGAATCTGCACATTTTTGCAGTTTTCAAGAGGTTTTTTTTGCCCTTCCGCATTTTCTTTGCCGCCTTTTTTGTCACTTTTTGATTTCTTTATGATTTCTTTGACTTTCTTTTTCTTTTCTTTGCATTTTTTCCGCTGTTTTTGTGTAGTTTTTTTCTACTTTTTTGTCGATTGACTCATCGTTGCAAATCCAGAATGTAAATCTGCAGAATGTATCTGTATTAAATGTCTATATAATGGACTGCGGAGATGTTTTAACCAATAAATAGGTACATTATTATAACCAATTCAGTTTGTCTGTTGTGCCGTCACTTAATGCAATTCAACAATGAATAGGCCATGCATGGCACAATCTTAAAATTTGAGTGTTAGGTAGGTAAAGCCTATTTATTTATTTATTTACTATTTATGAAGTTGGCAGATGGTTAAAATAGGCTATATTTTTAAATTTGTTAGGTCTGCTGTCTGTCCAATGACGTGGTTGGCACAACGTTGGACCAATGTTGTTTTAGTTGTTTTTAAGTTGTCAGAATGTTGGTAAGGTATTTTTAGGTTGGCCGAAGGTCTGCTGGCTGTCCAATGACATGGTTGGCCCAACGTTGGCCCAATGTTGTTTTAGTGGTTTTTAGGTTGGCAGAAGGTCTGCTGGCCGTCCAATGACATGGTTGGCCCAACGTTGGCCCAATGGACAAAATTACGTTGGGCCAACGTCAGCACCCAACGTTGGCCCAACATAACAACAGACGTTGGGCCAACGTCTGTTTGCTACCTGGGTTGTCTCCGCGGGTGTAATGCAGCAACAGCGTGGTCGTGTAGTTCGATTCATAAATAAATTACTCTTTTGAAAGGTAAGTGAATCAAATCAGAAAGAGTCGCCTGTATAGAGAAATGCGGCGCCGAGAGCGTTGTCCGACTCCTTTGATTCGATAATCACTCGTTGAAAAAGACGAGTTGACTGACTAAATTTTAGCAAACAAAATTGAATATAACTCAGTATCATTGCATTAGCTAACATTACAGTGCACTGTGTCCATCACAGCACAAACACAACCATCCTAAAAAGAGACCGTATACGGTAACGTTAGGCCTTCTCATCAACACTCTCCGCGACCGAATGGGTATTCTGACGTTACGTAAGCCCAATAATCATCGCAAACATCTATATTAAAAAAACTATTTTTATCTTGACAGTTTAAACATCAAACAACACTAGAACAATAAATGAATTACTTACTCGTTTTTTCAGCTGAATGATTCCTCTCGAAAACGATGTTCTGACTGCGTCTGCAGGATCCTCCTCAGGATTTAAATTAACCGCCAAAACCTTTTTTCCGGCGGCTGAGTTCCTTTATTCTAGTAGTGGCCCACTTGTGACAAAACGAACTCGGGCCGATGGTAAATACACGCAGCTACAACGAGTATGGACCTGACACCAGTACAACTGCTTTCAGCCGATCAGAGCCGGCGCCAGCCGAGCGCTGATGAGGGGGCGTCTGAAATACCGAGAGGGGGCGTTAACGCACGTCACCACTTTTTGCCAGGGTCTCCCCACCACTTTTTAAAACATCTTTGCGGCACGGATGTACCAATACAAATTACTAAAACATCTCCATTTAACTAGCAGAGCATTAATTTTGTTCGTTTGTCAAATTAGAGTCGTTCTAGCGCTAAAATGTGTGTTTTTTTTTTATCAAGTGATCAAAGTGCTTGCCGCTTCGATCAGTGAAGCAGATACACTGTTGTCTTGTGGCTCGCACGCGCGCTTCAATCCGTTGCGACAGGGCCGGACTGGGACCAAAATTCGGCCCTGGCATTTGTGGTTTTCACCGGCCCAACTAATTGATGACGTTAAAAAAACGTCCCCAGAATCTGAACATTTTTCCCACTGAGACACACCATACAAGGCAGCAATTTAGGCGCGTTTCCATTACAGATCTATTGCGAAATGACGGCGTCTCCATTAACTGATGTTATGCGATACAACGTCCTTTTTTTCCTCTCGCGATAAGTCATTTAAACATCATGGCAACGGGTAGGTTAGTATCAGCCACCACCACACTAGACATTATTATTATTATTAATGGAAGGAGACGTGGTGTGTTATCCAAGCATTAATGGCAGGGAAAGACCCGTATAGGCTACTGCTAACGGCATAAAGAGTTTCTGGGTGTTTCTCTCTCATTTCTGCTCCGAGGTCTTGATTGTGGCATTTCTTTGAGGTTTAGAATCCAGTATTCCTGTAGCCTAATTATTGTCTTTTATGAATTTAATAAAGAACTCTGTCCAAACGGTCAGTGTACATTTGTGTCCATTCGTTTTTCCTTATTTAACCCGTATTGCAAAACGAAAAATGAACGGTGGTTGTTTTTTTAAAATGCAAAGTTGAACACCAATTTTTTTTTTTATTTGAACTGTACACAAATGCTGTGCAAAAATAATAATATATCGACTAAATTTCAGATGTTTGTTTATGACTTTTTGCCCCTTTATTAAACCTTTAAAATATTCCCAACTTAATACGAAAAAAAGTCGATTTTAATGGTTTTCTAAGGCCAAATTAGAACCTGGAAATGATATTTTTCCCGCAGTGCTGAATGAGAAGAGCCATATTTATGTCTCTGGAACCACAGCCTACAGAAAGGTGATTTAGGTGAGTTATATAATAAATGTGTCTGAAAAAATATCGAGGGATTTTAATTGTTTATTAATAAACTATTGTTTTCTAAATCAGTGTCGGCTAAAAACATATTTCCATCTCCGCTGAGGCGCGCCGCGCGAATGAGAAATACACCTTTCATACGGATTACAAGCAGAAGGTATTAGCTTTCGATTCGAATTTGTTGGTTTTAAAGTGGACACTTCAAGCTTTAGCCTACATAGGCTATAGGCCTACTTTGTTTCAGTTCTCGCGCTCCAGTTCACGGATCATGAAAGTGCGCAAGATTGTTTTATCTTATTTTACAAAAGTGTTGTTTTCTTGTTATTGTGAGTTTACACAAATAAAATCATAGTTGCGAATAATGTATTATTATTTTCTGTATGACCAGAAATTATAGAGTAGGCCTATTTTAAGTTGTTTCTACTGTTGATAGGAAAAAGCAAGTGTTCGCGGCCGCGCCTCCCTGCCATGCGCGCTCAGCTAACACTTGGATATGCGTCAAAATCTTGTGTTTTCTTTGTGATAATCTTAGCCCTGTATTATTATTGTCTAACCATTATGAATGTCATTTGACGAATTGAGTTGTTCCTTTTTTGGATAAAAGCGTCTTCTAAATATGTAACCTAATAACTGTTATAATAATGATATTTATTAGCCTATTATTATTTGCGTATATCACGGACCCCAAACACACCGCGTCTTCTAAGTCAGGTGACTGTAAATGCGCAAAAACTGTTTCCATTGCAGTTTTGCGAAATATTCCTTTTTCGAATTGTCTGAAAAAACCTCCTCATGCGAGCGTAAAAACTTTTTTGCGATAAGGTGCAGCAACGTGGTCAGCTCGGCCCAAAACAATAAAGCATTCAGCAAAGGAAATAAAGCATTCTTGTTTATTTTTTGTTACATTTTAATCATACACGTGTGTAACAAAAAACTTTCTCTCTTTCCGCTCGTCCTTGCCTCATACATGGACATCGTAATGTTATTGTACATCTGATTTTTAGCATTGTATTAGAAACAACTGTCTGCGACTATTATCAAACATTTTTAATCACAAGCAAAATATTAGATCGTAGGCTACCTGTGCTCAAAAATCGCTAAAAATGGGCTTCAACTCTCTCAACGGAGTTCCAATGAGATGGCTCTGTCCATTTCTTATACTGTCTATGGTTGGAGCTAAACTCTAAGGGACAGCGGCCTTCCAGGGCCGAGTTTAGACGCCCCGGTCTAAACCAATCAGAACAGCTTTTTTTTCCCGCTCCGTGTTGTCACTCACAGCTGTTTTGTGAGGAACGGAAAAAACGCACCCTGATCTTTTCCGGTATTTGTTTTTAGTGTTTGTATTTGTGGTTTGTGTCTGTGTGTTATATTAATGTATAATAATTCTTTATAATAAACTTAAACATATAAAAAGGCTGCTTAATTCATACTTACCAACAATTTGACGAACTGACGACAAACTACAAACAAACTTAAAGCCTGCCAATAATGAATAAATAAAACAACAGAAGTAAACACGTAACGTTATAATGAATGAACAGATACAAAATATATACAGTTAAAGGAGTCATAATGTGGTATTAACTTTGATACCCACGCTCTACTATAGTCATTTCATGCCCTTCTAAAAAAGAAAAATTGGAAAAAAATAAACACAGAGCTCGTTTGACCCTTATTTCTGAATGCATTATTGTCTCGCGAGATCTGATGCGAGGTTTTGGCTGTCGTGGACGGTCATTTTAATAATGCAAATGAGGGGCGCGTTGATTGGTGGCAGGAAGGAGGGGGATTGACACCGCTGGTAACTTCAGCCAAAGAGTATAGAAGCACAAGAGGCGAAACTCTGATGCTTTTCTGGTAACAGCCACTAGGTGGCGCTTCGGCAGCGCGGCCGCCATTTTGGGATGAAGATTCCAACGGGAGTTACTGGACAAGAGCACAGATAACAGTTTTTTGAGGTAGTTTTTTGTTGCATTATTGAATATTTTCATTTTATGCAACTTTACACATTTACTACTATTATTAGTTACCAACTCCACTAGGCCTGAAATATATTTTGTACGTTTTAATCCCCTGGATCATGCTACAAACATGATGATCTTTATGATGCATTGCTGTGTCCGTTATCCTATAATTGCCACAATTTTGTACAGTGGCTGTGTTTTTGTTTACATACTCTTGCTTTAAAGGTCATTAATATACGATATAAGAAGTTTTCTGTAAAACTATTTCAATTGCTGTTATATAGGCCTAATAGTTGTAAATAGAGAGTCTGTATGCCTACTAGCTACTATAGGCTACGTGTTGTTGTAGCCATTAAATAAGCGCATTTAGTTTCATATTTGTTCAAATATTATAATGTGTTTTTCCCCATGTTGATTATGAAAAGTGAACAGAGTAGGATATGATATCGGGAGACATGAAGTGGGTCATACATGATTTTGAGTCATTAGTCTACGTTGTGTTTTGTAGAAAGCCTTTCTTTAAAATTAATTTCGTTTTGTGTAAATTGTATCTTAATTAAAAAAAAATAATAATCAACAAATTACCTGGATTTATAAGCAAAAATTGCAGACAATATAATCATGACATACGGCGCGGTCACTTGCATTGCTCGTGAACTTGAGCGCATCTCATCATAAATTAACCGAAATATGCCTCAGACATGAGAAATATAGAAAGCTTGCAACTAAATCTTTAAACGAAACTATTCCAAACGAGAAGAAATAGGCTACTCTCTGATTATGTTGCACACTCACATATTATGTATGTCGAAATAACGAGATATTATGTCGAAATAACATTATAAATAATAAATCTTTAAATATATTTGATTGAATGCTGAATGTTGTGCTTATTCGATTTTGTAAAATTAAAACTCTAGTTGTGATAATTAAAATTATTGAATATTAAATATTGAAGTTTTGCTCATTTAATAATAGTATACAATATAGGCTATAAAAGTGCGCAGCTCCCCCTGTCAATGATCTAGCACCCCCTCGGCACCTGCGTTAAAAATTATCTGGCGCTGCCCCCTCTTTTTACATAATTATTTCAACCTAAAAATGACCTCTGAACTGGACTAAATATATGTATAATATATGACTGCCGAGTGGCTTTCACCCCAAAATGGCGGAAGCGTAGCGCTGCTGCTGGGCGCTGGTGTTGCAATGGAACGTTCTATTGGCTTTCACTTCTTGTAAATATACGTTCTTTGCTTCAGCATAGTCTCAGCCTCAGACGTCACGCCCACGGAACGTTGGCTAAACGTCTGATGCATATGGTACACTTAACTGGAAACACTTCAGCAATGTCGAAGTCGTCATCTGATTGGTTGAATTTTATCGGATTTCCGGGGGGCGCGAGTGTCGCGTTTATTTTCAGTCCGCCGGGAAACAAAGCGCAGACGTGTGAATGCGGAAGAAAAACGGTTGTGTTTACATGAGTGACAATGAGCATTTATCAAGATCAGCTAAACGTAGTAAACGTAGTAATCAGTAAACGTAATCAGCAATGACTTACTGCTTGTTTTCTTCTCCTTCTTTGATTGTCTATGCTGACTGACTTGTTGCACGCTGGTCTGTTGTTGTGGTGACATTTCCACGCCCCGAAACGTGACACTGAACGAAACGAACTGTAATTGGTTGTTTGACATGTCGGTCAAACGGCCTCATGGGCGGGCCTTGGCCAAAGAAAGCTGCTATGAATTCCAGACCTTCAGCCGTCAGTCTGAAGGTCTGGCTACGCGAGACTAACTTCAGCATATCATTCCAAAAAGAGATCATGGCGCAAGTTGTGAATGAACCCGACCTGGCCGCGACCTACGGGATTCAACCGTATATGTTTGAGCCAGACTCTGAACCAGAGCTGGAAACGGAAGATGAACAACAGTCAATGGAAGGACGTCTACATCAACATGTCTCTGAATGGTAAAGACATTTTTTTTGACTGAGACATACATTAACATCAGTAACGAGCTAAAACGTTTGTTGCTATTTTCTCCCACATAAGTTTAGCTTTAATTTAATGTAGATTACATTAACGGAGATGTATTCTACTTTATTTTCAGTTTACAGTGGTTATAGAGATTAACATTTGCTATAATGTGTAGTGTAAAACAAAGTGGAAAGATGTGGCTAGCATTCGTAGAGTCCATTCCCCGTGTTTACATCACATACATTAACCGTAGTAGTTAGCTGCGGTTTGTTACACAAAATATAGTAATAAAAACAGTCTTACCGTTTCAAATTCAGGCAAGTCCCTGATTGTTGGAATGACACCTTTTTCCAAACGTAGCTTCGATGCCAACTTCGCCTGATATTGCCCCAAATTTGTAAAAGATTCTTTTGTGAAATGTTTAGCGCAGACACCTAACGTTGAGCAAGTTGAGATGATTGTTGGAACAGCGTCATTAAAAATAAATTTCCTCCACTGGTCCCTTGTAGTTTGGTCAGTTTTGGGTAAAGAAAAAACATTAGAATGTGGATTATGACAGTCAACCACAGAGCAACTCGCGTGTGCACTACGTTTCTGCATCTTTCTTGACTGAGTGAATATGATGGGGAGAGGGGCAGGGCGGGCCTCCTCTGCGGTGTCCATATATGGTATATCCGGCCCCGTCTTGACGTCAAGTCGGGGGAGAAATTGAAATCTCGTATTTGAGTGCGCGTGCACGTTGGCTAGTTTAAGAACCCTGGGGTAAACAAACGCTTCACTTTTGAATATCGGCATCCCGGCCAATGTATAATCGTTAGTCAATCATAACATACATTGATTCTCATGGAAAAGTGAAAATTGCACATTATGACTCCTTTAATTGCTAATTACAGGTTATTAATGTTGGAAAATTGATAAAAAAATGTTGAGGGTACAGTACAGCTGAGTAAATAATAACGGTCATCTGATGCAAATTACAATGGTAATCGTATATATATAGCCTAAGGTCACGTGACATTCATTCAGTTTATTTTATTTATTTATTTATCCTGAGTTACACACAGAAAATCCAGTGTGCTCATGGTTAGAGTTTTTATTAATTTTGCTACATTTTAATGTATTGCTTAGTAGAGAATTAAATTGTTATATTTTTGTCCTTGCTTATAGGACAATTCACCATGACGTCACAACAGTAACAGACGTTCTTCCGGGTGGCAAAAGCTGAAGCGTTCCTATGGCAACGCTAGTATTGCTTGGAAGGGAGACCCACCATCGACAGTAAAAATGTAATAAAAATTAAAAATGTAATTAAATATAATGCGTTTTTTATCATAATAACAACTGTGTTTAATGATACACGTAAAAAATAAACAAAGAAAGAGAGACTATATAGGGCGGCATCCATCAAACTGACAGGTTTATTGCCTCCCTATGATTGGCCCCCACGCTAAGCCCCGCCCCCTTTTCCCACGCTTAGCCCCGCCCCCTTTTCCCACGCTAGACCCACCCCCATCCCTCCCACTTCCGGAGAGGTTATGTGACCGTGGGAAAATTATCCCACGGGCTACATTTGATGTACTTTTTCACAATTACATAGTGCTTAAAGATGTATAAAAGATTGTAAAAAGTTTAAAATACATATGACTTAGCGTTATTACACATTTTTAAATTAAAACACTAAAAAACTACATCGTGTTAAAAATCATGTTTAAAACAATGTATAAAAGTGTGTTTTAGCGGTCTCCATACACTTGTAAAATGTTAAAACATTAATGAAAAAGTTTAAATTGTGTTTTCTTAACGTTATCGAAATTTTCTAGCATTAAAACATCTAAAACAATGTGTAATGCAATTTTATATCAAACAATAGATCTATTTTCTATCATACGTTTTCTAAAATTAAAACATCAAACAAATATTAAAGCATATTAAAACTTTATGTTAAAAATCACAGTATCAAAAACACATGCATATTAAAAAACTGACTTACGTTTTTACATCCACGCTTTGTTGATGAAAGAAGAACAAAAGTAATCCTGTTTAAAGATTTAATCCAACATCATCGATATATCCATAGGTATTAATCCATCACTATAAAGGTATATCCAGAGGTTTAAAGATTTTAATTCCCAAAGTTACAACATCCATGTGAGGAGCTCCGCGACGGTTTATCCAAAAGGTATAGATCCAGTTTAAAAGATATATCCGTCACCAGAGGGTTATCCAATGGTATTAATCCATCTCCAAAGGTATATCAAACTCCAAAACTTTAGGGTTTTAATTCCAAAAGTTACAAAATCCATGCGAGGAGCTCCGCGAAACACATCCGCTCTCTTACATCCCAAAAGTTAGACTGACATCTGTGAGGTCTACAAAACAGCCTGACATAGACTCCACCCCTAGACCCTCCCACGACAGGTGTTTGGGTATGGGAAAAGACGACAGTTCCCACGCATTACACAAGACAGTAGGAGGGGTGTTCTTGTAGCTCCGCCCACATTCTACAACCATTAATACCCTCCCACACAACCATTCTGACTCAAAACACTCAACATGTCTCAAGAGGATATCATCCCACCATTCTCCCCTTCCGGATCTGCTGATGGATATACTACAAAAGGATTATCAAATCCATCGGAAAGAAGTGTCGAATGGCTAAATAAATTTTGCATGGAACTTGGATTTCACAATCTTGCCTTCCTCACGAGCTACGGGGTTGATGGGTGTGTTGCTGCTGCTGCTACTGTTGCGGCTGAGACCCCTGACGCCACGTCCAGTGACGAGCTGGACGGCTGTCTTGGTGATACTGGCCACAGGATTATTAAAGCCGTCGTTACTGTCATATTGGAATATCTGATTGATAAGCAAATGAAGAAGGATTGTGTTGGATGTACCGTAGACCATCCATCCCAAACAAGACATTCGTGCCTGTTTGAGCCTACACCGTATTATTTTTACGGATGTTTTGACGAGATCAGTCTGAAACTCCTCAAACCTGAGCTGAAAACCATCTTAGCTCAGGCTTTGAACCTGTGTGGAGTCACACCGCATCTGCAAACAATCCAGGGATCTATCGAGACGATTTTGTTTGAGCTCAAAGATGAAATGTACATAGTGGAACAGCTGGCATCTATCAGACAGAAACTAGTCGATGAAACCTGTGAACAGATCGTATACAACGCTGTTGACAACTGGAAACTCGTTGATGCTGAAAACCCTGAACCTGTCCTTGTGTGAAAATGTGGAACCGCTGCACCTCCTGGATTGTCAAACATTTCTTTAAATCATGTGTAAAACGTGAAATATCAAACTTGCTGTACAAGATTATCGATGATAATCATGCACCAGATGATACCACGACTATGGCTGATAAACGTCTGACAAAATTATCGTATCAGATGAACACTGTAAGGGGAATATCAAATGATTGGAATGATATGATAAACGTGTCCGTCAAACACACACCTTGTACGACGATCAACAACATTCTTGAACTGATGCCTGAATGCAAGGAATCTCTTAGAATAGGAAATATATTATGTCTTTGTACGTATGTAACTGATGTTTGTAAATTGTCAAGGAATGAATATCCCGATGTCTGTAAAATGATTGATATTTTAGTTGAATACATGCTGGAGAAAAATTTTGAAATGTGTGTAAAATTTATTTTGATGTTTGGATGAACCATGTAGATATCTGAAATAAAAATCTGTGTGACATCAAGACAACTGGTCATTATTTTATGGAGAGTGACAGAAGTAGTAACATGTCAGAGCTAATGAAAAAAATTTACTATAATCCCTCAAGCCCCGGAGCTTTCGGCGGTAAGGACAGATTAAAACAGGCTGTGTTACATGAATACGGGGTAAAATTAAATAATAAGGATATTAACGAATGGTTATCCAAACAGGATGTATATACGTTACACAAGACTGCACCAATAAATTATAAACGGAACCGTGTAGTTGTATACGGTAAGGACCACCAATTCCAGGCTGACTTGGTCGATATGACCGCATACTCAAAAGAGAATGATAATATTAAATTTATTCTTACAGTTATTGATTTATTCAGCAAGTACTCATGGACACGTGCATTGAAAAATAAGACGGGTCCGGAAGTGACTAAAGCTTTCGAATCTATCCTGAAAGAAGGACGCGTACCGCTAAAGTTACAAACAGATAAGGGGGCAGAGTTTTTCAATAAACATTTTCAACTGCTGATGAAAAAATACAGCATACATCATTTTGCCACAGCAACCGATTTAAAAGCGTGTGTAGTCGAAAGGTTTAATAGAACTCTAAAAGGACGAATGTGGAAGTTTTTAACGGCTGTAAACTCCAAACGCTACTGTGATATACTGCAGGACCTGACAGAGGGTTATAATTGTAGTTATCACAAATCCATCAAAATGCGCCCGCTGGACGTTCATAAAGAAAATGAGACGGTAGTGTTTAACAATTTATACGGAAAAATACGCAAAGAGACACCCGTCTTTAAATACTCTGTAGGGGATGTTGTGAGAGTCTCTAAAGTCCGAGGTATATTTACTAAGGGGTATGAGCAGAATTATACAGAGGAATACTTCACCATAACCGCGTGCATTCCACGTATCCCACCCGTATACCGATTACAGGATTACGATGGTGAAATTATCGATGGGTGTTTTGATGAGGAAGAACTACAAAAAATTATTGTTAGTGATGATAAAACATTTAAGATTGAGAAGATTCTGCATAAACAAAAACGTGGAAAAGTCACATACGTTCTAGTCAAATGGTGGGGTTGGCCGTCCAAATTTAACAGCTGGATAGCTGAAAAACAGGTGTTGGACCTGCAGGGTCCGTTAAAGCCATAGAGACTTCATGATAGACGTCATTAAATAATAACCATGGCTGAGGAAGGATTCTACGTTACGCTTCCATGCAACGCATCGATGAACATCTATCCTGATAACAATATATCTAATTACAGAACTAGACTGGCTAGAAGTATAAATTTAAAAGGTCTCTGGGAGGTGGCGTTGGTCGAATTTGAATATCCATTGACATGGTATACATTTAATGAGGATGACGCTGTTTTTATTATTGTTTGTGAACAACGTCTACTACAGAATAACTACGAACTGCTTGATGTAAGGGGCGACACGTTTCAGAATGCTCTAAAATTATCAACGAGTCGGAATACGTTAAAATGTGGGTATTACGAGGACGTCCCCATTCTGCTCAGGGATATAAATGTCTCTCTCCCCCAGAGGGTACGTCTCGTCTACGACCGTATAAAGAATAAGGTATTTCTGAAAGCACCTCACGGGACTTCGCTGACATTTTACGGTAAACTAGCGATCATCCTAGGTTTAAAACCAGGGATTTCTATAGAAACTGTAAACAGTTCGGATGAACATCAAGACACTCACACCACATATGCTCCATACCAGGCTGATATAAGAGCAGGATTCTACACACTATATGTATACACGGACATAATCGACTATCAATCAGTTGGTGATGCCTATGTACCTTTATTAGCAACTGTATATATAGATGGTGAGACTAACCAAACAGTCAGTGTCAGATAAGCTCATTACGTACGGGTTAATAAGAGCAGCATCACAGAAATCTCTGTTGATGTAAAAGACGATTTAAACCAGGACGTGCGTTTCACCTACGGAAAGGTTGTTACCAAACTACATTTTAGACCTGTGAAACATCAACCGTTTTAAAATGTCTTATCTCACTCCGTACAAAGCGGATCCCGAACGCTACATATCATACTACCGGGCTCAGGCCGGTAATGGGCTTCCGGGCTACGCAGGGGGCGGTGTTATGTACGGGTCCGGCTTTGCTTCAGGGATTGGTGGGCTTTTTAAAGGCCTTTTTCGAATGGCTCTGCCTTTTTTTAGAAGGGGGATCAATATAGCAAAACCGCATCTAAAGTCAGCAGCTAAAAACATAATGAGTGATGTTGTCACCAGTGCTCTAACAAAGTCTTATAATAATAATGATGAAAATGGACAGGAAGGCCATGGCATGATGGTGATGTCACGTAAACCTCCAGGTACCCGTATGAGAAGAGGGCGTGTCCTTGCTGTAAAGAAGACTAGACGCACTAGCAAAACACGCTCAGTTACAAAAAGCAAGCGAAGAACTAGCACAAAACGTGTGAAAAGATCTACAAATTTAAAAAGAAGGGGCATCACTATTTTCTAAAACATGTCTCTGTTACACTGTATGTCTGACGAGTGCATTAAATCAGAGCTGGATCTGTTTACGATCCCTTTGACACAAACAGCTATTGAAAAAAATACGTATGTGGAGATAAGCCCAGTGTCAGCTTTAACAGATTCGTCTCCCATCGAATTCTTTATAGCGGGGGCTGGTGAAGATTACACAGATCTGAATAACACTCTGCTATATACACGCATCAAAATAACTCTTCCGGATGGAACTGATATTCCTGATGGAGCTCCGACAGGGCTAATTAATTATCCCGGATCGACGATATTCTCTCAGGTCGACGTCTCTTTAGGCGACCGTCTAGTGTCTCAAAGTTCCAATACATACCCCTACAGATGTATCATCGAAGCCCTCATTAATTACGGAAAAGACACTCTCGAGAGTAACTTTTCAGCAGGTTTATTCTACAAAGATTCTTCAGCTCACATAGATGCTACGGATCCTGGAGGGGCAAACGCCGGGTTAACAAAGAGAGCAGCATTCACAAATGCCAGTAGTGTTGTAGAGCTACTAGCTCCAATTCACAGCGACATCTTCTTTCAATCGAAGTTATTATTGAACGGAGTGGATATACGGATTCGTTTAACTCGCGCAAAAGATGCGTTCTGTCTGATGCGTAATGATGCCGTTGATTATAAGCTTAATATACTATCGGCTTCGCTTTTTGTGAAAAGAGTCACCGTATCCCCTGCAGTGCGTTTGGGACATGCACAAGCTCTTCTCTCGACCACTGCTAAATATCCCATAGATAGAGTCTGTGTGAAAAATTTCTCCGTACCAGCAGGGGCACGCGCATCTAACCATGAAAATCTCTTCCTTGGGACACTACCGAAATCTATCATTTTGGCCATGACGGAAAACACTGCCTTTTCTGGTGCTTATGACAAAAATCCTTTTGCCTTTAAGCACTTTGACCTTGAATACCTGACGCTGACCTGTGATGGGCATCAGATCCCGTCCCGTCCTTTTCAACCGGAATATAATAACGGGTCTGCCGTGAGAGAGTTTTATCAGCTAGTGACAGCCACAGGCCGACATCTAAAGAATCAGTCTATGGTTATAGATCGTGAAGATTTCCTGCAAGGATACACTCTCTACGCATTTAACCTGACACCCGACGAGGAATGTGGTCAACACGTTTCGCTGATTAGATCAGGAAATATTAGATTAGAAGTACGTTTCAGAGTACCCCTCGCACACCCTGTTAATATTTTAATATATTCAGTCTTTGATTCAATTATAGAGATATCAAATCGGAGACAGGTGTTCGCAGAGCACTACTGAAATGAACACAGTGCAACTGACGGGGTTGATGGATAAAATTTCCTGTAACACAAATTTTTTAGGCGTACTACCGAGCGATTACCTACCCAAAGAGCCTTTAAAGGATATACCATGCATGCTAATTTCGAATACACAAGCTTCAGACGAACCAGGGGAACACTGGATCGCTGCATACATACGTCGAGATGGCGTCAGCTGTTTTTTTGACAGCTTTGGTAACGCACCAGATGCACATCGTTTTCCTGCATCTTTTCATAACTTTATAAAAAACAATTCTACAGTCGTTCAGTACTCAGGCAAACAAGTTCAAGATTATACTTCTGATACCTGTGGACAACATTGTGTGTTTTTTCTGTATTATATATCAAGAGGTTATGAATATGAGAATGTTATAAAAATGTATCATAATGATTTGTTAAAAAATGACATCAAGGTCTCTCTCTTTGTGAAAAAATTGAAACCTAGTCTCTGTAACGGTAAAACATTTAAATGCATTCAATGTGTACAGTCTGGTAAAACATTTCAGATGTATTAATGTAAGGTATGATGTATTGTTTACGTGTGTGGTGAATAAACAAACTTGTAAAACAGATTAAACGTTTTCTTTTCTTTATTGACATCAGACATTAGTATACAACTTAAAATACAGGTACATAATTATGATATACACAAATTTACACTCAATAATATTTGTAAAACACATAAACATCTCCAATTATATCAATACAAATAATTGTTAAAAATGTAACCATTGTTTAGTGTCTAATGCAGGCGATTTAAATACATCTGTATCAGGAGTGTCTGAAGGGTTGTGTGGTGACGTGTTACGACGTCTTCGTTTTTTCAAAGACTTTGTCGGTACATCTCCAAAACTATCTAAGTCTGTTTTTCTTTTAAGTGAATCAATCATGCGTTTAACATGTTGATTGCTTATAGTCGAGTAAGGTATGTTTAAAGTGGAAAACGCATCCAGAAATTCACTCCATCCTGTTGGCCTACGTTCGTCGCGTATCATTTGAGGCATTGTTACGCTTTTCAGCAGGTCAAGCATATGAGATCCTGCAATGATTTTCCCTTTATAAACAAATTCTCCGGTGTCTGTCCATGAAGACAGCTGCTTGGCCTTAGACATTTTATCCAAAATGTATTTTACATTTTTCATGCTTCTCCGAGACACGTTGTTTAGCACCTCTGATACGATTACATCTTCAGAGTCAGTGTCAGTCCTATCAGCTACACTATGAGAGGTGACAGGTGTCTCTTCATTTTCACCCTCCTGACTAGGCACTGTAAGCGTTAAAGTGTTGCTCTCCACATCGTTATGCTTTGACACAGACAGAAATCTCTGTAACATGTGGGTGTATAGTTTTGCTTTTTCATGGGTGTCCAGGTCATGTCTCTGTAATATCTCTCTTATAGATGAATCCAAGTTTTCCTCCACGGACGTATGGATATTTTCACGTGGCGATGCATTCCTTAGTCTATCCAATTGGTGCTTTGGCACAAGATACAATTTTTCAGTATGTTGCATTTTTCTCTCCACAGATTCAGTTTCTAGTTATCAGGCTAGTTATGAACGGTAATGCTACACTTAGAAGAGGTAGTAGAAACCCTCCTTTTTGGTTAATCATACGTCTTTTTCTTGCGATATTGATCTTTTTATAAGCAACGTATTTTATTTCAGTCTTTCTCCTTTTTAAAGATCCGTGCTGTTTCACAGTTAGAGGGATCTTACCGTGAAGAATATTGAGGGCCACTTCACATAGAGCCAGTATGAGCTCGTCAGGTGCTGAATGCAGAATAACCTTTCGTTGTTTGGGTGAGCTCTTGTATAATAACTTTAAAAGGTACAGGTTTCTGGAAAGTCTCAAACTCATTTTAAACTCCTTTCTGGACGTAGACCACTGGATAGTCAGACAGTAAATCTGTTCTGAGTCGAAATCTTTCAGGTGTCTGTGTTTTATAATCTATTAGCAGGTAGTTGAAAGGAAGACTAGTTGCGTCCTGGTACGCTTCAATAAAAAACTTTGTATTACCCGGAAACATCTGACGACCCAAAACACCTATCTGGTGCTTATCTCGGGGTTTTTTAAATATTATTAAATAATTTGCGTTAAGTCCTATTGTTCTGGTAGATTTACCCTGGAAAAATAGATTCTGTATCAGTAGTAAACAACTCATATTTTTATGATGTACATATTGAGTAAAAATCTTCTCGACTTCAGAATTGGATGCAGCTTGACCCATAACGTCATCCAAAATTAATAGGGATCTCTTACCAGGTGGGAATAATGAATCATCATCCAATTTCTTTGGGATGTTTTCAATGAATTTAATATCAAAAGCATGTAACAGTTCATCATAAAAGTTGCAGCAGTGTATAAATGTACACAAAATTATCAAACTTCACAGAACACATTTTGTCTGAATTATACATTAGAGTCTTTACAAAAAAAGTCTTCCCGCTATTGCTTGGACCGGTAATAACAGCTGAAAAAGGGTGTTGCAGTCTGCAGTCAAAAACATCTGTTTCACACATTTTCAAAACAATTCTTAAAACCCGTAAGGTAAGGTAGTATAATCTGGTTGGAGTACTCGCTTATTGTACACAAGTCTGAAACTTTTCACAATTGATCTATTGTGCAATGTGAACCCCCTCTTATTACGTGTAATGGTCTCTGTGCGGGGAAGAGTTGCATCGTCTCATGTGATTCCACATACGCACGCACTAATCCTATTAAACTATGCAATGTGACTATTTGTGCATTCTTTGCATTGAGCGTAATACCCTTCGCTTTGAGACACGTATAGCCTTTTGCCGTTCGATAGCCATAAGATTTCGGACCCGAAGAAGCAAACTCAAGAACGCTGTCGTCCGACTCTAATTCGTTTGTGAGTTGACCGAGATAAGGGCCTGTCTCAGGAATCCAGTCACCGTTTTTTGATACAAATATCACGCTGTCTGTATCGGCATAAATCACACGTTCGCCTAATTTGTCCAAAAGATTATACAGTTCAAGTCGTGCGTAAGCTGTGGTGAAAGCGCCAATAAAAACGTTAACGTCCCGTGTCGGACACGGATCACATTCCGCATATGACCACTGAATCAATGCTACTGAATCAGATACAAACGAAAAGTGTTTTATAATCCGTCCAGCACCACCAAAAAGACATTGCGTGAATTCTTCAGGTTCTGTCAAAAGCTCTGTGGTGGGCAAATGGGTACGCAAGGAGAAGCGGCCCCATAAAGTGTTCAAAATTAGCTTACTTATGGATCTTTTTGCCGAATTATGTGTTATATTAGTGATGTCTAGCTGAACGTCCTGCTTATCCAGATAATCATCGACATAAGACTGTTTTTCAGCATCTGTCACTACATGCGAGGGAAACCCTGACGCCTCCTGTTTGGATTTTAGGAATGTTTTGACGTAATCGGTAAACAGTGTGTCAGTCGACTGTGAAAAATGCCAGACCTCGTGTATTTTGATCACTTGATACCCGTGTTGAATAGCTCGTTGTAATTCAACGCTGACCCATGTAGCAGTGATACTTCTGTCGACATCAGTATGACTGCATTGGGGGTCCTGAATCTGATTCTCTGCACAAGTCATACACAAAGGGAACATTAGTTTACCCCCACAACGGTAAGGCAGAACAGGGTGAAATAGCTTACGTGGCGGTAGCACTGTCGCTTTGATGAGACCAAAATAATTCTCCACCGGTTCAAAATCCTTAAAAATGATTTTCGGATGCCCAATAGGATAGGTCTTACTCGACTGTACGTACAGGTATAGCGAAGTGAAATCATAATAATCCACTCGTTCATCATCAGCTGTTTTGTGGTACAGCTTATACGCATTCGTGCGTCCGCCAAATAATGCATCCCGCGGTCTGAGTCTCTCAGGCACTTCGTAAGATTCCATAAACTGAATGACATCATGATTTGTCTGTTTCGCACGATCCCATTCGCATTCCCAGATAGTGAGGACTCGTAAGGAATACACTTTACGAAGTGTTTCTATCTTTTCATCCGACTGTCTTCTGAGAGTACCAAAAGATACTTTTGATAATGGCTGAATTTCTTCCGGCTTAAATCGACAATCATGTCCGTGGTAAAAACAACCCAAGAATTCCAAGGCTGTTTTTTCCCCGTCACCAGACTCGTAATACCCGTCAACATGATAAGGTCCGAAGGCTTGCTCTCCATGGTTTAAGGCATGCTGTACATCAATGTTTTGGGTATTTTTAATATATTCTAGCCACTGAATTGATGCGTTTGAAAACGTCTTGTGTTGATTAACATACGCATGACTATGTGTAAGTGCTACTGTATCTCGCTCAAAAAATTTGTTTTGAATACTTTCATGCACGTCCCTGCCAATGTCACAGATTTAAACGGATCAATGTTTGTACATTCGATGAATTCTTTGCGATATTTTATACATGCCTGTCGTAGAATAATCACATCATTCCGGCAGTAAAAAGCGAGTTCCTTTTTGAAGTCAAAGACGTCATTCGATACATCTGTATACCACATGTCAAATCTGACACGTTCGATTTCACTCATTGTCTCATAACCATAAAACTCTTTTGCAGGATACGGTCCCACATAATCTGCATTCTCCAATCTGTTGAAATGATGTGGGAAAAAACCCTTCTCGCTCACGCTTAGGTTTAACGCGGCTGGCACCTTGGCTAGTGAAAAAGGGAGAAATTGATAGCTGTCTATAAATCGCTGTCTAAACGTTGTGTCATACATGTGTAATATTCTACACCCCTGCATAATAATCTTCGGGCTTATTCCATCGCTGCTAAGATACTCTAACAGAATGTAGGAGTCAAATCCCGATGCATTATGGGCTATGAATGTGTAATCACTGTATTTTGGACGTCTGAAGTGTTTAATCAGACGTGCCACGCAATCTGTTCCTCCAGCTTCAAACGACTCACCTGTATGGGTCATTGCGCATACAAAATTAGCCACATGTTTATCATTCTGATACATTGTCTCAAAGTCATAATAAATGTATTTTTCATCATTTGTTTCAGGCTTTAGGGGCTGGATGTAACATTCGTGACTACCTTCGCTTGTCAAAATCTCATGGCAATGTACACAACACTCTGGAGAGCACTTGTGTGGTTTGGTTTTATCACCAGATCTTGCAACCCTATACAAACGTTGACATTTAGTGCAATATTTTAAAGCGTCACACTGCGATCTCTCAGTAGGTGTACGCTCTTGTTTATGTGTTTCGTAGCAGAAGGTGTTTCTGCAGTATCTGAGACAGTCCGGACATTGTCTATTGGATGTTGTGCGTGTGCGGCATTCGGACGTGTTACAAATATTACAGACATATTTGCATTTATGGAGTCTCTTGTCATTAAATCCACGGCAGCAAGATTGGCAGACATAACTCGTGCCTAAGAAACCTTTCAAATTTTTGATCAAATAATAATGTGATTCATGAATGTATAAATTTACAGTCTTTGGATGTATTTCATCCATGTTCTTGTAGACCTGTACCTTTCCTGAGCAGTCTCTGTAAAAACTACAATTTTTACATTTAAATTTCTTTCGAAAATGTCCAGATCATGAAATCCTATTTTATCATTCGGTGTAAAACCACACACTGTGTGTATGTCTTTTGCTGGTTTTTGCAACTCTTGATCTGTGAATGTTGGATTCAAAAAATATGCCAGACAATAACTAAGGCACATATTATCTGATATATTCATTGGACAAAATAAATGCATTTTATTTCGTTTGATAGTATCACTTATGGCAACGTCTGTGATTTTCCTACGTGCCCCTCCACCTCCCTGGTGATCCATAGCTACAGAAACTCTTAGAGATAAAGAGTTATCTGTTGACAGGTCTCTGTTGCTTTGTGCAGCTCGTTCAATTTGATCAACGAATAATGATGCATCGTGGTTGTTTTCTGGTGTTAATACAGCATTTATAGACGTAGGTAAGCTGTCTCCAGTTAAAGCTATATTCACATAGCCCGTATCGCCTGCTGTCAGTTGAGAAAAATGTACAATCTCGTTTAAAATATTGTGTAGACGATTATTAAAATCTGCCAAGTCGTTTGTATCTATTTCACGGAGATTCAGTGTCCTGTGGATTTCTAGTCCGTTGAAACGTGGTCGAGGTGTTATTACAAAGTCGCCTACGTGTCCGCCTTCAGTCGTCAGCGTATGAATTTCATCCTGACTAAGACCCATATTAGGTAGCTGGTGATTATAATTCAAAAACCCGTTACCGAACTGTACGTTTTCATCATCATCACGCTCAGGCGTTTCTAACCATGTGCGATGTTCGGCTATAATATTTTGTAATCTTTCGGATGTGGATAGTTCACTTGTGTTTAGCGTTCTTAGTTGCTCATGTATTAAAAGACGTAATTGTTCATTAGTACTACGATACCTTGATCTTATGTGTTCTACGTCTTCATCTGAGTCTGACTGTGTATCAGTGTAAGATCTTTTAGAAGACATTTTTTTTTTTATTTTTTTTTTTTTTATATATGTGTTACTAGTAGACTATAAACGAATACTCCAACACCGCTACCATTCATAAACAATATTAATGATGGGTAATGTGTACGGTTAACAACAAACCGAATAACAACAACCTGTAGCAGTAATACAAATAACAATAACGGTCAAATTAATAAAAAATAATAACAATCAAACAAATAAAAAAGTAATCATCAAATATGAAAACTAGAGATTGTAAGATTTCAAATGATATGTAGTTTGTCAAGATTAGTTTAGGTTTAGTATAGGATATCACTGTTTTAAATATGTAATGGTTTTGGAACCTCCCGCCGGTGGGCCGACGACACTGAAGAGGTTTAATGACTATGGATAACAACAGCCATAGCATTAATACAAATAAAAACTGCAAAACGTAACATAAATAAAAATAGTGTAGCCTACAATATTCGTAACTTGTGAAAAGTTAGGAAGATCGTAAAATAACGATAAAATATGAAATAAAACGAATAAAAATAATAACAATCAAATGAATAAAAAGAAATCAGTAATTATGAGATGTAACATAACTTCTCATGAATGTTTCATGTCTTTCCATTAATAATCTGGATAACATTCAAACTTTAATTTAAAAAGAGTTTGTTACCATTATTAGATGATGTCCAGGATGTATTTCTCGATTCTCCTTCTGTGTTTAAAAGAAGTTCTCTGTTTACATTTGGGTGCTCCTGAAAAAAACTGTTTCGTAGAATAGTTGGGTGCAGATTTTGATTGTTGAAATGATAAGAGTTTGTGATTCAGACTAATATTCCTCTTGCTGAACAAACGCATGGAAATTTCACAAATATCCAATAAAGTGTCATGTGTCGGTATAATATTCCACACACTGAATAACGACGATACTCCACAGAGGTCCAACGAAATGTGCCGTCCTTCAGGATAATATTCCACACGCTGAACAAACACGTTTACACTTCCCAAATATCCAACAAAGTGTGTTGTGTTTCAGACTCGTTGAACAACGCACGGATAATCCACAAAGATCCAACAAAGTGTTGTGTTTCAGACTCGTTGAACAACACACGGATATTCCACAGAGATCCGACAAAGTGTTGTGTTTCAGACTCGTTGAACAACACACGGATATTCCACAGAGATCCGACAAAGTGT
Source organism: Chrosomus eos (assembly GCA_036326025.1). Taxonomy (NCBI): domain Eukaryota; kingdom Metazoa; phylum Chordata; class Actinopteri; order Cypriniformes; family Leuciscidae; genus Chrosomus; species Chrosomus eos. Next base: position 128,419 of record JAZAVI010000008.1, read on the forward strand.
TGTGTTTCAGACTCGTTGAACAACTCACGGATATTCCACAAAGATCCAATGATGTGTTTCGTGGCTTATACTAATATTCCTTGCGCTGAATGTTGATAATCCTCGTGCTGAATGTTGATATTCCCCAAAGATCATACAAAACGTGCTATGATTCAGGATAATATCCCCCCATTTGATCCAATGAAGTGTTTTGTGGCTCATAATTCCTCGCGCTGAATGTTGTTATTCCCCAAAGGTCCAATGAAGTGTTTCGTGGCTCAGTACAGCTGTGAATCCAGAAATATCTTCAAATTTCTTTTGTGTAATTTGACTAGGAAAAACAGTGATGATTATATTAATTATTATATAGATACATAATACAATTAATATTATTCAATAATGATTCCTCACCATTATCTTATTCCTCCAGACTTAAACAGCACTCAAAGTCCGAGCCGCGGGGCTCGTGCAGGTGTTTCAATCCACTCTTGTCAGACGGTTCACAGTCACTGTGCTGAGAGACGGAGTTTTAAAACAGACCGCCACAGAGGGATACCCCTTAGAGTGACGTTGTCCTAAGCGTCAGTCGCGGCTGTCCAACGAGACACGAGGATCCCCACATACGTATGTGTGACGGGGTGTGCATGTGTTAGGGGTGGAGTCAGCGTCTGGCTCTGTACAAACCTTTCCACTCTGTCATTCACAACTTTGACTGGAAGGACACAGACAAGTTTCACGATTCTCCTGTGTTTGCAAGCTTTGTGTTGTCATTTCCCACGGTCTAACAGTCACCTGACGTGCGCGTGTCATGGGTGGAGCTTGCGTCAGGCTCCTGTGCATTCGGTTGCTAATGTCAGTCTAACTTTTGGGATGTAAGAGTGTAGACGTGTTTCGCGGAGCTCCTCACATGGATGTTGTAACTTTGGGAATTAAAATCTTTAAACCTCTGGATATACCTTTATAGTGATGGATTAATACCTTTGGTGACGGATTAAATCTTTGCTGTTGGATTAAATCTTTGCTGTTGGATTAAATCTTTAATCTGGATTACTTTTGTTCTTCTTTCAACAACAAAGCGTGGATGTAAAAACGTAAGTGAGTTTTTTAATATGTATGTGTTTTTAATATTGTGATTTTTAACATGACGTAGTTTTAATGTCATGATGTGTTTTATGTAAAATGTAACACAGTTTACAAAAATAATGAAGGTTAAATGTATCTTTTGTAATGAAAAAACAACTTTTAACTCGTCTTACTTTTCTGTAAATAACTGGATGTTGATCTTTTAACGCTTTAACATTTTAGATGTTTTAAGAACTAAAACATTTTGATAACTTTAAGAAATGCAGTTTAAACAACTTACAAGTGTGTGTGAACACTGAAGACATATTAGCTCTATTTGTTTGATGTAATTTTTAATACAAACGGCTTTACACATTTTAAGAAAACAACTATTTACTTGATATAATTTTAATATTAACAAATTTTTTTTTATAACTTTAAGAAAACAGTTTTTAAACTTTTTCATTAATGTTTTAAGTGTATAAACGTAAAGACAATAGTATCTTAATGATATAAATTGTTTTAATAGTTTTAAACACTAGGTAATTGTGAAAAAGTACATCTTCAAATATAGTAATTAGTTCTATTTGTATGATATAAAATTGCATTACACATTGTTTTAGATGTTTTAATGCTAGAAAATTTCGATAACGTTAAGAAAACACAATTTAAACTTTTTCATTAATGTTTTAACATTTTACAAGTGTATGGAGACCGCTAAAACACACTTTTATACATTGTTTTAAACATGATTTTTAACACGATGTAGTTTTTTTAGTGTTTTAATTTAAAAATGTGTAATAACGCTAAGTCATATGTATTTTAAACTTTTTACAATCTTTTATACATCTTTAAGCACTATGTAATTGTGAAAAGTTACATCAAATGTAGCCCGTGGGATAATTTTCCCACGGTCACATAACCTCTCCGGAAGTGGGAGGGATGGGGGTGGGTCTAGCGTGGGAAAAGGGGGCGGGGCTAAGCGTGGGAAAAGGGGGCGGGGCTTAGCGTGGGAACCAATCATAGGGAGGCAATAAACCTGTCAGTTTGATGGATGCCGCCCTATATAGTCTCTCTAAAGAAACAAAGTCAGAAACACTAAAACTTTTTTTTAAATCGTTAAAAACGTGTCAATCAACACTGTTTTATGTAAATTGATTAATTCAACCAACACTTAAATGCAACAGCATTTCATACATTTTGTGCTAAAACATTAACATATTTTATAAATACAGCTATAAATCTTTATTCTTGATTTAAACGCATATCTATAATGTCTTTAATAATTGTATTTTCAAACTTTAATTGTCAATTTATCATTTCTAAGTCAAGTATTGCATTATTTACAAACCAGTTATGCAAGAACTGTCAGTGGTTCATAAGATCACTTAGAAAGTGTAAGTAAATGATTAATAAACTGTTTAAATAATAAAATGTATGAATGAACATTTTAATATAGTAATAATTACTTAATGTGTTAGTAAATGGTTTATTAACATGTATTTCTACTGTAATTCAGGGTTAATTCAGGTAGTTAAAGCATTTAGTAGTGGTCAGTTAACTATTTTTGTGAGCTCATCTTAAAGTGAGGACTAGTTATGCCTCGTAAAGCATTTATATATACAGGAGATTTAAAGACTCAGTTTTCTTCTAAACAGAAAAATGAAACGAACACAATGGCCCTCATTTATCATTCTTGCGTAGAAACGGGCGTATATGTTGGCGTAAGATTATGCTTACACTCCTCTCACCGCCTGATTTATGAAGCTGTGCGTACCTTTGAAATCTAGGTGTACGCAATACCTGCCCTTGATAAATGCAGCGGCTGAAAACGATCGTCATTAGAATAACACGCCCCTATATATTCAAGTCTCCGCTTCCCCCACGCCCTCATTTTACGCCATGGACACACGGAAGACGGCAAAGAAGAGAAACTTCTCCGACGTGGAGAGAGGCATCCAGCTGCAGCCCCGCAGACTCACTTCTCGCTAGACACCAGTGGCTGGACACCAGTGGATGGACAGCAGACGTCATTTCCGTATCGTCATTCACTTTTCAAATCGACGTAATTTCCGTATCGTCTTTCACTTTTCAAATTTGACGCGCCATGCAGATGTCAGCGGTAAGAAAAAATAATAAGTGCTGTGGAAACGGAAGACGTGGAGACCTGCAAGGGTTTTATACATACCCTGAATTTCCTGAGTAGGCTATTGCTCAGACTGCCAGTTTTAGGGGGTAGGAATGAGGTGTGGTGTGCACAGTGTGCAATAGTTTATTTGGAACTGTTCATGTTTTATTTTCTCTTGAAATAGGTACTTCCCCCATAACCTTACGGGCCTGACTGCGGCATCTTCATTCTGATGGTCAGATTTGACTAATTTTACTAATTAGATTGTGTAATTTCCAATAAATATTGCAAAATCATGAAGTGTTAATTTGATCTGGATTGTTTGGTAAATTGTCTGATCATGTGAATCTACGTATATTTTAAAAACAGAAGTGGTTACATTTACAAAAAAATAAGAATTGAATATCCAAATGGGCAAGGCAAAAAATTGTGGTCAATTAACATGTACAAGTCTGTTGTATTGACAAAACGTTATAGTCCATTGATCTAGGCTGAATTTAAGTCACATAAAATAGTGATATGATCTGAACAAATTTTTCAAGGTGGTTCTTGTGAATGCAGTTTGGATGAATTATTGATGTTATAATATTAATTATATAATTGAGAATTGTTTATGTAAAGAGATATGATAAAGATCATATTTCAATTTGCACACAGCTTTTATATTATATATTTTTAAGTCATAAAAGTAAAATGACAATACGGAAAAGACGTGTGAAAATATAAAATAAATATGCTGTCTATCCAGAGGTGAAAATATAAAATAAATATGCTGTCTATCCAGAGGTGAAAATATAAAATAAATATGCTGTCTATCCAGAGGTGAAAATATAAAATAAATATGGTGTCTATCCAGAGGTGAAAATATAAAATAAATATGCTGTCTATCCAGAGGTGAAAATATAAAATAAATATGCTGTCTATCCAGAGGTGAAAAATAAACATGCTGTCTATCCACTGGTGAAAATATAAAATAAATATGGTGTCTATCCAGAGGTGAAAATATAAAATAAATATGCTGTCTATCCAGAGGTGAAAAATAAATATGCTGTCTATTCAGAGGTGAAAATATAAAATAAATATGCTGTCTATCCAGAGGTGAAAATATAAAAATAAATATGCTGTCTATCCAGAGGTGAAAATATAAAATAAATATGCTGTCTATCCAGAGGTGAAAATATAAAATAAACATGCTGTCTATCCAGAGGTGAAAACGGAAATTAGCGGCGAAACGGAAATGACGGAGAAAACGGAAATGACGTAGGCTGTCCATCCACTGGTGTCCAGCCACTGGTGTCTAGCCAGAAGTGAGTCTGCGGGGCTGCAGCTGGATGCTATTGGGACGTGGAGATCGAGGCCATCACCAAGGAAATGGAAATAAACAAAATTGTTTTATTTTGGGTGTTTAAAGAGTGGGATTAAAGGTTAAAGTGGATTAAAGTGAGATTAATTCCACCTATATTACGAGTTCTGTTAATAGTGTGTGGGTTGAGACGCGCACTCCAGCAGAGTTAAGAATGTTTTATTGCTTAATATAGCCCAATAGTGATCAAGTTAAGCATGAGTTTTCTTGTTTATTGTAGGTGAAAAAAAAAGTGGTCAGATCTAAAGACCCAGCAAACATTTGGACGTGTAATGACCGTTGAAAAGACGTCCGTCCGACACGTCCCGTCATGGTTGAAAAATAGTTCCAAAATGAAAGTTGAACCAACGTCTTTGACGTCATCTGGCCGTGATTTCAACGTATTTTCTGGCCGTGATTTCAACGTCTTTTCTGGCCGTGAATTCCACGTCTCTTCAGCGCGTCCCAGGACGTCTAAATGCGTCGTCATTTGGGTGTTTAAATGTGTTGCTGCATAATTTAAGTGTATATATAAGCCTGCATTTAAAATAACCACACACATATTGTGTAACATCGTGAAAGACAATCAAGTCTTGAGGTTTACACATCTTGACAAAGGTTCTAAAAGGCTCCAAAATTTGTCCCGTCGGACCTGACCGTCAATAAAACGTTTTAATCACGTGTACACATCACAAAAAAGAACACATTATTTGTGGATATAAGAAAAAAGCAACATGTTCTGATTTAGCCAGCATTTTATTGATCTTGAACAGCCTATATTTCTCTTAATTTTTTTCAATGTTTAACATTTGTTAACCAAACTAAAATACAAATTACAAAATACTGAATTATTATATAAAGGGATAGTTCACCCAAAAATTTAATTTAAATTCTTTCATTTACTCAACCTCATGTTCCAAACCTGTATGAGTTTCTTTCTTCTGCTGAACACAAAAGATGATATTTTGAAGAATGTTTGTAACCAAGCAAATAGAGCAACCATTGACTACCATTATTGGAGAAAGATTATTATTACAGTTTTTCTCAGTCGCTTTGGTGCATTTCTTAGATCAAAAGTGCAATTCTTGATACTACTTGTACACATTCCAAATCATCTAGTCACTTGTGCACATCATTAAAGCAATTTCTTATTCCTTTGAACAAATTGCAATTGCTTTTGTACATATTGCAATTGATAATGTACAAGTGTCAGCTTTTTTCCACATTTCCAATTGCTCATGTCATGTTGATCAAAATATAGTAAATGGTTCTCTGTTGAATAGTCTTACCCCTCAAAACATCTAAGCATTAGTTCCTTGAATAAGCCATTACATGCAAAATTGTTGAACTATTTGTCATAACTGTCAAGCATAGTTTTACACAATTCTATTAGACCTTTTGTACAAAAACGTGAATTGATGAATCGTGCAGGTGAAATTGACCCTCACTTATGAAGGAATGTAAAGTGTTAGTTCAACCAACAATCAACCAGTTGTCCTGAATACAGTAATCAATTGGCAAGCATATAGACAGACCTTAGGGTGTGTTTCCTGTGTTTCTTTCTAATTTAGTTTTTTTTCTTCCTTTGTGCCCCTTGTCTGTTTCTTACTGTAAATTATTTTGTTTTTTCTTTCATAAACTAGCACTGGTACTGTAAAAGCTGTGAAAAACAAAATCTTGTCCATTCTCTTTCAATCAATAACCCACATACAGTAATATGTAAATAGTAGTGTTGAAATTGATATATGCCATAGAAGTGCAGCCTTGTGCAAATTCAATACAGTAACTGTCATGCAAACTGAAGCCTACTGTAAGTTTACATCAGGTAATAGCTACTGTCAAAGTACACAGTAACATTGACATCATGCCTAAACATTTTGACGACCTTGTTCGTGAACAATGACTCAATGACTTATCATTCTGATGACACTGACATGATCATTGGCATGAATATTTACTTTTGAGAGATGTACTAAGGATTTTTAGTGACTGACTAGCTTTAGAAACATATCTATTGTATATTGCAGTTTGTACAAATTGTTCTGAGAAATGAACTTATTATTTAGCACATGTTAGAGATGATGTGAAAAACACACCAAAGCGACTGAGAAAAACTGTAATAGGAAGTGACATCTGCTTGGTTACAAACATTCTTCCAAACATACAGGTTTGAAACATGACATGAGGTTGAGTAAATAATGACAATTTTCATTTTTGGGTGAACTATCCCTTTAAACACATTGTTTGGCTCATTTTTTGTATCCACCAGCTCTTCCTGGAGTGTGTTTCAGTCATTGCTGCATCAATTTCAGAGTCTGTAGCATTTGGGCTCCACCTCTTCACAGCATCTAAGGGAAGAGAATTAATATATATTTTAAATAAATAGAATTATAAATTTGAGGTAAATGATCTGCATTTATTTTCAAAATATTTGTATGGTCTACAGCTAAAAAAAAAAAAACATGGAACAGGATGAATGAATCATGATTGAAACATTAGAAAAAGGTAATCAACATGCATTACATTTTATTTTATTGTATAAAAGATGTTCTGCTTTTATTTTTAAAGCAGTTACTGAAAACATACATGTTAAAATCCAACTAAACATTTCATTCCAATTCAGATAATTTACTTTCTGAAAGAAACTCTCAAAAGGCTACATTAATAAGTTACAGTAATGACTTTGACTGTATCACTAAACAATACTTTATACTATGGTACCGTTGTATACGTTCAGGGTAACTTAGCCTACTGGCTAATTTTAGCCAAACTCAGTAAACTTCAGTTGACAATGTATGTGGGCATCATTTCTTTCGGTTAATTCATGTCAAACAAGTAAAACTCAAGCACGTTTTCTAATAATACAAAATGTACTTACCCAACATTAGATTTTTAATAATATCGACACAACTCCCTCCTCTCTCCTCGTGGTTGTTCAAAGTTCCAGAATCTATGAGAACGGCCGCCTTAACATCTCGCGAGATAATCTATCCCATCGCAGGATTTTGTAATATCGCGAGATGTTTTGTTATTACATTTTGGCAGCACAGTTTATGGTTTTGGCCAACTCAGACATAAATTGTGACCGGGTATATTTCTGTTTTACATGATGTATATGCATACATTCCATAAAAAATAACAACGAATACGTAGGCTACAAGGCAGCTTTGCAATCACGTAACCACACTGGGCACTTTGTGATTATAATTTTTTTAAACAAGATAAAGAAAATATATTTACTTTGTATACAAATCGTGTATTTCATAAAGATAATTCCTGATATTTTTTTCTGTCTTGCTAGACTGTACGTGCAAAAGAGTGGACGTATATTCACACAGCCTGACTATATTCACACAGCCTGACTAGACGTGTAAAGGACGTCAGTGGACGTCTTCACAACCTCTTTAAAACTACTCGGGCAATTAAATTAATTATTGCAGTATTAACCATGCAAGGATTAAGCACAGCTTTTGCATATTTCACAAGGATTTCATAGAGGGTCATTCTGGACTATAAATGCACGTGGAACAGACGTCGCCAGGTGACGTCCTCTCACCCGATGCACTATATATTGAACTACGTAGCTAAAAGTTAAAAAAACAATTATACATGCAACTGTAGACATGTACAAGTGTATCTGAATGCATTTTTAGGAAATGTTCTGTGTTACATATTTTTACCGATTTATGCCGTCATAACCGCGACTATTTTTGGCCAGGGACACGACGTTGCCGTCGGACCAATGTTTGCTGGGGATCGCCACAAAGAGGCGCGTCTCGGCACTGAAGATCTTATTATTTTTATGATTTTTATTATTAATGATGCTTATTCGGCCTATTATTTAGAATAAGAATTTCGTTAAAAGAAGAATTCTAATGTTATCGATCCACGTGTAATGATTTGCATACTGAATGGAGATTGGTTGTTAGCTCTTTGTATGAGAGTCAGTTGATATAAAGACTGAAGTTAGACGCAAACGTGTGTGCTCTTGATTATTTTTTGGTACAACACTATTTTGAGTGACTGCACAAGAACAATACAAGAGTAATGTAATTTTTATTATTTTGTCATTCTGAATTATTTTTTTGGTCATCGAAAGCCTTTCATTACTGAACCAAGTCCGTGCGCGCACCACCTAACCCTGAAATGTCAGGTTAAGCGCACAGGCTCGCAACTGAAGGAATACATGCCTACAAATCAAATGCTTTGGTAAAATCACACAAATTAAACATTGAAGTCCATGTTGCACAAAAATAAACACTGAAGTTTATAATATATATATATATATATATATATATATAATATATATATATATATATATATATATATATATATATATATATATATATATATATATATATATACATACAGTTCATAATATATCATATCTTTTAGTTTGTCATGCGTTTTTTTGTTGAGGAATTGTTTTTCTGCGCAGCTCCGCACTAACTCAAAACGTGCGTACACCACCTCCTGAGCTGGTGTACACTCTTAAAAGAAATGGTTCTATTTAGAACCAGAAATGGTTCTATCACCCGCTTCATATATGGAACTCCAAAATGGTTCTATATAGAACCATTTTAATGGGTTCCATAAATAGAACCCCAAATGGTTCTTTGAATCCAAGTTAGATGGTTCTTTATAGAACCATTTAAGGGTTCTATATTATTAAACCATAATATGATATTTAATAAAATTATTATTAAATTATTATTATGAATACAAAAATATAACCAATCCAGAAAATTCCAAAAGTTTAAATTTATTCAATTGATTATACAAAAATATTAGTGTCACGTTTAAAATTGCACATCTGTATACTCTGTATTATACAGCAAAACATTTTTTACATTTAAGATGTTAAATTACATTCAACCATTTAGTTTGAATTTAATTTAAGCAATTTTCACTTTGCAATAAACATACATAAGCTTGTTTATGTACTGTATGTACATGTACAGTACTTAACTTGTACATGCATCTCTGAAATGAGGAAAAACAAATCTTTGATTTCATATTTTTGATATTCGACAATGCAGATAAAAAACAATACATGAACAATTAAAACATCTAAATAAACAGCACTACAACTTACACAAGTTGACAGTACATTTTTTAGTACAGGTATTGGTGTTCTTGTGTCATGCTCACGTTTAAGTTTATGCATATATTTTTGAATAAAAGTCATTGTGTGACTGCAAACAGGCATTCCACAGCCTTTGTCATGTCAATGTCTGCCTCCATGATAATGCTGACACTTAGTCTTGAGGGGATCAGGACAGCCGTTAAACACCATGGTTGATGTAGGACCTTTGGGTTCCTGTAAAACAAACATTTCACCTTTTGAGTGCCTTTCACTAATTAACAGAAGTCATCAAATAGACCTAAAATTAATGTTGGTAACCGAACAATGCTGCTACCCATTCACTTAAAATTATATGGACACAAAACCAATGCAGCAAGTCAATGGGCACCGCCATTGTTCGGTTACCATCCTTCAAAATATCTTTTGTGTTCTGAAGAAGAAAGTCATAAAGATTTGAAATGACAAGAGGTGAATAAATTATGACAATTTTCATTTTTGGATAAACTATTCCTTTAATACTTTCATTATTGTAATACATGTTTTCACTCATACAATTTATAGAAGCTACAACCTTTACATTGACAATGCAACTTTACACCGGGCATGGAACAGATAGGTTGGATGGGGAAAAATATATGGTGTTACCTTCTGTGGTTTCCTCTTCCTTCCTTTTTTTGCACTCCCTATGATGTTTTGGGCCATTTCATTAGATGTTTCCATGTTCTTCACCAAGTCTGTTCGAAACCTCATCGTCATTTCATGCAGCATCTTTAAAAAATACAAAACATTTGTTTACTTCAGGTGCTTATATCCAAATTACACACTTTCAGCCAAACAAGTTCCTTAAAGTTAGCATGAACTGGAGGTTGCAATTGACTACCATATAGTGATGTATTTCGAGAATGTTCAATAAGAAAAATACTGGGCGTGGTAAAGTAATCAAAATTATTACATGCCTTGAGTCTCACTGCTGGCCAAGGTTTGGCAACAAATGAGCCCTCATTCTCACAGGGTTCTTGTCTGTTAACATGAATACAATGATGAAGTCTTTTTATACAGGATTTTCATTTTACTTGCCACAATATACAGTCTGTTTAAACGTCAAAACAATGATACATACCGAGTACAAGATATTTGAGGCACTTCAGTTTCCAGGCTGTTTGAAGAAAAAGAAAAATATAAATTAAGATAAGGATTTTAAGCTTGCTTTAAGTCTGTTTAAACGTCAAAACAATGATACATACCGAGTACAAGATATTTGAGGCACTTCAGTTTCCAGGCTGTTTAAAGAAAAAGAAAAATATAAATTAAGATAAGGATTTTAAGCTTGCTTTAAGTTTGTTTATTTAGCAACAATGTTTAATATTTAACAACACAGACTTACTTTTTTAACTTATTAAGCTCTTTTTGTCAATCGTCGTTACCTGGGGAGAAATAAAACAGAGCATAAATAACACTTCACAAACCAACTATGCAATGCATTAAACACACCTACACATTTAGCCATGTGCTATCATCACTTTAATCCAGCGCATGCATCAGTAAACCGCAGTAAACGATGTTACGAACGCTGCACTGACTGCAAACCGTGCAGTTTTAATGGAGACCGGCCGGAAGTTCTCAACTGTAGCGGTGTCCACCTGCTGAGTTTAGCTCCCACCCTGATAAAACACACATGAACAAGCTAACGTTAATCAAGATTTTCGGGATTAATGAAAAGTAACAGTCTGATCTGGGTTGGAGCTAAAAACTGCACGAAAGTGGACCTCGCGGGCCAAAGTTAACAGTTAAGAACGAGCGTGCGCTTCATTGAGATTAAAATTCACGCTTCTGTCTCGAAGCTCGTCTCCTTATAACACAGCTGTCTTATTGTTATTGACCATTTCATTAACTATAACAAGGAAATAATGGGAGATTGTAACTTTATTACTTTAAAAACCGGAGCAAATTCAATTTAACAGGGCTTTCTGAACCGACGGCTGACGAAGCCCATCGGTGCTAAATTACACAGCAGTGTTTTTAACTGAGGTGAAAAAATTCCATTTTGCTTCTAGTATCAGTATTTAAGACAAGGACTATATACTCTAACCAATAGAAATATTAACTGCAATACTAAATATTTCAGTAAAATGATTTCAAAAATGTAAAAACTTAACTTACCTGAGGGTATGAACGGGCAGAAATGGCGGACTCCTCAGTTTGAAAAATTAACTGTCACTTGTAGGTTCTTCTTCGCCAATCCACCAATAGGAATTCAAGGATGATGCAACGCATATACGCCACCAGAGGGCATTTTTACGATTATTATTTTTAATGTTCCCTTCAATAGATTAAAAGTTAACCATCACTATATGGTACACACAAAATAAAGAAAACACTTTGGTTGTTTATTATTAGGCCTATAATGTTTTATTACAAAATGATTGGTAAAAAAGGCAAACTTATAATGTATTAGGAAATATAAGTTGCATGCTAATGTACAAACGTGCATAAAGAAATCTCAAATCATGCATTGACTAGATATGAAAATTTTGTTAACTTTGGTTTTTGACTACACCAGTCATTCTCATGGGTCTTGACTCAAACAGCTTTGTGAATGTGTTGTGTATAATTATTGTGTAACATGAATCTTTAGTTTACACTTCAGTCATAAAACATAAATTATAGAACCATTTTAATAAAAAAGGTTCTTTGCTCTCCAAGGGTTCTACATAGAACCATTTTGTCGGTAAAGGGTTCTATTTGCCAAGTACGGAACCCCAGGGTTCTATATAGAACCTCGAGGAACCCTTTTTTTTAAGAGTGTAGGATTTGAGCGTGCCGTACGCCAAAGTCCATATTGATAAATCTCAAAGTCACCGTGGTTTTGGGTGTACGCCAGGTGTACGCTGGAAATTTGGTGTACGCACTTTTGATAAATGAGGGCCAAGATGCTCCGATCAGCATTTTTGGGGCCGATTACCGATCACCAAAATCATGATCTGCCGATTGCCGATCACGGCCGATCACAGAATGGCAGGGGAATGGGAATCTTTTATCTATAATCTAGCAGAGTTTGCACCGAAATTAAACTAACGAAACAGTAGAAATAGGCTACAGTCAAGATCTTGAAGAACCACCAATACACTGACTACATTTAATAATTGGCAACAAAAACTTGTTACACCAAAACTGACTACTGCCACAAAAGGACAAAACTATGTCAAGTTTTTTTTGTTATCATTTATGAAAGTCTGATGTAGTTGAGGAAATATCTCGCGGCACGAATGTACCAATATAAAAATAAATAAAACATCTCCAGTTAACTAGCAGAGGCATTCATTTTGTTAAGTTGTTAAATAAGAGGCGATCTAGCGCTGAAATGTGTTTTTTTTTTTTATCAAGTGATCAAAGTGCTCGACGCTGCGCTGATACTGTGTTCTCTTGTGGCTCGCGCAGTCTTCACTGGGACGCGCGCTTCAATCCGGTGAAATTCCGTGTGTCGACCTAGGCTGGTGACACAAAATAAAATGGTGCGCTTTTCTAAGCGTTTAAAATTGAAATAACAGGGGGCAATATAGTCATTAATTTTAAACGCTTAGAAAATCCCAACGTTTTATTTTGTGTCACCAGCCTAGGCCGAGTTACACTACTCGAGTAACTGTGTTTAAATAGGGAAAACGAGGAAGTGTTTGGTCGCTTCTCTTTTTGGCCCATATTTAATGCACTGTGCTAGCTAAGTGCTAACATAGTTTTGGGGCAATACAGAGAGATATAGTGCACGCACTGAGACGAGAGAGGTATGTATCAACTCGTCTTAGTTAAGTGAATAACATAGTTTAATATGAAAAACCAGTGGAGTATCCCTTTAATACTGTTTATTTACAGTGTATTTTATTCTGCTTACCTGACTCAGAACTGCAGAACTCCTGTCCTGATTGGCTGTGGCACCTCCATCGGCGACTGGTCTTTGTATGGAGCCACTGTGAGAGGCCATCATTTTGCTATAGATCGTGTCTCTTCTCCCACAAACTCCACTATCAGGTTTTTTTTTTTTTTTTTTTTGCTGCAATAACGTTGATTTATTTAATCTACAGATTTTCACAATTAACAACACCTCTTGCAGTTCAAAATGCTTCTGCTACGTCACTTCGTCAGTTACGCTTTCAAATTTAAAGGGCACCTATTATGCCCCTTTTTACAAGATGTGATATTGGTCTCGGGTGTCCCCAGAATGTATTTGTGAAGTTTCAGCACAAAATACCCCACAGTTAATTTATTATAACCATTTGAAAATGTCATTTTTGGGGCCTGTTTTAAAAAGAGCTGTTTTGGTGCGCAAGTTTTTTTTTAAGCGCGAGGTATATACTTCACACCCCAGTAGCAGAGCCGGATTAACGCAAAGGCAAACTAGGCACGTGCCTAGGGCCCGATTGGCGGGATGGGGCCCAGACAGAGGGACAAAAAAAAAGAAAACTACAAATGTCCTACAATTTATTTCAATATTTATTAATTAACTAAAAATAGTGACGATGTTTATCTTAACCATAGACTGTTACATTACGTCACATTAACGCCAGTGAGCCCATCAGGTGCTGCAAAGCAAAAGCCTAAATAGGCACGCAAAGAAGCACAGCTCCTAATGCAGGTGTGTGCGTTGTCGTCATCTTTTTTGGAGTGATTGCAATATATTCTAAATATAAACTTGTACTGTAGATCCGCGTCATTTCTGGAAAAATCATTCACCGCTTTATTACGAGTTTAAAAGAGCGCGAGCGTCATTAGCGTGCCCAGACGCTACGCTTTGAATTTGCGCGTACAATGAATAACATCGCGTCGGGAGCTGACTAAAAACGATACAAAAGTAAAATACAAGACTTTTGTATTCAAAGTTAAAAAGCCAACACACTATAACATTTTTAAATGTTTCAAATAAAGGATCTCATGGGTCTATCTTCTAAATTCTGCTGATGATTAGATTATACCCTGTCTGACATCAGCCTACTTACGCCATTAATATTTTTTTTTTTTCTAATCAGTAGCGATCGTGTCTTTCTCTTCCACTTGATTTGTGTATAGCATATTTAAGCTAGCAATGTATAATATCATATTACTTATATTAATAATATGACAATATCTGCAATATTGATTAAATGGGAGGGGAAAATACAGCCCATACCGCAGCTATGAAAAAGCACACTGAAGTGGTATTCTGGAACTGTGAATAAATTGAATAAAACAGCAAAATAACAAAGATTACCTTAGATGAATTTTGATAGCCTACTGGTAAAAAGTCTATTTTTAATGTTTTTGAAAGAAGTTTTTTGTTATGCTCTACAAGCCTGCATTTATTTGATCAAAAATACAGGAAAAAAAAAACAGGAATATTCAGCAAGGATGTGTTAAATATATAAAAATGATAGTGAAGACTTTTTTTAAAACAACTTTTTAATAATCAAAAAAATCCTGAAAAAAAAGTATCACAGGTTATAAAATAAATACTAAGCACCATTTCTAACATTTGATAATAAATCAGAATATTATAGTTTTCTGAAGGATCACGTGACACTAAATTCAGCTTTGCATCACAGAAATATATTTTAAAGTATAGTAAAATAGGAAAACCAGAAATGCAGGGTAGGGTTGTGCCGATAGACGATATCATCGTTCATCGTCCATCGTGATGGCTGACAGACATCACGATGTTAAGCCAGCATCGCGATTCCCCCCCGCCCCCCCCCCCCATGTTTCCATGGTGACGCGTCATGCTTGGCACGTGATTCACCACAGCCAAAATAGCGCTGTATGACATGTAACGTTAGCGCTTTTATTTATAAATATTAACAAACCTGGTTACCATGTCATCAACTATCTTCTATTCCGATTCTCAAATATGTGTAAGTGAGTTTGTTTTGTCGTTTAAAAAAACGTTATAAATGATTTTGATCTGTACGTGAGATGGGCGCCGTCATGTTTGTTTGGGCGCAGTTCAGAGATTCCTGTCTGTTGGGGTTATTATAGCACGTGAATTCATCAGTTTCTCCCTAAATACATGGCCGGTGAACTGGGAGAAGAATAAGAGTTAACTTTATAGTTACTTAAACTGTCTGATATATGAATAAAATCCAAATATATTTGAATTGGTTATTGCTGCTTCCATAGACACCACTGTGTATTTTACAAACTATATAAATGTATTGTTTTGCTATAAATTATATGTATTTAAATATCTGAAACCTAAAATAAACATTATGTGGTTAAAAACACTGAATAGTTGTGATATAATATGACAATCGCTGAGCGCGTCCATCTCTGGCTCAGCGCCAGCCACAGCGCGAAAGCACAGTCTGAATCTGGCAGTTCTGTCACGCCACTGTACATTCGCTCCTCAGTAGGGTGACCAGACGTCCCGAAAAATTCGGGACAGTCCCGAAATCTGAGCTGTTGTCCCGAATCCCGAATCCGACCCTAATTGTCCCGAAAATTATACTAAAGCAAAATCTTGAGTAGCCTAGTTATTGTCTGATAAAATATTAAAAACTGTCCGTGGAGGTTGAGTCGGCGCCTGCCGGCGGCTGATTTTCTCTTTCTTTTTTGAAGTTCTAGAAAGATGTAGGCGCGAATTTAGATACATTGATAAGCAAAATGTCATTCATTCGTTACGTTGACATGACTGGTGTACCGTGTACCGGAACAACAACACGCTGTTTTTTAGTGGCAGACTAAAGACTAATGACAGAATGTTGAACTGAAAAAAAAAAAAAAAGGTTTGAAATTCATTATATCTTTTATTATAGGCTTTGTAGCAGGGCTGCCAACTCTCACGCATTGACCGTGAGACTCACGCAATTGACCCTTTTCACACACTCTCACGCCACACATCCATTTTCTCACGCAGTGAAAAATCGGGGACAAAGAAGACACTTACACCGACAGACAAGACAGACAGGTTACTTTTGATATGGAACAAATCCACAGCTGTCAGATTCTGTCAATATTTTTACGAGATTCACACAATTAATAACGTTTTGGCTCTTTGAAATGTGACAGGTCGCTGCGCGCGTCAGTTCAAACGGTACATGATACAGCAGCCTACACCCCCAATCCTCCCCAAGCCCCCCCCCCCCCCCCCCCCCCCCCCCCCCCCAAAAACTCACTCCCCCATAACCCCCCCGTCCCGTCCCGTCCCGAATTTCAGCCAATCTCATCTGGTCACCCTACTCCTCAGTGGTCAGCTGATGCAGAGCGTGCCGAAATCAAAATTGCTGATGAGATGAGTGCTGCGTGATTTAAAGAAAAGTGTGCACTTTGCTCACGCGATCAGCATGGTGATCTGGGGCCTCATTTATAAAACTTTGCATAGGATTTGTGTCAGAAGTGGTGTACGGATGAAACGGGACGTGTCGTGCGTACGCACAGAAATATTCGGTTTTATAAAACCGTGCGCACGCACATCCTACGCAGTTTTCCCTTAATAAATCACAATCAATTCTTAATGTAGCGCAGCTTTTGCGGCTTCATGTTACGCCCATAGTTGCCCATAAATAGTGGCCGAAATAAAACAGAAATGGTCGGACATCAAAGTCGATGCAAAAAGCGTCTAGCGCTCCATTGCGTATTGTGATGGCATCATGCCATTTTATTACCAACCATTTGATTGCATCTGACTAGCTACAGATGTGTTATGAGGATGAATTGCATAACATGCCAATATTATTGAAGAACATAGTTCACTTTTCTTTTTGCAAATCTGTGTTAATTTGCATTTCTGTTGTAATCTTCGTTTGATTTTGTTTGTTTTGCACTGCAGATCGATCAAACGGGTGTTTGTGTGGCTGTTAATTGTAAGAAAGAATGAAGGGCACTATCTGTCACTTTGAGTGATTTATTGCCCTTTGATTGACCACGCCCCTTTTTCCCATGCTTAGCCCCGCCCCGTTTCCCCCACGCTTAGCTCCGCCCCTTTTCTCACGCTTAGTCTCGCCCCCTATCCCTCCTACTTCCGGAGAGATCATGTGACCGTGGGAATTCCCACGGTACGGACCCCCTCCCATCCGAACCGGTTCCGGAACCCCTCCCATCCGGTCCGGTTCCGGATGGGACACCTGTTACGGGCATCTGTCTTGATCAATGTAAAAAAAATTCAAAATAATGGAAAAACATTCAAAACAATACATTTTCAATCTTTTTATGAAGGATGACAGAAAACAGAGATAGGTTTAGTGTTTTTTATTAAAGAAAAGGGTCATAACACGTAGTGATTAAAACCATTAAGATACATATGTCTTTACCTTTACACATTATTTAGTAAAATGTTACATTTTACATAAACATCTGTTTTAAAAAGAGTTTTCAATCACAAAAATAACATATATTTTGGGCAAAAGTTGTGCTTTTCACATAACACGTAGTGATTAAACCCATTAAAACATTAATGAGAAAGTTAAAATTGTGTTTTCCACAATAACACACAGTGCTTAAAACTATTAAAACAATTTATATCATTAAGATACTATTGTGTTTAGTGTTCATACACTTAAAACATTAATGAAAAAGTTTAAAAGCTGTTTTCTTAACGTTATCAAAATGTTCTAGCATTAAAACCGTTTGTATTAAAATTACTTGCATCTAATATGTCTTCAGTGTTCACACACACTTGTAAGTTGTTTAAACTGCATTTCTTAAAGTTATCAAAATGTTTTAGTTCATAAAACATCTAAAATGTTAAAACGTTAAAAGATCAACATCCAGTTATTTACAGAAAAGTAAGACGTGTTAAAAGTTTTTTTCATTACAAAAGATACATTTAACCTTCATTATTTTTGTCAAATGTGTTACATTTTACATAAAACACGTCATAATATTAAAACTACATTGTGTTAAAAATATAGTTTTTTAGAGGTCACCATACATTTGTAAAATGTTAAAACGTTTAGACATAAAAAAATAAATAATTAATACATTTAAAAATATAATACGATAATTAAATAAATAAAAGTTTTAAATTGTGCTTTCTTAAAGTTATCAAAATGTTTTAGCATTAAAAACATCTAAAACAAGACGTATTAAAATTATATCATACAAATATAACTAATTACTATATTTGAAGATGTACTTTTTTCACAATTACACGTTGTTTAAAAGTATTAAAACAATTTATATCATTAAAACATATATGACTTTAGTGTTCATACACTAGTAAAATGTTAAAACATTAATGAAAAAGTTTAAACCGTATTTCTTAAAGTTATCCAAATGTTTTCTTAAAGCATCTAAAATGTTAAAACGTTAAAAGATCAACATCCTGTTATTTACAGAAAAGTAAAGCGAGTTAAACGTTTTTTCTTCATTACAAAAGATACATTTAACCTTCATTATTTTTGTAAAATGTGTTACATTTTACATAAAACACGTCATGACATTAAAATTACATCATGTTAAAAATCACAATATCAAAAACACATGCATATTAAAAAACTGACTTACGTTTTTACATCCTGTTGTGTTATTCTGTTTAAAGATTTAATCCAACACATTCGATATATCCAACAACAGTTGATCATCCAAAGGTATTAATCCATCTCCAAAGGTATATCCAAAACTTTAGAGATTTTAATTCCCAAAGTTACAACATCCATGTGAGGAGCTCCGCGAAACACATCCGCTCTCTTACATCCCAAAAGTTAGACTGACATCTTCGAGGTCTACAAAACAGCCTGACGCAAGCTCCACCCATGACACGCGCACGTCAGGTGACTGTTAGACCGTGGGAAATGACAACACAACGCTAGCAAACACAGGAGAATTGTGAAAAGTGTCTGTGTCCTTTCAGTCAAAGTTGTGAATGACAGAGTGGAAAGGATTGCACAGAGCCAGACGCTGACTCCACCCCTAACACATGCACACCCCGTCACACATACGTATGTGGGCATCCTCGTGTCTCGTTGGACAGCAGCGACTGACGCTTACGACGACGTCAGTCTAAGGGGATTCCCTCCGTGGCGGCCTGTTTTAAAACTCCGTCTCTAAGCACAGTGACTGTGAACCGTCTGACAGAGTGGATTGAAACACCTGCGCGAGCCCCGCGGCTCGACTTTGACTCCTGTTTAAGTTCGGAGGGATAAGATAATGGTGAGGAATCATTATTGAATAATATTAATTGTATTATGTATCTATATAATAATTAATATAATCATTACTGTTTTTCCTAGTCAAATTACACAAAAGACGTTTGGAGATATTTCTGGATTCACAGCTGTTCTGAGCCACGAAACAATTCATTGGATCTTGGGAATATCAACATTCAGCGCGAGGAATTATGAGTCACGAAACACTTCATTGGATCAAATGGGGGATATTATCCTGAATCATAGCACGTTTTGTATGATCTTTGGGGAATATCAACATTCAGCACGAGGATTATCAACATTCAGCGCAAGGAATATTAGTATAAGCCACGAAACACATCATTGGATCTTTGTGGAATATCCGTGAGTTGTTCAACGAGTCTGAAACACAACACTTTGTCGGATCTCTGTGGAATATCCGTGTGTTGTTCAACGAGTCTGAAACACAACACTTTGTCGGATCTCTGTGGAATATCCGTGTGTTGTTCAACGAGTCTGAAACACAACACTTTGTTGGATCTCTGTGGAATATCTGTGTGTTGTTCAACGAGTCTGAAACACAACACTTTGTCGGATCTCTGTGGAATATCCGTGTGTTGTTCAACGAGTCTGAAACACAACACTTTGTTGGATCTCTGTGGAATATCTGTGTGTTGTTCAACGAGTCTGAAACACAACACTCTGTTGGATCTTTGTGGATTATCCGTGCCTTGTTCAACGAGTCTGAAACACAACGCACTTTGTTGGATATTTGGGAAGTGTAAACGTGTTTGTTCAGCGTGTGGAATATTATCCTGAAGGACGGTACATTTCGTTGGACCTCTGTGGAGTATCGTCGTTATTCAGTGTGTGGAATATTAGTTTGAAACACGACACATTTGTTGGATATTTGTGGAGTATCCGAGCGTTTGTTCAGCAAGAGGAATATTAGTCTGAACCACAAACTCTTACCATTTCAATCAAAACCAGTATCCGGCTATTCTACGAAACACAAGAGTTTTTTCAGGAGCAGCAGGATGTAAACAGAGAAGTTCGTAACGATCTTTTAAACACAGGAGGAGAATCGTGAAATACATCCTGGACAACTGTTAATAACGGTAACAAGCTCTTTTTAAATTAAAGTTTGAATGTTATCCCAATTATTAATGGAAAGAGGTGAAACATTCATGAGAAGTTATGTTACATCTCATAATTACTGATTTATTTTTAGTCACTTGATTGTTATTATTTTTATTCGTTTTATTTCATATTTTATTGTTATTTTATGGCCTTCCTAACTTTTCAAAAGTTATGAATATGTGTTATGAATACTGTAGGCTACACTATTTTTATTTCTGATACCTTTTACTGTTGTTATTTGTATTAATGCTAGGGGCTGTTGTTATCCATAGTCATTAAACCTCTTCAGTGTCGTCGGCCCGCCGGCGGGAGGACCCAAATCCATTACATATTTAAAACAGTGATATCCTATACTAAACCTACACTAATCTTGACAAACTACAAATCATTTAAAATTTTACAATCTCTAGTTTTCATATTTAATGATTACTTTTTATTTGTTTGATTCTTATTATTTTTTATTAATTTGACCGTTATTTGTATTACTGCTACAGGTTGTTGTTATTCGGTTTGTTGTTAACCGTACACATTACCCATCATTAATATTGTTTATGAATGGTAACGGTGTTGGAGTATTCGTTTATAGTCTACTAGTAACACATTTAAAAAAATTTTTTTTAAAAATGTCTTTTAAAAGATCTTACACTGATACACAGTCAGACTCAGATGAAGACGTAGAACACACGAGATCAAGGCGTCGCCGTACTAATGAACAATTACGTCTTTTAATACGTGAGCAACTAAGAACACTAAACACAAGTGAACTATCCACATCCGAAAGATTACAAAATATTATAGCCGAACATCGCACATGGTTAGAAACACCTGAGCGTGATGATGATGATGAAAACGTACAGTCCGGTAACGGGTTTCCGAATTATAATCTCCAGCTACCTAATATGGGTCTTAGTCAGGACGAAATTCATACGCTGACGACTGAAGGAGGGCGCGTAGGTGACTTTGTAATAACACCTCGACCACGGTTCAATGGACTAGAAATCCACAGGACACTGAATCTCCGTGAAATAGATACAAACGACTTGGCAGATTTTAATAATCGTCTACACAATATTTTAAACGAGATTGTACATTTTTCTCAACTGACAGCAGGCGATACGGGTTATGTGAATATAGCATTAACTGGTGACAGCTTACCTACGTCTATAAATGCTGTATTAACACCAGAAACCAACCACGATGCATCATTATTCATTGATCAAATTGAACGTGCTGCACAAAGCAACAGAGACGTGTCAACAGACAACTCTTTATCTCTAAGAGTTTCGGTAGCTATGGATAGACAAGCAGGTGCACGTAGGAAAATCACTGACATCGCCATAAGTGATACTATTAAACGAAATAAAATGAATTTATTTTGTCCAACGAATTTGAACGACAACATGTGCCTTAGTTATTGTCTCACACATTTTTTGAACCCCGAATTCACAGATCAAGAGTTACACAAATCTGCTAAAGATATCCATACTTCATGTGGATTTGCACCAGATAATAAAATAGGGTTTCATGATCTGAGCATTTTTGAAAGAAAATTAAATATAAAAATAGTAGTCTTTCATAGAGACTGCTCAGGGAAACTGCAGGTCTACAAAAACAGTGACGAATTACATCCGAAAACCGTGCATTTATTTATGCACGAAGAACATTACTACCTGATCAAAAACTTGAAAGCATTCATAGGCACAAGTTATGTCTGCCAATTTTGTCTCCACGGTTTCAATGATAGGAGACTCCATAAATGCAAATATGTTTGTAATATTTGTAACACCTCAGAATGCCGCACACACATAACATCCGATAGACAATGTCCGGACTGTCTCAGATACTGCAGAAACGCCTTCTGCTACGAGACACATAAACAAGCACGTACATCTACTGAGAGATCACAGTGTGACACTTTAAAATATTGCACTAAATGTCAACGATTATATAGAGTTGCAAGATCTGGCGATAAAATCAAACCGCACAAGTGCTCTCCAGAGTGCTGTGTACATTGCAATGAGATTCTGACAAGCGAAGGTAGTCACGAATGTTACATCCAACCTCTAAAGGCCGAAACAAATGATGAAAAATACATTTATTATGACTTTGAGACAATGTATCAGAATGATAAACACGTGGCTAATTTTGTATGTGCAATGACTCAGACAGGTGAGACGTTTGAAGCTGGAGGAACAGATTGTGTGGCACATCTGATTAAGCACTTCAGACGTCCAAAATACAGTGATTACACATTCATTGCCCATAATGCATCGGGATTTGACTCCTACATTCTGTTACAGTATCTTAGCAGCGAAGGAATAACCCCAAAGATTATTATGCAGGGGTGTAGAATATTACATATGTATGACACGGCGTTTAGACAGCGATTTATAGACAGCTTTCAATTTCTCCCTTTTTCACTAGCCAAGGTGCCAGCCGCGTTAAACCTAAGTGTGAGCGAGAAGGGTTTTTTCCCACATCATTACAACAGATTGGAGAATGCAGATTATGTGGGACCCTATCCTGGAAAAGAGTTTTACGGCTATGAGACAATGAACGAAATCGAACGTGTCAGATTTGACTCATGGTACACAGGTGTATTGAATGACGTCTTTGACTTCAAAAAGGAGCTCGCTTTTTACTGCCGGAATGACGTGATTATTCTACGACAGGCATGTATAAAATATCGCGAAGAATTCATCGAATGTACAAACATTGATCCGTTTAAATCTGTGACATTGGCAGGGACATGCATGAAAGTATTCAAAACAAATTTTTTGAGCCGAGATACAGTAGCACTTACACATAGTCATGCGTATGTTAATCAGCACAAGACGTTTTCAAACGCATCAATTCAGTGGCTAGAATATATTAAAAATAGCCAAAACATTGATGTACAGCATGCCTTAAACCATGGAGAGCAAGCCTTCGGGCCTTATCATGTTGACGGGTATTACGAATCTGATGGCGGGGAAAAAACAGCCTTGGAATTCCTGGGTTGTTTTTACCACGGACATGATTGTCGATTTAAGCCGGAAGAAATTCAGCCATTATCAAAAGTATCTTTCGGTACTCTCAGAAGACAGTCGGATGAAAAGATAGAAACACTTCGTAAAGTGTATTCCTTACGAGTGCTCACTATCTGGGAATGCGAATGGGGTCGCGCGAAACAGACAAATCATGATGTCATTCAGTTTATGGAATCTTACGAAGTGCCTGAGAGACTCAGACCGCGGGATGCATTATTTGGCGGACGCACGAATGCGTATAAGCTGTACCACAAAACAGCTGATGATGAACGAGTGGATTATTATGATTTCACATCCCTATACCCGTACGTACAGTCGAGTAAGATCTATCCTATTGGGCATCCGAAAATCATTTTTAAGGATTTTGAACCGGTGGAGAATTATTTTGGTCTCATCAAAGCGACAGTGCTACCGCCACGTAAGCTATTTCACCCTGTTCTGCCTTACCGATGTGGTGGTAAACTAATGTTCCCTTTGTGTATGACTTGTGCAGAGAATCAGATTCAGGACCCCCAATGCAGTCATACTGATGTCGACAGAAGTATCACTGCTACATGGGTCAGCGTTGAATTACAACGAGCTATTCAACATGGGTATCAAGTGATCAAAATACACGAGGTCTGGCATTTTTCACAGTCGACTGACACACTGTTTACCGATTACGTCAAAACATTCCTAAAATCCAAACAGGAGGCGTCAGGGTTCCCCTCGCATGTAGTGACAGATGGTGACAAACAGTCTTATGTCGATGATTATCTGGATAAGCAGGCCGTTCAGCTAGACATCACTAAAATAGCGCATAATTCGGCAAAAAGATCCATAAGTAAGCTAATTTTGAACACTTTATGGGGCCGCTTCTCCTTGCGTACCCATTTGCCCACCACAGAGCTTTTGACAGAGCCTGAAGAATTCACACAATGTCTTTTTGGTGGTGCTGGACGGATTATAAAACACTTTTCGTTTGTATCTGATTCAGTGGCATTGATTCAGTGGTCATATGCAGAACGTGACCCATGCCCGACACGGGACGTTAATGTTTTTATTGGCGCTTTCACCACAGCTTACGCACGGCTCGAGCTGTATAATCTTTTGGACAAATTAGGCGAACGTGTGATTTATGCCGATACAGACAGCGTGATATTTGTATCAAAAAACGGTGACTGGATTCCTGAGACAGGCCCTTATCTCGGTCAACTCACAAACGAATTAGAGTCGGACGACAGCGTTCTTGAGTTCGCTTCTTCGGGTCCGAAATCTTATGGCTATCGAACGGCAAAAGGGTATACGTGTCTCAAAGCGAAGGGTATTACGCTCAATGCAGAGAATGCACAAATAGTCACATTGCATAGTTTAATAGGATTAGTGCGTGCGTATGTGGAATCACATGAGACGATGCAACTGTTCCCCCGCACAGAGACCATTACACGTAATAAGAGGGGGTTCACATTGCACAATAGATCAATTGTGAAAAGTTTCAGACTTGTGTACAATAAGCGAGTACTCCAACCAGATTATACTACCTTACCTTACGGGTTTTAAGAATTGTTTTGAAAATGTGTGAAACAGATGTTTTTGACTGCAGACTGCAACACCCTTTTTCAGCTGTTATTAGCGGTCCAAGCAATAGTGGGAAGACTTTTTTTGTAAAGACTCTAATGTATAATTCAGACAAAATGTGTTCTGTGAAGTTTGATAATTATGTGTACATTTATACATGCTGGCAACCTTTATATGATGAACTGTTACATGCTTTTGATATTAAATTCATTGAAAACATCCCAAAGAAATTGGATGATGATTCATTATTCCCTCCTGGTAAGAGATCCCTATTAATTTTGGATGACGTTATGGGTCAAGCTGCGTCCAATTCTGAAGTCGAGAAGATTTTTACTCAATATGTACATCATAAAAATATGAGTTGTTTACTACTGATACAGAATCTATTTTTCCAGGGTAAATCTACCAGAACAATAGGACTTAACGCAAATTATTTAATAATATTTAAAAACCCCCGAGATAAGCACCAGATAGGTGTTTTGGGTCGTCAGATGTTTCCGGGTAATACAAAGTTTTTTATTGAAGCGTACCAGGACGCAACTAGTCTTCCTTTCAACTACCTGCTAATAGATTATAAAACACAGACGCCTGAAAGATTTCGACTCAGAACGGATTTACTGTCTGACTATCCAGTGGTCTACGTCCAGAAAGGAGTTTAAAATGAGTTCGAGACTTTCCAGAAACCTGTACCTTTTAATGTTATTATACAAGAGCTCACCCAAACAACGAAAGGTTATTCTGCATTCAGCACCTGACGAGCTCATACTGGCTCTATGTGAAGTGGCCCTCAATATTCTTCACGGTAAGATCCCTCTAACTGTGAAACAGCACGGATCTTTAAAAAGGAGAAAGACTGAAATAAAATACGTTGCTAATAAAAAGATCAATATCGCAAGAAAAAGACGTATGATTAACCAAAAAGGAGGATTTCTACTACCTCTTCTAAGTGTAGCATTACCGTTCATAACTAGCCTGATAACTAGAAACTGAATCTGTGGAGAGAAAAAATGCAACATACTGAAAAATTGTATCTTGTGCCAAAGCACCAATTGGATAGACTAAGGAATGCACCGCCACGTGAAAATATCCATACGTCCGTGGAGGAAAACTTGGATTCATCTATAGAGAGATATTACAGAGACATGACCTGGACACCCATGAAAAAGCAAAACTATACACTCACATGTTACAGAGATTTCTGTCTGTGTCAAAGCATAACGATGTGGAGAGCAACACTTTAACGCTTACACTGCCTAGTCAGGAGGGTGAAAATGAAGAGACACCTGTCACCTCTCATAGTGTAGCTGATAGGACTGACACTGACTCTGAAGATGTAATCGTATCAGAGGTGCTAAACAACGTGTCTCGGAGAAGCTTGAAAAATGTAAAATACATTTTGGATAAAATGTCTAAGGCCAAGCAGCTGTCTTCATGGACAGACACCGGAGAATTTGTTTATAAAGGGAAAATCATTGCAGGATCTCATATGCTTGACCTGCTGAAAAGCGTAACAATGCCTCAAATGATACGCGACGAACGTAGGCCAACAGGATGGAGTGAATTTCTGGATGCGTTTTCCACTTTAAACATACCTTACTCGACTATAAGCAATCATCATGTTAAACGCATGATTGATTCACTTAAAAGAAAAACAGACTTAGATAGTTTTGGAGATGTACCGACAAAGTCTTTGAAAAAACGAAGACGTCGTAACACGTCACCACATAACCCTTCAGACACTCCTGATACAGATGTATTTAAATCGCCTGCATTAGACACTAAACAATGGTTACATTTTTAACAATTATTTGTATTGATATAATTGGAGATGTTTATGTGTTTTACAAATATTATTGAGTGTAAATCTGTGTATATCATAATTATGTACCTGTATTTTAAGTTGTATACTAATGTCTGATGTCAATAAAGAAAAGAAAACGTTTATCTGTTTTATCTGTTTTACAAGTTTGTTTATTCACCACACACGTAAACAATACATCATACCTTACATTAATACATCTGAAATGTTTTACCAGACTGTACACATTGAATGCATTTAAATGTTTTAACCGTTACAGAGACTAGGCTTCAATTTTTTCACAAAGAGAGAGACCATGATGTCATTTTTTAACAAATCATTATGATACATTTTTATAACATTCTCATATTCATAACCTCTTGATATATAATACAGAAAAAACACACAATGTTGTCCACAGGTATCAGAAGTATAATCTTGAACTTGTTTGCCTGAGTACTGAACGACTGTAGAATTGTTTTTTAGAAAGTTATGAAAAGATGCAGGAAAACGATGTGCATCTGGTGCGTTACCAAAGCTGTCAAAAAAACAGCCGACGCCATCTCGACGTATGTATGCAGCGATCCAGTGTTCCCCTGGTTCGTCTGAAGCTTGTGTATTCGAAATTAGCATGCATGGTATATCCTTTAAAGGCTCTTTGGGTAGGTAATCGCTCGGTAGTACACCTAAAAAATTTGTGTTACAGGAAATTTTATCCATCAACCCCGTCAGTTGCACTGTGTTCATTTCAGTAGTGCTCTGCGAACACCTGTCTCCGATTTGATATCTCTATAATTGAATCAAAGACTGAATATATTAAAATATTAACCGGGTGTGCGAGGGGTACTCTGAAACGTACTTCTAATCTAATATTTCCTGATCTAATCAGCGAAACGTGTTGACCACATTCCTCGTCGGGTGTCAGGTTAAATGCGTAGAGAGTGTATCCTTGCAGGAAATCTTCACGATCTATAACCATAGACTGATTCTTTAGATGTCGGCCTGTGGCTGTCACTAGCTGATAAAACTCTCTCACAGCAGACCCGTTATTATATTCCGGTTGAAAAGGACGTGACGGGATCTGATGCCCATCACAGGTCAGCGTCAGGTATTCAAGGTCAAAGTGCTTAAAGGCAAAAGGATTTTGTCGTAAGCACCGGAAAAGGCTGTGTTTTCCATCATGGCCAAAATGATAGATTTCGGTAGTGTCCCAAGGAAGAGATTTTCATGGTTAGATACGCGTGCCCCTGCTGGTACGGAGAAATTTTTCACACAGACTCTATCTATGGGGTATTTAGCAGTGGTCGAGAGAAGAGCTTGTGCATGTCCCAAGCGCACTGCAGGGGATACTGTGACTCTTTTCACAAAAAGCGAAGCCGATAGTATATTAAGCTTATAATCAACGGCATCATTACGCATCAGACAGAACGCATCTTTTGCACGAGTTAAACGAATCCGTATATCCACTCCGTTCAATAATAACTTCGATTGAAAGAAGATGTCGCTGTGAATTGGAGCTAGTAGCTCTACAACACTACTGGCATTTGTGAACGCTGCTCTCTTTGTTAACCCGGCGTTTGCCCCTCCAGGATCCGTAGCATCTATGTGAGCTGAAGAATCTTTGTAGAATAAACCTGCTGAAAAGTTACTCTCGAGAGTGTCTTTTCCGTAATTAATGAGGGCTTCGATGATACATCTGTAGGGGTATGTATTGGAACTTTGAGACACTAGACGGTCGCCTAAAGAGACGTCGACCTGAGAGAATATCGTCGATCCGGGATAATTAATTAGCCCTGTCGGAGCTCCATCAGGAATATCAGTTCCATCCGGAAGAGTTATTTTGATGCGTGTATATAGCAGAGTGTTATTCAGATCTGTGTAATCTTCACCAGCCCCCGCTATAAAGAATTCGATGGGGGATGAATCTGTTAAAGCTGACACTGGGCTTATCTCCACATACGTATTTTTTTCAATAGCTGTTTGTGTCAAAGGGATCGTAAACAGATCCAGCTCTGATTTAATGCACTCGTCAGACATACAGTGTAACAGAGACATGTTTTAGAAAATAGTGATGCCCCTTCTTTTTAAATTTGTAGATCTTTTCACACGTTTCGTGCTAGTTCTTCGCTTGCTTTTTGTAACTGAGCGTGTTTTGCTAGTGCGTCTAGTCTTCTTTACAGCAAGGACACGCCCTCTTCTCATACGGGTACCTGGAGGCTTACGTGACATCACCATCATGCCATGGCCTTCCTGTCCATTTTCATCATTATTATTATAAGACTTTGTTAGAGCGCTGGTGACAACATCACTCATTATGTTTTTTAGCTGCTGACTTTAGATGCGGTTTTGCTATATTGATCCCCCTTCTAAAAAAAGGCAGAGCCATTCGAAAAAGACCTTTAAAAAGTCCACCAATCCCTGAAGCAAAACCGGACCCGTACATAACCCCTCCCCCTGCGTAGCCCGGAAGCCCATTACCGGCCTGAGCCCGATAGTATGATATGTAGCGTTCGGGTCCGCTTTGTACGGAGTGAGATAAGCCATTTTAAAACGGTTGATGTTTCACAGGTCTAAAATGTAGTTTGGTAACAACCTTTCCGTAGGTGAAACGCACGTCCTGGTTTAAATCGTCTTTTACATCAACAGAGATTTCTGTGATGCTGCTCTTATTAACCCGTACGTAATGAGCTTTGTCGTATCTGACACTGACTGTTTGGTTAGTCTCACCATCTATATATACAGTTGCTAATAAAGGTACATAGGCATCACCAACTGATTGATAGTCAATTATGTCCGTGTATACGTATAGTGTGTAGAATCCTGCTCTTATATCAGCCTGGTATGGAGCATATGTGATGTGAGTGTCTTGATGTTCATCCGAACTGTTTACAGTTTCTATAGAAATCCCTGGTTTTAAACCTAGGATGATCGCTAGTTTACCGTAAAATGTCAGCGAAGTCCCGTGAGGTGCTTTCAGAAACACCTTATTCTTTATACGGTCGTAGACGAGACGTTCCCTCTGGGGGAGAGAGACATTTATATCCCTGAGCAGAATGGGGACGTCCTCGTAATACCCACATTTTAAGGTATTCCGACTCGTTGATAATTTTAGAGCATTCTGAAACGTGTCGCCCCTTACATCAAGCAGTTCGTAGTTATTCTGTAGTAGACGTTGTTCACAAACAATAATAAAAACAGCGTCATCCTCATTAAATGTATACCATGTCAATGGATATTCAAATTCGACCAACGCCACCTCCCACAGACCTTTTAAATTTATACTTCTAGCCAGTCTAGTTCTGTAATTAGATATATTGTTATCAGGGTAGATGTTCATCGATGCGTTGCATGGAAGCGTGACGTAGAATCCTTCCTCAGCCATGGTTATTATTTAATGACGTCTATCATGAAGTCTCTATGGGTTTAACGGACCCTGCAGATCCAACACCTGTTTTTCAGCTATCCAGCTGTTAAATTTGGACGGCCAACCCCACCATTTGACTAGAACGTATGTGACTTTTCCACGTTTTTGTTTATGCAGAATCTTCTCAATCTTAAATGTTTTATCATCACTAACAATAATTTTTTGTAGTTCTTCCTCATAAAAACACCCATCGATAATTTCACCATCGTAATCCTGTAATCGGTATACGGGTGGATACGTGGAATGCACGCGGTTATGGTGAAGTATTCCTCTGTATAATTCTGCTCATACCCCTTAGTAAATATACCTCGGACTTTAGAGACTCTCACAACATCCCCTACAGAGTATTTAAAGACGGGTGTCTCTTTACGTATTTTTCCGTATAAATTATTAAACACTAACCGTCTCATTTTCTTTATGAACGTCCAGAGGGCGCATTTTGATGGATTTGTGATAACTACAATTATAACCCTCTGTCAGGTCTTGCAGTATATCACAGTAGCGTTTGGAGTTTACAGCCGTTAAAAACTTCCACATTCGTCCTTTTAGAGTTCTATTAAACCTTTCGACTACACACGCTTTTAAATCGGTTGCTGTGGCAAAATGATGTATGCCGTATTTTTTCATCAGCAGTTGAAAATGTTTATTGAAAAACTCTGTCCCCTTATCTGTTTGTAACTTTAGCGGTACGCGCCCTTCTTTCAGGATAGATTCGAAAGCTTTAGTCACTTCCGGACCCGTCTTATTTTTCAATGCACGTGTCCATGAGTACTTGCTGAATAAATCAATAACTGTAAGAATAAATTTAATATTATCATTCTCTTTTGAGTATGCGGTCATATCGACCAAGTCAGCCTGGAATTGGTGGTCCTTACCGTATACAACTACACGGTTCCGTTTATAATTTATTGGTGCAGTCTTGTGTAACGTATATACATCCTGTTTGGATAACCATTCGTTAATATCCTTATTATTTAATTTTACCCCGTATTCCTGTAACACAGCCTGTTTTAATCTGTCCTTACCGCCGAAAGCTCCGGGCTTGAGGGATTATAGTAAATTTTTTTCATTAGCTCTGACATGTTACTACCTCTGTCACTCTCCATACAATAATGACCAGTTGTCTTGATGTCACGCAGATTTTTTATTTCAGATATCTACATGGTTCATCCAAACATCAAAATAAATTTTACACACATTTCAAAATTTTCCTCCAGCATGTATTCAACTAAAATATCAATCATTTTACAGACATCGGGATATTCATTCCTTGACAATTTACAAACATCAGTTACATACGTACAAAGACATAATATATTTCCTATTCTAAGAGATTCCTTGCATTCAGGCATCAGTTCAAGAATGTTGTTGATCGTCGTACAAGGTGTGTGTTTGACGGACACGTTTATCATATCATTCCAATCATTTGATATTCCCCTTACAGTGTTCATCTGATACGATAACTTTGTCAGACGTTTATCAGCCATAGTCGTGGTATCATCTGGTGCATGATTATCATCGATAATCTTGTACAGCAAGTTTGATATTTCACGTTTTACACATGATTTAACGAAATGTTTGACAATCCAGGAGGTGCAACGGTTCCACATTTTCACACAAGGACAGGCTCAGGGTTTTCAGCATCAACGAGTTTCCAGTTGTCAACAGCGTTGTATACGATCTGTTCACAGGTTTCATCGACTAGTTTCTGTCTGATAGATGCCAGCTGTTCCACTATGTACATTTCATCTTTGAGCTCAAACAAAATCGTCTCGATAGATCCCTGGATTGTTTGCAGATGCGGTGTGACTCCACACAGGTTCAAAGCCTGAGCTAAGATGGTTTTCAGCTCAGATTTGAGGAGTTTCAGACTGATCTCGTCAAAACATCCGTAAAAATAATACGGTGTAGGCTCAAACAGGCACGAATGTCTTGTTTGGGATGGATGGTCTACGGTACAACCGACACAATCCTTCTTCATTCGCTTATCAATCAGATATTCCAATATGACAGTAACGACGGCTTTAATAATCCTGTGGCCAGTATCACCAAGACAGCCATCCAGCTCGTCACTGGACGTGGCGTCAGGGGTCTCAGCCGCAACAGTAGCAGCAGCAGCAACACATCCACCAACCCCGTAGCTCGTGAGGAAAGCAAGATTGTGAAATCCAAGTTCCATGCAAAATTTATTTAGCCATTCGACACTTCTTTCCGATGGGTTTGATAATCCTTTTGTAGTATATCCATCAGCAGATCCGGAAGGGGAAAATGGTGGGATAATATCCTCTTGAGACATGTTGAGTGTTTTGAGTCAGAATGGTTGTGTGGGAGGGTATTAATGGTTGTAGAATGTGGGCGGAGCTACAATAACGACCCTCCTACTGTCATGTGTGAAGTGTGGGAACTGTCGTCTTTTCCCATGCCCAAACACCTGGAGTGGGAGGGTCTAGGGGTGGAGTCTATGTCAGGCTGCTTTGTAGACCTCACAGATGTCAGTCTAACTTTTGGGATGTAAGAGTGTAGACGTGTTTCGCGGAGCTCCCGGGGAATTACATTTACACAGCTTTTGGAATTAAAAACCTAAAGTTTTGGAGTTTGATATACCTTTGGAGATGGATTAATACCATTGGATAACCCTCTGATGACGGATATATCTTTTAAACTGGATCTATACCTTTTGGATAAACCGTTGCTGTAGGATAAATCTTTTGGTGATGGATTAAATCTTTAAACATGATAACAAAACGTGGATGTAAAAACGTAAGTCAGTTTTTTTAATATGCATGTGTTTTTGATACTGTGATTTTTAACATGATGTAGTTTTAATATGCTTTAATATTTGTTTGATGTTTTAATTTTAGAAAATGTATGATAGAAAATAGATCTATTGTTTGATATAAAATTGCATTACACATTGTTTTAGATGTTTTAATGCTAGAAAATTTCGATAACGTTAAGAAAACACAATTTAAACTTTTTCATTAATGTTTTAACATTTTACAAGTGTATGAACACTAAAGACAAATTGTTTTAATAGTTTTTAAGCACTGTGTTTTATTGTGAAAAATGTACATCTTCAAAAATAGTAATTAGATCTTTTAAGAAAACATAACTATTTACTTGATATAATTTAAATACGCGCTGTTTTAGTTATTATTGTGCCGTAACAGATGTACAGCAGGTGTCCCATCCGGAACCGGGTCAGATGGGTGGGGTTCCGGAACCGGTTCGGATGGGAGGGTTCCGTACCGTGGGAATTCCCACAGTCACATGATCTCTCCGGAAGTGGGTGGGAGGGTGGGCGGGACTAAGCGTGGGAAAAGGGGGTGGAGCTAAGCGTGGGGAAAAGGGCGGGGCTAAGCGTGGGGAAAAGGGGCGTGGTCAATCAAAGGGCAATAAATCACTCAAAGTGACAGATAGTGCCCTTCATTCTCTCTCTATTGTAATATTTTCTTTGTGAAGTCTTCATTTTATTTATGAGAGGCAGTAGCCTATTGCCATTTCTTTTACACAACGGTCTACAGTTTCACACACTTTCACGCGTTTCTTCCATCTGCCGACAGTTTCGCCATTTCTCATTTCACCCGTTTTTGTGCATACGCCTGGGTCAGAGCTTGCGTCAAGGACCGCACATTTTCCTGTCAAGATTGCTTTTTATAAATACCAATTATTGCGTAGAGAGCGGTGTACGCCGCCTTTTGTGCGTATGCAACGTTTATAAATGAGGCCCCTGATGTTTTCTCCAATGAAAGCTCAAGGGTTTATTTGGAAATGGAAGAAATTAGAACAAAAGTATGGTAATTTTCCTATTCTGTGTAATGTAATGCAAAATACTTTTAGGCTACATTTATAGGCTAGGTCTATATGGATTTTACGTTATAGGAATAATTCTATAATCAAATCATTATTATAATATTTGATTGGCATCCTAAAACACCAGTGATAATGTAATGTAGACAGACTCTATATCATAACTAAAACAATGTTTGAGCCCTCTTTAATGTCCAGGTACAAGTCAATGCTTTTTCTTTGTTCAATGTGCACAGTTCATGGGTGAGCCGGTTGAAGCTCTTAATTTTGAGAGCTCAAAAAATACCCCTTTTCCACCAAGGCAGAGCTGGTGCTGGTTCGGAGCCAGAGCCTAGTTTCAATTCGGTTCTTTGTTTTTCCACACGCAAAGCACCAGCTCCGAACCAGGAAAAGTGGTTCTTAAGTAGCACCAAATCAATGCTGGTCTAGAACAGAGCCAAGTAAGAACCGCTTGCGTCAGGGGCTGGGGGCGGGGTTACCGTGACCAACAAGATGAATAGAAACTTGTGACCGCCATTTTTAAATAGCAGCTAGTCGAGCTATAGCAGCTTGATTATATCCGTTTATTATATATATATATGACTCTATTTGTTCCGGTGAAATTACAAAACAAAATGCAAACAAACGTGTCCCTTCCTGATATACAACCACTGATAAACATAATCGGTTTTGATGAGAGAAAAACAAAAACAAAACAATACGAGTGCCGATTAGAACGAAACTGACACGCTTGGTAAAAGTTCTACCACTGGACCATTTAAATACACGCTTAAATTAGACGGATCTATGTATTTACTCATGTGAAAATTCTAACAACATCATACAGTATATTAGGCCTCATTAAACGACAAATTACACCCAATGTACTATTTCAGTCGATTGCTGGACATCGTAATGTTATTACATCTGATTTATGATTTAGCATTATGTTAGCAACGCGCTTTTAGTAAACATTTTTATTTTATTTACATTAGTAAGCTACAGGACATCGTCTTTCAGAACATGACCTGCGCGAAAGAGAAAAAAAAATGCTCATTGTACCCGTTAACCCTCTGAGGTCTGAGCTGTTTTGGGGCTCTTTCGGTGTTTTGGCATGCCCTGACATTTGTGCTTATTTCAGCTACTTAAAACATACCATTTGCCAACATATAAATTTGCTGTATTCAGCACAAACTCTGCTACAATAATATGTGAGCAAAATTGATGTACTTGTTTGCATTTTATAGAAAAAAAATAATATGCGTGGTTAGTACGTTTTGGAAAAAAAAATGTCACTGCAATAAGGCCATTTAACACATAATGAATAGTTGTCCACAATACTTTTGAGTTACTATTCTTGTAGGCTAGAATTTTTACTTCAAAATGAAGTGAAAATCATTCTGACCACTCTTTCAGAAACATCAATATAACGATTTGAATTTCTTACATCAGTTTTTGGGTCAGCAGTGCTGTATGCGTGGGAGTGTTAATGCCCATGAATATTAATGTGATTTACACCTGGGAAGACTAAAGACACTCCCCCAATGGCTAATGGGCCATCAAGGTGCTTTGAGGCAGCCTGAACAAATAATGATTCACTGGTGAACAAAAAGTTAAAAAGAACAGCATTTATTCAAAATAGAATTTACGTTCTTTCCTAAGAATGTAAAGACTTAAAGTCATTACTATCACTTAACACATCCTTTCAAAAAAACAAACATAAAAATACCAAACTTGTTTTTTTTTATAAAAAAAATATTTTTATTCAAAGAATACTAAAAAAAAACTACCGCAGGTTTAAAAAACTGTTTGAATAGACTCATGGGCGAATGCGAGTCTACAGAGCTCAGTTGCGGTCCAGTTTCCCGTGCAGGAAGAAATCGCAGTGTCTGTGGAACCATGTCAACATCGGTCTCTGTTTTCCATGACAGCGTGGACTGCATGTTGCTCGTCTGCTTGTTTGCCTTGGCTCTCTTCGGAACTGGTGCTTGGACATTGTCACATCTGTTATAAAAAAAGAAGAAAGAAAAAGTGTGAGCATGCTGATAAGACAATCAAAGAAACTGTATTATTATCATTATCAATCACTAATTACCATGGATTTAAAAAAGACATATTTGTAATTTCACACAAGAATGGGAACTTTTACATTATGACGATGTAAACACAATTAGGCTACATTTCATCTGTAAAATATTACGTCTATGCACTTACTCAGTATTATTCTCGATCGCACTGAGAACTGAACGACACCTGCGTGTCCCTCTGCGAGGTGCTGGAGAAGGAGAACGTGATGCAGCCAATTTCCTAAAAAACAAAACAAAATAACTGTTAGCATACATTATGTATACAACAGAGTTATTGAATATTCTGTACTGAATATGCATCTGTTACTGAATATTCTATATAGGTATTATTGTTTTTTTTTGTATTATGTTTTGTTATTGAGTGTTAAAGCTGCCGTGACAATATAATTTCCTGCAAAGGATCAATAAAGTATCAACAACAACAACAACAACATCTGTTGATGGCCCATATAGAATGCATGCTGATAACACAATCAAAGAAACTGTATTATTATTACGCTTATCAATCACTAATTACCATGGATTAATTTCACACAATAATAGGAACTTTTACATTATGACGATGTAAACGATATTACGTCTATGCACTTACTCAGTATTATTCTCGATCGCACTGAGAACTGAACGAGACCTGCGTGTCCCTCTGCGAGGTGCTGGAGAAGGAGAGCATGATGCCACATTCCTAAAAACAAAACAAAATAACTGTTAGCATACATTATGTATACAACAGAGTATCTGTTGATGGCCCATATAGAACGCACGCATTTATTATGTACACTCAATGAACGGATCGTTCGCGATCGACACATCGCTACATTTCAAACATTTACACCTGTATTCACAGTGCATAAGGCAGTAAGCATGATAATTAGTGTCATAGGCTAACTAAAACTGAACATTTGCGAGTATCTATGGCCCATATAGACAGCACGCATTTAGGGATAGGCTAAACAATGAACGGATTGTTCGCGAACGAACGACACATCACTAACTTACATTTCAAACATTACACCTGTATTCACAAACAAGTATTTACGCATGATAAAGTGTCATAGGCTAAACAAAACTGAACATTTATATATAACATATTGTATTTAGACAGAATCTATCACGTTTTTACCAGAGTCTGAAATATCACATATAACCTAGCAGTTATTCCCCAAAAAATGTATTACACATAGGCTAAGGCAGTAGGCTATTTTAGCATAAGTCATGGGCTAACCAAAACTGAACATTTATATATAAAATATATTGTATTTAGACAGTATCACGTATTTTACCGGAGTCTGAAATATATATTTATCTCAATCACATAACCTAGAAGTTATTCTCGAACAAAATGCACTACACATAAGGCAGTAGGCTATTTAGCATGATAATCAGTGTCATAAACTAATCAAAACTGAGTGAAAAATATGTATGCTATATACAAATATGTTCAGAGAATATCACATTTAAAAAGTTTACACGAGCATACAATGTTAGGGATATTGTGAGGTATTTCCTATGTCAAAAGCTAGCCAAAACTAGGCAAAATATAAAATTCATTTGAGCTCTATATGATAAGAAAATGAATTATAACACTAAAAAACTTACTCCGAACTTCTATCCTCGGTTGGATCAATTCGTTCTTGAAAATGCAGCCTTTTCGTCGTCCGAATTGCAATCTTCCTCTGAAGAAAATGTGAATTCGTCATCACTGTCCAGAATCATCTGAAGGGCCTCTCTGTCGGAGTAGCGTGCTGCTGCCATCCTCCAAACGCGATGAACTAACAGTGAATGATCTGATGAAGAAGCTTCATGTTTTTGTGGTTTGATCGCGGGGCGTGCCGCGTGTGCGATGCATAGATCACCTATTTTACCATGTGAAAAGCGCTGGGGGCGTGGCGATCTCAGCTGATTACTGATAATTAGGGGAGAACGAAACAACTGTAACTCTCCTTGGTTTCAAACGGATTACATAAACTGGAAATATAATTTTTTTTAGTAGCTTACTTCATTTAAAAGAAGAGAATCTCAGCTTCATAAAGAGACATCTCTCGTATCTCTGTGACAAGTATTAACAGAGTTACAGTTATTTTTTCGGACGCGTTTCAGAATGGACTTCACTGACGGAGAGAAGGTAAAACGCGCATCATGTTTATTATTCTTTATTTGACGAAAAGCACAACACTTTGTTTTTATTGTGAGTACCCTAAAAAAAATAGAAACTAAACAGGATCTAATGATGTACAACACTTAAATGTAAGATAAAAATCAACAGAGTAATTTGAGTCTCTTTTGCACTGATAAGGAAAAAAGTGAGCTCATCACGCCCCCGTGACAGCCGACCTCAGAGGGTTAATATACTGTCTATAATTGTACCCAGCACTTCTGAAAATGCACTTCTGAATGCATCTGTCCCCAGCACATTTCAAACCAAATTGACGCCAATGATTGTGTTCATGTTTCTACATTTTACATGTTCACTGCCCATTGTTGTTTGTGAGAAATAAGTTTTTAACCCACAGTAACTTGCCTTATAGAATGCTCTAACATCTTTTTCATTTTCTTTTCTCTACCAAACCGCTTAGGAGAGTTCATCCTCAGATGCAGATCTACCTCTTGTCCACCTTCATTCCCACACCCACCTGGCCATCTAGGTTTCATTTAATAATAAATATGCAATTAAATATGAAATATGTAATAAAATAAGAAATATGCAGTCCATAACCAGAGTCTGCCATCCACGATCTGTTCCTTGTTCATTGCAAATGTTTTAGATTGTTGTATTAAAGCTCATTATAATCTTTGAGACCGGTATTATGGTAGCTGCAACACTTCCAAGGATATTTCCTGTAGGTGTTCTGACACGTGGAACAGAACCAGTCGTGGGCCGTATCGCTCCGACATCCTCCAATCAGCACCAGCAGAAGCCAGAATCGCTACTGGACCTTTATTGTGACTATCTTTATGCTCTCAGCAGTTACTACATTACATTGTGTACATTATGTCCTTAATTTTTTTATATATTTAAAGTTAAATCAATTCTCTGGAAAGTAAATGGCATTAAATATGCGAGGTAATATGAATCAAATGAACATTTATATATTGTTTCCTCCGAAAGCTTTTTCCTCATACATCTACAAGGGTTTTCTTTACCATTGCCAGCTTTGCCTTGCTCATTTGGGAGTTTTGTAAGCATCATTATTTGGAACAAAATATGAAAATGGCTTGGTGTGTGTTTAACTATTTCCGTCCATGGCATAGTCAAAGAACCACCTGACAAAGCCATGGATCATGGAATAAATTAAATTGTTACTCAAATTATCAAGCTTGTTATGCTACATTTTACATTCTAAGCAGCAGCCAGGCATGGTAGTCTCAGGGTCTAATTTATGCTTTCTGCAAAATGATGTCAACCACACCTATAATCAGCAGGTAGACTTTCATTTGACTTGCAAGGAGGTTTACCTCAAATGTACAACTTGGCTGGCATTTTTTGCATGAATTTTTTTAAAAACATTTTTATTTATTAGATTTGTTTCCAGTAAGAGGATAAAGTTGCCCTTAACAAATCATTGAAAGTATTATTTAAATAAATCCATGTGTGTAATGTTTAAATATTTTATTATTCTGTACTGAGAAAAAAAATCTTAAGTGTCCCTCGTAAATATATGTAACAAGACAAAATGGATTGATGAAACTGCATTAGCCAACGCAAAATCTCTTAGGTAAAACTCAGTTTTGTTTTCACATGTAGGCTGGTAAGGGAAAAATGCAACCATGTTTTTAATGCTTGTCAAATTGTATACTGATCAACTACGAACAGTGAGCCATCATCAATGTGTGTATTTTATATATTTAAATATATATATATATATATATATATATATATATATATATATATATATATATATATATATATATATATATATATATATATATTTCCGTGTTTTGGATGCGAGTGGCAGTGGCACAATGCGAAGCTGAGACACCCGGCCGCGTCTGTTGATCTGCTCGATCCGCGCGTGGCGTGGCAGCGCAATTTAAAATATTTAAGAGTCATCGTATAGATATCGTATAGAGGTAAGGAAGACGGCTCATTTATATTAAAAAATGGTCGTTCGAATGCGATGTTTACCAGACGTTACGATCTTTCAAAGACGTCTCCGCGATGTACGTGTGCTATCTGGGATTATTTGCCCAAGTTGTGGTATTAAGGTAAAAGTTAACTACCGGTATGTGGGTGGTTGTCACGTAACGTTAGATGACGCAGATTTGACTTGTTTCCCCCTTTTGCAGCGACTTTCCTCTTGCAAGGAAACCGGTAATCGTCCCATCCCTAGTTCGGAGTTTTGCAGACTGGATACAGCAAAAGTTTAACATACCAACTAGCCTTCTTCGTTGCTCAGGTTGGTTGAAGCGCTGTCCCATGCAGAGGGATTTTGAGAGACAACCGTTTATCCCGCCCCTCGGATTGAGCAATGCCAATGGTGAGTTGCCAGACCTAACATCTTGATGTAGGTCTGGCTTGCCAGGCTACCTCTATACATGAGGACTGTTAAAAAGATTTTGGCTTTCAGAAACAAAGCAAAACATCAAACATTACCTTAATCCAGAAACACTGCTGTGGAAGGGATGGCTGACGCGAAACAGTCGTTCCTAAGCTTTGCGAGATCCCGAAGCGCAGATGTTACGAAACACTGATCCGACGTGTGATTCAAAACACCCATGTCACGTGACTACGGCTAAATGAAGCTTCTGAGTGTTACGACAGGTGGCGAGCTCGGTCGATTCAGCGTTTGATTGACAGGGCCAGAACAGACCAATACAATCGCACATCTGTATAAAAGTGAAGTCAACTCATCTTGACCTGGTGGGTTTTTGTGAGAGGATTTTTTTAAAAGACTGGAGAAATTATCTGTTAAAAAAAAGTTGGCTAAGTCCTTCCAAAGAAGAGCAATTTATATTTTTCATAAGAATCTCTAAAAAAGTGATACAGTGTGGCTTGATTTCTTTTATTAATATTCATTTTTCAGGACCAAAATAACATTCTGCACAGTGAGCAGCCTACAGGTTACAAGCTTCACATATTAGAAAAATAGCTACAATAATAATAATAATAAAAAAAAAAAATATATATTTTAATGGCTCGATGTCAAGGTTGTTTCAGATCAACACCTGCAAGTGACCACTAGGTGTCACCGTTGAGACGGGTGTCGAATTGATTCGAAGCCTCGACACAATATGGCACATTTGGTTCAACTGTTTCATTGCTTCACGAAGCCTCGATCTGCCCACCACTATGCTGTGGTAACCCTTATGAAAAGAACTAATATAATCCCTATATATCAATGATCAATATAATATATTATATAAACAATGTGATCAGACATGGTACTACATGTGTAATATTTCGCAGAGAAATTTACTCAGGCAGCATTAACTGTGATCCGATTGGTTGTCTCTGCTCTGGTGGGCGTGGCTACTGTTGTTGTGCTGGTTTATGACATCAGATCTACAAGAAGTGAGAGAAGAAGAGACCAGACATCACTGTCACACCTCTTGAGTCAAATCATATCAACAGTGTGAAATGAGCAAAAGGTTTTGTTCCAGATATGTCCAGATATAAAGTAAACATACTTTGATGCTCTGCACCTTTCCTGTTACTTGCACAGCTATTTATTAACAGATACATTTTCTCTGTTCTCCTGTCCACATTTATAACGCTATTTATTAACAGATACATTTTCTCTGTTCTCCTGTCCACATTTATAACGTCACAAAACAATATAGTTTAAACAGCAGTTGTGTGTGGACATGTGATTCACTGAATGCACGTGATACACTATCAGCTCAGTTTGTGAGGCGAAGAGAAACCTTTTGGTCTCAGTTATTTATATCTGTACAGCTGTGGTTTGATCTGATGGCTGGACAAACTGTTTGTAAGAGAGTCCAGCTACACGTAAAATAACGTGATCGGCTTGGAGATTTCAGAAAAATGCCTCTCAGTGGCAGCGGAGCGAAGGAGCGTGGATTTATATCTTTTTACGCTGGTAAGTTGTCAACTTAATTTATATGTGTCAACCCAAAACAGGGAAATTACCTCATTTAATGTTTAAAATACCAACAGATGTCCAATCTGATGTGCCCTATTTGAAAAGTTGAAATATTTTGCCTAACAAGTGTTTAATAATAATTATTGGCAGGGACTCGAAATTGGCCACAACATATATGTTGTCGTTCACCGTGTGCTTTTAGAGTTCTGTGTGTTTCCGAATCCTTTCATTATTACCAACAAAGTGTAAACCCGGTGTGAATAAGAGATTCATTGTGCAGTGTAGACTGCTTTTTGATTATAGCGGGAGTTTCGCATTAGTGTAGATCTCAGTAAA
The DNA here is from genome assembly GCA_036326025.1 of Chrosomus eos. NCBI lineage: Eukaryota > Metazoa > Chordata > Actinopteri > Cypriniformes > Leuciscidae > Chrosomus > Chrosomus eos. The sequence goes on from JAZAVI010000008.1 coordinate 171,302, forward strand.
CAGGAGCTGAATGTAGCATAAGCTTATAAATGGAGCATTCTTTGCTCGCTTTCAATTTACCCATTTACAATTTGAATAAAAGTTTTGTTGGACACTGCAAAGTGTCCAGAATTACAGATGTATTTTAATGCCGGATTGAATCTGAAACTGCAATGATTAACATTGATATAATCATAGCAACAGACGGGACAAAACAATCTGATACTGTATGTCAAAATAGATCTGTGTGCACCAATTCTTGGAGTGTAAATGCAAAACAATAGACCTGCCACTTGTTCTATGTAATGTGTTTCTTTGTCCATTTCATTAATAATTTTTCACTTGATTTTTTTTTTTAAATAAAATGTTAACGTAAAAAAAAAAATTGAAGGGTACATTATTTAAATGTGTTATTATAATAATTATCATCATCATAAATAAACTAATTAAATTAATATTTAATACAATAGTAAAATAAAACTGATATTTTACTGGAATTGGTACAAACGACCCTGGCTACAATATATTAGTGTCAAACACTGCAAACCAATCAGAACTAGATTACTGTAATGCATTACTGGATGAATGTCCTGCAGGTTTAGCAGTGCTTATATGAACATATTAGCCCGGTTCTGCCAAAACTACATTGGCTGCCTATTATGTATCAATTGTTTTGTGACATCACTGTGAATGCACAGGTGGGTGTGTCTTATCTCATTAACTTACACCCTGCAGCACGAGCACGTCCTGATCTTTCTCTTTCTCCATTAAAGGTGTATTTTCATTTTCTTGTTGTCCTAGATAATTTGAAAAATACAGAGATGATAAAAAATATAAAGAGAGAAATAAACAGAGTTGCTACATATACATCTACATATAATATGTTACAGCTGTACAATCTTAAAGAAGACATAGACAGACTCGTACTGTAAAATCAGCTCTCTGAGAACTCAGATCATATTTCGACAACATAAATTGCTACAGATGTGTGTCCTCAAAAACCTTGAACAAAAGTAATAGAGTAGACACAGATTCAATTAGACCTCATGTTGGCTTCAGAAGATTTGTCCATTTTAAAGATTGACAGATGTGAATGTGAACTGCTCCTGTTGGCTTAATTTTGTTATAATTACCAGCTGACTGTACATTTCCCTTTATTTAGAACAGACACTGAATAAATAATTATGTTGGCTTGAGAAAGCCAAACTTCAAGCATTTAACACTTCTCAAGCCAACATCAAAGTTTGTCTTGACAAACTTATTAATATAGTTATACTTGTTATTATACAATGTACAAAAGGAAGAAACTATAAATCACAGTGTATGATTTTATCTGACCTGTATAAAAAAAACACTCACTGGATTAAGTGGGATCCAAAAGTCTGAGACCATTAGAGAAAATGTGTATTTCACTTTTTTTTTTCTTTTTTTTTATGTAATTAAAAAAAATCCTTTCATTAGAAAAACTTTTTTAAAATCTTAAAATTAATCACATAATCTGGAACTCTTCGATCAATCAGATTCAAGGACTGGAACTTTCTGCAAAAATAAATATATAGTTATAATAAATGTTGTTCTACTCACCAGGTTCGAGCACATTGAATCTCCTGAATGTGGTCTGTTCTTTGTTGATGATCTGTAGTTTAAAATGTCCATATTCTGTGTTCTTGATGTGTTTGATGGTCAGAGATCCAGTCGTCATGTCCAGCTCCACTCTGCCTCTGAATCTCTCATTAATATAAGTTGTTCTTGAATCAGCTCTAGCAACGAGACAGTTTTGTGCTCCAAACATCCACAGCATCAGATCATCTGGCTGGATTTCAACACCAGTCTCGAGAAGGACATTTCCTCCCTCAGCCACTGGTTTCCTCTCGGCTTCATGTCACAGCAGAGCACAGAAACAGAGTTGTAGAAGAAAAAAGTGTGAAAGAATTTAGTTTGTAGTTTCTACATCAGATGCATTTAGATGACTCTTTAACCTATTTTGGCGTGTTTGGAGATAGCCAAAGGCACTTAGTTATCCATTAACTAATTTCTATATGATTATATTACCTAAATACACAAAATATGATGTAGAAATTTCATGTTTAAGCCATAAAACTCTTTGACTATATGTGATTGATCATTACTATTTTGTATGCAATATTACACCCTAATTAATTTGACCTGATTATTATTATTTTTTTAGTGTTCATCAGAGTGGTCCAAGATGGGCTTTTGTCACTCTCAAACCACAGAAAAATGACTGGAAAATACAGAGATGATGATAAAAAAAAAAAATATATATATATATATATATATATATATATATATATATATATATATAAAGAGAGAAATAAACAGTGTTGCTACATATAGCCTACATCTAGATGTTACAGATGTACAATCTTGAAGAAGACAGAAACTCGGACTGTAAAATCAGCTCTCTGAGAACTCAGATCATATCTACAACATGAATTGCTACAAATGTTTTTTTTTTCTCAAAAACCTTGAACAAAAGTAATAGAGTAGATACTCCATCCATCCATCTTCCTCCACTTATCTGGGGCCGGGTCACGGGGCAGCAGTCTAAGCAGGGATGCCCAGACTTCCCTTTCCCTAGACACTTCCTCCAGCTCTTCCGGGGGGACACCGAGGCGTTCCCAGGCCAGCCGGGAGACAAAGTCCCTCCAGCGTGTCCTAGGTCTTCCCCGGGGTCTCCTCCTGGTGGACATGCCCGGAACACCTTCCTGGGAAGGCGTCCAGGAGGCATCCGGAACAGATGCCTGAGCCACCTCAGCTGACCCCTCTCGATGTGGAGGAGCAGCGGCTCTACTCTGAGCATCTCCCGAGTGACAGAGCTTCTCACCCTCTCTCTAAGGGATCGCCTAGCCACCCTGCGGAGAAAGCTCATTTCGGCCGCCTGTATCCAGGATCTTGTCCTTTCGGTCATGACCCACAGCTAATGACCATAGGTGAGAGTAGGAACGTAGATTGACCGGTAAGACCGGTACATCGACCGCATTACTGCAGAAGCTGCACCGATCCGTCAGCCAATCTCCCGTTCCATCCTTCCCTCCCACGTGAACAAGACCCCCACTTAAGACAGGAACTCTCCACCAACCTGAAGTAGGCAAGCCACCCTTTTCCGACTGAGTAGATTAGAGTAGATACTGATACTTCAGTTAGACCTCATGTTGGCTTCAGAAGATTTGTCCATTTTAAAGGGGGGTGAAACACTCAGTTTCACTCAATCTCATGTTAATCTTGAGTACCTATAGAGTAGTATTGCATCCTTCATATCTCCAAAAAGTCTTTAGTTTTATTATATTTATAAAAGAAAGAGAGGCTGTACCGAGTCTTTCCGGAAAAACCAGAGCGGGTCGAGGCGTGCCGTGTGGGCGGGAGCGCGCGAAGCTTTTGCGTGTGTTGTAAACAGACAGACTCGTGGATTATGAGGACATGATTTAACGTATTTTTACAATAAACAAACTGACACCTACAGTGGCCAGCTAAACAAATGTATTTAAACACACACACACACACACACACACACACACACACACACACACACACACACACACACACACACACACACACACACACACACACACACACACACACACACACCGCATGCTCCATCGATACATTAACTTTACGGCGTCATGTTGTTTACTTGCTGTGCTTACACGCCGATAGTTAACAAAACACAGACATTTGAAGCAGTTTTACTCACCGCCTGCGGTTCCAACGGGACTGCTCCATCTTTAAGTATTAGGCGATCTGCAAATCCGGCGTCAAACTGTTTACTGTTTGTTTATAAAACTATTACCGTCGAAATAAAGGGAACAAACAAGAACACTTGCACAACTCCGTTGCTGCTCTGGAAAAACAAAATCCATCCACAGGTCCCTTAACGCTGGGTTCTTTGGAAATGTGTGCAGTGTTGTCTTGCCTTGGCAACCAAAAACACACTTTTTTGGTGTCTTTTTTTTTATTGCAGCGCAGCCGAGCCCAGCGTGCTCTGACGGGCATAGGCGTACTCTCGCACGCTCTAGGCTACAGCTGCGCGCGCGCCCTTCCGGGAGAAGTGCCCTTAAGACCCGTATAAGGAAATTCCGCCCAATCTGACGTCACGTAGATCCGTATTCGAAAAAAACTTTCCGAAACGTGTGATAAACCGGAAGGAGTATTTTTGGAACAGAAATACTCCAAACTTACACCTTCATTTTTGAAACTTCGTCCATGTTTAGGATGGGAATCCAACTCTTTAACAGTGTAAAAAACTCACTATGCATGAAACAGCATTTCAACCCCCCCCCCCCCCCCCCCCCCCCCCCCCCCCCCGTTCTTATTATTAGGTGCCAAGCACTGAAGGTCCGGAGGCACCTATTGTATCTGTTCCGGTTCTTATTCTTCTTCCGACTGGGCGTCTATGGCTGCCCATAGAACCGTTTGCGGGAAAGTTGTTTTGGTTTAACATTCTGATAGAGGACAGTCCCAACATCAAATACACCAATTTTGGTGTCTCTAACTCATTGCCTCTAGCGCCACCACCTGTCCAAAGTTTCAAAAACATTATGCTAATAACTTTTGAACCGTAAGGCCTATCAACAAAATTCTTTTGTCTTCTGATTCCTGAGCTCCTGGTGTCTGTCCGCCATTTTGAATTTTCCAAAAAAGCTACTTTTGCGAACTCGTTTACCAAAATCGCACCAGATCATCTTCAGGCAGTGCGGACCAAAAGTTATGGAATTCAAGTTGATTCGCTTAACAGTTTTCGATAAACGCGCAAACAAAATTTACGTAGCGCTTGCGAAAACAGACGTAAGGCTGTATCTCCGCAACGCTTTATCGTATTCAAACCAAACTTGGTACATGTCATCACAAGCATGACCTGAGGCAACATGCTGCGTGTTGGCGCAGCGCCACCTACTGCTCCGGAGATACGAAAAAAGGCTATTTTTGCTCATAACTTCTGAACGGTTTGTCCAAAAATCATAAAAGTGGTCTCAATAGATTCAGGGCATCATATCGAGTCGACTGATATCCAATTTTTCCAGATCGGCCATTTTGGCTGTCGGCCATTTTGAATTACGTGCTAAAATGCTGTATTTTTTTAACGCATGAACGAATTGTTACGAAACTCGGTATGGGTCATCAGTACGATCCCTTGAAGGAGCCTGAGAAGTTTCGAAACAGTGCCACCTAGTGGAAAAAAATATTTTTCAAATGCTTATAACTCTGGCTGTGGTTGACGTATTTTCACGGGAGTAATCTCGTTGAGGTCCTGAATCCTTGCCGAGTCCACAGATACCAAACATGCTAGGTTTCGCCGTACGGTTTGTGTAGCATTGTGATTTAGCGCTTAAAAAACATTTGCCAATATCTTCGAAACCGCTAGTCCGATCGAGACGAAACCACCGTCAGAAGTTTGGAAACATAGGTCGTTAGCTATACGCCAATGCCCAAATCACAAAATATTGATAGTAAGGGGTCGTAAAATTCAATCAAAGTCAGGTGTCAGTCATTTTTTACGTGTTTTTTCACATAAATGTCTATAACTCTGAAGCGAATTGAGATATTTTCACCAAAATTGACACACATATGTATGGGCTCACTCTGAGGACACGTAAAAAATGTGTGGGATATTGCCTCTTGGTGGTGCTATAATAGAACAAAACATAAAAATCCCCATTGACTTCAATGCAGTTTTGTGATGTAAAATGCTATACTTAATGAATGCATTGCTGTAATATTACGAAACTCAGTATGTGCAATCGGCACCATGCCCTGAAGGTACTTAAAAAGATTTCTAGACAGCGCCACCTTTTGGTCAAAGTTAAAATTAAATTTCCAAAAATGCTAATAACTTTTGAACATATTTGCCTATTGTAATGACACTGGCCTTAATAGATTCCTTGGGTCACTATGAGAACATAGGTACCAAGTTTGCCGTACTGAACTTCCTGTCCGCCATCTTGAATTTCATTCAATACTTACTTTTCGAACTCCAAGACCGTTTGTCCGATTTTCACCAAAATCGAATCGTATCATCTCCAGAACGTGTCAACGAAAAGTTATGGATTTCGTGTCAATAGACGAAACCGTTTTCGTATACCGCAGCAGCAAAGTTGAGGCATGATGCAAAAATGACTATTTAGGCTTTATATCTGCAATGCCTCGACATATTGACACCAAACTTTGTATGTGTCATTGTCACTTCACTCTGACCACATCACATCGAGTTCGTAACTGCACCACCTATTGGTCGAAAGTGATGAACCATTAAATCATCTTATAAGTTACTGCATGTATGATTTTTCAACCATTTGCCGAAAATCCTCTTAAAATGTCTTTAATTGCTCATTGTTGCAGTTGGTCTGACACTGCAGCCATGTTGGCATGTCTTATCGTCTTCAACTGCTTGGCCCCGTATAATGGCTGCTTGCGGCTAGATTTATACTTGTTATTATTTTATGAATATAGTTATACTTATTATTTTATACATGTACAATAAGAAGAAACTAAAATCACAGTGTATGATTAAGTGGGATCCAAAAGTCTGAGACCACTAGTGAAAATGTGTCTTTCACTTTTTTTCAATTAGTTTTTCCTAATTAAAAAAATCCTTTTATTAGAAGAACTTTTTAAAAATCTTACAACTAATCACATAATCTGGAACTCTTGGAACTCTGTTCAACCAATCAGATTCAAGGACTGTAACGTCTGCAAAAAAATATATAGTTATAAAATAAATGTTCTACTCACCAGGGTCGAGCAAGATGAATCTCCTAAATGTGGTCTGTTCTTTGTTGATGATCTGTAGTTTATAATGTCCATATTCTGTGTTCTTGTTGTTTTTGATGGTCAGAGATCCAGTCTGAGGATCCAGCTTCAGTCTGTCTCTGAATCTCTCATAAATAATAGTTGTACTTATATCAATTGTAGCAACAAGACAGCTTTTGAGTCCAAACGTCCACAACATCAGATCACCGGGCTGGATATTATCAACACCAGTCTCGAGAAGGACATTTTCTCCCTCAGCCCCTGATTTCATCTCGGCTTCATGTCACAGCAGAACACAGAAATGGAGAATTGCAGAAGAAAAAAATTGTGAATAAATCTAGTTTGTAATTTCTACATCAGATGCATTTAGATGACTCTTTAACCTATTTTGGCTTGTTTGTAGATAGCCAAAGGCACTTAGTTATCCATGAACTAATCTCTACATGATTATAATACCTACATTCACAAATCATGAAGTAAAATATGATGTAGTAATTACACGTTTAAGCCATGACATGATGGATTTATTGCCATACAACTATTTGGCTATATGTAATTCATGATCATTCCTATTTTTCTACATTATTCATGCAATATTACACTGTCATCCTGTCCTCGGGTCATTTGACGCAAAACTTTTGTCGCACTTGAACCACGAAAATGACTGGATTCGAGGAGTTTGTGAATTTAAAATTTAAATTTTAAAAAGTAACAAATCCTTATCTCACGGGTCAATTTAACCCCTTAGATCTGAAAAAATGATCTGAATGCATACTGATGTGAACCGACTTTAAGACCTATAAGGCCATCTAGTGGCAAGAGTCATTAAATATCATGTTATATTGTTTTTTTTTCCCACAAGAGGTCGGCAAAGACACCCAATGTAAGATATTTTGTGCTAAATTGGGTTATGCTTGGAAATTGTGAGTTATTTGATTTGAAGTTAAAAAAATGTGCTTAAATTATTCTTTACCTATTATTTATTGATAAAATCAAGTAATTTAAAGGTAAATAAATAAATTGATTGAAGGTACATGAGAAGTTTAAACAGAGTGCCACCTAGTGCTCCAGAAAGAAACAAGACAGTTAGAAAGAAAAAAGACAGTTAGAAAGAAAAAAGAGATAGAAAGAAAAAAAGAAAGAAAGATTAGTTAGAAAGAAAAAAAGAAAGAAAGATTAGTTAAAAAAGAAAGATTAGTTAAAAAAAAGAAAGAAAGATTAGTTAAAAAAGAAAGATTAAGTCAAGTCAAGTATATTTATATACATGTAGCACTTTTCACAATACAGATTGTATCAAAGCTGCTTCACAGTATCAATCAAAACAACTTAATGTTTGTTTATTACTGGAAAAAAAGACATCCAAGTTTGGTAGAACCGAATCAATGATCAATGGTATGATTGGTAAATTAATTTGAATATCCCCAACTGAGCAAGCCAAAGGCAACAGTGGCAAGGAACCGAAAAACTCCATCAAGTGACCTAATGGTGTCCTAAAACTCTATCAGATGACCCAATGGAGAAAAATAACCTTGGGAGAACCCAGGCTCAGTCGGGGGCCAGTTCTCCTCTGGCGTTTATGAACTAGAGGCCGAATTTACAGTAACTCTAAAGATAAAAAAAATTATATGAATGCCTGGCTAAATAGATGTGTCTTTAGTCTAGTTTTAAACTGGGAGAGCGAGTCTGAGCAACGAACAATATCAGGAAGGCTATTCCAGAGCTTCGGAGCTAAATGTGAAAATGCTCTGCCTCCTTTGGTGGATCTGGATATCCTAGGAATGACCAGAAGCCTCGAATTTAGTGATCTTAAAGAGCACGATGGATTGTAGGGTGATAGAAGATCCGTTAAATAGACTGGAGCTAAACCATTTAGAGCTTTAGAAGTCAAAAGCAATACCTTGTAATTAATACGGAACTTTATAGGTAACCAATGAAGTGATGATCATATTTCCTTGATCTAGTAAGAACTCTAGCGGCTGCATTTTGGACTAACTGTAGCTTGTTTATTGAAGATGCAGGACAACCAGCTAATAAAGCATTACAGTAATCTAGTCTCGGGGTCATTAATGCATGAACTAACTTTTCTGCATCAGAGACTGATAGCATGTTACGTAGTTTAGCAATGTTTCTAAGGTAGAAAAAGGCTGTTTTTGTAACATATGAAATATGCTTTTCAAAAGATAGGTTGCAGTCTAATGTAACACCCAGGTCTTTTACTGTAGCGGATAAAGTAACAGGGCATCCTACTATGTTAAAGTCGTGCTGTGAAAGGTTTTGTAGACGGTTTTTAGAACCGATAAGTATTACCTCTGTCTTGCCTGGATTTAATATAAGAAAATTACACGCCATCCAATCTTTTATATCTTTAACACAATCTGTCAATTTGGATAATTTAGCGTATTCACCTGGCCATGATGAAATATATATTTGAGTGTCATCAGGATAACAATGGAAACTAATTCCGTGTTTCCTTATAATATTAACAAGTGGCAGCATATATATTGAGAATAATAGAGGGCCTAACACAGATCCCTGCGGCACTCCATAGTTTGCCGAAGTTATGATCGATTTTTCTCCATTTAAGTAGACGAAATGGTAGCGGTCAGATAAGTATGACCTGAACCAGCTTGATGCTTGTCCTTGAACACCAGTGTAATTTTGTAGTCGATCTAAGAGTATTGTGTGATCTATAGTATCGAACGCAGCACTAAGATCAAGTAAAACTAGTACTGAGATACAGCCTTGGTCCGAAGCTAAAAGTAGATAATTTGTGATTCTAACAAGAACAGTTTCAGTGCTATGATGTGGCCTGAATCCAGACTGAAACTTTGCATAGATGTCGTTTTCTTGCAAGAAAGAGCCGAGTTGAGCGGACACAACTTTTTCTAATATTTTTGACATAAATGGAAAATTTGAAATGGGTCTGTAATTTGCTAGGTTATTTGGATCTAATTGTGGTAATAAGAGGTTTTATAACTGCCAGCTTAAACGTTCTTGGAACATGACCTAAAGATAAAGATGAGTTAATAATATTGAGAAGAGGCTCTTCCACTATAGGTGTTACGGCGTCCAGTCTTCCTGATTCTGTCATCTCTCAACCACGAGCGCCCTCTCCTGAGTTCTAGTGGGTTGCATACTTTCCCGCTAGTATGCATCATTTGCGTTGTGATTACCTGTCACCTGTTCTGTGTTACTACTCATCTTTCAGCCTTTATCTGCCTCATTAACTGAGCGTCCTGTGCGAAGTATTGCCTCTCTATGTGTGCATTTTCGAGCTGTTTCTGTTATCAAGTTAGCCTTTGTTTCTGACCCTCGCTATTCAAAACTTCTCTGATTGTCTGCAGCCTGCCTCTCGACCCTCAGCCTGATCCGGATTCTGATTCCAGCCGCCTGCCCTGAACACTAAGCCTGTCTCTGGTTCTGCACGCTCGCCGCCTGCCACCTACCTACTATCTGGTTCGACTCTGCTTTCAGCGCACCCCAACAAGAATTCCTGTGGTTCCTTTTATCTGCTCTTTCAGTTATTAAAATTGTTGCAAATGGATCAGCCTCAGCCGTCTGATTCGTTACAATAGGTAACACTTCTTTCAGTAGTTTAGTTGGTATAGGATTTAATAAACATGTTGTTGTTTTAGATGAAGTGATACGTTTATTTAACTCTTTTTGTTCTATGGTTGTAAAGCATTGTAATTATTCTTGCGGGGTGATAATTGTGGCTGAATTATGAGGCGCGAGCAAAGATTGAACGTTTACCATTTTGATTCTGATGCTTTCAATTTTCTAGGTGAAGAAGTTCATGACATGATTACTACTAAACTGTAACAAGGTATTTGTTCAGACAACATCTGTTTATTTGTTAGTCTTTGTTAGAATGAACGATGTCCACAGACAAGGTAGAGTATGTTACATGATTTCATGAAAGGATGATGTAATGCAACATCAGAAATGAAGAAAAACGAAATAATGACTATTGTAGCGCTTGACGTAAAGCAGTCGAATTTTGTAGTTCTTTTTGTGCACGGGTTCCTACCCGAAACCAGAAGTTACATAGTGCCAGTAAAAGTGATACAGACCACGTCAGGCTATAGCAGACGTGTCGTTTAACTTATTTTAAGTCGATGTACCATCACAAGGGTCTTGGAAATATATTATGAAGGTTGAAAAACTACTTAGTGTTAATTTAAGAAAACTGAAAGTCTAATTAGTATTAGTTAACTAGTAATTAGTATAACAAATGGCTATTAATTTGTTTATTTCATAAGCAAACATGTCACTATAATAGTTAAGTTCTTTCCATCGATCAAATTTCTGCAAAAATAACGATCTACATGCTTGTTTGCTTTGTGGCCCCTTTAAATACAGTTTTAAAAAAGACCATGCATTCGATCTACGTCAGAGCATCAGAGCGTTCACGAATCTTTCCACGGCGTCGCTGGCAGGGCGGCGAGAGCGTTTTTTGCCGCTCTCGCCGGCGGCGGTGTGAACGTACGGTTAGCCATATTTTTTTGTTAAAGGTGCCCTATAATGTGAAATTTAATTTATGTTGGCATAGTTAAATAACAAGAGTTCAGTACATGGACATGACATACAGTGAGTGTCAAACACCATTGTTTTCTCCTTATTTAAATCTCGTTTTTAAAAAACACCCCTGAAAAACAGGCGAATCTCCACATAATACCGACTGTGATGCAACAGTCGGGGATCACGCCTCCAAAGATTTGCATATCCCACCCCTCAATGACAAGCACTGCACAGCCGAGTCATCGGAGCAAGCGAGGATCAGAGAAAAAAAAGGCAGATCATGGAAATAAATGCTATGTTCCAGGCTGTGCAGGGGATGTGAGTACTTTTCATACCCTTCCCACAGAAAAGGAATGTCAACAGGCGTGGTTGATGTTTATCTATAATCGGATACCGCAACAGTTTAATTAGAAGTTGTTAGTTTGCTCTGCCCATTTCACCACAGACTTATTTTCTAACCACGGACAATATCAAGCTTCTCTCAGCGTCTCAAACTGAAGAAGGGGGTAATTCCAACTATATTCCCGCAACTGGTAAGTAGTGATTTTATTAAAGATAATTTACACTGTGTTAGATCCAGCGCAAGATCCTAGTACAGTAATAGCAAACTCCAAGTAACGAGCATACATAACTAACGTCAAATAGGCTAATTCTCAGTGAATAAACTATACAGAAAGCGGTCAAAGAACAATCCACACAGCGCGAGTTTATCTCTCTTGCCAAACTCGTTATGAAATCAACGACGCTGTTACACTGCACAACGAAGCTCTTACTGTATGTACATCGTTTGTATTTGTGAAAGCATGAGAGAAAGAAACTGCGTTGTCTCGCGATCAACAGACAGACTGTCATCTGCTTGCTCAATGCTCATCACAGCAACATTTTATGTGATGGAAATATATTTAAATACTTTAAAAACATTTCATGATTTGTTAATCTCGATAGCTGTAATAGTTAAAACGTATATAACAGCTGTAGTGAAAGTATTCGAGAGAGTTTCACATGTCATATTTCATATGCAAGCATGTCAGCCAATCACAGCAGTGGCCGGCTCTCACAGCAGACACGCCCCTTCAAACAGAGTGTTCAAATCAGAGAATAAAATCAGGCTAGGAAAAATGCCTTTTATTTCTAAATTATGACTATTTGTGATCTAAAAAACATACTAACATTATAAGGACAACCCAGGAAACATTATAAAATAATAAAAAAAACATTCTAGGGCACCTTTAAGAAGAAAAAGACGACGAAGAAGACGACGACGAAGAAGAAGACGAAGAAGACGTTTAAATATGTTTCAGTAAGTTGCCTCTCACAAGCCAAACAAATAAATAAATAATAAATGTATCCAAACAACCATAAGGGCTTGGCCCCGTAAGGCTGCTTGCAGCTTTAATTAGGGCCCGAGCTCCTTAACGAATCCTCCTAGGAATTTAGTCGGATCGACTTCATATTTCTGCTGTGCCTTCTAAAGGCATTGACGATGAAAAGTTGTGCGCGTTTTCATCAATGGGCGTGTCCGTGGCATCGATGATTCGCCATGAAACAGGAAGTTGGAGTAACTTTGCTGTACATGCTCAGATCTGCAACAAATTTTGCACACTTGACAAGAGTCCCGCCCTGAACACATGTACATGCCGACATTCACCCCCAGTCATAGCGCCACCTGCTGGCAACAGGAAGTGACCTTTAATGAAGCAGCCCCCGCCGCACGTTTGACCTACATGTACGAAATTTCTGTGGCACATCAACCATGTCCAGACGCACAAAAAAGCCTCTTGGAGCGATGCCCTAAACCCAACAGGAAGTCGGCCATTTTGAATTCTTCGTCAAATTTTGGCTGATTTATACACTCCGTACTTTAAAGGTGCATAACGCAGGTTTCTGGGTTTTTGCAGAACTACGGCCCCTCTGGCGACAAGCGAAACAGCAACCAGAGATGTGCACGCTCATGGAGCACACGCACGCTTGCACGAGCACGAGCTGTTCATAACCAAAGCAGCATCAGCCGCACACATCTTTTGTTTACAGTCATAATGTCTTCAGATGTAATAAAGTTATAAATCTGCAAGTCATTTTAAATATATGAAAGGAAAGGCATTTGAGTAAATTACACACTTGTGTGTGAGGGGAAAACGGGGGTAAAAGAAAACTTCGGTTTTTGTTTCCATCTACCTCCATGTTAAACTGTTTTATGTGTTTACTGTATCCACTTATGATTGTATTATTATGTAAACACGTTCATGAACAATATAAGTTATTACTCTGTAAAAGCTCAAAATAATAATCATGCCATATACAGTTGGTCAACAAAGTAGCCTACACTCAAATAAGTCCAGGTAATAAACAATCAAATGACACTATAGCCGCTTTCCGACCAAGTAACGTTAGTTACAGGAAATTAGTTATAGGAACTGTCCACTTCTAAACAGTTCTAAGAACGACTCTCCCCCAAACTCGGTTTTGCTGTTTGCGGTCGCACTGGCCAGTGGCCATGGGAACCGAGGGGTAAGAGAGTGACGCGAGCACGGCGGCGCCACATTCAACAACAACAACCCAGCATGGAGGAGGCTATCGCAATGTTCCTGTTCTGCCTCGCCGGGACCTTAATAACGGAGTACGAACGGCAGCGTTTAAAGAGACTATGCTTGAGTTCTGTACAGAGAAACACAGAAGACGAAGGCTCCAGCGTAATATAATCTTAAGTAATATGCTGGAAGAAGAAGAGCAGAGCGCAGGCAGGCAAAGGACACATGGCTAACGTTACCGGTAGGTCATACACAAAAACATAGTTATATCTTTTATGGGACATGTTTTATGTTTCATGTTGTACGATTCTTCCAAAGACAATTCCTAGTTTATGAACCAGTTCACTGACAATGGTAGTAAAATCAATTCTGATTGTACATTTATCTAGCTTACGCTAAAGCATTAGCTGCTACAATAAAGCATTTACGTATCGTCATTTGTTGTCATAGATTTGCCGTATCAGACATTAGAGACTGGGGTATATCTTACCGTTTTATCAAGAGAAAAGCCAACTGAGGATCCAGTTTGAGTCCTAGAGCAGACCGGAGATCTATCCATTTGTTGAAAGCCTTCCCGATGCTGACTCGGAGTTTGCGTTGGGGTTTGGAATGAACTACAAGCCGGTCTCTTTGAATCCATCTTCTACTTTTGAAGTAGTTTAAAGTTGACTAAAGTTTTGTGACGCTCAGTTGTCTTCGCTGATACGTGAATGGCGGCTAACAATAACAAACCTGCTGCGAGACATCGCCTGGTGAGCGTGAACGCGCATGACGTCACGCCCAGTCTCAGATTCGAGCCCGAATCCCTCTTATATATTTTACTGTACAGGATTATAGAGGCAATCTCAGTGAGCAGAGAAGGGCTCATTCATCCCATCAGGCAGTTCTTTAAGCATGTATACGATAGAAAACGGGTATTTTTAACATGAAAAGTTGCGCAATGCACCTTTAACGAACTCCTCCTAGGGATTTAATCAGATCGAATTCAAATTTCTGCTGTGCCTTCTAAAGGCATTGAGGATGAAAAGTTGTGCTATCTGTGAGCTTTCGTCAATCGGCGTGTCCGTCGCATGGCGTCAAACATCAAGTCTTCGCCACGACACAGGAAGTGGTTGTAACTTCAGTGTACATGCTCACAGCTGCACCAAACTTTACATGTAGGATAAGAGTCCCGCCCTGAACTCATGTACATGCCCACATTCACCCACAGTCATAGCGCCACCTGCTGGAAACAGGAAGTGACGTATAACACCTTCATGCAGTGTCTGAAAAGCGTAGCAAATTCACAGCCGCACTGGTAGAGCTCCAGAATATGCAACAGAATATGCGGCCGCATCACTCCCCGACGAGCTACATGTGCGAGGGCCCGCCCATCGCTGCTTGCAGCTTTAATTGTATTTTGTTTTAGGAATTTTGTTTTTGTTATTTTGGCCTTGTTTGCCCATGACGCTAAAACCCTTTTGGAAATAAACGCATGTTATTTTTGATATCTCTCTGGTAGTTTGACTAATTCCATGTCCTGTTACAGCCGACCTCTAGCTGTCGTAAAAGCATGTTTAAAACAATGTAACTTGAGTAAATGATGGCAAAATGTTTTGAGTGAAATAGTAGCCTATTTGGAATGGGATGTAACACTACCGAAAAGTTAATTATGTCCATGCATGTATTTTGGTAAACAAATCATGATGGTCAAATTCATTTTCAATCCAATCCCACATCATTTCACTTTAAAGGTCCCCTCCTGACATGGGGTTATTTATTATTTTATAATGTTTCCTGGGTTGCCCTATAATGTTAGTATGTTTTTTAGATCAAAAATAGTCATAATTTAGAAATAAAAGGCATTTTTCCTAGCCTGATTTTAGCCTGATTTGAACACGCTGGGGCATGTCTGCTGTGGGATTCAGTGTAACCGGCCACTGCTGTGATTGGCTGACATGCTTGCATCTGAAATAGCTACGTATTACATGTGAAACTCTCTCGAATACGATTTACATACGTTTTTACTAATACAGCTATAGAGATTAAAAACTTCTCACGATTCGTTAAAGTATTTAGATCTCTTCCCATCACATAAAATGTTGCCGTGATGAGCATTGAGCCAGCAGATGACAGTGTTGATCACGAGACTGAAGATCTTATCATTGCAACGCAGTTTCTGCACTCTCTCTAATGCTTTTTACCAATGGAAACACGATGATGTACATACAGTAAGAGCTTTGTTGTGCAGTGTAACGTGCGTCATTGATTTCATAACGAGTTGTCCAGATAAACTCACGCTGTGTGAAAAATTGTTCTTTGATCGCTTTCTGTATATAATTTGTTCACAATTAAAATAAGATTATTTTCATCCTACTAAAAGGAACGATGTGAAGGTGATATTTTAGTCACTGGCTTGACTTACTGATGCATTAACAGTATTGAACGATTTTGAGAGAAAGATTACCTTTCTGAACTTGAAATTTAATTGTTGCTTGGTAGCTCGATCGATTTATTTTCAGACATTCATCGAGGCCAGCTCTGTATTGGCCCAAGTTGAGGAAACAGTCGTCAGTGAAATGTTTGGACCATCCAAAAGTTTGGGAAGTTGTGTCGGCGTATTTCCAGAGAAAATAAAATTAACCCATTGTTTCTTCAGAGGCTCGGATGAAGGAACTAAAAAAATACTTGTGTTCATTTGTACATCCAAACACTGATCAACTGTCATGCTTCGCTCGTTTGCAAGCCATTATATCTCTCTATTCAACTTTTGTGCTTCGAACGGTCACACGCCATGATATCTCTCAAGGAAAAACTCAAATCGCACTCCCGCGTTTGTACTTCCTAGCTCATTTTCTCATGGGCGGGCCAAATTCTCTGGGCGTGCAAAGCAGAGAAAAGGGAGGTAACCTTTCCTCCTTATGACGTCATAAGGAGGAGATTCAAGATAAGCTCGTCTGAGCTCTCATTTTCTCAAAGGCAGAGAAAGATAGCCAAAGCTCGGTTTACAACGATTGAAAATTCTATACACGAGGGGACAAAATACAGGCTAGGGGAACTAATATTAATGTTAAAAAAAATTCATGTCAGGGGACCTTTAAGCATTTTAATTCAAAAATGGCAAAAATGTTAGTTTAATGGAGACACTTTTGTTGAATGTCATATAGTCAAAAGTCATGCAGAAAAGGAATGATGGATCCTTGTTGAATTAAACTGAAATAAGATTATGTGCTTTGAATTATTCAGAAATGTATAGAATAACACAAATCTCACTAATACAATGATTACTAGGAAAACAAGTTATTTAAAATAAGGACTAAAATATATACCAAATCTCTTTAATCCTGCTCCTGACCCACTGTCCTGGAGAGTACAACTCCAACCCAAACAAACCACACCTGAACCAGCTAATCAGTGTGTTCAGGATCACTTGAAAATCAGATGCTTCTCAAACAGAAGGCTGCATCCTATTGAGACTGAGTCCTTCAGAGGCTTGTATGCTAGACTGCTCCTCAGGATTAAACGCTAGAATGAGACGGTCTGGTAAGAGAGTATGGCTACGTCACACCTGTTCCCGCCACCATGGTCACGGCACGAAAATACTATTAAAACTTAATCTTGGAATAATCTTTAAATGAACTGGCTTTCCATTCATATAATACAGTGAATGACAGCTGTCTTTGGTCAGTGGCTTACATTATTGTCAGTTTAGTGTTAAGTTATTAATTTACACCAAAGCAAAAGATAGCATGTCTTCATCTCCAAAAACTTATTTTTGTCTTACATTTCATAAAGAACTCAGACAAGCTCAGTGCCGACTCCTTTTTCATCAGTTGTTTTTTTTTTATTAGAATGTGTGCAAAGGACTGTGGGCGATTGAAGAACGCGGAGGATAAACTTGATGTATCCTTCAAAATGAGCTGAATGAAGGATGTGAAACAAAGACCCGTGCAAATACTCACACTTGAGGTCTGTTCAGTTGACAGCTTGTCTGCTTACACAACGTATTTCCAGAGTTTGGCCAAAGTGTTTAAGTGGCTGTGAAGAGCGCAAGTGTTTTTAAAATGTGCAACACTTTATGTTTAACAATCTAATTAAGACCGCTCCGAAGCAATATTATGGGATAGTGTCAGTGTGAACCACATGCGGTTTTCAAATAAGCCTGAAGTGTGTGTTTAAATAGGGTTGAAGCTAAACTCTGTCTGCAGAGTTTAGCTTCAGCCCTATTTAAACACACACTTCAGGCTTATTTGAAAACGTGGTTCACACTGACACTATCCCATAATGTCCCCAACCGGTGTCCCCAACCATCCCCCAGTTTTAGAAAACTTGCAGGAGATGCAAATCCTGTTTGAAGTATATAATACTGACCCATTAGCTTTTGTAATTTAGAGATCCTCCAGAAGTAGTAAATAAAAGCAGCCACGAACAGAAGAACAGCAACTAAAACACCAAAACATATTCCTGCTATAGCACCCGAAGTAAGACCTGGATCTGGGACAGCTATAAAGAGAGATAGTGAAAGTGTCAGTCAATGTGATGATCTGAATTGACTTCAAATAAATGCTAATAATACTGTATGCCATTACATTGAAAGACTAGCTCTCTCAGTTACTCAGAGTTACTCACCATTGACAGAAAGAAGGAATCGCTGTGAGCTCTCAATGCCTCTGATCTGTATTTCATAAAGTCCAGTGTCTGTGGTTCGAGTGTTTGTGATAGTCAGAGATCCAGTTTGATCCAGTTTCAGCCTGTCTCTGAATCTCTCATCATCATCGTTTAATGAGGACTCTTTAGTTTCCACATCAATTTTAGCCAGGAGAATTCCTCTATCTCCAAATCTCCAGAGCATCAGAGCATCTTTGTGCATTTCAGCATCAGTGTGTAGAGTGGCAGACTTCCCTCTGTCACTGATACTGACGTTAACTTCAGTCCATCTATCTCACCAACCACAGCTGCAAATCAAGCAGAAAAGTGTGTCGGTTAGGATTATGAAATCCTGCTTGTGTGCTGTAAAATCTGGAAACTCTCACTCCTTTTGAAATACTTTGATAAATTTATGTACATGTATCAATTTATTCTATAAAACCTATTTAGCTTGAATTCAATTTCAGTACATTCAAATAATAAACATTATTTTATGTTTTGGGTATCTTAAAGCCCAGAACGCAACTGTCCACAAAAATTCGTAGACTAAGTAAACTAATTAATATGGTGTTTTAATAAGAAAAGAAAAACTATGGTAATTTTATTTTTGAAACCTTTCACATAAACACATTGTATACATATCAGTAGGTTTAATGCTGTTGAGATAATTGAAAAACCTTTTTTTCCGGTAATTTGTATATTCTCAAATATGTCAGGGTAGCGCAACTGCAAACATGGGTCTTTTATTTTGAATTGACGATAATGACAGTAAGCATGAAAATGCATCAACCAGAGAAGCCCAACTGATGCTTGTGGAAAAGTGAAAAGGTTTGTATAGATACCTCTCAAATACTGATAAAAACAGCTACTTTCAATTATGGGTAGGTTGGTACACTTTCCTTGTCAGGTGGTACAACCAATGTAAAACTAGGAAAATGCAATCATAAACTTCTTTATTGTATATTTATTTATTTATTTAAAAATGTAATGTATGAACTTACTCGCATATGCAAAAGCTAATTTATTTATATTTATAGTCGAGATCAAAATTAGAGAACAATTAAGAAACACTTGATTATTTTGCAAATGCAAATGTTTATCAGAATCTCCTTCTGCAACATGTGGTTCCTTCCCTGCAAGCATCTACCAATCAGCCCGCTATTTTCATGCAAGACAATGCACCGTCACACTGCAAAATGGGTAAAGCAGTTCCTTGAAGCTCAGAAAATTGAAATAATGAAATGGCCAGACCAGAGTCCTGATCTAAACCTGATTGAAAATCATTAGAAAATCCTTGGCGACAAAGCAATGGCTAAGAAACCCACTACAGTTACCGAACTGTGGAAGAGACTGGAAGAAGAGTGGACCAAGATCACTCCAGAGCAGTGTGAGAATCTAGTGATGTCCAGTGGCCGCAGATGTGCTCAGGTCATTCAAAGCAAGGGCCTCTACACTTCCTACTAAATTTTGACTGCTGGAATTCTCAAATTTTTGTTGTAATGCTTGCTTTTGTGCTGCAAGCGTTATTGTTCTCTAATTTTGATCGCTGTGTTTTCCACAAAATAAAGGTTTTTGTAGTAGTACCTTGGTTATTTTGTAAAAAAAATGCTAGTAGAACAATGGTATACCCACAGCGAATATCCCTCAAAATTTCAAGCAATGAAGATTAACAATATTTCTGAAAATAATCAAGTGTTTCTTAATTGTTCTCTAATTTTGATCTCTACTATATATATATATATATATATATATATATATATATATATATATATATATATGTATATGTGTGGGGTGTGTGTGTGTGTGTGTGTGTGTGTGTGTGTGTGTGTGTGTGTGTGTGTGTGTGTGATTTTTCTCACAAATATTTGGTTGTACCACCTGACACAAAAACAGTAAACAACAGTAGTGAATTTAAACACTTTGAAATGTTAGATTCAAAGAAAGATTTTTTTTAAAATACCTTTTTATATACCCTATTTGGTTCTTTCCTGTTATCCGGACCCCACCATATACCATTTCGGAACTATAGTGATCCCTGATTGGTCTTAACCCTAGTGACGGGTAGGTTTAGGGGCGGGGTTAGGGGTAGGCCATCGTCCCTGATTGGTCTTAACCCCAGTGACGGGGAGGTTTAGGGGCGGGGTTAGGGGTAGGCCATCGTGGGGTCCGGATAACAGAGAGTACCCTTTATTTATTTTTCATCCACCCACATGAGTCATATTCAGATGTGTGGTTTGAAAAAATGAAATCTGAATAATCATAAATAGTAACGCAGTAATTATGAATAGTGTGAAACATGAAACAAAAAAATATCCCAAGGTTTAAAATGACCATATTATTAACACATGATCATTGTTATAATTAAAGATTTGAGATACTCACCATTGACAGTAACATTAAATATCTTAATAGTCTTTTCCCTAGAGATGACGAGTTTATATTGTCCAGAGTGTGTGATTCTGGTGTTTCTGACGGTGAGAGATCCAGTCGTTTGGTCCACCTGTAATCTGCCTCTGAATCTCACATCATCGGTAAAATAAACTGAAGTCAAGTCTTCCTTTCTCGTTATTTGAGATATGAGAGAATCTTTTGGTCCAAACATCCACAGAATAGTATCATCGTTCAGTATTTCAGAAAGATGAGCGTGTAGAGTAACAGAATCTCCCTCCATCACTGACACTGGCTCAGATTCATCCGTATCTGTACCAGACACACCTGGAAAACAAACAGAACCAGTTTTATGATACCACACTAACTGAGCTAACTGATCATTGTGTTAGCTGATGAAAACAACAACAACAGATGGACTGTTCAGGGGTGCGTTTACCAAAAGTACTAACAACTGAACTTTTTCGTTTTTTGTCGTTTTTTGAATATGTTTTTGTTATAAATACGAAATTTAAGAGCATACACAACAAATAGCTAAGCATTACAAGATAAATGTACTTGAGAAGCAACACTGCATAAGCGATTAACACTTTTCAGATTGTATCTTGAAAATAAATATATTGTCTTACTGCACTAACAGTATTTTTTTTTTTTTTTTTTTTTTTTTTAAGTGAAACAATAAACTAAAGTTTATGTGAACTTCAGTGATCTGAATTTGGCAACAATGCAGTGTATTACAGTGAAGCTATTGAATATTTTCCAAAAATAAAAAAATATATAAAAATTAAGCAAAATAGTTTTTTTCAAAACCATCAGGACAGACTGTGTTTGTAGTAGGCCTAACGCTTTTCTGGTTTTGCACTTTACATACGGTCCCTTCGGATCTGTCTCTCAGATGCGCATAAAGATCAGTGTATTTTGTCCACTGCGAAGGAAAGCTCGTTTCGAGGAAAATTAGGTTGTAGCTGCTTGTCTACGTTACTACGATTAAAATGAGGTGTCATTGTGTAGTAACAAAGTTTAGTTCACGAGTTATTATTCCGGGAAGTTCGAATCTGTGAATTTCACTTTTCATTGAGTTACAGA
The DNA here is from genome assembly GCA_036326025.1 of Chrosomus eos. Classification (NCBI taxonomy): domain Eukaryota; kingdom Metazoa; phylum Chordata; class Actinopteri; order Cypriniformes; family Leuciscidae; genus Chrosomus; species Chrosomus eos. The sequence goes on from JAZAVI010000008.1 coordinate 193,198, forward strand.
CCTCTGGTAGAGAAGCACTGTTAGGGCCCGTTCACATATCGCGTCTTTTGCGCGCTCAAGTTCATTATTTCAAATGGAGGCACGCGGTTTGCGCGCTCATAATGGAAGCGACGCGGTCGCGGTGCGACGCGCTCGTTTTTTCCAGGCGCGTCCGCGCCGCATCGAGATAAAAACATCTCAACTTTTCAGAATGCCGCAAGCGCACCGTAGGTCACGTGACACGAACCAACCAATCAGCTTCCTCGCCATTTTTGTTACCTCAGCAGAACTAAATGGAGGAACGGCTCATCATTGCGGTCCAGGGATTTCCTGAAATTTATGACTTGTCAAGCCCTCATTATTTTGACTCAAATAAGAGGCATAATGCATGGAGACACATAGCCTTGGAGCTTGGAATAACTGGTAAGTATGATACTGTTTTACATTAATGTTTACTAACTGGTTTGTCAGTCATGCTAGCCGATAACATTTTTCAGTGTCATGCAAAATGACTGTCAGTCATTATATTAGCACCTAAAATGTACATATTAGCGAATATAAATGTCCATATTAGCACATAAAATGTACATATTAGAACCTAAATGTACATATTTACCACCTAAATGTACATATTACCACCTAAATGTACATATTACCACCTAAATGTACATATTACCACCTAAATGTACATATTACCACCTAAATGTACATATTAGCACCTAAAATGTACATATTGGCACCTAAAATGTACATATTAGCACCTAAAATGTACATATTGGCACCTAAAATGTACATATTAGCACCTAAAATGGACAAAAGTTTTCCTGGGCAGGAGAGATGGTTTCACGGCAGAAGCTCTGTTTACCAATGCTTGGGCCAACTTTTCTTAAAATATAATCAAACTGGTCCTTGTCCACTCTGAAATAGGCTTTGAACCTCCCATTGTCCAGGCGGAGTTCTTGAATCAGATGGTGAAATTCCCCATGGTTCTTGCGTTTCTGTAGTATAGGGTGCACCCAAACACTGCGTTTTATACTTTTCTGAGTAAATAAGTCTTGTAACAGGGACAGCAAGGGTTTTTCGGTGGTGGAAATCCATTGCTGAAATTTCCTTCATGTAACGGAGAGAGCAGCTGGTTGCTTACCAACGACAGACGCCTCCGGAGCGCAACCGCCCTAGCGCTTCTTTGGAAAAAGGAGAACGCGTGCGCCTAGCGTTTTCTACGCGTTTTTAGGCGCGATATGTGAACGGGCCCAGTCAATTTCGGACGACCACCACTGATCACATAGGTCTATATGACACATTAGTCACAAATGTTCATTATTAATTTCCATAGATTTGACGTAGAAAGTATGGCTTTCGTGTCTCGAAACCGAAAGGAAAAAAAGAGACAGCCTACCGTAGATTGAGAATAACAAACATATTATAGTCAATTTCAGACGACCACTGATCACATAGGTCTATATGACACATTAGTCACAAATGTTCATTATTAATTTCCATAGATTTGACGTAGAAAGTATGGATTCGTGTCTCGAAACCGAAAGGAAAAAAAGAGACAGCCTACCGTAGGTTGAGAATAACAAGCATAGAAAGAGTATGTTCCGCATCTTTTTGTAGGGTTGTGAAGAATCAGAATTTTAAAAAGATGATTCATTACAAAGAATAAAGTTATTTTAGAATCCGCTTGTTCGTCGTCCTTAAACCACGACCAAACACAAACTACTTCTTCTTCTTCTTCTTCTTCTTCTTCTTCTTTTCTTTCTATGGCGGTTCGCAACCAGCTTTTTGGTGCATTAGCGCCACCATCTGGAGTGTGGGTCAATGGGTCAAACTACATTTCTTTAAATTCTTTTAATTAACCCAGTTGTCTTTAAAAAGAAAAACAAAATATGAAAACAAATTTCGCCAGATTCTCTTTGCATTATTTCATGTAAATTTAGTGTCATCTGGTTCTCACCAAGTTGTGATATCAATCTTTGTCTAGCTTGATGGTATTTAGGACAATTCATAATTGCATGCTCTACTGTCTCTTGACTATTGCAGTATTCCCATATTCCATCCACATGCTTTTTCATTATAAATAAAGTTCTATTTAATCCTGTATGTCCTAGCCTCATTCTAGACACCACATCTTCTTCTCACATTTTTCTGTATGTATTCCTGTTCTTTCCCACTTTTCCTTGAATACTATACAAGTATCTCCCAGTCTGTTCATTGTCCCATAAAAACCATAGACATAATATAATACATAGACGCCCTATTGGCCGCTTTGGAACATTGCTGCGATACGTCAACGGGTCCGCCATTTTGCGGGGGGCAAGACTGCGCTGTAATCAAGGGTGAGCTGCGTTTTTTCTGGATAAAAACAAAAACTGTTTCTATATTTATCAACCGATTTCAGTGGTTTGTATGTGGTGTACAAAAAGTTCCATCTCTAGTTATTTAAAATCTCAATAGTTACAATTGTAAAATATTTGTTTGAATAAAGAATGGTCAAAGCTCTGACTTGTCATGTATCTGGCTTTTTATTCTTGGATAAGAATGATGAAGACCCCCATACTGAGATATAATTTAAGTTTTCTTATTGTGGAAAAAGCATTTTCTGTGATTGACCAGATTTGAGCAATAACAAAGATAACTGATGGATCCTTTATGATAATACATATTACAGTGCAATGCAGTAAATATAACATTTGTGAGAAGTAATAGTAAATAGTTTAGTCAATAAAATAAACAAATAGTATACAGCAAATAAAATAGTAATGAATACTATAATTATATAATATTATAAGTACAATAATACAATCATAAAAATATTGATAATAGGATATGGTTTATTAATAATACTATAATAATAGCAATAGAATAAGAAATATCAATTACAGAATATACACAATAAAAAATAAGTTAAATAGTGACTTATATTTAATATTTAACTCTTTTTGTTAAATTTCTGTTTTATTGATCAGTAGCCATTATAACAGAAGTAGCTTCAGTCAAACATACAGAGCAGGATACAACGTTAAAATAGCCTAAATATAAAGTTATGAAACTTCACTTTGCCCTCAGCCAAAACGATTTACCAGGGAACCATTTATAGATTAATGAGACCAAAGATCGCCCGTTAGATATCCACAAGACGAATAATATCTCATGTTTAACCACTAGACTAGAGACATCCGAGCTGGCGGCAAACTTCAGACGCACTGGCCGAGGTACAGCTGTCCCAGGCGGATGAGAACTGAGCGCCCGGTGACCGCATCTTACAACTCCGAAACCGTCAGATAAAATTTTTAAATAGGCACTATTTTTATAAACAAACCACATATTTGAGCTTTAAACAACTACATTGTCGACTGAAAAACTATTAAAACTACATTTCGTGACACAATAACAGTAGTATTTTTTTATTTATCTTCTGAACGTTACTATTACTAATTAAATCATGACCAAATACAACCAAAAACAAACGTTCAGTCTTGCCTGTGAAAGATAATTCCTTGAAAGCTGTTTTCAATTGTGTGGCGATTTGTACAGCCCCAAGCAGCGCACAAAACAGGCATTTTCTCAATTCCCAGTATGAGAGGTATGGGAAAGTTGCCATCCCCAATATGGCGGCGCCGTTGACGTGCGCTCCAGCGGCCAATAGGGCGTCTATGTATTATATTATGTCTATGGTTTGCCCTCTCTTAAAAAAGAAAGTATTTATACCCTGTGTTCTCCCTCATTCTTCGTCCGTTTTTGTTGATTTACAGCGTGTTTTTGTGGTATTATATTATGTCTATGATAAAAACTGCCATTTTTCAAACACAAACTTCTTCTTCTTTTGTTTTGGCGGTTGGCAAACTAACTTAACAGTGCATTACTGCCACAGACTGGGCTGGGCTGGAGTGTGAATCAAGAGATATTGGAACTTCATGAAATCAAAATTGACCGACCATACTTTGTTTGCCTAAATTTGTGGTGAACAATTCATCCAAGCAAGTCAATCCACACAAAACTATTTTTTGGCTTTGTAATCTTTAATCAAAATCTGAAATTTCCCCTCCCCTCTGCATTGGAGGACCTTCCCTGTTTGACAGTTTTGGTGTCTGCTTAACATCCGTAACCACGGCCCTCCAACTGACAATAGACAGGCTGAATGAAACACCTACTTTTCTAGATCCAATCAGGTGCTAGTTGGAAAAAAAAGCCACGCCCAATATTTTGCCTTATTTAGTATTCCATTTCTCTCGGAAATACGTCACAAATTTTTGGAGAAAAGTAATTTGCAACTTCCGGGTCACGGGGACTTTAACTAAAAAAATATATAATAATTAAATCCTTTTGGCTAAGTCTGTGTCTCTCAGAAACTTAATAACAAAGTGACAAATGTTACTGGAGGTTTTCCCTAATAAACCTTGCATTGTAAAATTATTCTGATTGACCATTCTGAGAGACTGAAAAAGCTGGTTTCTTTCTTGCTTTGTGCACTGAAATAAAATATGCTCTACAGTTTCTAAATGACTACAATGTTGGCATTTCCCTGTTGGATGTTTCCCTATTAACTTCAATGAAGAATTGAGCCCTGTGCCTGTGTGTCCTATTCTTAACCATGTAATTATCCGTTCCTCTCTTCTACTCCTACACTCTATCATTCCTATATCCACCTCTGGTTGTATATTATATAAATGTCTCCCTTTATCCTGATCCACCCAATACTCCTGCCATTTTGATCTTGCATATGCTTTAATTAATATTTTAGCTTCAGTTTTGCTAAATGGAACTTGTAATATTCCATTTCCTTCTAATTAAATACTAAAACTCACATTTAAAAACTAAAGACTCCTGTGTGTGCCTACCATCTAAACACGAGTTTACATGGTAAATAACACAAATTAGCTTTTTTGATTAGGTATTAGACTGATGCATAAATAGATTTGAAAGATAAACTTTTTTTCTAAGCAATGGCCTACAGCAGGGGTAGTTTTGCAGTTTTTTAATTAAAGATACAGTCCCCTCCAAAAGTATTGGAACAGTAAGGCAAATTCCTTTGTTTTTGTTGTTCACTGAAGACATTTGGGTTTAAGATCAAAAGATGAATATGAGACAAGAGTTCAGAATTTCAGCTTTTATTTGATGGTATTCACATCTAGATGTGTTGAACAACTCACGACATACCACCCTTTGTTTGAACCCACCCATTTTTCAAGTGAGCAAAAGTATTGGAACATGTGACTGACAGATGTTTATTGTTGCCTAGGTGTTGCCTTTTAGGTTGATTGTACAAACATTAAATAGCTCTGCTTGACTAGTCTAAGTTTTCATCCTTGGTTAAACCTATAAAGACTGCATTTCCTGTTAAAGAGGATGAAGACCAGAGAGCTGTCTATGGGAGAAAAGCAAGCCATTGTCAAGCTAAGAAAAAAAAAGAAAGTCGACCAGAGCCATTGGACAAACATTGGGCATAGCAAGCACAACAATTTGGAATGTCAAGAAAAAGAAAGAAGCTACTGGTGTACTGAGTAACAGACGTCGAACAGGTTGGCCAAGGAAAACAACAGTAGTTGATGACAGAAATATCGTGAAGAAAACCCCCAAAACATCAGTAAGTGACATCACCAATGACCTCCACAGTGAAGGGGTGAAGGTATCACAATCCACTGTTCGAAGAAGACTCAGAGAGCAGAAATATAGAGGCCACACCACAAGATGCAAACCACTCATAAGCAGTAAGAATCGGAAGGCCAGATTGAAATTTGCAAAGAAGTACAGAGATGAGCCGCAAAAGTTCTGGAACACAATCTTATGGACTGATGAGACCAATATTAATCTCTACCAAAGTGATGGAAAGGCCAAAGTGTGGAGAAAGAAAGGAACTGCTTATGATCTGAAGCATACAAGCTCATCTGTGAAGCATGGTGGAGGTAATGTCATGGCTTGAGCGTGCATGGCTGCTTCTGGAACAGGCTCATTAATATTTATTGATGATGTAACTGATGATGGTAGCAGCATAATGAATTCAGAAGTGTACAGAAACATTTTGTCTGCCAAATAACGGAGAAATGCATTGAAACTAATCGGGAGGAAGTTTATCATGCAGCAGGACAATGACCCAAAGCACACTGACAACAAAACAAAGGACTTCATCAGGGATAACAAGTGGAAGGTTTTAGACTGGCCAAGTCAATCACCTGACCTTAACCCATTAGAGCATGCATTTCACCTCCTTAAGAGGAGACTGAAGGGAGAAACACCCCGAAACAAACAAGAACTGAAAAAAGCTGCGGTAAAAGCCTGGAATAGCATCCCAAATGAAGAATGCAACTGTTTGGTGATGTCGATGGGTCGCAGGCTTGAGGCAGTTATTGCAAGCAAGGGTTATGCCACCAAATATTAAATGTTATTTACTTTAAGATTATTTGTTCTAATACTTTTGCTCACTTGAAAAATGGGTGGGTTCAAACAAAGGGTGGTATGTCGTGAGTTGTTCAACACATCTAGATGTGAATACCATCAAATAAAAGCTGAAATTCTGAACTCTTGTCTCATATTCATCTTTTGATCTTAAACCCAAATGTCTTCAGTGAACAACAAAAACAAAGGAATTTGCCTTACTGTTCCAATACTTTTGGAGGGACTGTAATTACATGTACTAAAGTGCTTCTAACATTTACAGTGTATGTATAGTATATCAATGGTATAAATTTAATCACTTCTTTATGCCATTCTCCAATCTCCACCATCTGAACTCTTGGAATTCAAATAAACAAAAGCATAATGAATGCACACAATTTTTAAAGCATATTCCAATATTTAATGTCAAACTGTTAAAAGACAAAATTGCCCAAACTACTGCACAACAGTATAAAAATCAGTTAAAGGGGTCATGAACTGGCTTTTTAAATCTTATTATATTGTTGTCTGAGGTAAACATATGACGTTCGCTTGGTTTTTGCATTCAACAACATCAAAATGAATAAGTAATAAGCTATTTTGTACCCTAGTTCTCTTACGAGAGGTTCTCTCGTATTGCGTAAGCTAGCTTACGCTACGGGAAAGATTCCATCTTTCTGAGAAATTGAAGCCAAAAATTATCCTATAATTTTGTATCCATTGTCAACGCAGTTCAGCTGCAGCAGACCATGAGAGGGCTAGCTAGCCGCTCATTGGTTCGCTCACGGAGAACTGCTTAAGCCTATGAGGGAGCGCGGATGAACCCGCGACCAATGAGAGTCTGACTTGCTCTCATTACGTCACCGCCCCCGAAACGGGCGTGGACGAGGCTATAAATACCCTGAAATAGGCTGAATAATCTGATTTTTCATCCTTCAGCGACGCACCTGCATCTGCTGATCCTGAGAGAGAAGCCGCCATCGTCGAAAAGGCACCTTCTAGCGAGCGTTTGGGAGACTGAGGAAGCCGGCCGTCTTCGCCACCTTCAGCCGTCCTGTGAGCTAGCGCCATCCGACGGAGTGTATCCTTTACTCAGAGTTTAAAATCCTATTGTATCTAAAAGAGCGAGCGTCTTTTTAAAGATGTCTCGGAATTCCTGCGGCTCATGCCGCGCTCCTCTCGAGGCTGGAGACCGCCACGTCATCTGCGCCTTCTGCCTCGGACCGGAGCACGCTGAAGTCGCCCTCGCTGACGGCGGCTGCGACTTCTGCGATACAATGCCTATGTTGACCCTGCGGGCTCGACTGTTGGCCGCTAAAAGCGCTCCCAAGCCACCTCTGTCTGCGCCGCGGAAAAAGAAACGCCGCGCTCAGAGGCCGCCGGAGCCCCAGCAAGAAGCGTTTATTCCGCCGGAGCCTGTAGCCTCCCGCTCTCCTTCTCCGCCGCCTCCGGACGAACAGTTGCCGCCGAGTGGCCGCTCTGTTGCCTCCGATGACGCCGCGGACATCAAGGACTCATGTTCGCTTCTCGCTTCCGACAGTGAGGATTGGTCCGGTTCTCAGGTCTCTTCGAACCGTGAATCTTCCAGGACTCGCGCTGGCATTGAAGAGGAACTAATGCGCCTCCTCACACAGGCCGTCGAGCGCCTCGGTCTCGAGTGGTCTCCTCCCCCCGAGCAGACCATCAACCGCATGGATGGCAGCTATTTCCGCCAGCGCTCGACTCCCGCTGCCAAACGGGCTGCGCCCTTCCTGCCCGAGCTGCACGCTGAGCTCTCAAAGTCTTGGAATGCCCCGCTCTCTGCCAGGTCTAGCTCTGATTCTTCCACCCCACTCCGCGTTGTGGACGGAGCCGCAGAGAAGGGCTATCTCACCATCCCGCCGGTTGAACACTTGGTCGCCGCACACTTATGCCCGCCCTCTGCTAGATGGCGCTCATCACCTGTGCTTCCCTCAAAAGCCTGCAGAGCGACTTCAAGTTTTCACGGCCGCGCATATTCAGCCGCCGGCCAGGCGGCGTCTGCACTCCACTCGATGTCCGTGCTGCAAATCCTGCAAGGCGATTTGCTGCGTGAGTGGGATGAGAGCGGTAAGAACCCCCCCTCTGTCGCGGATTTGAGGAGCGGCACGGACCTTGCCCTTCGCGCTACAAAGTCTGCTGCTCTAGCCTTGGGGAAATGCATGGCCGCCATCTGCGTGTCTGAGAGACACCTATGGCTCACTCTCGCCGACATGGGAGATTCCGAGCGCGCCGCCTTTCTCAACGCCCCGCTCTCTCCAGCCGGCCTCTTCGGATCTGCTGTCACGGGTATCGTCGACCGCTTCTCCGAAGTACAGAAAGCTTCGCAGGCCATGAACCTCTTCCTGCCTCGTCGCGCTAGCTCCTCTGCAGGCCGCCCACGTGATCAGCCTCCTGCACGACCCCCACCCCAGCGCACAGCTCAGCACAACCAGACTGCGCAGCGACGCCAGGGCGGCCGCCCGCGTTCCCGCTCTGACAGCCGCCACAGGCCGCCGCCTCCTCGGGGGCCTCGGCCTAGAATCACGCTGAAACCTGAGCAACCAAAGTCTGCCTAGCACAGCTGAGAAGAAAAAGACGGCGCTCTCCCGCTGCGGCCGGACCGCCGTCAAAGATTTGCCCTCTGTTAGTCCCCGCCCAGGCGGCTACTGCAGCAGTGTTTTCTGCCATAACCAAGCCGGTCTTCCTTCCCGCTTGCATGAGCACAAACGCCGTTTTCACGGCGACCCAGAGAAATCTCAAAAAGAGCATAAAAGCCTCTTGTGTACGAAATGTGCCCGCAACACTGTGTTCACTCATACACAAAAGCACTTCAGTTCCCCTGTCTCACACAGAGTCCACTCTCATAAAACGGGCCAAGCCCACTCGAGTCCCAGAGTGCATAAGCGCGCCCACAAGCCCGTGTGCGTGTCCCACCTCTGTTCACTCTGTTACAGGGCCCTTAAGCTCCTCTCCAAGTGTAAGTCCCGCTGTTATAAGCACTATCAGCGCGCTCACGCAGCCCGCGAAGTGCGGCAATGGGGACCATGTAGCCATTCACCCCCTAGCGTCACGCTTCAAAGCGTGGGAAGCTATTCCGGGAATCTCCCAGTGGGTGTTAAACACAATAAAGCTAGGCTATCGCTTACAGTTTCGTCGCCGCCCTCCTCACTTCCGAGCGCGGCTAGAAACTACGGTGAACCCAGAAGCAGTGTCACTGCTCCGTTCAGAGATAGCAAGTCTGTTGTGCAAGAAGGCTATAGAGAGGGTGCCTCTGGCTATGAGCGAGTCGGGGTTCTACGGCCGTTATTTTCTTGTTCCCAAGAAAGACGGCGGTCTCAGACCAATATTAGACCTCAGATATTTGAACAAAGCTCTCATAAAGAGACCGTTCAAAATGCTCACTATCAGAAAACTCCTCGCGCATGTGCGCCAGGGGGACTGGCTCATATCACTAGATCTGAAGGATGCATACTTCCAGATCCAGATAAATCCCCTTCACAGGCCATTCTTATGTTTCGCCTTCGAAGGCCAGGTTTATCAATACACCGTCCTACCGTTCGGCCTATCCTTGGCACCCCGTACGTTCACGAAGTGCATGGATACGGCGCTCGCCCCCCTGCGGAGTCAGGGGCTGCGAATACTGAACTATTTGGACGACTGGCTGATTCTGGCACAGTCTCAGAAAGAGTTACTGTCTCATCGTACAGTTCTCCTCGACCATCTGAAAACTTTGGGCCTCTCTGTCAACTGGGCAAAGAGCGTACTACAACCCAGTCAGACTATCTCCTTCTTGGGTATAGAGCTGGACTCGGTCACGATGACGGCGCGTCTGTCGACGCAGCGCGCGCACCGTGTGCAGCGCCTCGCCGCATCCTTTCGGATGAACAGACTCACGCCTTTGAAAACTTTTCAGAGAGCGTTGGGTTGTATGGCCTCAGCCTCTGCGGTACTCCAGCTGGGGTTACTGCGCATGCGCCCGCTTCAGCTCTGGTTGAAGAGCCGTGTGTCTCACCGAGCGTGGACCTCTGGCCACCAGCTGATAAGGGTAACGCAGACCTGTATTACAGCTCTGCAGCCATGGTTAGTGGCAGAATGGTTTCAGCGCGGCGTCTCCATGGGGACAGTTTCATGCCGAAAAGTCATCTCGACAGATGCCTCCAACACGGGGTGGGGGGCGGTCTGCGAGGGCTCACCGGCCTTCGGCCCCTGGTCAGCTCAAGAGAGCCTCCTACACATAAACTGTTTGGAGATGTTGGCGGTCGAGAACGCGCTCAGGCGGTTTCTCCCGCGCATTCAGGGCCATCACGTGCTGATCCGTTCGGACAATATGGCCGTGGTCTCCTATCTAAACCGTCAGGGCGGAGTCAGATCCAGGAATCTTTTCCGGCTGACAGAGCGCATTCTAGTTTGGTCTCAGTGTCACCTGCTCTCGCTCAGAGCGACGCACGTGCCGGGACAGCTGAACGACGGTCCAGACAGCCTGTCCAGGAACCCCATTCCCCCCGGGGAATGGTCCCTGCATCCTCTTACAGTCCAGAAACTGTGGCGTCTATTCGGCAGAGCAGAGGTGGACCTCTTCGCCTCGGCGGAGAACACCCACTGCCCAATATTTTTCTCAAAGAGCGAGGACGAGCTAGCCCAAACCTGGCCCAGCCGCCCGCTTTATGCCTTCCAGATAAGGCATAAGCCAGGGGCGGCAGTGGCTCAGTGGTTCATGCAGATTGTCTGCAAACCGAAAGGTTGGTGGTTCAATCCCCGGTTCCACCTGACCAAGTGTCGAGGTGTCCATGAGCAAGACACCTAACCCCAACTGCTCCCGACGAGCTGGATGGCGCCCTGTATGGCAGACACCGCCGTCGGTGTATGAATGAGTGTGTGAATGGGTGAATGTGAGGCAAATGTAAAGCGCTTTGGGGGCCCATTGGGTCTGTGAAAGCGCTATATAAATGCAGTCCATTTACCATTTACCATTCCCTCCGGTCTCTCTGCTACCACAGGTGCTTCAGAGAATCAGAGAAGCGCAGCACTCGGTGCTCCTCATAGCCCCGCACTGGGAGGGTCAGACTTGGTTTCCGGAGCTCACGCAGCTGTCACAGACAGCGCCGTGGCCCATTCCAGTCAGAGCAGATCTCCTCTCCCAAGCTCGCGGCTCGATCTGGCATCCCCACCCAGAGCGCTGGGCGCTTCACGCGTGGGTGATCAACAACTACCCGTTGCTTTGCCAGAGGGAGTGGTAAACACGATCATACAGGCTAGAGCGGCTTCTACCAGAAGGCTCTATGCGTCAAAATGGTCTGTGTTCTCAAAGTGGTGCACCGAAAAGGGTCTGGACCCACGGTTATGCGAGGTTCCCTCCTTGCTAAATTTTCTCCAAGAGATGCTGGACAAGGGCAGATCCCCGTCCACTCTTAAGGTATATGTGGCAGCCGTCGCGGCGTTTGTTGAACCCCGACGCGGTCAGTCACTGGGCAAAGATGGGCTGGTAGTCCGCTTCCTCAGGGGAGGTAGAAGGATGAACCCCCCTCGCCCCCCTTCGGTGCCGATTTGGGACCTTTCCATAGTTCTCGATGCTATGAAAGCTCCCCCATTCGAACCGTTAAGCACCGTGGACCTAAAGTACCTGTCGCTAAAGACCGTTTTTCTACTCGCGCTCGCGTCAGTAAAATGGGTGGGAGACCTGCACGCGCTGTCTACCAGCGCGTCCTGTCTTGAGTTTGGACCTAATGACTCCTTTGTCGTTCTCAAACCTAGGCATGGCTATGTTCCCAAGGCGATTGGCACCCCGTTCAGGGCACAAGTTATATCCCTATCGGCTCTGCCTGCTTCCGATAGCGAATCAGATTCTAATCTCCTATGCCCGGTCAGGGCTCTGAGATTATATGTTACTCGCACTGCTCCGGTCAGACGATCCGAGCAGCTTTTTGTTTCGTTCGGCGGGCGCACCAAGGGGTTGGCCGCCTCGAAACAGTCCCTATCCAGATGGATTGTTGATGCCATTGCAGCAGCATACGCATCAAAAGACCTGCCATGCCCTCTGGGCATCAGGGCTCATTCCACTAGAGGCATGGCCTCATCGTGGGCATGGTCCAGCGGGATTTCCATTCACGACATTTGCGTGGCAGCGGGATGGGCTTCCCCCTCCACCTTCGTCAGATTTTACAATCTGGAAGTACCCGCTTTGCAGGCGAAACTACTAGCAGTCTAGTATGTTTCAGCTCTTCTGGTTGAGCTGCACTATAGGAGGTTAATTCACACAGACCGAGTTCGCTCTGTCCCTCTCTTTTATGTGCTTATGTACTACACAATCACCGGCCCGCTCCGCTGGCCGTTTGTCACAGTTACATATATTCATTCCCACTTACGGAGTTCCCCGGGATGCCCCGCGGGACTAATAGTGGATGCTTAGCACGCACGGCGTTGACCAGGTGTTCCCGTAGCGTAAGCTAGCTTACGCAATACGAGAGAACCTCTCGTAAGAGAACGAATCGGTTACCTAACGTAACCTCGGTTCTCTCTAGATGAGGGAACGAGTATTGCGTTCCTGGCCGTGCTTGTGCTACTGGCGATTTTCGCTTCAGTTATGAAAAAACAGATTATTCAGCCTATTTCGGGGTATTTATAGCCTCGTCCACGCCCGTTTCGGGGGCGGTGACGTAATGAGAGCGAGTCAGACTCTCATTGGTCGCGGGTTCATCCGCGCTCCCTCATAGGCTTAAGCAGTTCTCCGTGAGCGAACCAATGAGCGGCTAGCTAGCCCTCTCATGGTCTGCTGCAGCTGAACTGCGTTGACAATGGATACAAAATTATAGGATAATTTTTGGCTTCAATTTCTCAGAAAGATGGAATCTTTCCCGTAGCGTAAGCTAGCTTACGCAATACTCGTTCCCTCATCTAGAGAGAACCGAGGTTACGTTAGGTAACCGATTCGTTTTGAGCCTAGCTGAAAAACGCTCGGTTTTTATGGGCGTCTCGCACTGAAGACTTGGAAGTAAACGCCCACTGCTATGAGTGGATAACAGCTTTGCATATTATAATGAGTTTCAACTCACCCGCTGTCGATGCACTTGGGGGAAATTGTTTTGAAAACGTCCAATGTTGTAAAATGGCAACCGGAATGATTCGCCCATACATGTTCGACCCAGAGTCCGTGTACAGCATTCCTGTCAGATCCAATATAGACGGCACAGCACCATTCTTTACTCTTAATCGGTCTGCAAATCCAGTCTTGTTTACAAAATAATCCTCAGTGAAATGAAGCGAACAGACGGAGAATGTTTTACCTCATCAGCTGGAGTGGAACGTCATTAAAAATAAAGTTTTCCATTCACTCCAAAGGAAGCTTATGCAGGGACTTTTGACTTGAGCTCCGCGACTGAAGCTCCGGGAACGGCGACGGACTTTGGACTTGAGCTCCGCGAACGGCGACGGACTTTGGACTTGAACTACACGACTGAAGCTCCGCAAAGGGCGACGGACTTTGGACTTGAGCTCCACGACTGAAGCTCTGCAAACTTCTCCAACTGGGGGGCGGCGAGGTAGGCCTATGTTATTTAGCTATGCGTGCGCGAATCGGTGGGCGGGGCTAAACCGGCCGTGTTGAAGTAGGTGTTGATCTTCTTCTGCGGGGGTGGTGTTTTATCCTCTTTGACGTCATTGTTCTCTTACGAGAGTATCTCTCGTACTGCGTAATATCTTACGCTATGGGGAATACTCTTTTCCTCGAGATATTGAAGCCAAAAATTATCCTTAATTTTTAAATATGCAAAACGCTTTGCAGCAGCAAGCAGACAAGGGCGAGACAGCTCGCGCGCCCATTGGCTGCCTTGCTGGAAAAGCTGCAGCCTATCGAGTGAGGCACTGCGTGACGTAGTTCAAGTTCATTTTATTTATATAGCACATTTTATAGCAGCCACTGACTGACCAAAGTGCTTTACAGAACTACAAAATTAAAAGACGTCAACACCATGCATAGTAGCACATCATAAAACAGTACAACAAGGTTAAGAACAGCTTAAAACGGGAGACGTCCAAGCAGTCACAGAGATTATCAGTAATAGAAAATAAAAACAGAAAAGACAGTAGCAGGTTTAATACCAGTATCATACTCAAAGGAGAGAAATATAAAACTAGATCGAAAAGAAAATATAAGTATATGAATATCCACATATACACACACATACATATGTGCATATATATATACACATACACACACATACATACACACACATACATGTACACATATCCACCCACAGGGACTTGTAACAGATTTTTTTCACCTGATCTCAGACTTCTTGACGGCGTGTAAGGATGTAGCAGTTCAGTTAGGTAGCTAGGCGCTTGGTTGCATAGAGCTTTGTACACAAATAACAGGATTTTAAACTCGATTCTGAAATTAATGGGCAACCAGTGAAGAGACCTCAGAATTGGGGTGATGTGATCACTTTTCCGACTATTTGTGAGGAATCTTGCGGCGGCATTTTGCACCAGTTGAAGACGAGCAGTTTGCGTTTTCGAGATACCGCAGTAAAGTGAATTGCAGTAATCTACACGTGTGGTGATAAAAGCATGAACCGCCATCTCAAGAGTTTTGTGATTAAGAAAAGGTTTGACTTTTGACAACAGCCGCAGGTGATAAAAACTAGAGCTTATTACAGAAGAGATTTGCTTATCAAAATTTAAAGACTCATCCAGACAAACGCTCAAGTTCCGCACACTTGCAGAACCAAATGCCGCTAGTCTGCCTAGGTCAAAGGTAACAGCCTGGGGATTACCAGTGGACCCGAAGACGATGATCTCTGTTTTATTTTCATTTAAAGGAGTTCAAGAAGTGTAGCACGCACATCCAGAGTAATAAAACTGGGTGCTGGACGGACAGATATTTGCAAAAGTGAACAATGAGTCCGCACACCAGAAGATGCTCCTAAGTGAGTTTAATAGATGCTCACCTCGTGTAACGTTTCGGGCCCAAGCCCTTCATCAGACATAAACAAGTGGAGAGACACACTTCCTTATATACAGCCATACATGGTCACATGATCACATACATCCATGATAGAACCAATCAAGTGAAAGCACAATTACATCAGACAAACAGATAAAAATATGTCAGAAGTATATACTAACATTTATAATACAAGAAAATCTATTAAGTATATACCAACATTTATAACACAAAAATTTTTTTTTATTAAATATATTTAGTAGCTAAAAAAAGGGGGCCTACAGTGCTTAAGGCACAGCCTAAAAAATTTTTTTGTTGAAAAAGTATCTCTACCACTGTGAACAATCATGATAGATGAGCCAGAATGTAAATACATAAAGAATACCACAATGGTGTGTTACATATATCATATATCAAATCAGCAAAGCGATCGCACAACATTATTGACATAAGTTATTTACAGGAATGGCCTAAGGTCAAAGTCTTCATTCAACCCTTTTGGAGCTAAAGTGTCCAAGGTATAAATCCAGAATGCTTCTCTTTTAAGCAACAGACGATTTACGTCTCCTCCACGGGAGGGCTGTTTCACAAGTTCAATGCCACAATATCTGAGTGAAGAAACGTTATGAGAGACTTGTGAAAAATGCACTGCTACTGGGCTTTTGATGTCATGATTACGAATGTTTGATCTGTGTTCTGAGATCCTTATTTTCAATGGCCTGGTCGTTTTACCAACATAGGCCAAGCCGCACGGGCATTTAAGTAAATAAATAACATTTTTTGTGTTACAAGTAATCACACCTTTGACATCATAAAGTTTTCCAGTGCATGGGTGATTAAAGGTGGTGGTTTTATGTGTAAAGTTGCATTGAGTGCAGTTGCCACATCTGTAATTCCCAAAGGGAATAGACTGCAAAAAATGTGGTTGAGTCAATGGTGGAAGATGCGCTCTCACCAACATATTTTTGAGATTAGGTGCTCTTTTGTACACAATGCGGGGTGATGTAGTAAAACATTTAAGTGCTGAATCAGAGTCAATAATGTGCCAATGTTTTTTAATGATGGATTCGAACTCTCTGCCAAGAGGTGAATATTGGACAATACAGTTAACTCTAGACTCAGAAGTTCTGGATCTAGTGTTGCTGAGACAGTCAATTTGCGATGTATTTTCAAAACGGTTACGTGCTTGAGTAATCCATTCATGTTTGTATTGTCTCTGTTGAAAACGTTTTTCCAAATCAGATGCTTGGGCTTGGAAATCACTGTCAGAACTACAGATCCGGCGAATGCGACTAAACTGAGACAAAGGCAGACTCCTCTTGAGTGGAATGGGATGAAAAGATTGTCCATGAAGAATAGAGTTTCTGTCCGTACTTTTTCGATATAAATTAGATCCTAGTCTATTCAAGTCTCTGTAAATAAGAATGTCTAAGAAGTTCATCTTGTGCCTGTCAAAATCCATTGTGAATTTCAAATCGCTACTCTTAGCGTTGATAAAATCATGGAACTGTTTTAACTGAGTCTCAGAACCGGTCCAAATGAAAAAAATATCATCTATGTACCTCCTCCAGTTGGAAATTGAGGGTAGGAATGGGTTGCATAAGTGGTTCAGGATGATTTCCTTTTCGAAAAGTCCGCAGAATAGGGATGCAAAACTTGGGGCCATTTTTGCTCCCATGCTCGTGCCTGACACCTGGAGGTAAAAGTCAGAGCCAGAAAGAAAATAGTTGGATGTAAGAACAATTTCAATGAGGTCCACAATACAAGAAGTGCTTGGGGTGCAGCTGGAGCGCTGATTTAAAAAATCTATCATGGTTCTATCATGGATGTATGTGATCATGTGACCATGTATGGCTGTATATAAGGAAGTGTGTCTCTCCACTTGTTTATGTCTGATGAAGGGCTTGGGCCCGAAACGTTACACGAGGTGAGCATCTATTAAACTCACTTAGGAGCATCTTCTGGTGTGCGGACTCATTGTTCACTTTATTTTCATTTAAAAACAAAAAATTTTGGCCCAGCCAAAATTTTACTTCATCCAGACAACCTAACAGTGATGAAAGGGCAGAGGGATCATTTCTCTTGATTGGAACATACAATTGGGTGTCGTCTGCATAACAGTGAAAAGATACCCCATGTCTTCTTAGAATGGTGCCCAGTGGTAAGATGTAGAGGGAAAAGAGAGAAGGCGCTAGAATGGAACCTTGTGGAAGGCCACAGGTTAGATGCGCAACAGACGAAGAGCAATTTCCTATCTTTACTCTGAAAGTACGACCCGAGAGATAAGATTGGAACCACTGAAGGACGACACCTTTTAGCCCCACATCATACTCTAGTCTGGATAACAGGATAGGGTGGTCGATAGTATCAAAAGCTGCCGACAAATCAAGAAGAACAAGAGCCACAGAGTCACCAGTGTCGGTGGAGCGATAGATGTCATTTAACACTCTCAGCAGAGCAGATTCAGTACTGTGAGCAGACTTAAAACCAGATTGAAATTTTTCAGAGATATCATTACATTTTAAAAAGAGCTGGAGTTGGTCAAGAACAACTTTTTCCAACACCTTAGAGACAAAAGGCAAAACAGAGATAGGACGGAAATTATTTAATACGGTAGGATCCAGTGAAGGCTTCTTGAGCAAAGGAGTGACAGTGGCCTCCTTGAGGGCAGCAGGGATAGAGCCGGTAAGGAGGCATTTATTAACAAAGGACACCAATCCTGGCCCTACTAAATCGATAATCAATTTAAGAAACTTAGGAGAGATGATGTCTAAAGAGCAGTACGAAGGTTTTATCTTAGTGATAGTTTCTTTAAGGAGATTTAGAGTGATTGGCTCGAAAGCATCCCAGGAAACAGAATTCATCAACTGACTAATTCCAGAGCGGCTGGCATTGCAACTCAAGTTAGATATTTTGTCAATAAAAAATCTCAAGAAACGTTCACATAGCTCATCCGAGACGTCATTCAATACATTTACCGGAGGATTTAAAACCGAATTTATAACAGAAAATAAAACCTTTGGTCTAGAGTGGTTGGCCATAATCATGTCAGAGAAATGCGCAGCTTTTGCCGCCTTTACAGCATTTTGGTAGGCTGACAGACTGTCTTTAAACAACTGAAGTGAAATATGTAGCTTGTCCTTCTTCCATTTGCGCTCAGCCTTTCTGCTAGCTTGTCTTAGTCGCCGAATATCCACGTTGAGCCATGGTTCAGATTTTGGTTTAGGTTTGAAGGGCTTAAGCGGAGCAGTTTCATTTAAGGCATTTAACCAAGTGGAGTATAACAGACCGAGATGTTGGTCAGCATCTAGTTCCAATAATGGAGAGTTCAGCAGCAAGTGTGTGGAGGAATTCAAATAGTGCTCGTTAAAATTTAAGGCAAAAAGAGGAGAGTATGATCTAGATAGTCTTACATCTTCACTGGTGGTTTGAGCAATGCAAGGAAGAGATGTAGAAAATAAAATTGGCTTATGGTCCGAAAGCATAAAATCAGATATTACAACCTCGCTAATCACCATCCCATATGAGAGCACAAGGTCCAATGTGTGACCCTTCATGTGAGTGGAATCATTTATCCACTGGACTAGGTTAAAAGATTCAATGAGGCTTAGAAAATCCTTTGAGAGAGTATTAGATTGACAAAAAACGTGGATATTAAAATCACCCACCAATAACGTAATGACGAATGGGGACGCTTCGCGCCCATTTCGTCATGTCCCGTCATGTCCCGCCTTCGTCTGTCCCGCCAGTAGAGGCGTGGTCTCGCCCTATAAATACCCCCTCGATAGCTGTATTTCCTCTGATTTTTCTACTCTTCACGCGAAGCTCACGCATCGCTGGATCCAGAGTGAGAAGCCGCGCTGTTGACTTGTAGTCTTATCAGCGGGACGTGGCATCTTCTGAAGTCGCTGGCCCAGCCGCCTTCAACCGCCGTACCTGCTGCGCTTTCCGGCGTACTATATCCTTTACTCTGCTAAGTGTGTGTGTTTGCTTACGTGACGCAACACCCATTTCTACTGTTCTAAAAGAGCTGCGTCTTTTTAAAGATGCCTTCCTGTGGTTCTTGCCGAGCCCCACTCAGCGACGAGGACCGCCACGTCATCTGCGTGTCCTGCCTGGGTGAGGATCACGCGGCCACCGCGCTCGCTGACGGCGGATGCCATCATTGTGAACGCTTGCCTATGGTGACTCTGCGGACTCGCCTAGCTTCGTTCTCCGAGCCCGCATCCCAGCCCGCCGTGATGCCGCGCCGCAAGAAGCGCCGCGCCCAGCGCGCGCCCGAGCTATTTCCAGCCCGCCAAAGCTCGCCGGTTCGCCCGCCAGCTTCGCCGGCTTCGCTCGAGTCGCTCCCAGACGGACAGCGGCCGCCGTCTGCCGCCGCGTCCGCACTTGAGCTCGACGAACTTACCGAGACGGCATTGAAACTGAGCCGATGCGTCCGCTCTCTCAGGCCGTGGATTACATCGGCCTCGACTGAAAGGCGCTCGCGCAACTAACGCGCAATAGGCTGGACGGACGCTTTCTCGGGAAAGACGAAGCTCCGTCACAGTCGAGACCCGCGCCTTTCCCCCCTGAATGGTGAGATACATTTGTGGCTAACGCTATCCGAGATGACGGAAGCTGAGCGCTCCGTGTTCCTCGACGTTCTCGCTCTGCTGGACGCCGCCCCCCTCAGCGCGGGCCCCGGCCGAGGATTGAGATAAAGCCCGAGGTCTCAAGGCCTTCCTAGTCTCTCTAGGAAAGCGATGGTGTTCAGTTCCCGCTGCGGCCGGATTTCCACCAAAACTTCTCGCTCGTTCAGTTCCAAGCAATGTGACTGTTCCAGTGTATTTCGCAGTGAGCAAGCTGGTTCCACAGCCCGCTTGCCTGCGCACAAAGGCCGTCGTTTCGGCTAACTAGCAGCGCCGCCAGGCCCGAGATCAAACACCGCGCTCTCGCTCTGCTGGACGCCGCCCCCCTCAGCGCGGGCCCCGGCCGAGGATTGAGGTAAAGCCCGAGGTCTCAAGGCCTTCCTAGTCTCTCTAGGAAAGTGACGGTGTTCAGATCCCGCTGTGGCCGGATTTCCACCAAAACTTCTCGCTCGTTCAGTTCCATGCGTTGTGACTGTCCCAGTGTATTTCGCAGTGAAGCAGCCGGTGTCTCAGCCCGCTTGCCTGCGCACAAAAGCCGTTTCTATGGCTACCCAGATAAATCCAATAAAGAGTGCATTTTCTGGTGTTCCGGCCACGGCCGATGGTGTTACGAGTGTTGTAAGAATGCCCACGTCCCAGTGCCCATTCCCACACCCAGACACAGCCCGCCACGGTGCAGGGCTAGCACAAATAAAACTAACTCATGTTGGTTGTGCAGAAAATGTAGTGAACGCGCCCATACAATGCCCGCTTACACTACACGATGCGTGTCCCTTGGTTTCTGTAAAATTGAAACTAACACACATTTAGTCGGCGCGAGCTGACAGTGTTCTCAGTGCAGTAAATGTGCCCGCTGTCCCGCATTTCCTCACTGACACGCCGAATCCCACGGGATTCACCCCCGCTCGCTTTCTATGCACAACCCGTCACAGAGAAGCTGAGCGCGGCCAGGCTGCCCGCTGTGATTAGCGCGCGCCTCGCACGCTGTGAACACAGCGTTGATTCAGTTGGCGCGAGCCGAGTGTTCTCCGTGCAGAAAATGTGCCCGCTGTCTCGCGCCCGCATTTCTCACAGACACTCCGAATCTCACGGGATTCGCCCCCGCTCGTTTTCTCTGCACAACCCGTCACAGAGAAGCTGAGCGCGGCCAGGCTGCCAGCTGTGATCAGCGCGCGCCTCGCACGCTGTAAACACAGCAGTGATTTAGTCGGCGCGAGCTGACAGTATTCTCAGTGTAGTAAATGTGCCCGCATTTAGTAAATGTGCCCACATTCCCTCACACGCGCCGAATCCCACGGGATTCGCCCCGCTCGCTTTCTCTGCGCGTCCCGCCATAGAGAAGCTGAGTGCGGCCAGGCTGCCAGCTGTGATCAGCGCGCGCCTCGCACGCTGTAAACACAGCAGTGATTTAGTCGGCGCGAGCTGACAGTATTCTCAGTGTAGTACATGTGCCCGCATTTAGTAAATGTGCCCACATTCCCTCACACGCGCCGAATCCCACGGGATTCGCCCCGCTCGCTTTCTCTGCGCGTCCCGCCATAGAGAAGCTGAGCGCGGCCAGGCTGCCCGCTGTGATCAGCGCGCCCCCCGCCTCGAACGCTGTAAACACGGTGTTGTGTTCCCAGTACACAGGGGCTCTCGAGCCGCCGTCCTGCCGCGGCCAGAGCCCAGATTTCATTCTACCCCTAGCTCTTCACGCAGATGCGTGGTCAAGGCTTCCCGGGGTATCAGAATGGGTGTTGAACACTATAACGAGAGGCTGTTCGCTACAGTTCACTCGACGCCCCCGCCGTTATACCGCACGAGTCGAAACTACGGTGTAAAGCGAAGTGTTTCATCTACTTCGAGCCGAGATAGCGAAACTACTGAGAAAAGGGGCTATAGAACCTCTATCTCAGGGCGAAGGGGGCTTATACAGCAGATATTTTCTGGTACCGAAAAAAGATGGTGGGCTCAGACCCATTCTAGATCTGCGACTGCTGAACAGAACGCTCGTGAAGCGCCAGTTCAGAATGCTTACGACCAGGAAAATCCTCGCGCAAGTGCGCCAAGGAGACTGGTTCATGTCAATAGATCTGAAAGGCGCCTATTTTCAAATACAAATAGCGTCCCATCACAGGCGATTCTTGAGATTCGCCTTCGAGGGCCAGGCATATCAATACACAGTCCTGCCGTTCGGCCTGTCCATAGCACCCCGTACGTTCACGTAGTGCATGGACGCGGCCCTCGCCCCCCTGAGACTTCGGGGCATGCGAGTTTGAACTACTTGGACGATTGGCTGATTCTAGCTCGTTCACGAACGGAGCTCATAGAACACAGGGCCGCATTACTCGAGCACCTCGAGGAGCTGGGCCTTACAGTCAATTGGGCGAAAAGCTCACTGCTCCCCAGTCGGAGAATTTCCTTTCTGGGAACAGTGTTAGACTCGCTATCCATGACAGCACGCCTGTCACCGGAGCGCGGATTGAATATTCAGCACGTCGCGAGATCCTTCCGCCACGGCTCTATAGTCCCGCTCAGAAGGTTTCAGAAAATGCTGGGTCTGATGGCCTCAGCAGCCTCCGTACTCCAGTTGGGCCTGCTCCGCATGCGCCCACTGCAGCTATGGCTAAAAGCACGAGTTCCCCCAAGGGCGTGGACCGCAGGTCTATTTCGCCTCAGGGTCGACCTTCAGTGCATTTCGGCTCTGAAACCATGGAAAGCAACCGACTGGTATCAGTCAGGTGTGAGTCTGGGGATCCCCTCGAGTGTGAAGGTGGTGTCTGCGGACGCCTCCACTTCAGGGCAGGGAGCGCTGCTCGAGGGCAGACCGCTAGCTGGCCTATGGTCAGTACGGGAGAAGCTCCTGCACATAAACTGCTTGGAATTAATAGCAGTCGACAAAGCGCTACGGCGCTTCTGTCCCCAGATAAAAGGCCACCACGTATTGGTCCGGTCGGACAACATGTCAGTGGTGGCGTACATAAATCGCCAGGGCGGCGTCAGGTCCCGAAACCTTTACAGGCTGACGGGACGCCTCCTGGTCTGGGCTCAGCACAACCTGCTCTCGCTGAGAGCGGCGCATGTGCCTGGTCACCTAAATGTGGGGCCAGACAGGCTGTCCAGAAACAACGTCCCAGCAGGACAATGGTCTCTGCACCCGCAGACGATCCAGCTGCTGTGGGAAACGTTTGGCAAGGAGCAGGTGGACCTGTTCGCGTCCCAAGAAAACGCTCACTGCCCGAGATTCTTCTCGAAATCCCGGGAGGCGCTGGCCCGTGTTTGGCCCCGCCGCCCCCTATATGCTTTTCCCCCTGTCTCACTCCTGCCTCAGGTGTTGGAGCGAATCAGGAGGGAGGGATGCCCAGTGCTGCTCATAGCTCCGCTCTGGACGAACCAGGCTTGGTTTCCTGTCCTGATGCAGCTGACCAGCGCTGCCCCGTGGCCTGTACCATTGAGGAAAGATCTCCTCTCTCAGGCGGAGGGCTCGATTTGGCATCCTCGCCCGGATCTGTGGTCCCTGTACGCATGGGCCATCAACGGGTACCCGCTAGCCTCCCGGAAGGAGTGCTAAACACGATCGCGCAGGCTAGAGCTCCGTCTACCAGACGGCTCTATGCCTCGAAATGGTCGGTGTTCTCTACTTGGTGTCGAGCCCGTGGCTTTTCACCTGTGGACTGCGGGGTTAAGGAAGTGCTTGCCTTCCTTCAGGAGCTGATGGATAAGGGTAGGACACCATCCACGCTCAAAGTTTATGTGGCGGCCATAGCAACGTTTGCTAAACCGGTGTCTGGCCAGTCACTGGGGAAAAAACGACTTAGTCGTGCGTTTCCTACGAGGAGCTCGGAGGTTAAACCCTCCCAGGCCCCCTTCAGTCCCGGCTTGGGACCTTTCCACGGTCTTGGAGGCCATGAAAAGCGCCCCGTTTGAGCCGATCCAGCTGTCGGACATGAAGCACCTGTCCCTTAAGACGGTGTTTCTATTGGCTCTCGCTTCAGTGAAGCGTGTAGGGGACTTACAGGCGCTTTCTGTAAGCGCGTCATGTCTGGAGTTTGGGCCTAACGACTCAAAGGTCGTACTCAAACCGAGGCACGGCTACGTGCCGAAATCCCTCAATACACCGTTTAGGGCCCAGGTAATTCCCTGTCTGCCCTTCCGGTTCTCAATAAGGAGAGGGACGCGAGTCTCCTTTGCCCTGTCAGGGCGTTAAGGGCTTATGTGTCCCGCTCGGCTGGGTTCAGACAGACCGAGCAGCTTTTCGTGTTGTTTGGCGGCCGTTCTAAGGGACTTGCCGCTTCAAAACAGAGCCTATCCAGATGGATAGTGGATGCCATAGCGCTGGCTTACACTTCCAAGGGCCTGCAGTGCCCAGTGGGTGTCAAAGCGCACTCCACGAGAGGCGTGGCCTCGTCGTGGGCATGGTATAGCGGGGTCTCCCTGCAGGATATCTGTACGGCTGCGGGCTGGGCCTCGCCGTCTACATTTATCAAGTACTATAACCTGGAGGTGCCCGCCTTACAAGATAAGCTTCTGGCGGTCTGAACTTCGGGCTTATCGGCCGCCATGCGGCTTATGTGTACCCCTACGGGTCTGTTACCCTACGGGACTTTTATGAAGGAGTGATGCTTCTAGCCTCTCCTCCTCTACTCTGTGTGAGTTGTGGTGATTGTGCACTAGATGCGCCCCGGGCTTGGCCCCGGGACTCTGGTGTTGGATCCCTGTCCGCACGGCGTGTTGCATGGTGTTCCCCATAGCGTAAGATATTACGCAGTACGAGAGATACTCTCGTAAGAGAACGTACTCGGTTACTAACGTAACCTCGGTTCTCTCTAGAGAGGGAACGAGTACTGCGTATCTTGCCGTGCTTGGAATACGCTCTGGTTCGCTTCGGCGTCGAAAAATCAGAGGAAATACAGCTATCGAGGGGGTATTTATAGGGCGAGACCACGCCTCTACTGGCGGGACATGACGAAATGGGCGCGAAGCGTCCCCATTCGTCATTACGTCACGCAGTACCTCACTCGATAGGCTGCAGCTTTTCCAGCAAGGCAGCCAATGGGCGCGCGAGCTGTCTCGCCCTTGTCTGCTTGCTGCTGCAAAGCGTTTTGCATATTTAAAAATTAAGGATAATTTTTGGCTTCAATATCTCGAGTAAAAGAGTATTCCCCATAGCGTAAGATATTACGCAGTACTCGTTCCCTCTCTAGAGAGAACCGAGGTTACGTTAGTAACCGAGTACGTTCCCCACTTTCAAAACAGAGTCGTTTGCTGAGGCTGGTGTCAATAAAAACATTTATTGGACTAACAAGGACGTTTTCAGTTCTGAAACTTACAGGATATTCTTATAATATGATGACCACTTAGATGTCAAAAGGGTCAGGGGATCTCTGGATAATCCGTAATTCGTTTGTAATAATAAAACGAAAATACAGTTTTTCTGTTTTTTGTTTCAAAACGAAAAACCAAATAACCGTTTTTGGTGTCAGAATCAAAAAAACGAAAAACCAATTAAAAACGGCCCGTTTTTCGTTTTTTGCCATCATTTTTATCGTTATTCCTTTTTGAACAAAAAATGAAGAGAGTCTTTGAGCTTCAGTCAATTCGTTTTTCGTTTATAAACCAAAAACGGAAGTCACGTGGTCTATTCCTTTTTTGGAAGCGGTACTAACCGGAAAAACTTTCAAAATAAAAGTAGCTATAGTTAGCGAGGTGATTGTAGACTAAAACTGAACTAATAGCATTTTTTAGTACAAGTACAGTAGCACTGGGTGTTGAAAAAAACACTTTAGTTAACTGAAATAAAAATTAAAACTAATAAAATAATAACTCTGGCTGTTAGGGAGAATTAAACATTTGAAAGACCATTGGTGACCTGTAACTTCAGATTAAGACAAGTGAACTCATTTTATATGTATCTTAGGATAGGAGGTAGCCTATTTATTTGTAAGTTTATATTATTCAATTCACATTTTAGTTTTGTAACATATTTATAGCCCTTCTTGCTATGTGTAAGCTCGACCAGCAGAGGTCACTCTACCCCCTTCTGTGCACAACAGGCAACAAGGGTTTGACCTTTTGACTTGTTTATATCAAAACAAAACTCTTCCAAAACAAATCTATAAAGTTGTATACTTTTTATTTTCCTTTGCATTTTTCTCCAGTGTAAAGTAGATGAAATATTTTCTTATGCAGCTAGTAGTTCTCATTAGTTATGTAGACCGTGTAAAACCTAGCATTACCCAGTCAATATTTTCAGATCTTTTAGTGTGTACTTTTTTGGGTTTAATTCTGTTTGGTGAACCACCAGGGAAAGGCAGTGCTCTGTACTCTTGGTAGTTGTGTAAAGTAAAATAAAAGTGAAGTTTTTGAAATTTGAACCATCATATTGGAAACTGATGAATTGCTTTACTCATGGCAGGGGCCTTGTCTGGACCACTTGCCATGAAGGTTGTTTAGTTAGTGCTGCACCACAGCCTGAGGAGCTGGATAACATGTTGTGCCAGACACATTTTACACTTAACAAGAGTAATACTATACTCATTTGTTTTATTATTTATTTAATTATAAATTGATTTGGGGATGCCACAGACACCATACAACAGAACAGACACCACAGAGAAATGACAACACCAGTAAGAGAACGGGGATGGGGGCCTGAGGAAGAGAAAAGACAAACAAACACAAAACCAAGAGACAACCAGCCAAATAACAGCAATAAACAGCTAACGTAAGAAAACAACTGAGAGAGAATCAAAAGAAGAAACAGTCAAGCAAATTAAATAAACACAGCACAGCCATGAGAACTAGAATAACAACAATACATTTAAATAAATAACTTAACCCTCTGGGGTCCTTCGTTTCAGAGTCACACTCAGGACCTTCGGGTCCAAATGGGCCGGAAGGGTTGAATTCATATTTATTAAAACAAAATCATCATTTTTTTTTTTACTTGTTTTTTTTATAATATTTTTTCTTTCTTTTTTTTTGGGTGTTTTGAGATAATTAAATGATTTATAATTAATATTTATGCAACAATTATGACCCATTCCCCTCCCCCCCATTTAATATAATAGAAAATTATTTTAAAAAAATATATATTTTTCTTTAAAGCTGCATTTCATTTTAGAGTCAAGCCTGGGCCTCATGAAAGCAATTTTTGAAATGAGATGGATGCCATCTGGTGGACAAACTGAGCATTTAAAAAATGCAAAACACATATGTAATCTGAATTTATTAGTGTTTACGTGTATAAAAGTGTGTGTGTCTGTTTTGCACTCTTGATGTTTTATAGATTCACCCCTTCACTGTTGTGTGCTTTTTTTCTGGATCGTGGCTGATTTGTAGATTGTACACACAAAAAAGATTATTCAAATCCTGTCCCCAATTTTTTTGGGTGTTCATACCAAGTACCATCGAAGTCACCAAATTTCAGACCATTCCGATGAAGCTATGATTTAAAAAATTTTTTTTAAATGATTCGGGTCCATTTGGGCCGAAAAGCATAAAGAATACTACATGTGACAACAACAACAAAAAAATTGTTTGGGTGAATGTTAAATTTTTACCATAAACACAATAGTAGTATTGTTTGTTGGGCTGGTGATAAAGGAAAATCAACCACTAATTTGTGCCCTGGTCACTCCTTTTAACAGTTTCCATTACACTCCATTTAGTGGCACTTGTGTCCCACTATTTCCAACAGAAGCATTACTAGTGGGTGCCGCACTAGTAGAACCAATGTCACAATTAGTCTTAGTACACACTTATTTCAATATCCAATTCCACAAAAATAGTGCCACAGTTCAAAGATGTGGCTTACCATAAACCATGATGTAAATATCTGAAAGTGACAAGGCCCTTTTCTGGTGCTGGAGGAAGGAGTGCTGTGCTGCTTTGTCCTGCAAGTCCAGCATTTATTTGAAGAGAGAGTGATGGTAGGTGATGGGGCCAGTCTTGATACTATCATCAGTCCTTAAACCCTGCACAGGGAGAAAAACTAAATTATTTTACTTTTATTTTACTTTACACAAGTACCAAGAGTACAGAGCACTGCCTTTCCCTGGTGGTTCATCAAACAGAATTAAACCCAAAAAAGCACTTAAAGATCTGAAAGTCCCAGAGCTAGAGATCATTTTAGACTGAGTAATGCTAGGTTTCACACACAAGTCTACATAGGCTTAACTATGAGAACTACAAGCTGCATAAAAAATATTTCATCTACTTAACTAACATAATAAGTAGGCTATATTACACTGTAGAAAAATGCAAAGGAAAATAAAAAGAATACAACTTTATATATTTGTTTTGGAAGAGTTTTGTTTTGACACAGAAGGTGTAACAGTAGATGGTGGAAGCTGAGCGTGTTTATAGAAGTGCCATAGAAATTGGAGCTGGAAGGCAGGTGAAGTTCTGCACACCCTTCAAACTCAGTGATCAGCTTCTGTTGGTAGCAGTGCTTGAAGGGGTTAGAAAGACCTCTGCTGGTTGAGCTTCCACATAGCAAGAAGGGCTATAAATAATATGTTCCAAAACTAAAATGTGAATTAAATAATAGAAACTTATAAATAAATAGGCTACCTGCTACCTGAGTTCACTTGTCTTAATCGGAAGTTACAGGTCACAGGAGTTATTATTTTATTAGTTTTAATTTTTATTTCAGTTAACTAAAGTGTTTTTTTTTTCAACACCCAGTGCTACTGTACTTGTACTAAAAAATGCTATTAGTTCAGTTTTAGTTTACAATTGCCTCGCTAACTATAGCTACTTTTATTTTGAAAGTGTTTCCGGTTAGTACCGCTTCCAAAAAAGGAATAGACCACGTGACTTCCGTTTTTGGTTTATAAACGAAAAACGAATTGACTGAAGCTCAAAGACTCTCTTCATTTTTTGTTCAAAAAGGAATAACGATAAAAATGATCGCCAAAAACGAAAAACTGGCCGTTTTTAATTGGTTTTTCGTTTTTTTTGATTCTGACACCAAAAACGGTTATTTGGTTTTTCGTTTTGAAACAAAAAACAGAAAACCGGTATTTTCGTTTTATTATTACAAACGAATTACGGATTATCCAGAGATCCCCTGACCCAAAAGCTCAAGGGAAATTTGATTTCTCAGTTAATCACCCCTTTAATTATATATAAAAAATAGCCAGATACAGAGGCTATCTTAGTTACACATACAGTAACATTAAAAAATTGCTGTGATGAAGTAATAATATTTTTTACAAACCAAGAGATGAGATTCAACTTTGTTATGTGAAAATATATTTGTTTCTTCCTCCTGTTAAAAAACAAATAGGCAAAAACTTAAGCACAATATTTTTTATTTAATTCATTTATTAAATGAAACTAAATGAAAGGAAACAAAATAGTTAATGATATAACTTAAAATAGTTAATGATATAATGATATAAATGTCAGCAAGAAAATGCTTCTATAAAATACATTCACGGGTATATTGCATTTACATTAACCAGGCAGTGATATAATGATACCATAGATGTAGTTATGGTGGATATTTACTATAGTAACCACTGTAATGAAAGGTTTAATGAAGCTAAATGCAAGACATTAAATTTAACAAAATCATTAAACACCAAACAGAATTCCATAAATATTGATTGTTTTCAAAAGGTTTTCCTGAACACTCTCACTATCTTCAATTGTTCGGACAAACACCTGCTATACACACTTGCAGAAATATACATTTGGCTATTGCATCATGAAGTCGCTGCATGACTAGAACTAATGGATGTCAATGAATTTGTCCTTTACCAAGACTCCTGGTGAGCACTGACGGTTATTAGACAAAGGCATTAGGCAGACATCAAGAACACATCCTACACATGCCCAAACAACACCGCCTAGAGACATTGATGAAGTGGACACCAGGAAGACATGGAGACAGATGTTGGACGAACACCTGAAGAATTTCAGTGTGCCTTGGGAAGATGTGGAGGACTTGGCCACGGATCGAATATGTTGGAGGACACTTGTTGCCCATTGTGCCCTGCACAGGACTTGATGATGATGATGATGTGAGTTTATCCATAACTGTGGGATATTTTTCTGTTGTTATGGAAATTTTAATATTAGCTGTATTTCTGAGTACGAGAAACAACTAAGCCTGTTTTACTATTATGATGTTTACACAGCTGTCAGGGCATGAGAAGGTATTTGGGTGTCACCTCAAGGAGAAAACCCCTGTGGCTAGGGGTGGCCAGTCCTTTTGTTTCTCTTTATCTGAATAACAATCATTGAAGAGGACAGTATAAAACTGCTGGCCAGAATCAGGTCCTTTGTTCTCACTCAGCCTCACAGCTTGTGTGTGTGTGGCTGACCGGGTTCCTATTTTCTGCAGAAAATAAATATTTATTTTAATACAATTCGGAATCTTGTCTCTTACACGTGATGCTCTTTATTTAATTATTAATTTTGCCTCAACACTGTAAAGAGGTTGTATAATTAAATGTTAAATGCATTTATGTAATAAGTTTACTGATATGTGGGCATGATTAAAAGTATGTCATTAATAGCATGCAATAATCATATGAATTTGTTTAAAAATAACACGATTTACATGCAAACGGGACAGTTATCAACAGTGTAACTGATCTTATCATGACAAAATAATCGAGTATCTGATGTCGTGTGACAAGTCAGATTAGCTTTTCCACTCTTGCTAACAGAGGAAGGTTATGAAGTGTGGAGAGACATCATGTATCATTGGAACATCTACAGACAGGGTCCAATTTGAAATAATACAATGCAATTAATATAAACTTTCTGACAGTGTGTGGGACATCTGACTACTTTCCAAGAAAGAGGTGCAAATGATTTACAAATATCGATAAATATGTACAGGAATTGAGGCAGTGGCCAATGACAGCAGGAGGAGTAAAAGCTGCAGAATTATGTATGAGTATACAAATATGTACAACTATCGTACGAATTTGACAACTTGTTAAATCTTGTGAATTATTAAGACTTAGAGACTATGTTTGTACTGATTGGGCTATGGGTTTTGTAAGAAAAGGTTTAAGAAACAACAAATGCTTGAAAAAATGTTTGATTACTGGTTAAAACCAACACACACATACCATTTTGAATATTTGCCTTTGCAGCTGTTCGTCTCCTCTGTTTACTTCTCCTCAAACAAAAGTCTGAAAGACCCTGTTGGTCTTTTCAGCTGAAAAAAAAAAAGAAAATAAAATATCATTATGTATAATAAATAGGGTTATTTAAAGGAAAAATTACAGATTTACCTTACACTTTTTGGATTCTAAATTATTAGGCATTAAAAGCATGGTAAGTGTTGTGGTTACTATGCATTTACAACAAATATTCCTTTAAAACTACCAATAATGTGGAGCATAGTATTGGTATAGCATAGTAAGTTTTGTGGTTACTGTCCTTTAACCATACCTGTCACGGTATCATAGTAAAACTAAGGTTACTGTGGTAAAAGCATTTTGTGTTAATGTCCTTTTACTATACCTGTCAAGGTATCACAGTAAAACTAATGATACTGTGGTAAAAGCATGTTAAGTGTTGTTTTTACTGCGCTTCTACCACAAATACCACTTTGTAACTAATTGTACTACTTTGAACCTGATATGAATATGAATATGATTAAATGATTGAAGGTGTAGGCCTACAGCATGTCATGTGACAGACAGTGTTTAATCACGTTAGTTTAGTAAACTGGTGTTTTGAATAAAAAAGCAATGAAACGCAAAGCCTCCGTGGAGATGACAGATAATGCAGTGACTGAACATGAGAGAGCATTAATCTGATTAATATCACCAAAAACAGAAAAGACATTATAACAAACATTATTTGGACAGCGTATTTACGTCTACTTACCAACATCTGGCACACGTTACCTGATGCCAAATATCGCGATGTGTGTTCGGAATGAGACTTCTTCAGCGCTATTTCCTTTCCTACTGAGAATTCACGTCTGTTACTAGGATTGTTTGAGATGAGCAAAATCTGCGCAGAATCGATCACCGGTGATCAGCGCGAGATGCATGCCGGTTAGAAATGTGTCCGAGAGCGGTCCACCTTGCTCTGATGTCATGCCGACGTATGTCAAAAAACTCTCGCGACCGCAAGGCGCAGGTGTCGGATTCTGCAGTCGCGCGCAGTTGCTCTCCACCGACTGCGCTGATCAAAAGCATGATGGGAAACGACTTGCTGACGACACAGCTTAATGCTTATTGGTTTAAACAACCGTGATGTATTGTTCTCTTTTAAAATGTTTGATTTTAAAACTCGGATATCATGTTTTATGTGTATATGTTATGTGTGAATATTCCCAAATTCTCGGACAGTGCGATCTCTATGGTTATGCAATGTCATTTTATTATATAGGCCTATATAAAAAACACATAGCCTATGTCTGTATAAAAAAAAAAAAAGATTGATAGACACTCATTTGGAATGGAATTAAATAACAAGTACTTTGGGTGTCTTGTTCATTATATTTATTTTCATATAAAAGCAACAGAACTTAAATTACATCCAGTTTATTAGCAACACTGTGCACCAGCGTGAATCCCGTGAATCCCGCGATATCCGCCTTTGATCTCACAGGTGTCTGATCCACTGCGAGAAGAGAGATCTGTCCGTCTTGCCTGCGCTTTTTTCACTCCTCCCCTCACTGCAGCCGCCTACTCTCACCTACATTTCAGGCGAGGCAAGGCGCATCTCAAACAAGCCTATTGACGCCACAGGTTTCCCATTGAAAGCAATGGAGTTCCTAATGCGTCATAGAGTGACGCCAGGGGGCGCCTTTAGCGTCTGTTATGTGACGCCTCGGGCGCTCGACCATGCTTCAGTTATTGACGCCTTGGGAGTGAGAATGGGTTGGTTTGAGGGGTTAGTGTGCGGATGAGGAGGACGGAGGGTCTAGCTAGCCTCCGTTTTGTATGAAAATAGTTTGAATGTCAACAAGAAGTGATGTCGGTCAGGGGATCTGTGGATAATCCGTAATTTGTTTGTAATAATAAAACGAAAATACCGTTTTTCTGTTTTTTTTGTTTCAAAAAGAAAAACCAAATAACCGTTTTTGGCGATCATTTTTATCGTTATTCCTTTTTGAACAAAGAATGAAGAGAGTCTTTGAACTACAGTCAATTCCTTTTTCGTTTATAGACCCCTTTTGCGCCGACGTCACAGTTATGTCACGGCGCTAGCTGGAGGCAAAACAAACGGACAACTGGAGGCGGCCAATACACATGTTTACGCGCCAAATCGCGGGCGCCGCCATTACTCTACACATATGCACTTCATTTTCGCGGGAAGTGGTTTGCACAGCGTCTGCCGGTGTAAACCAAGCGGCAACATTCCAATCTCATAAATGAAGCTTACCCGGAAGTGCGAAAAACTGCAATACATCGAAAATCAGGTCCAAAAGTGAGCAAATGTCCATAGACCCCATGTTAAAATGTCCGTTTTCACAGCATAAATTCATGCTTTTACAGGTTGGTCCCATGGACTTTTATTGTATTTTTCGATAGGTACCGAGTGCCTGACAACTGTGAGGGGGGTGAATTTTTTTCTAACTCGTTAGTTTAGATCGTATTTAGATATAAAATGTATGACAAATAAGGGCGTGGTTAACTTTGATTGACAGCTGATAACGGGCTGCGCAGAGTGAAATTTGACGTCTCGGCCATGATCTGACACAACACATCACACCACCTCTGTATCCTTTCTGAACATTTGTATTGAAATATCGTACATAAAATGGGTTGCTCTGCTATAAACTGCACTAACCGACACTGTAGGAGTAAGTTACTTCGCTCCATTTTTTCCGGTAAGTGACGTTCCACTACTATTTCACGTAACTTAGTTAGCAGTATTTTTATTTAGCAGTAATGTTTGTGGGCAGTGGCACTGCAACAGTTAGCATTAAATCGCCTCAGAGAGAGGTACGATTGAACTGTGTGTGTGTGTGTGTGTGTGTGTGTGTGTGTGTGTGTGTGTGTGTGTGTGTGTGTGTGTGGGGTGTGTGTGTGAGAGAGAGAGATAGACGCAGGCATCATCGAACTGTGTGTGTGTGTGTGTGTGCGTGTGTGAGAGAGAAGCAGGCGTGTGTGTGTGTGTGTTGCGTGTGTTGCGTGTTGCGTCGAACAATGGAAGCATAAAAACATACTCTGTCATTTTGTTCATACAGGACATTCAATCTGCAAAGTGTTTACTTATATTTGTGTACACTCGCAATACAGTAATGTTACAGATAGCTGAGGGCTGCTTGGCTGAAGAGGTGCGTCCACCGGCCGGCTCAGTCTCACACAAAGCCCGCCCTTTTACCGATATATGGATTGACCAGAAGGGGGGCGGGGTTAGGCTTTCCCAAGATTTTCAAAGATGGCGCCGCCCATACCCCCCATAAACAGCTTCAGAACCGTTATTCGGAAAGTCTATGGGTGACGTCACAGACGCTTTGTCCATTTTTTTTACAGTCTATGGTGTAAACACAGCGATTAAGATGCTTAGCGTGGGAACACGTTTCTACTACTCTGACTGGAGATGGCGATGGCGTTACTCTCCCCCACCCGAATTCAGTGCAAAACTGGGAGGATAACATGACGACGTGGCCCAGCATAACGTACAGCAAGATTTGCATGGCAATAGAAAAACAATGGACAATATGAAAGCCTCCGAGGCATATCAATATCTGCACAGCAACAAAGTCGGTTGTGTCATGTCATACAAACATGATCGTTTTGATTATCTGAAAGCAAATGTAGAGCCTAGGCTAATTTAAGTCAAGCCAAGATGTCCGTTGTTTACATAATGCACAATTTACATTATATCTTTATGATGTGCTATATATTAGTGTGCCTGTACTGTTTGATTGAAAATAAAATTTGATGTAATTAGGGCCCAAGCCTTGAAAAGGCGAAGGCCCTATTGTTTTTCTTAGGATTATTTTTAGGGCCCAAGCCTGAAAAGGCGAAGGCTCTATTGTTTTCCTAAGGATTATTATTTATAATTAGGGCCCAAGCTTTGAAAAGGCGAAGGCCCTATTGTTTTCCTAACGATTATTATTTATTATTAGGGCCCAAGCCTTGAAAAGGCGAAGGCCCTATTGTTTTCCTTAGGACTATTAGGGTCCAAGCCTGAAAAGGCGAAGGCCCTATTGTTTTCCTAAGGATTATTAGGGCCCAAGCCTGAAAAGGCGAAGGCCCTATTGTTTTCCTAAGGATTATTATTTAGGATTATTAGGGCCCAAGCCTTGAAAAGGCGAAGGCCCTATTGTTTTCCTTAGGATTATTTATTATTATTATTAGGGCCCAAGCCTTGAAAAGGCGAAGGCCCTATTGTTTTCCTTAGGATTATTTTTTAGGGCCCAAGCCTTGAAAAGGCGAAGGCCCTATTGTTTTCCTTAGGATTATTAGGGCCCAAGCCTTGAAAAGGCGAAGGCCCTATTGTTTTCCTAAGGATTATTTATTAGGGCCCAAGCCTTGAAAAGGTGAAGGCCCTATTGTTTTCCTTAGGATTATTTTTTAGGGCCCAAGCCTTGAAAAGGCGAAGGCCCTATTGTTTTCCTTAGGATTATTAGGGCCCAAGCCTTGAAAAGGCGAAGGCCCTATTGTTTTCCTAAGGATTATTTATTAGGGCCCAAGGCTTGAAAAGGCGAAGGCCCTATTGTTTTCCTTAGGATTATTAGGGCCCAAGCCCTGAAAGGGCGAAGGCCCTATTGTTTTCCTTGGATTATTTATTATTATTATTAGGGCCCAAGCCTTGAAAAGGCGAAGGCCCTATTGTTTTACATTTACCTGACGCTTTTATCCAAAGCGACTTACAATTGCTAAGTTTCAGAGGTCGCACGCCTCTGGAGCAATTAGGGGTTAAGGGTCTTGCTCAGGGACACATTGCCCAAGCCTTGAAAAGGCGAAGGCCCTATTGTTTTCCTTAGGATTATTATTAGGGCCCAAGCCCTAAGGGCGAAGGCCCTATTGTTTTCCTAAGGATTATTAGGGCCCAAGCCCTGAAAGGGCGAAGGCCCTATTGTTTTCCTTAGGATTATTATGGCCCAAGCCCAAAGGGCGAAGGCCCTATTGTTTTCCTTAGGATTATTTATTAGGGCCCAAGCCCGAAAGGGCGAAGGCCCTATTGTTTTCCTTAGGATTATTTATTAGGGCCCAAGCCCAAAGGGCGAAGGCCCTATTGTTTTCCTTAGGATTATTTTTAGGGCCCAAGCCCAAAGGGCGAAGGCCCTATTGTTTTCCTTAGGATTATTAGGGCCCAAGCCCTAAGGGCGAAGGCCCTATTGTTTTCCTAAGGATTATTTATTATTATTAGGGCCCAAGCCCTAAGGGCGAAGGCCCTATTGTTTTCCTAAGGATTATTTATTATTATTATTAGGGCCCAAGCCCTAAGGGCGAAGGCCCTATTGTTTTCCTAAGGATTATTTATTAGGGCCCAAGCCCTAAGGGCGAAGGCCCTATTGTTTTCCTAAGGATTATTTATTAGGGCCCAAGCCCTAAGGGCGAAGGCCCTATTGTTTTCCTAAGGATTATTAGGGCCCAAGCCCAAAGGGCGAAGGCCCTATTGTTTTCCTTAGGATTATTTATTATTAGGGCCCAAGCCCAAAGGGCGAAGGCCCTATTGTTTTCCTAAGGATTATTTATTATTATTATTATTATTATTATTATTATTTTTCTTTACCTTTTGGACACTTTTGGAGGCCTTAACATGCTCAAAAACTCCTGAAAATTTGCACACATGTCAGAACCCGCGGCCATCAGGGCCGGGCTGAAGATGGTACCCGGGCGTGGCAGGGGGGCTCGACAGCGCCCCCTGGAACGGGGTCCGAAAACATGGTCCATAAATCAAACACGCTTGCATGTAATAATATGAAACTCGGTACACATGTAGATCTCATCGTTTCATATCTACTTCGCACTCTAACTTTTTACCCCAGCCCAACAGGAAGTCGGCTATTTAGGCTTGTTTGGAAAACGCATGCAAAGGAATGTGAAACACTCCTCCTAGAGAATTCAAACACACGGCACGAAACTCGGTCAGCGTGAAGTCAAGACACTGAGGATGAAAAATTGCCAGGGGATTTTTGATATCTCGAACGGTTTGGCCGTGGCGAGGAAACGAAATTATGGCGAGAAACGTGAAACAGGAAGTGTGTTATAACTACTGCATACATTAACTAATCTTGATGAAACTTCAGCACTGTGTTCGTTGTAAGAGCCCGATCACATGGATGTGACTATTGTGAGTCAAAGTTATAGCGCCACCAACTGGCAGCAGGAAGTGTGTCACTTCCAAAATGCTTTTAAATCACCCTCTTATTTTTACCCGATTTGCTTCAAACTTCATGTGCATAATGTAGACACATGCCAGATGTAGACCTGTGAAAGGATTATTGATATCTTAGACACTGTTGCCATGGCAATGCATCAAACATTAATATTCCTTTTTTTAAGCTTTTTCATGCTTTTTTATGCTTTCGGGCACTTTTGGGGTTCTTAACGTGCTCGAAAACTCTTGAAACTTTGCACACAGGACAAAACCCGCGGCCATCAGGGCCAGGCTGAAGCTGGTACCCGGGCGTGGCAGGGGGGCTCGACAGCGCCCCCTTGAACGGGTCCGACAATTTGGTCCATATATCCAACACGCTTGACCCTATTTGCTTCAAACTTGATGTGTATAATGTAGACACAAGCCAGATGTAGACCTGTGAAAGGATTGTTGATATCTTAGATGCTGTTGCCGTGACAACGCATCAAACTTTAATATTCTTTTTGGATACTTTTGAGATTCTTAGCGCACTTTTGGGGCCCTTAACATGCTCAAAAACTCTTGAAACTTTGCACACGGGTCAGAAACCGCGGCCATCAGGGCCGGGCTGAAGCTGGTACCCGGGCGTGGCAGGGGGGCTCGACAGCGCCCCCTGGAACGGGGTCCGAAAACTTGGTCCATAAATCAAACAGGCTTTACCCGATTTGCTTCAAACTTGATGTGTATAATGTAGACACACGCCAGATGTAGACCTGTGAAAGGATTGTTGATATCTTAGATGCTGTTGCCGTGACAACGCATCAAACTTTAATATTCTTTTTGGATACTTTTGAGATTCTTAGCGCACTTTTGGGGCCCTTAACATGCTCAAAAACTCTTGAAACTTTGCACACGGGTCAGAAAACGCGGCCATCAGGGCCGGGCTGAAGCTGGTACCCGGGCGTGGCAGGGGGGCTCGACAGCGCCCCCTGGAACGGGGTCCGAAAACTTAGTCCATAAATCAAACACGCTTGCATGTAATAATATGAAACTCGCTACACATATAGATCTCATCGGTTCATATATCCTTTGTACTTTTACTTTTTACCCCAGCCCAACAGGAAGTCGGCTATTATCGTTTGTTTGGAAGCGTATGCCCCTGGAATTCGATATACTAATCCTAGAGAATTCAACCAATCGCCACGAAACTCGGTGTGCACGAAGTCAAGACATTGAGGATGAAAAATTGCCAGGGGATTTTTGATATCTCGAACGGTTTGGCCGTGGCGAGGAAACGAATTTATGGCGAATAATGGAAACAGGAAGTGTGTTATAACTTCAGCATACATTAACTGATCTTGATGAAACTTCAGCAGTGTGTTCGCTGTAAGAGTCCGATCACATGGATGTGACTATTGTGAGTCAAAGTTATAGCGCCACCAACTGGCAGCAGGAAGTGTGTCACTTCCTAAAGGCTTTGAAATCACCCTCTTATTTTTACCCGATTTGCTTCAAACTTCATCTGTATAATGTAAATACACTGCAGATGAAGACCTGTGAAGGGATTCTTGATATCTTTGAAACTGTTGCAGTGGCAACGCATCAAACTTTAATATTCTTGTTTGATGCTTTTGATGCTCTGAGTCAATATGGCAAGCCGTTTTAACATTTAATCATTTTAACCTACTAGTCTCTTTTTTCATGCTACTAGTACTTATTTTTTAGATACTAGTATCTATTCCATTAAGTAATATTACTTATTCATTAGCGACTAGTGCTTATTCTTTAGTACTAGTGCCTATTCCTTAGATAGTAGTGCTTATTCTTTAGATATTCTTTTGAATACGTATTAGTAGCTAATGAATAAGTACTGGTATCTATTTAATAGGTACTAGTATGTAATGACTTAGAACTAGTATTTATTGAATAAATACTAGTATCTATTAATAGGTACTATTATCTAAAATGTCATTTTCTCTCTCTCTCTCTCTGAGCCAATATGGCAAGCCGTTTTAACATTTAATCATTTTAACATACTAGTCTCTATTTTCATGCTACTAGTACTTATTTTTTAGATATTAGTATCTATTCCATTAAGTACTAGTACTTATTCATTAGCGACTAATGCTTATTCTGTTTAGAATATTCAAAGTGCTTATTCAATTTGTATGCTTATTTATATTTTCAGAGCAGAAAATCAGATTTTTCTGCTTATTCAATATTGCATCTAAAAAGTGACTTGACGTGTGTGTGTGTGTGTGTGTGTGTGTGTGTGTGTGTGTGTGTGTGTGTGTGTGTGTGTGTGTGTGTGTGTGTGTGTGTGTTTGTGTGTGTGTGTGTGTGTGTGTGTTTGAGAGAGAGATTGTGTCTGTTACAGTGACAAGAGTTTTTAAGCCTTGTCTTTTTGGATATATGTATATTTTTTATAAAAAAAAAAATGTGCATACAACCCATGTATTTTTAATGTATAGTTTGCTTTAAATTAAATTAAGATTGTATGTTTGGTAATTGAACCTAAATAAATGTAAAATGAATGTGCTATATTTCAGATCAATATATTTGTTTTCCTTCATTTTAATCAACACTAACTTTATTCTCATCTGAATTATAAATAACTTATTTCTGTATAAAATAAAAAATCCCGAATAATCCAGACCAACCAGAGCACACTATTTCTACAACATCATCAGTGCTGAAGCGGGACTACCAGAGCCGTTCGGCAGATAGCGAGCAGATATTTTGTGTCACGTCGTGCACAATAACCCTAAAGGCACCAGGGTTGCGGTGCCACCGGCTTGGGCCCGTAATCGCTGCTCGCAGCTATATTTATTATTATTCTTCTTCTTCTAATTATTTTTTTACTACCTTTTGGACACTTTTGGAGGCCTTAACATGCTCAAAAACTCCTGAAACTTTGCACACATGTCAGAACCCGCGGCCATCAGGGCCGGGCTGAAGATGGTACCCGGGCGTGGCAGGGAGGCTCGACAGCGCCCCCTGGAACGGGGTCCGAAAACATGGTCCATAAATCAAACACGCTTGCATGTAATAATATGAAACTCGGTACACATGTAGATCTCATCGTTTCATATATACTTCGCACTCTAACTTTTTACCCCAGCCCAACAGGAAGTCGGCTATTAAGGGTTGTTTGGAAAACGCATGCAATGGAATGTGAAACACTCCTCCTAGAGAATTCAAACACACGGCACGAAACTCAGTGTGCATGAAGTCAAGACACTGAGGATGAAAAATTGCCAGGGGATTTTTGATATCTCGAACGGTTTGGCCGTGGCGAGGAAACGAAATTATGGCGAGAAACGTGAAACAGGAAGTGTGTTATAACTACTGCATACATTAACTAATCTTGATGAAACTTCAGCAGTGTGTTCGTTGTAAGAGCCCGATCACATGGATGTGACTATTGTGAGTCAAAGTTATAGCGCCACCAACTGGCAGCAGGAAGTGTGTCACTTTCAAAATGCTTTTAAATCACCCTCTTATTTTTACCCGATTT
The DNA here is from genome assembly GCA_036326025.1 of Chrosomus eos. Lineage (NCBI taxonomy): Eukaryota > Metazoa > Chordata > Actinopteri > Cypriniformes > Leuciscidae > Chrosomus > Chrosomus eos. The sequence goes on from JAZAVI010000008.1 coordinate 233,870, forward strand.
GCTTCAAACTTCATGTGCATAATGTAGACACATGCCAGATGTAGACCTGTGAAAGGATTATTGATATCTTAGACACTGTTGCCATGGCAATGCATCAAACATTAATATTCCTTTTTTTAAGCTTTTTCATGCTTTTTTATGCTTTCGGGCACTTTTGGGGTTCTTAACGTGCTCGAAAACTCTTGAAACTTTGCACACAGAACAAAACCCGCGGCCATCAGGGCCGGGCTGAAGCTGGTACCCGGGCGTGGCAGGGGGGCTCGACAGCGCCCCCTTGAACAGGTCCGACAATTTGGTCCATATATCCAACACGCTTTACCCGATTTGCTTCAAACTTGATGTGTATAATGTAGACACAAGCCAGATGTAGACCTGTGAAAGGATTGTTGATATCTTAGATGCTGTTGCCGTGACAACGCATCAAACTTTAATATTCTTTTTGGATACTTTTGAGATTCTTAGCGCACTTTTGGGGCCCTTAACATGCTCAAAAACTCTTGAAACTTTGCACACGGGTCAGAAACCGCGGCCATCAGGGCCGGGCTGAAGCTGGTTCCCGGGCGTGGCAGGGGGGCTCGACAGCGCCCCCTGGAACGGGGTCCGAAAACTTGGTCCATAAATCAAACAGGCTTTACCCGATTTGCTTCAAACTTGATGTGTATAATGTAGACACACGCCAGATGTAGACCTGTGAAAGGATTGTTGATATCTTAGATGCTGTTGCCGTGACAATGCATCAAACTTTAATATTCTTTTTGGATACTTTTGAGACTCTCAGCGCACCTTTGGGGCCCTTAACGTGCTCAAAAACTCTTGAATCTTTGCACACGGGTCAGAACCCGCGGCCATCAGGGCCGGGCTGAAGCTGGTACCCGGGCGTGGCAGGGGGGCTCGACAGCGCCCCCTGGAACGGGGTCCGAAAACTTGGTCCATAAATCAAACACGCTTGCATGTAATAATATGAAACTTGGTACACATATAGATCTCATCGATTCATATATCCTTTGTACTTTTACTTTTTACCCCAGCCCAACAGGAAGTCGGCTATTATGGTTTGTTTGAAAGCGTATGCCCCTGGAATTCGATATACTACTCCTAGAGAATTCAACCAATCGCCACGAAACTCAGTCAGCATGAAGTCAAGACATTGAGGATGAAAAATTGCCAGGGGATTTTTGATATCTTGAACGGTTTGGCCGTGGCAAGGAAACAAATTTATGGCGAATAATGGAAACAAGAAGTGTGTTATAACTTCTGCATACATTAACTGATCTTGATGAAACTTCAGCAGTGTGTTCGGTGTAAGTGTCCGATCACATGGATGTGACTATTGTGAGTCAAAGTTATAGCGCCACCAACTGGCAGCAGGAAGTGTGTCACTTCCTAAATGCTTTGAAATCACCCTCTTATTTTTACCCAATTTGCTTCAAACTTTATGTGTATAATGTAAACACACGGCAGATGTAGACCTGAGAAAGGATTATTGATATCTTAGATACTGTTGCCGTGGCAACGCATCAAACTTTAATATTCTTGTTTGATGCTTTTGATGCTCTGAGCCAATATGGCAAGCCGTTTTTAACATTTAATCATTTTAACCTACTAGTCTCTATTTTCATGCTACTAGTACTTATTTTTTAGATACTAGTATCTATTCCATTAAGTACTAGTACTTATTCATTAGCGACTAGTGCTTATTCTTTAGATACTAGTGCTTATTCTTTAGATATTCTTTTGAATACGTATTAGTAGCTAATGAATAAGTACTAGTATCTTTTAATAGTTACTATTATCTAAAATGTCATTTTCTCTCTCTCTCTCTCTCTCTGAGCCAAAATGGCAAGCCGTTTTAACATTTAATCATTTTAACATACTAGTCTCTATTTTCATGCTACTTGTACTTATTTTTTAGATATTAGTATCTATTCCATTAAGTACTAGTACTTATTCATTAGCGACTAGTGCTTATTCTGTGTAGAATATGCAAAGTGCTTATTCAATTTGTATGCTTATTTATATTTTCAGAGCAGAAAATCCGATTTTTCTGCTTATTCAATATTGCATCTAAAATGTAAGTGACTTGACGTGTGTGTGTGTGTGTGTGTGTGTGTGTGTGTGTGTGTGTGTGTGTGTGGTGTGTGTGTGTGTGTGTGTGTGTGTGTGTGTGTGAGAGAGAGAGAGAGAGAGAGAGAGAGAGATTGTGTCTGTTACAGTGACAAGAGTTTTTAAGCCTTGTCTTTTTGGATATATATATTTTTTTATTAAAAAAAATGTGCATACAACCCATGTATTTTAAATGTATTGTTTGCTTTAAATTAAATTAAGATTGTATATTTGGTAATTGAACCTAAATAAATGTAAAATGAATGTGCTATATTTCAGATCAATATATTTGTTTTCCTTCATTTTAATCAACACTAACTTTATTCTCATCTGAATTATAAATAACTTATTTCTGTATAAAATAATAAATCCTGAATAATCCAGACCAACCAGAGCACACTATTTCTACAACATCATCAGTGCTTAAGTGGGACTACCAGAGCCGTTCGGCAGATAGCGAGCAGATATTTTGTCACGTCGTGCACAATAACCCTAAAGGGACCAGGGTGGCGGTGCCACCGGCTTTATATATATACATATATATAAATATAGCTGCGAGCAGCGATGAAGGGCCAAAGCCGGCGGTACCGCCACCCTGGTGCACCAGGGTTGCGGTGCCACCGGCTTGGGCCCGTAATCGCTGCTCGCAGCTATATTTATTATTATTCTTCTTCTTCTAATTATTTTTTTACTACCTTTTGGACACTTTTGGAGGCCTTAACATGCTCAAAAACTCCTGAAACTTTGCACACGTGTCAGAACCCGCGGCCATCAGGGCCGGGCTGAAGATGGTACCCGGGCGTGGCAGGGGGGCTCGACAGCGCCCCCTGGAACGGGGTCCGAAAACATGGTCCATAAATCAAACACGCTTGCATGTAATAATATGAAACTCGGTACACATGTAGATCTCATCGTTTCATATATACTTCGCACTCTAACTTTTTACCCCAGCCCAACAGGAAGTCGGCTATTAAGGGTTGTTTGGAAAACGCATGCAATGGAATGTGAAACACTCCTCCTAGAGAATTCAAACACACGGCACGAAACTCGGTGTGCATGAAGTCAAGACACTGAGGATGAAAAATTGCCAGGGGATTTTTGATATCTCGAACGGTTTGGCCGTGGCGAGGAAACGAAATTATGGCGAGAAACGTGAAACAGGAAGTGTGTTATAACTACTGCATACATTAACTAATATTGATGAAACTTCAGCAGTGTGTTCGTTGTAAGAGCCCGATCACATGGATGTGACTATTGTGAGTCAAAGTTATAGCGCCACCAACTGGCAGCAGGAAGTGTGTCACTTTCAAAATGCTTTTAAATCACCCTCTTATTTTTACCCGATTTGCTTCAAACTTCATGTGCATAATGTAGACACATGCCAGATGTAGACCTGTGAAAGGATTATTGATATCTTAGACACTGTTGCCATGGCAATGCATCAAACATTAATATTCCTTTTTTTAAGCTTTTTCATGCTTTTTTATGCTTTCGGGCACTTTTGGGGTTCTTAACGTGCTCGAAAACTCTTGAAACTTTGCACACAGGACAAAACCCGCGGCCGTCAGGGCCGGGCTGAAGCTGGTACCCGGGCGTGGCAGGGGGGCTCGACAGCGCCCCCTTGAACGGGTCCGACAATTTGGTCCATATATCCAACACGCTTTACCCGATTTGCTTCAAACTTGATGTGTATAATGTAGACACATGCCAGATGTAGACCTGTGAAAGGATTGTTGATATCTTAGATGCTGTTGCCGTGACAACGCATCAAACTTTAATATTCTTTTTGGATACTTTTGAGATTCTTAGCGCACTTTTGGGGCCCTAAACATGCTCAAAAACTCTTGAAACTTTGCACACGGGTCAGAAACCGCGGCCATCAGGCCCGGGCTGAAGCTGGTACCCGGGCGTGGCAGGGGGGCTCGACAGCGCCCCCTGGAACGGGGTCCGAAAACTTGGTCCATAAATCAAACAGGCTTTACCCGATTTGCTTCAAACTTGATGTGTATAATGTAGACACACGCCAGATGTAGACCTGTGAAAGGATTGTTGATATCTTAGATGCTGTTGCCGTGACAATGCATCAAACTTTAATATTCTTTTTGGATACTTTTGAGACTCTCAGCGCACCTTTGGGGCCCTTAACATGCTCAAAAACTCTTGAATCTTTGCACACGGGTCAGAACCCGCGGCCATCAGGGCCGGGCTGAAGCTGGTACCCGGGCGTGGCAGGGGGGCTCGACAGCGCCCCCTGGAACGGGGTCCGAAAACTTGGTCCATAAATCAAACACGCTTGCATGTAATAATATGAAACTTGGTACACATATAGATCTCATCGATTCATATATCCTTTGTACTTTTACTTTTTACCCCAGCCCAACAGGAAGTCGGCTATTATGGTTTGTTTGAAAGCGTATGCCCCTGGAATTCGATATACTACTCGTAGAGAATTCAACCAATCGCCACGAAACTCAGTCAGCATGAAGTCAAGACATTGAGAATGAAAAATTGCCAGGGGATTTTTGATATCTCGAACGGTTTGGCAGTGGCGAGGAAACGAATTTATGGCGAAAAATGGAAACAGGAAGTGTGTTATAACTTCTGCATACATTAACTGATCTTGATGAAACTTCAGCAGTAGGGATGGGCACAATTAATCGACGATCGATTATTGATCGTTAAGAATTTCGTCGATCACGTTAATTTGTTATCGATTATCATTAAACTAATGCTGCTGCGCAGTGTGAGTGGAAAGTGGCTGGTCAAGTTAGCGCGGAGGTTCCTGTGCATCCCGGCAACGTCAGTCCCCTCAGAGCGGGTGTTTTCAGCGGCTGGACTGAAGCCTTGTTTACACTCGACGCGTCCGCCCGAGCGCGAAGGTGAGCGCAGCAAAAAATATGTCATTGTGGTGTTCGGTGTTTCAGAGGAGAGCACGTCGAGTATAAACGCCTCGCCCGTTTGGGGAGGTGCGCGAGCACTCTGCGGAGACTCGCGCTGAAGAGCCAGGCGAAAATGTTAACAAGGCTTGACGGTCACCAGGTTGCGGTCGCGTCTGACCCCAGATCATCAACATGCTTTCTCAACAAAAATCAGTAGACTGGTGTAGAAGTTATATGTGAGTTACTAGTTATTTTTTATGAGGCTTTGTTTAGTAGCCTAGGCTAATTGATTGTTAGGTAGGCTAATCTCTCTCACCCTTTCTCGACTCCGTGCCTTGGATAGTTTTGAGTTACATTTTGACAAAACCTGTCAGATTATTATGTTTTTGGTTAAATTATTGTTTAACATGATTTTTTTTATTATTTATTATTTTGGAACAAACGAGGGTCTCTGTTTAAGAACGCCAACTCGCAGCTGCAGGTTCCGTTGCCTTAGAGCACCGCAGCATTTATTTATACATCAAGTTTAGCCTAACCGAACGTCCAGTTTAACTGCCACAAGTTGATCATCTTGTAATAAAGATCTAATCGAGGAAAAACACGCTGTATTTTTGTATTTTCATTGCATTTTTAGGCTAATTTATAAAAAGTTAAATAAATAATGAATTTGAAAATAAAAATATTAATGATTAATCGATAGTCGATCGTTAATTCTCCCGACGATCGACTAAGAAAATTTAATCGAATGCCCATCCCTATTCAGCAGTGTGTTCGCTGTAAGAGTCCGATCACATGGATGTGACTATTGTGAGTCAAAGTTATAGCGCCACCAACTGGCAGCAGGAAGTGTGTCACTTCCTAAAGGCTTTGAAATCACCCTCTTATTTTTACCCGATTTGCTTCAAACTTCATCTGTATAATGTAAATACACTGCAGATGAAGACCTGTGAAGGGATTCTTGATATCTTTGAAACTGTTGCTGTGGCAACGCATCAAACTTTAATATTCTTGTTTGATGCTTTTGATGCTCTGAGTCAATATGGCAAGGCGTTTTAACATTTAATCATTTTAACCTACTAGTCTCTTTTTTTATCTATTCCATTAAGTAATAGTACTTATTCATTAGCGACTAGTGCTTATTCTTTAGTACTAGTGCCTATTCTTTAGATAGTAGTGCTTATTCTTTAGATATTCTTTTGAATACGTATTAGTAGCTAATGAATAAGTACTGGTATCTATTTAATAGGTACTAGTATGTAATGACTTAGAACTAGTATTTATTGAATAAATACTAGTATCTATTAATAGGTACTATTATCTAAAATGTCATTTTCTCTCTCTCTCTCTCTCTCTGAGCCAATATGGCAAGCCGTTTTAACATTTAATCATTTTAACATACTAGTCTCTATTTTCATGCTACTAGTACTTATTTTTTAGATATTAGTATCTATTCCATTAAGTACTAGTACTTATTCATTAGCGACTAATGCTTATTCTGTTTAGAATATTCAAAGTGCTTATTCAATTTGTATGCTTATTTATATTTTCAGAGCAGAAAATCCGATTTTTCTGCTTATTCAATATTGCATCTAAAATGTGACTTGACGTGTGTGTGTGTGTGTGTGTGTGTGTGTGTGTGTGTGTGTGTGTGTGTGTGTGTGTGTGTGTGTGTGTGTGTGTGTGTGTGTGTGTGTGTGTGTGTGTGTGTGTGTGTGTGTGAGAGAGAGATTGTGTCTGTTACAGTGACAAGAGTTTTTAAGCCTTGTCTTTTTGGATATATATATATATTTTTTATTAAAAAAAAATTTGCATACAACCCATGTATTTTTAATGTATAGTTTGCTTTAAATTAAATTAAGATTGTATGTTTGGTAATTGAACCTAAATAAATGTAAAATGAATGTGCTATATTTCAGATCAATATATTTGTTTTCCTTCATTTTAATCAACACTAACTTTATTCTCATCTGAATTATAAATAACTTATTTCTGTATAAAATAAAAAATCCCGAATAATCCAGACCAACCAGAGCACACTATTTCTACAACATCATCAGTGCTGAAGCGGGACTACCAGAGCCGTTCGGCAGATAGCGAGCAGATATTTTGTGTCACGTCGTGCACAATAACCCTAAAGGCACCAGGGTGGCGATGCCACCGGCTTTATATATATATATATATATATATATATATATATATATATATAAAAATAAATATAGCTGCGAGCAGCGATGAAGGGCCAAAGCCGGCGGTACCGCCACCCTGGTGCACCAGGGTTGCGGTGCCACTGGCTTGGGCCCGTAATCGCTGCTCGCAGCTATATTTTATTATTATTATTCCTCTAATTATTTTTTTACTACCTTTTGGACAATTTTGGAGGCCTTAACATGCTCAAAAACTCCTGAAACTTTGCACACATGTCAGAACCTGCGGCCATCAGGGCCGGGCTGAAGATGGTACCCGGGCGTGGCAGGGGGGCTCGACAGCGCCCCCTGGAACGGGGTCCGAAAACATGGTCCATAAATCAAACACGCTTGCATGTAATAATATGAAACTCGGTACACATGTAGATCTCATCGTTTCATATATACTTCGCACTCTAACTTTTTACCCCAGCCCAACAGGAAGTCGGCTATTTAGGCTTGTTTGGAAAACGCATGCAATGGAATGTGAAGTACTCCTCCTAGAGAATTCAAACACACGGCACGAAACTCGGTCAGCGTGAAGTCAAGACATTGAGGATGAAAGTTTGCGAGGGGATTTTTGATATCTCGAACGGTTTGGCCGTGGCGAGGAAACGAAATTATGGCGAGAAACGTGAAACGGGAAGTGTGTTATAACTTCAGCATACATTAACTGATCTTGATGAAACTTCTGCAGTGTGTTCGTTGTCAGAGCCCGATCACATGGATGTGACTATTGTGAGTCAAAGTTATAGCGCCACCAACTGGCAGCAGGAAGTGTGTCACTTCCAAAATGCTTTGAAATCACCCTCTTATTTTTACCCGATTTGCTTCAAACTTTATGTGTATAATGTAGACATACGGCAGATGTAGACCTGATAAAGGATTATTGATATCTTAGATACTGTTGCCGTGACAACGCATCAAACTTTAATATTATTTTTGGATGCTTTTGAGACTCTCAGCGCACTTTTGGGGCCCTTAACGTGATCAAAAACTCTTGAAACTTTGCACACGGGTCAGAACACGTGGCCATCAGGGCCGGGCTGAAGCTGGTATCCGGGCGTGGCAGGGGGGCTCGACAGCGCCCCCTGGAACGGGGTCAAAAATATTGGTCCATAAATCAAACACGCTTGCATGTAATAATATGAAACTCGGTACACATATAGATCTCATCGGTTCATATATCCTTTGTACTTTTACTTTTTACCCCAGCCCAACAGGAAGTCGGCTATTTTGGTCTGAATGTGGATGTTTTGCAAACCAGCTTCTACATTTTTACTCACTCCTCTTAAGTGGTTTATTTTATTCCCACCAAACTTTTTCAAAATGATGAAAATACATTAAAGATGCTAAATTGTGAACGGATATTGAATATCTCAAATGGTTTTGCTATGGTGAGGGATTAAAGTAATGTCAAAAAGAATCAGGAAACGTCTCATATCTTTTTAAAATGTAATTATACACCATTTAGTTTTATATAAAATTATACAAATATTAGAACCAAACCCATTTTAATCTTTTTTTTCAATTCAAGAAGTATGAAAAAGTTTAAAACAGGCTATTTAGTGCTATCTGGTCAACAAAAAATCATTCATAGGGCTATACTGCCCTCTTGTGTCCAAAATGGTATCATCATAGTACATAAAACTATTTTATCAGGTATGCCTATTGTATTTATATATAAATATATTAGGTATGTAGCTGTGAGGATATTTTCTGACCACTTAACCGACGTGTGACACCAGCAAGGGCTTTTAAATCACTAATATAAAAGTGAAAGTAAGTACGGATGTCTGCACAGACATTATGGTGGCGCTCGCAGTGCGCTCGAATGAATTCCTATGAACAGGGTTTCCGCGGGGTCATAAAAAGTCATAAAACGTCTTAAATTTAATAATAAGAATTTTAGGTCATAAAAAGTCATAAAAACGTCCGGCTTTTCCATACAAGGTCATAAATTACATTTAGCCACGTCTTAAATTTATATGCTCATTCATTCATTCATTATCGCGATATAATTTTTTCTCTATAAAACGATATCAAGAGTTCTATAAATGTTAGATCATGTTTATGCTCCAAAAGCGGAACGAAACTCATTTGAACCGCGCGCGCCTCACGGACTGTTTATCCGCTCGGCTCAAAGTCCAAACGGCAGCGCAGCGCAGCGCGAGCTTACTAGAGCAGAAGCGTTATTTTACTGTCTATGGTTAACTCTGATCAGTCTCGATCACGAGATCCAGTGAGAAGCACTTGAATTCAGCGAAGAACACAAATGTCTCAGTGATTTAAACCAGTTTAAAGGCAGATGAAACAGCGCTGAGGAACAGGAGAAACACTGTGCGCAACTATACAGTCAGAAAGATTTTCCATCTACAAGTTCCCATCATTTACCATGGTTTTACTGTAACGTTAGCCTAGTAATATGAACTGCACCATGAAATGTGGGATATACATATTGAATTGTATTATATTATTAATGTAGACAATGTATTAAAGGACTAATGGAATATAATTACAGTATTTATGTATTTAGGCTATAGCCTACTGTTTTTCATACATTTCATAAAGATACATGCCATCAAAGTCAGGCAACACAAACCTCTTTCAAGACTTGAAACAATATCCCCCATTAGCACATGCAGAAACTAAGAAATTAATTTTGAAATAAAGATATTATTTTTGTTAAGGAAAAATTACAAATGATTGAATGTTATACCTCAGATTTGTGAAATGTTCTCCTGTTTGGCAAGTGTTTGTCATGATACAGTATGTTCTGACAGTAAAGAGTAGTTTAAAACCACAATTAACGCTCTGGTTTCTACAACTTTCAGTTAGAAACAAAAATCTGCCTTTAAAGTTGAAAGAAAATATTGCTTGAATTTATTTTAAACAAACTTGTGCTATATTTTAGATCAATATATTTGTTTTCCTTAAAATTAATCTCATCTGAATTACAAATAATTTATTTCTGTATAAAATAATACTATATGACTAAAAACGCATTTGATGTTTCTTTTCTTTTTTAATCAATGACTTAAAAAGAAACAGATTAGTGCTCTGTTTGAGGTCAAGAAATTAAAACCAGTGCAATATGATGAATGTTTAAAAGATGACACCGACAGACTGTTTTAAACAGGTTGGATAAATATTTCTTGGTTTTAAACAGTGTACGTGTGTGTGTGTGTGTGTGTGTGTGTGTGTGTGTGTGTGTGTGTGTGTGTGTGTGTGTGTGTGTGTGTGTGTGTGTGTGTGTGTGTGTGTGTGTGTGTGTGTGTGTGTGTGTGTGTGTGTGTGGTGTGTGAGTGTCTGTTACAGTGACAAGAGTTTAACCCTTTAAGGCCTTGTCTTTTTGGATATATATCTTTTTTTTATTAAAAAGAAAATGTTCATACAACCCATATATTTTAAATGTATGCTTTAAATTAAATTAAGATTGTATGTTTGGTAATTGAACCTAAATAAATTTAAAATGAATGTGCTATATTTCAGATGAATATATTTGTTTTCCTTCATTTTAATCAACACTAACTTTATTCTCATCTGAATTATAAATAACTTATTTTTGTATAAAATAAAAAATCCCGAATAATCCAGACCAACCAGAGCACACTATTTCTACAACATCATCAGTGCTGAAGCGGGACTACCAGAGCCGTTCGGCAGATAGCGAGCAGATATTTTGTGTCACGTCGTGCACAATAACCCTAAAGGCACCAGGGTGGCGGTGCCACCGGCTTTATATATAATATATATATATATATATATATATATATATATATATATATATATATATATATATATATATATATATAAATATAGCTGCGAGCAGCGATGAAGGGCCAAAGCCGGCGGTACCGCCACCCTGGTGCACCAGGGTTGCGGTGCCACCGGCTTGGGCCCGTAATCGCTGCTCGCAGCTATATTTATATATATATATATATATATATATATATATATATATATATATATATATATATATATTTAGGGCCCAAGCCCTAAGGGCGAAGGCCCTATTGATTTCCTAAGGATTATTTATTATTCTTCTTCTAATTATTTTTTTACTACCTTTTGGACACTTTTGGAGGCCTTAACATGCTCAAAAACTCCTGAAACTTTGCACACATGTCAGAACCCCGGCCATCAGGGCCGGGCTGAAGATGGTACCCGGGCGTGGCAGGGGGGCTCGACAGCGCCCCCTGGAACGGGGTCCGAAAACATGGTCCATAAATCAAACACGCTTGCATGTAATAATATGAAACTCGGTACACATGTAGATCTCATCGTTTCATATATACTTCGCACTCTAACTTTTTACCCCAGCCCAACAGGAAGTCGGCTATTTAGGCTTGTTTGGAAAACGCATGCAATGGAATGTGAAGTACTCCTCCTAGAGAATTCAAACACACGGCACGAAACTCGGTCAGCGTGAAGTCAAGACATTGAGGATGAAAGTTTGCGAGGGGATTTTTGATATCTCGAACGGTTTGGCCGTGGCGAGGAAACGAAATTATGGCGAGAAACGTGAAACATGAAGTGTGTTATAACTACTGCATACATTAACTAATCTTGATGAAACTTCAGCAGTGTGTTCGTTGTAAGAGCTCGATCACATGGATGTGACTATTGTGAGTCAAAGTTATAGCGCCACCAACTGGCAGCAGGAAGTGTGTCACTTTCAAAATGCTTTTAAATCACCCTCTTATTTTTACCCGGTTTGCTTCAAACTTCATGTGCATAATGTAGACACACGCCAGATGTAGACCTGTGAAAGGATTATTGATATCTTAGACACTGTTGCCATGGCAATGCATCAAACATTAATATTCCTTTTTTTAAGCTTTTTCATGCTTTATTATGCTTTCGGGCACTTTTGGGGTTCTTAACGTGCTCGAAAACTCTTGAAACTTTGCACACGGGACAAAACCCGCGGCCATCAGGGCCGGGCTGAAGCTGGTACCCGGGCGTGGCAGGGGGGCTCGACAGCGCCCCCTTGAACGGGTCCGACAATTTGGTCCATATATCCAACACGCTTTACCCGATTTGCTTCAAACTTGATGTGTATAATGTAGACACATGCCAGATGTAGACCTGTGAAAGGATTGTTGATATCTTAGATGCTGTTGCCGTGACAACGCATCAAACTTTAATATTCTTTTTGGATACTTTTGAGATTCTTAGCGCACTTTTGGGGCCCTTAACATGCTCAAAAACTCTTGAAACTTTGCACACGGTTCAGAACCCGCGGCCATCAGGGCCGGGCTGAAGCTGGTACCCGGGCGTGGCAGGGGGGCTCGACAGCGCCCCCCTGGAACGGGGTCCGAAAACTTGGTCCATAAATCAAACAGGCTTTACCCGATTTGCTTCAAACTTGATGTGTATAATGTAGACACACGCCAGATGTAGACCTGTGAAAGGATTGTTGATATCTTAGATGCTGTTGCCGTGACAATGCATCAAACTTTAATATTCTTTTTGGATACTTTTGAGACTCTCAGCGCACCTTTGGGGCCCTTAACGTGCTCAAAAACTCTTGAATCTTTGCACACGGGTCAGAAACCGCGGCCATCAGGGCCGGGCTGAAGCTGGTACCCGGGCGTGGCAGGGGGGCTCGACAGCGCCCCCTGGAACGGGGTCCGAAAACTTGGTCCATAAATCAAACACGCTTGCATGTAATAATATGAAACTTGGTACACATATAGATCTCATCGATTCATATATCCTTTGTACTTTTACTTTTTACCCCAGCCCAACAGGAAGTCGGCTATTATGGTTTGTTTGAAAGCGTATGCCCCTGGAATTCGATATACTACTCCTAGAGAATTCAACCAATCGCCACGAAACTCAGTCAGCATGAAGTCAAGACATTGAGGATGACAAATTGCCAGGGGATTTTTGATATCTCGAACGGTTTGGCCGTGGCGAGGAAACGAATTTATGGCGAATAATGGAAACAGGAAGTGTGTTATAACTTCTGCATACATTAACTGATCTTGATGAAACTTCAGCAGTGTGTTCGCTGTAAGAGCCCGATCACATGGATGTGACTATTGTGAGTCAAAGTTATAGCGCCACCAACTGGCAGCAGGAAGTGTGTCACTTTCAAAATGCTGTGAAATCACCCTCTTATTTTTACCCGATTTGCTTCAAACTTCATCTGTATAATGTAAATACACGGCAGATGAAGACCTGTGAATGGATTCTTGATATCTTTGAAACTGTTGCTGTGGCAATCCATCAAACTTTAATATTCTTTTTGGATGCTTTTGAGACTCTTAGCATGCCTGAAATTGCTTAAAATTGCATGAAACTCGACAGACAGATCACATTTATTAGCCAGGTGACATGTGCATAGTTTCAGAAACGGGCGTGGTGCAGGGACTCAGTAGCGCCACCTTTTGACAAAAGTGGGGGGGTTAGTTTCATCTAGAGTTACAAAAATCTGTATTTATATAGTTCTCCTCCAGCCAGACAACTTTCTAATTTACAGTCATTAGCAATAACCAAGAGGAAGTCAGATATTTTGGTTTGAATATGGTCATTTCTCTCTGAGCCTACGTCTCTGTGACTGCTGTCTGTGTGTGTGTCTGTGAGTGTGGGGAGGGGGAGAGGGAGTGGGGCTATGTGCCTGCTCTCTGTGTGTGTGTGTCTGTGAGTGTGGGAAGGGGGAGGGGGAGTGGGGCTATATTAACCATTTCACTGCTGTGTGGTTTGGCCTTCATTAAAAAAGAAAATAAATGTCTTAAGCCTTGTATTTTTTAAATACGTTTTTTTAATAAAGGCATATAACAGACATGCTGCATTTAAATTTTTTTAATAAAACATTGTTTTTTATGTTTTTCAAGCCATTTGATTTATGAGGACTTTTGAAATGTCCTCATAAACCACCCATAAGTTGTAATACCAGTGTAATACACATGCCATTATACAAATTTGTGTCCTCTTAAATCACTTAAACCAACCCACAACACACACACACACACACACACACACACACACACACACACACATATCAAATTGACGGTGGGTGGCAATGGTATATTTAAAAGACTTGATGTGTGTGTGTGTGAGAGAGAGAGAGAGAGAGAGAGAGAGAGAGAGAGAGAGAGAGAGAGAGAGAGAGAGAGAGAGAGAGAGAGAGAGAGAGAGAGAGAGAGAGAGAGAGAGAGAGAGAGAGATTGTGTCTGTTAAAGTGACAAGAGTTTTTAAGCCTTGTCTTTTTGGATATATATATATATTTTTTTTTTTTTACATGTGCATACAACCCATGTATTTTAAATGTATTGTTTGCTTTAAATTAAATTAAGATTGTATGTTTGGTAATTGAACTTAAATAAATATAAAATGAATGTGCTATATTTCAGATCAATATATTTGTTTTCCTTCATTTTAATCAACACTAACTTTATTCTCATCTGAATTATAAATAACTTATTTCTGTATAAAATTATTCATTATTTTAAGGTTCCATTTTCTTAAGAGTAACAAACTGAAGGCTCCCTTTTCCTAAGTATCAATAACACAGGAACAACACAAGAGGGCAGTATAGCCCTATTTATGATTTTGAGTTTAAACTTACCCGAAGAGATTCTAAAAGAATGGTAAAGTTTGATGGATTGCCACAGCAACAGTTTCAAAGATATCAAGAATCCATTCACAGGTCTTCATCTGCCGTGTATTTACATTATACAGATGAAGTTTGAAGCAAATCGGGTAAAAATAAGAGGGTGATTTCAAAGCATTTTGAAAGTGACACACTTCCTGCTGCCAGTTGGTGGCGCTATAACTTTGACTCACAATAGTCACATCCATGTGATCGGGCTCTTACAACGAACACACTGCTGAAGTTTCATCAAGATCAGTTAATGTATGCAGTAGTTATGACACACTTCCCGTTTCACGTTTCTCGCCATAATTTCGTTTCCTCGCCACGGCCAAACCGTTCGAGATATCAAAAATCCCCTCGCAAACTTTCATCCTCAATGTCTTGACTTCACACTGACCGAGTTTCGTGCCGTGTGTTTGAATTCTCTAGGAGGAGTACTTCACATTCCATTGCATGCGTTTTCCAAACAAGCCTAAATAGCCGACTTCCTGTTGGGCTGGGGTAAAAAGTTAGAGTGCGAAGTATATATGAAACGATGAGATCTACATGTGTACCGAGTTTCATATTATTACATGCAAGCGTGTTTGATTTATGGACCATGTTTTCGGACCCCGTTCCAGGGGGCGCTGTCGAGCCCCCCTGCCACGCCCGGGTACCATCTTCAGCCCGGCCCTGATGGCCGCGGGTTCTGACATGTGTGCAAAGTTTCAGGAGTTTTTGAGCATGTTAAGGCCTCCAAAAGTGTCCAAAAGGTAGTAAAAAAATAATTAGAAGAAGAAGAAGAAGAATAATAAAATATAGCTGCGAGCAGCGATTACGGGCCCAAGCCGGTGGCACCGCAACCCTGGTGCACCAGGGTGGCGCTACCGTCGGCTTTGGCCCTTCATCGCTGCTCGCAGCTATATTTATATATATATATATATATATATATATATATATATATATATATATATATATATATATATATATATATATATATATATATTAGGGATGCACCGATACCGATACCAGTGTCGGTATCGGGCCCGATACTGAGCTCATGTACTTGTACTCGTACTCGTAAAAATGCCCCGATACCAACAACCGATACCAGGCAGCATGTGTACAGTGTCAGAAATTATAATGGGGATAAAAAAAGAAGGCTGTATATGAAATAAATGTATCTTATCAGTGGAATATTAAACAGAATATATTAACGCGTCGTCTATTTAACTATATGGTGCGCAAGCTGATAAGAGAAAAACACGGAGAGGATTGAGCGCGCTACGACACAGACGCGCGAGCTGGTCGAGCGCAACCCTTTTTCACAGACGTCAGTGGAAAGTTTGTAGTTCAGTCGGATGTCAATGGCAAATCAAGTAAAACGAGGCATGTAGCTTATTAATAACGTTAACTGACGAGAGATAGAGAGAGAGAGAGAGAGAGAGAGAGAGAGAGAGAGAGAGAGAGAGAGAGAGAGAGAGAGAGAGAGAGAGAGAGCACTTCTGTTGAATGCTGTTGATTGCGGATCATTCACTCAGCACGTGTTATTTGGATTAAAACTAAATCGTATATGTAAGTAAAACATGAACTGTTACCTTACTTATGTTTAACGAGTGGTAGCCTACATTATTACAGGACATTTGCAGGTCAAGAATTTCCATGAACTTCAAACATCCACAGCGCGCGCCCCGAAAACCACCAGACAGCGCGCGAATACTGAATGGAAGTATTTCACGCATTGCGCTTGTACGGACGAATTCACACAAATCTATGTAAAAACACATTGGCGAGTATCCTAGTAAAAGTCTGTTATATATCTCAAGTGAACGTAGACAGTATAATTCAAATGGCGTCAGTGCGTTCGGCCTTAAAGGGGCGGCACTTTAATAAATCTGCTGCTGTGTTTTAATGTTAATCAAACAAAGGACAAATAAATTACTCTCTGCTCTTGGCTAAATAGGCTACCTCTATCAACTTTACAAAAAGATCCATATATATTTAATTTATGCAGTAATAAATATGCAGTGCATGAAATATATATTTGTTGAACTAATTAAGTTTAAATTTAATAAACAACTAATATGATTGATATTATTTTGGTTTCTCTACCAATACATTTAAAAATTACAAATGCATGAATTGAAAATTAACTGAAAATTAAAATACAGTTATCGGTTACCGTATCGGTATCGGCGAGTACCAAAAATGAAAGTATCGGTATCGGACTCGGTCTGGAAAAAGTGGTATCGGTGCATCCCTAATATATATATATATATATATATAAAGCCAGTGGCACCGCCAGCCTGGTGCCTTTAGGGTTATTGTGCACGACGTGACACAAAATATCTGCTCGCTATCTGCCGAACGGCTCTGGTAGTTCCGCTTCAGCACTGATGATGTTGTAGAATTAGTGCGCTCTGGTTGGTCTGGATTATTGGGGATTTTTTAATTTATGCAGAAATAAGTTATTTATAATACAGATAGAGAATAAAGTTAGTGTTGATTAAAATGAAAGAAAACAATTATATTGATCTGAAATATAGCACATTAATTTTAAATTTATTTAGGTTCAATTACCAAACATACAATCTTAATTTAATTTAAAGCAAACAATACATTTAAAATATATGGGTTGTATGCACATAAAAAAAAAAGAAGATATATCCAAAAAAGACAAGGCCTTAAAGCAGTGGTTCTCAATCTTGGTCCTAGGGTGCCACTGCTCTGCACATTTTATATGTCTCCTTTATCTGACACACCCACTTCAGTTAATAAAGCTCTTTCCTAACCAGCTGATGATCTGAATCAGGTGTGTTAAATGAGGGAGACATACAAACTATGCAGAGCAGTGGCTCCCTAGGACCAGGATTGAGATCCACTGCCTTAAAGGGTTAAACTCTTTTCACTGTAACACACACACACACACACACACACACACACATCAAGTCACTTACATTTTAGATGCAATATTGACGGTTTTTCTGTTTCAGCAGCGAAAATAGTTAAACAAAGATCACAGCAGAACCATTGCGCATCTCACAGCAACATGTTTTCTCATTACTGAATGATTCAGCATTTTGGACAAATTGGTTTACTCAAAGATTGACGATATCATCGTCCATCGTGATGGCTGACAGACATCACGATGTTAAAGTCCCCATGAAATCAAAATTGACCATACTTACTTTGTTTGCCTAAATTGATCGTTTTGTGGTGAACAATTCATCCGTGCAAGTCAATCCACACAAAAAAATTTTTTGGCTTCGTAATCTTTAATCAAATTCTGAAAATGCCCCTCCCCTCTGCACTGGAGGACCTTGCCCGATGACGTAGGCTTGATGGTTTGGGTGTCTGCTTAACATCCGTAATCACGCCCCTCCAACTGACAGTAGATAGGCACACAGCGTGTGAAAGGAGAGATGGCGAGGAGGTGCATTTTTCTAGATCCAATCAGGTGCTAGTTGGAAAAAAAAAAGCCACGCTCACTATTTTGCCTCATAAGTATTCCGTTTCTCTCGGAAATACGTCACAGCACTGGAGAAAAGCCGTTTGCAACTTCCGGTTCATGGGGACTTTAAGCAAAGAACGTATATTTACAAGAAGTGAAAGCCAATAGAACGTTCCATTGCAACACCAGCGCCCAGCAGCAGCGCTACGCTTCCGCCATTTTGGGGTGAAAGCCATATATTTAGCCCAGTGCATAGGTCATTTTTAGGTTGAAATAATTATGTAAAAAGAGGAGGCAGCGCCAGATTTTTTAACGCAGGTGCCGAGGGGGTGCTAGATCATTGACAGGGGGAGCTGCGCACTTATAGCCTATATTGTGCTACTATTATTAAATGAGCAAAACTTCGATATTTAATATTCAATCATTTTAATTATCACAACTAAAGTTTTAATTTTACTAAATTGAATAAGAACAACATTCAGCATTCAATCAAATATATTTAAAGATGTATTATTTATAATGTTATTTCAACATAATATCTCGTTATTTCAACATATGTGAGTGTGCAACATAATCAGAGAGTAGCCTATTTCTTTTCGTTTGGAATAGTTTCGTTTAAATATTTAGTTGCAAGCTTTCTATATTTCTCATGTCTGAGGCATATTTCGGTTAATTTATGATGAGATTCGCTCAAGACGAGCGCCGGCGCCGGATGTCATGATTATGTCTGCTATATTTGCCATTTATTAAATCCAGCCGATTAAATTTAAAAAAAATAAAAATAAGATAGAATTTATACAAAACGAAATTAATTTTAAAGAAAGGCTTTCTACAAAACACAGCGTAGGCTAATGAGTCAAAATCATGTATGAGCCACTTCATGTCTCCCGATATCATACTCATGCTGTTCACTTTTCATAATCAATATGGGGAAAAAAACATTATAATATTTGAACAAATATGAAACTAAATGCGCTTATTTAATGGCTACAACAACACGTATACAGTATTAGGCCTACAAACTCTCTATTTGTACAACTATTAGGCCTATACAACAGCAATAGAAACAGCTTTACAGTAAACTTCTTATATCGTATATTAATGACCGTTAAAGCAAGACTATGTAAACAAAAACACACAGCCACTGTACAAAATTGTGGCAATTATAGGATAACGGACACAGCAATGCATAATGTTCCATAAGATCATCATGTTTGTAGCATGATCCAGGGGATTAAAACGTACAAAATATATTTCAGGCCAAGTGGAGTTGGTAACTAATAATAGTAGTAAATGTGTAAAGTTGCATAAAATGGAAATATTCTATAATGCAAGAAAAAACTACCTCAAAAAACTGTTATCTGTGCTGTTGTCCAGTAACTCCCGTTGGAATATTCATCCCAAAATGGCGGCCGCGCTCCCGAAGCGCCACCTAGTGGCTGTTACCAGAAAAGCATCAGAGTTTCGCCTCTTGTGCCTCTTTGCTTTAAGCCAGCATCGCGATCCCCCCCCCCCCCCCCCCCCATGTTTCCATGGTGACGCGTCATGCTTGGCACGTGATTCACCACAGCCAAAATAGACATGTAACGTTAGCGCTTTTATTTATAAATATTAACAAACCTGGTTACCATGTCATTAACTATCTTCTATTCTGATTCTCAAATGTGTGTAAGTGAGTTTGTTTTGTCGTTTAAAAAACAGTTTCTCCCGAAATACATGGCCGGTGAACTGGGAGAAGAATAGAGTTAACTTTATAGTTACTTACACTGTGTGTCTGATATGAATAAAATCCGTCGGCAAATATATTTGAATGGGTTGTTATGGCTGCTTCCATAGACACCATTGTGTATTTTACAAACTATAAATGTATTGTTTTGCTATAAGTTATATGCATTTAAATGTCTGAAACCTAAAATAAACATTATGTGGTTAAAAACACTGAATAGTTGTGATATAATATGACAAGCACTGAACGCGTCTGTCTCTGGCTCAGCGCCAGCCACAGCGCGAAAGCACAGTCTGGATCTGGCTGCTCTGTCACGTGTACATTGTACATCATGTACATTCGCTCCTAGTGGTCAGCTGCTGCAGACTCAGAGCGTGCCGAAATCAAAATTGCTGATGAGATGTAGAGGAAAATATCTCCGCGTTGTGCCTACGCCCCTTAGCTGTTCTAAATCCACTGTAAAACACGGCTTTGCGGGGCTTATTGCTTAAGTGAAAAATTAAAACGTTAGCCCCGACCCTCCTCCGATATCATCGTCCATCGCGATGTTTCACTGTACACATCGTCTGATGCCAAATTGGTAGACATCGCAAACCCTAGATCCAATGACCAATCCATACCTGTCTCATTCATGAATGACTCAGTCGTTCGAACGAATCGTTTGAACGAATGAATCAATGACTCGCTCATTAAGACGGTAGCCTGGCGACACCTAGTGACGGTTCAGTGTTATGTTTAAAAGTATCATTCTTTCCAACGATTTTTAATTGACTCATATTTAAAACAATCTCATAACATCATTTAATGCATTGTTATTTTTCAATGTAAATGATGTAATTTGATCAGCCCTACCTAGGGTAACAGCCATATAGTATCTTATTATTCTAAATAATTGAATTTATTGATCAAATTTACAAATTAAAATGAAAGATGAAGCATACATTTAATAAGATTGGACTAGGGGTGCCTTGCAGATATTACAATTATGCACTTTTAAATATACCATTGCCACCCACCGTCAATTTGGTGTGTGTGTGTGTGTGTGTGTGTGTGTGTGTGTGTGTGGGTTGGTTTGTGTGGGTTGGTTTATGTGATTTATGAGGACACAAATTTGTATAATGACGTGTATTACACTGGTATTACAACTTATGGGTGGTTTATGAGGACATTTCAAAAGTCCTCATAAATCAAATGGCTTGAAAAACATAAAAAACAATGTTTTATTAAAAAAATTTAAATGCAGCATGTCTGTTATATGCCTTTATTAAAAAAACGTATTTAAAAAATACAAGGCTTAAGACATTTATTTTCTTTTTTAATGAAGGCCAAACCACACAGCAGTGAAATTGTTAATCTAGCCCCACTCCCCCTCCCCCTCCCCACACTCACAGACACACACACAGAGAGCAGTCACAGAGACGTAGGCTCAGAGAGAAATGACCATATTCAAACCAAAATATCTGACTTCCTCTTGGTTGTTACTAATGACTGTAAATTAGAAAGTTGTCTGGCTGGAGGAGAACTATATAAATACAGATTTTTGTAACTCTAGATGAAACTAACCCCCCCACTTTTGTCAAAAGGTGGCGCTACTGAGTCCCTGCACCACGCCCGTTTCTGAAACTATGCACATGTCACCTGGCTAATAAATGTGATCTGTCTGTCGAGTTTCATGCAATTTTAAGCAATTTCAGGCATGCTAAGAGTCTCAAAAGCATCCAAAAAGAATATTAAAGTTTGATGGATTGCCACAGCAACAGTTTCAAAGATATCAAGAATCCATTCACAGGTCTTCATCTGCCGTGTATTTACATTATACAAATGAAGTTTGAAGCAAATCGGGTAAAAATAAGAGGGTGATTTCAAAGCATTTTGAAAGTGACACACTTCCTGCTGCCAGTTGGTGGCGCTATAACTTTGACTCACAATAGTCACATCAATATGATCGGGCTCTTAGAACGAACACACTGCTGAAGTTTCATCAAGATCAGTTAATGTATGCTGAAGTTATGACACACTTCCTGTTTCACGTTTCTCGCCATAATTTTGTTTCCTCGCCACGGCCAAACCGTTCGAGATATCAAAAATCCCCTCGCAAACTTTCATCCTCAATGTCTTGACTTCACGCTGACCGAGTTTCGTGCCGTGTTTTTGAATTCTCTAGGAGGAGTACTTCAAATTCCTTTGCGTGTGTTTTACCAACAACCCTAAATAGCCCACTTCCTGTTGGGCTGGGGTAAAAAGTAAGAGTGTGAAGTATATATGAAACGATGAGATCTACATGTGTACCGAGTTTCATATTATTACATGCAAGCGTGTTTGATTTATGGACCATGTTTTCGGACCCCGTTCCAGGGGGCGCTGTCGAGCCCCCCTGCCACGCCCGGGTACCATCTTCAGCCCGGCCCTGATGGCCGCGGGTTCTGACATGTGTGCAAAGTGTCAGGAGTTTTTGAGCATGTTAAGGCCTCCAAAAGTGTCCAAAAGTTAGTAAAAAAAAAATAATAATAATAATAATAATAATAATAATAATAAATAAATCCTTAGGAAAACAATAGGGCCTTCGCCCTTTGGGCTTGGGCCCTAATAATCCTTAGGAAATCAATAGGGCCTTCGCCCTTAGGGCTTGGGCCCTAAATATAGCTGCGAGCAGCGATTACGGGCCCAAGCCGGTGGCACCGCAACCCTGGTGCACCAGGGTGGCGGTACCGCCGGCTTTGGCCCTTCATCGCTGCTCGCAGCTATATTTATATATATATATATATATATATATATATATATATATATATATATATATATATATATATATATATATATATATATATATATATATAAGCCGGTGGCACCGCCACCTTGGTGCCTTTAGGGTTATTGTGCATGACGTGACACAAAATATCAAAATATCTGCTCGCTATCTGGCCAACGGCTCTGGTAGTTCCACTTCTGATGATGTTGTAGAAATAGTGCACTCTGGTTGGTCTGGATTATTCTGGATTTTTTATTTTATACAGAAATAAGTTATTTATAATTCAGATGAGAATAAAGTTAGTGTTGATTAAAATGAAGGGAAACAAACATATTGATCTGAAATATAGCACATTAATTTAAAATTCATGTAGGTTCAATTACCAAACATACAATCGTAAATTAAAGCAAACAATACATTTAAAATATATGGGTTGTAGCCTATGCATATTTTGTAATAAAAAAAAGATAGCACACGATGCAAGATGCCTGTTGTCCTCCAGCAAAACAAACGAGGCAGCTACATCGTTCATCGTCTCGTTCGTCAAACTGAACTATAATACATATAAAAGTCTTTTTTGTTTTTTTGTCATTTAGGACACTTTTATTCATATACACACACATACAAGTGTATGCATTCATGCACGCACACACCACATGATACGTTAAAGAGTAGCCTAACCTCCATCCGCCTCCCTAGTTTCATTAAAAATCATCCCCAATCTCCTCTTCTGCTCCACTTCTTTCGCCATGTATTTGTTCGTTTCTTTTATTATTTTATGCAATCCAAAACACTCCACGTTAACCTGCCGCGTTTCGTATCTCCAGAGCCTGTCTAACTTGTCCGCTTGTCCGGCACAAATGGATTTTTGAAGGACAAGTAAAAGAGAATTTTACTTGCCCGAACGTACAAGTCAAGTACATACCTGTCAACACTCCCGTTTTTCCCGGTTTCTCCCGTTTTTTAGCCCTATCTCCCGGACCCCTCCCGGTTTGTTATTTCTCCCGGGAAACTCCCGTATTTTGCATGGCCCAAACTCCTTTATGAATAATCGGACCAATATGTTTGTCTAATGTTGACTAGTTGCCAGATTTGATTAAATGCATTATATTCACACAATCCACAGACCATTACAATTTCAACCCGTTTGTCACCTCAACCTGGCAACCTATAACCCAGTTGCGCAGTCGCGGAAAGTTTAACCCGAAAGCGAGCCGATAGACATGATGGCAGGTGAAGGCGGTGTCCCAGCAAAGAAACTGAAGTACAGTTAACGCGTTGCTTCAGGAAGAATAGGGATAGCACACAACTGAAGTTATTGCATGCAGAGACCAGACAGACTCACGGAGGCGATTGGCATCTCACAACTCGCACTTTATTCCCAAATCGAACTCGTTTAGTCGTTAATTAATAAACAAAATAAGATAAAAATTAGCATCAAACAGAAATTACCCGCGTATACGGGGTTCGCATAGACAGTAAAAGGTGTGTTCGAGCACATACAATACAATACTGCCGACAGTTCAACAAGGAGCGCACAGCTCTTAAAGGGGCCGCACCTTATTTCCACTCGTTACAAGTTTCAAATTTGTAACCCCCCCCCCCCCCCCCCCCCCGTCGACAAATCTCCCGGATTTTGAAAACCAAATGTTGACAGGTATGGTCAAGTAGCCTGATTAGAGCATCAATAACAAACAAAATACATAACTAGGGAATCACTAAACCGAGAGAATGATTCTGATTTTATTACATTTATTGTATGTTGTTGCGATCGATTGTGGATAATAAATAGGTTGCGCTGTTGACGCTCGCGCAGCCTCTCGAGGAGAAATCTATATGAGCGCAGCACACACACACACTCAGTTAACAACATACTGTAACTGCCTCTAAAAATCTAAATGTGGAGTTTCTATATTTTAACATATGTGTTAAGCAGCCTCAATTATTTTTCCTGAATACCATATCAAAATGTGACATTGATTTCCTACAACAGTTCAATAAACAGTTAAAATTTAGTCACTTACATTTTAGATGTAATATTGGCTGTTTTTCTTCTGTTCCAGCAGCGAAAATAGTTCCAAACAAAAATCACAGCAGAACCACGGCGCATCTCACAGGAACACTCATTGTTTTCATTACTGAATGATTCAGCATTTTGACCCGAATCGGTTCGGTTGAGTCAAAGAATCAATGAGCCATTCCTAAACATCTGTCTCATTCTTGAATGAATCAACCGTTTAAACGAAAGGTTTGAATGAATGAATAAATGACCCACTCATTAATACGGCCGCCTGCCGCCACCTATTGGCAATTTAGTGTTATGTTTATAAGTAGCCTAGTATACTTCTTTCCACTGTTTCTTATTTGTACATTTAAATCAATTTCATAACATTATTTTATGCAATTGTAATTTTTCAGTGTAAATGATTTAATTTGATCAGCCCTACCTAGGGTAACAGTAGCCTATGCTTCATCTTTCATTTTAAATTCCTAAATTTGATCAATAAATTCAATTATTTAGAATAATAAGACACTAATAGGGCATTTAATAATATTGGGGGAGGGGATGCCCTTCATGGGACACTATTATGCGACAGTATCGCACTTTAAGATATATAGCTAACACCGTATTGCATTTAGGGTGATTGATAACATACATAATATTCAATATTCTTAGTCAATATCCACAACATTCAATGCAGATATTACAATATGCCGATTTAAATATCAAAGCTGATTGAACACTGATGAGAATATTGCTTCAGAATAAATAAATAAATAAATAAATAAATAAATAAATAAATAAATAAATAAATCCGGACAAGCAACTTTTTTCCCTACCGAACCATGACCTCAACTGACCACCTACTGGAACCAAACTTTTTGTTTTTTATGCTCTCTCTCTCTCTCTCTCTCTCTCTCTCTCTCTCTCTCTCTCTCTCTCTCTCTCTCTCTCTCTCTCTCTCTCTCTCTCTCTCTCTCTCTCTCTTCTCTCTCTCTCCCCCTCTCTCTCTCTCTCTCTCTCTCTCTCTCTCTCTCTCTCTCTCACACACACACACACACACATCAAGCCTTTTAAATATACCATTGCCACCCACCGTCAATTTGATGTGTGTGTGTGTGTGTGTGGGTTGGTTTATGTGATTTAAGAGGACACAAATTTGTATAATGGCATGTGTATTACACTGGTATTACAACTTATGGGTGGTTTATGAGGACATTTCAAAAGTCCTCATAAATCAAATGGCTTGAAAAACATAAAAAAAACAATGTTTTATTAAAAAAATTTAAATGCCGCATGTCTGTTATATGCCTTTATTAAAAAAACGTATTTAAAAAATACAAGGCTTAAGACATTTATTTTCTTTTTTAATGAAGGCCAAACCACACAGCAGTGAAATGGTTAATCTAGCCCCACTCCCCCTCCCCCTTCCCACACTCACAGACACACACTCAGAGAGCAGGCACATAGCCCCACTCCCCCTCCCCCTCCCCACACTCACAGACACACACACATACAGACAGCAGTCACAGAGACGTAGGCTCAGAGAGAAATGACCATATTCAAACCAAAATATCTGACTTACTCTTGGTTATTGCTAATGACTGTAAATTAGAAAGTTGTCTGGCTGGAGGAGAACTATATAAATACAGATTTTTGTAACTCTAGATGAAACTAACCCCCCACTTTTGTCAAAAGGTGGCGCTACTGAGTCCCTGCACCACGCCCGTTTCTGAAACTATGCACATGTCACCTGGCTAATAAATGTGATCTGTCTGTCGAGTTTCATGCAATTTTAAGCAATTTCAGGCATGCTAAGAGTCTCAAAAGCATCCAAAAAGAATATTAAAGTTTGATGGATTGCCACAGCAACAGTTTCAAAGATATCAAGAATCCATTCACAGGTCTTCATCTGCCGTGCATTTACATTATACAGATGAAGTTTGAAGCAAATCGGGTAAAAATAAGAGGGTGATTTCAAAGCATTTTGAAAGTGACACACTTCCTGCTGCCAGTTGGTGGCGCTATAACTTTGACTCACAATAGTCACATCCATGTGATCGGGCTCTTACAACGAACACACCGCTGAAGTTTCATCAAGATCAGTTAATGTATGCAGTAGTTATGACACACTTCCCGTTTCACGTTTCTCGCCATAATTTCGTTTCCTCGCCACGGCCAAACCGTTCGAGATATCAAAAATCCCCTCGCAAACTTTCATCCTCAATGTCTTGACTTCACGCTGACCGAGTTTCGTGCCGTGTGTTTGAATTCTCTAGGAGGAGTACTTCACATTCCATTGCATGCGTTTTCAAAACAAGCCTAAATAGCCGACTTCCTGTTTGGCTGGGGTAAAAAGTTAGAGTGCGAAGTATATATGAAACGATGAGATCTACATGTGTACCGAGTTTCATATTATTACATGCAAGCGTGTTTGATTTATGGACCATGTTTTCGGACCCCGTTCCAGGGGGCGCTGTCGAGCCCCCCTGCCACGCCCGGGTACCATCTTCAGCCCGGCCCTGATGGCCGCGGGTTCTGACATGTGTGCAAAGTTTCAGGAGTTTTTGAGCATGTTAAGGCCTCCAAAAGTGTCCAAAAGGTAGTAAAAAAATAATTAGAAGAAGAAGAATAATAATAATAATAATAAATAATCCTTAGGAAAACAATAGGGCCTTCGCCCTTAGGGCTTGGGCCCTAATAATAAATAATCCTTAGGAAAACAATAGGGCCTTCGCCCTTAGGGCTTGGGCCCTAAATATAGCTGCGAGCAGCGATTACGGGCCCAAGCCGGTGGCACCGCGACCCTGGTGCACCAGGGTGGCGGTACCGCCGGCTTTGGCCCTTCATCGCTGCTCGCAGCTATATTTATATATATATATATATATATATATATATATATATATATATATATATATATATATAGAGCCGGTGGCACCGCCACCCTGGTGCCATTAGGGTTATTGTGCACGACGTGACACAAAATATCTGCTCTGATGATGTTGTAGAAATATTGTGCTCCGGTTGGTCTGGATTATTCGGGATTTTTTATTTTATACAGAAATAAGTTATTTATAATTCAGATGAGAATAAAGTTAGTGTTGATTAAAATGAAGGAAAACAAATATATTGATCTGAAATATAGCACATTAATTTTACATTTATTTAGGTTCAATTACCAAACATACAATCTTAATTTAATTTAAAGCAAACAATACATTTGAAATACATGGGTTGTATGCACATTTTTTTTAATAAAAAAAAAAATATATATATCCAAAACGACAAGGCTTAAAAACTCTTGTCACTGTAACACACACAATCTCTCTCTCTCTCTCTCTACTCTCTCTCTCTCTCTCTCTCTCTCTCTCTCTCTCTCTCTCTCTCTCTCTCTCTCTCTCTCTCTCTCTCTCTCTCACACACACACACACACACGTCAAGTCACTTACATTTTAGATGCAATATTGAATAAGCATAAAAATTGGATTTTCTGCTCTGAAAATATAAATAAGCATAAAAATTGAATAAGCACTTTGAATATTCTAAACAGAATAAGCAGTAGTCGCTAATGAATAAGTACTAGTACTTAATGGAATAGATACTAGTATCTAAAAAATAAGTACTAGTAGCATGAAAATAGTGACTAGTAGGTTAAAATGATTAAATGTTAAAACGGCTTGCCATATTGGCTCAGAGAGAGAGAGAAAGAAAATGACATTTTAGATACTAGTAGCTATTAATAGATACTAGTATTTATTCAATAAATACTAGTACTAAGTCATTAGATACTAGTACCTATTAAATAGATACCAGTACTTATTCATTAGCTACTAATACGTATTCAAAAGAATATCCAAAGAATAAGCACTAGTATCTAAAGAATAAGCACTAGTCGCTAATGAATAAGTACTAGTACTTAATGGAATAGATAGTAGTATCTAAAAAATAAGAACTAGTAGCATGAAAATAGAGACTAGTAGACTAAAATGATTAAATGTTAGAATGGCTTGCCATATTGGCTCAGAGCGAGAGGGAGAGAAAATGACCATATTCAAACCAAAATATCTAACTTCCTCTTGGTCTGAGCTAATGACAGTTAATTAGAAAGTTGTCCGGCTTGATCTGAACTATATGCATACCTGTGTCTTTCGAGTTTCATGCAATTTCAAGCATGCTAAGAGTCTCAAAAGCATCAAACAAGAATATTAAAGTTTGATGTGTTGCCACGGCAACAGTATCTAAGATATCAATAATCCTTTCACAGGTCTACATCTGCCGTGTGTTTACATTATACACATAAAGTTTGAAGCAAATTGGGTAAAAATAAGAGGGTGATTTCAAAGCATTTAGGAAGTGACACACTTCCTGCTGCCAGTTGGTGGCGCTATAACTTTGACTCACAATAGTCGCATCCATGTGATCGGGCTCTTACAGCGAACACACTGCTGAAGTTTCATCAAGATCAGTTAATGTATGCAGAAGTTATAACACACTTCCTGTTTTCATTATTAGCCATAAATTCGTTTCCTCGCCACGGCCAAACCGTTCGAGATATCAAAAATCCCCTGGCAATTTTTCATCCTCAATGTCTTGACTTCGTGCACACCGAGTTTCGTGGCGATTGGTTGAATTCTCTAGGATTAGTATATCGAATTCCAGGGGCATACGCTTCCAAACAAACGATAATAGCCGACTTCCTGTTGGGCTGGGGTAAAAAGTAAAAGTACAAAGGATATATGAACCGATGAGATCTATATGTGTAGCGAGTTTCATATTATTACATGCAAGCGTGTTTGATTTATGGACCAATATTTTGGACCCCGTTCCAGGGGGCGCTGTCGAGCCCCCCTGCCACGCCCGGATACCAGCTTCAGCCCGGCCCTGATGGCCACGTGTTCTGACCCGTGTGCAAAGTTTCAAGAGTTTTTGAGCACGTTAAGGGCCCCAAAAGTGCGCTGAGAGTCTCAAAAGCATCCAAAAATAATATTAAAGTTTGATGCGTTGTCACGGCAACAGTATCTAAGATATCAATAATCCTTTCTCAGGTCTACATCTGCCGTGTGTTTACATTATACACATAAAGTTTGAAGCAAATCGGGTAAAAATAAGAGGGTGATTTCAAAGCATTTAGGAAGTGACACACTTCCTGCTGCCAGTTGGTGGCGCTATAACTTTGACTCACAATAGTCGCATCCATGTGATCGGGCTCTTACAGCGAACACACTGCTGAAGTTTCATCAAGATCAGTTAATGTATGCTGAAGTTATAACACACTTCCTGTTTTCATTATTCGCCATAAATTCGTTTCCTCGCCACGGCCAAACCGTTCGAGATATCAAAAATCCCCTGGCAATTTTTCATCCTCAATGTCTTGGCTTCGTACACACCGAGTTTCGTGGCGATTGGTTGAATTCTCTAGGATTAGTATATCGAATTCCAGGGGCATACGCTTCCAAACAAACGATAATAGCCGACTTCCTGTTGGGCTGGGGTAAAAAGTAAAAGTACAAAGGATATATGAACCGATGAGATCTATATGTGTAGTGAGTTTCATATTATTACATGCAAGCGTGTTTGATTTATGGACCAAGTTTTCGGACCCCGTTCCAGGGGGCGCTGTCGAGCCCCCCTGCCACGCCCGGGTACCAGCTTCAGCCCGGCCCTGATGGCCGCGGTTTCTGACCTGTGTGCAAAGTTTCAAGAGTTTTTGAGCACGTTAAGGGCCCTAAAAGTGCGCTAAGAATCTCAAAAGTATCCAAAAAGAATATTAAAGTTTGATGCGTTGTCACGGCAACAGCATCTAAGATATCAACAATCCTTTCACAGGTCTACATCTGGCGTGTGTCTACATTATACACATCAAGTTTGAAGCAAATCGGGTAAAGCCTGTTTGATTTATGGACCAAGTTTTCGGACCCCGTTCCAGGGGGCGCTGTCGAGCCCCCCTGCCACGCCCGGGTACCAGCTTCAGCCCGGCCATGATGGCCGCGGTTTCTGACCCTTGTGCAAAGTTTCAAGAGTTTTTGAGCATGTTAAGGGCCCCAAAAGTGCGCTAAGAATCTCAAAAGTATCCAAAAAGAATATTAAAGTTTGATGCGTTGTCACGGCAACAGCATCTAAGATATCAACAATCCTTTCACAGGTCTACATCTGGCTTGTGTCTACATTATACACATCAAGTTTGAAGCAAATAGGGTAAAGCATGTTGGATATATGGACCAAATTGTCGGACCCGTTCAAGGGGGCGCTGTCGAGACCCCCTGCCACGCCCGGGTACCAGCTTCAGCCTGGCCCTGATGGCCGCGGGTTTTGTCCTGTGTGCAAAGTTTCAAGAGTTTTCGAGCACGTTAAGAACCCCAAAAGTGCCCGAAAGCATAAAAAAGCATGAAAAAGCTTAAAAAAAGGAATATTAATGTTTGATGCATTGCCATGGCAACAGTGTCTAAGATATCAATAATCCTTTCACAGGTCTACATCTGGCATGTGTCTACATTATGCACATGAAGTTTGAAGCAAATCGGGTAAAAATAAGAGGTTGATTTAAAAGCATTTTGGAAGTGACACACTTCCTGCTGCCAGTTGGTGGCGCTATAACTTTGACTCACAATAGTCACATCCATGTGATCGGGCTCTTACAGCGAACACACTGCTGAAGTTTCATCAAGATCAGTTAATGTATGCAGTAGTTATAACACACTTCCTGTTTCACGTTTCTCGCCATAATTTCGTTTCCTCGCCACGGCCAAACCGTTCGAGATATCAAAAATCCCCTGGCAATTTTTCATCCTCAGTGTCTTGACTTCATGCACACCGAGTTTCGTGTGTTTTTCGTGTGTTTGAATTCTCTAGGAGGAGTGTTTCACATTCCATTGCATGCGTTTTCCAAACAACCCTTAATAGCCGACTTCCTGTTGGGCTGGGGTAAAAAGTTAGAGTGCGAAGTATATATGAAACGATGAGATCTACATGTGTACCGAGTTTCATATTATTACATGCAAGCGTGTTTGATTTATGGACCATGTTTTCGGACCCCGTTCCAGGGGGCGCTGTCGAGCCCCCCTGCCACGCCCGGGTACCATCTTCAGCCCAGCCCTGATGGCCGCGGGTTCTGACATGTGTGCAAAGTTTCAGGAGTTTTTGAGCATGTTAAGGCCTCCAAAAGTGTCCAAAAGGTAGTAAAAAAATAATTAGAAGAAGAAGAATAATAAATAATCCTAAGGAAAACAATAGGGCCTTCGCCCTTTGGGCTTGGGCCCTAATAATCCTAAGGAAACAATAGGGCCTTCGCCCTTTGGGCTTGGGCCCTAATAATAAATAATCCTAAGGAAAACAATAGGGCCTTCGCCCTTTGGGCTTGGGCCCTAATAATCCTTAGGAAAACAATAGGGCCTTCGCCCTTAGGGCTTGGGCCCTAATAATCCTTAGGAAAACAATAGGGCCTTCGCCCTTTGGGCTTGGGCCCTAATAATCCTTAGGAAAACAATAGGGCCTTCGCCCTTAGGGCTTGGGCCCTAATAATCCTTAGGAAAACAATAGGGCCTTCGCCCTTAGGGCTTGGGCCCTAATAATCCTTAGGAAAACAATAGGGCCTTCGCCCTTAGGGCTTGGGCCCTAATAAATAATCCTTAGGAAAACAATAGGGCCTTCGCCCTTAGGGCTTGGGCCCTAATAAATAATCCTTAGGAAAACAATAGGGCCTTCGCCCTTAGGGCTTGGGCCCTAATAAATAATCCTTAGGAAAACAATAGGGCCTTCGCCCTTTGGGCTTGGGCCCTAATAAATAATCCTTAGGAAAACAATAGGGCCTTCGCCCTTAGGGCTTGGGCCCTAATAAATAATCCTTAGGAAAACAATAGGGCCTTCGCCCTTAGGGCTTGGGCCCTAATAAATAATCCTTAGGAAAACAATAGGGCCTTCGCCCTTTGGGCTTGGGCCCTAATAAGTGAGAGAGGAAAAACTCTGCGTCTGTTTTTGATCTCGCTCAGGAGAAAGAGAAAAACTGCAAAGTAAAACAACTAAAAGTCACACTCTAGAGCAAAGTAAACACCAACATGATCCCTGCTGGCGAACTCGACTTTTACTCCTGATTTTTATATAAACATTATAGTGTAATAATGCTGGAAACAGGTTAATTACCCCTGAACAAATATTCACAAACATTAATTATACAATTACAGAAACTACCACAAATGTGATAACACTTTAGTGGGCATCACACATACCATTTATTCTATCTAACTTATTTGTAAGTGTGAACTAGTGAATAAGGCACATTTAAGCAGGGTGCACACTGTATATTTTGGTCACGATTTGTGAAGTGAAGAGCAGGGCAAAAAAGAAAAAACAAAAATCTGTTATGTCAAAATAGATCTCTGCAGACTCTGCATTGTAAATACTGACAACTAGACTTGCCAATTTGTTCATTTTATTATTAACTTTCACTTGACCATTTTAAAGCAATGTTTACTTAAATGATTATAATATTTGAAGGCTATATGCTAATGTTTTAATGTATTTTTGCCTGTTAACGTTAGCATGAATTATTCATTTATTTTTTTCAAATAGTTAAATATACTGTATAAGTTCATTATTTCCAATAGGTTTTTTTTTTTTTTTGCCATGGTACCTCAGTTGGTACCATGAACAACCATTTTGCCCAAGTTACCATAAATAGCACTTATCAATGATGTTCAGCCTTTGTAACACCCAGGTGAAAATATTACTCCAAAATGGAATTCCAGGGAAAAAACACACTCACAGTACCAATGTTTCATAATTTATTTAACATTAATTACCATAAAAGTGATTTTAAAGTGAAAAGTAATCGATCGATTGTTAGATTTATTAGAAAACAGCAAAGAAACAGTTACATGCAATAAAAGTAGAAAAGAAAACAAGAACAACAAACAAATACAGTAACTTAACCAAGAACAGGTACAAAAACTGGTAACACTTTATTTTGATGGTCCCTTTTGAACATTCTGGTGACTAAGTAACTTTGCAACTACATGTCAACTAACTCTCATTAGAGTATTAGTAGACTGTCTGCTTAATATCTGATAACTCTTTATTGTGATGCTCCTCCAACAGACAGTCTACTGACTATAAGAAACTATGCAACTACATGTCAACTTATTCTAACCCTAACCCTACCAGTCTACTAATACTCTACTAACACTCTAATGAGAGTTAGTAGACATGTAGGTGCAACGTTACTTATAGTCAACAGAATGTGTTAAAGGGACCATCCAAATCAGGTGAAACCCAAAAACTTTACACAAAACTTTATTCTGGGAAGAAAAGATTGAAGGGCTCCCAGGTGTCCGTCCATTTCATCCCACTGCAAATCAGTAAAAAACCCGATCATATACAAATTTACAGAACAGCCTGTGATATGTAACTATTAAAAATAGATTGACTTTTTGAAGGGTAAAAATATTTTTTGCATTCAGTTAAGACATTTAAAGACAAAAATCTAAGCAAGAAAGATGTATTAGGCCAGTGGTTCCCAAACCTGTCCTGGAGGACCACCAACACTGCACGTTTTCTATGTCTCCCTTATCAAACACACCTGATTCAAATCATCAGCTCATTATCACATGGGTTAATGAGCTGATGATTTGAATCAGGTGTGTTTGATAAGGGAGATAAACTTTTCCTTATTCATTTTGATGGCCTAATACAGTGGTTCCCAAACCTGTCCTGGAGGACCACCAACACTGCACGTTTTCTATGTCTCCCTTATCAAACACACCTGATTCAAATCATCAGCTCATTATCACATGGGTTAATGAGCTGATGATTTGAATCAGGTGTGTTTGATAAGGGAGACATAGAAAACATGCAGTGTTGGTGGTCCCCCAGGACAGGTTTGGGAACCACTGTATTAGGCCATCAAAATGAATAAGGAAAAGTTTATTATAATACGCAACACAAATAATCCTAGATTTTGACAACAGGTTTACCTCATTTGTATAATTATCTTATACAGGTTTTATGTGATACATACCATCCTGAACAAGGCTTCCATCTCACTTTGACCTCTCTGACACCCTTTAAGAAACATAAGCAACATTAACTGGTAGTAACACACACACTTCAAATAAATTTACATTATTTAATTTAAAAAAATTCTTACGTTTCAATCTTTTACTAAGGAATACATTTCTGACAAACATTTACAAAATACGAATTCAATCTTACTTCCTTTGACATCCTCCTCCTTATGATCTTGTCATATGGAAATGTTTTTAATCTGGGATGTACTTGGCATTCTACAACAGAAAAATATAAAAGGATAGGAAATGTTTACACATGATATATTAACAGTTCAGTAAGCAATTCTTAATAAATGGAATGCATGAATAAGTTTGTTTAAAGTTCCAGGTGTCCTCGCAATGGGCTGGCCACCTGAAACCCTAAAAGTGAACTGAAATTAGACCATCTGAAGTACAGTCTGCTTTGAATTGGTTGTGTGGTTTGGTAATAGTGCACATTATGAACCCAAAACACTCATGGATGACATGATTTTTACATTTTGCGTAATGGCAAATATTTTATTTGAACCGTAAAGGCACTGTGCATTGTCATTAGGAGCTGCTTATTTCGTATGGTCATTACAGTATGGAGAGTATAACATGTATTCTGACAGTTAAACAGCATGAACATTTAAATTGTTTTCTCTTCCTTCTTAATAATATATAATAATTACGCTCTCTTAATAATAACTTTATTGTTATCATCAAGCCCCCATAGGATGTTTATCTCGATCAAGAATTTAAACAAGAGCTTAAATATAAGTTTCATTAATAGAATACTTGAAATTTGTTTATATCTCATGTGGCATTATTTAAAGGTGCAGTGTGTGATTTTTAGCGACATTTAGCAGTTCGGTTGCGAGTTTGCACTAAGGGCTCAGCCCACTGCTCACCCCTCCCTTTCGAAGAAGCTACGGTGGCTAAAACGGGACAAACATAATCGTCATCTGAGACAGCAGAGAATAGCCAGAGTAAGCCAAGTTTCTGTACCACAGTCCATTATAAACCGCATCACGGATAAAGTTTACAAAGCCATAGTCAGGTGAGGATCAAGGGTCTTAATCAGCTGATTACAATTATTATATTATGTATTGTCTCACGAACGTAACCAGCACATTTCTCCTCACATAGCAAACCCATAATACAGCGAGGGAGAAGAACCACATGAAACTATGCAACTATATATTTTTTCTAACAGGGTAGTAAAAGTTTAGCTGGCTAATATGAGCTGTTACTGTGGCTGAGCTGGTTAAAGCGTAAAGTCTTGTTTAAACTTGACGCGTCCGCATGAGCCCAAAGGTGCGTGCGGCAAAAAAATGACATGATTGTAACAGCGCGCCTCCGCATCCCCTAGACACCATTTACTACACACAATAGGCTTTTTTTCTCTGATTTTGAAAACTCTTCGCGATCGACGGGTTGGTGATTCCTGTAACGTTACTGTTTTACGGTCAATGACAAGAGTACTAATCAGCTGTCTCACGAACGTAACCAGCACATTTATCCCCACATAGCAAAGCCATAACACAGCGAGGGATAAGAATTAAGTTACATGAAACAATCCAACTACATATTTACACCACTGACAAGGGAAAAGTCACTACTCATGGTGTCTATGGCTAGCTTCTAGCTTTCTGCGGCTTCTCTTTCAAGGTAGTGACGAAACGCGCTCTGTAACGCTGTTTGTTCGCTGTCGGCTACGGTAGAAAAATATAGTCAAAATAAAGTCAAAACTAAATCTGGATTAAAACTAACAAAAAACTAAGAAATAATGCATTGACTTTACTAAAATTGGGAATATAACTTTGTTCAAGCTTAAATAGAACTTAATGCATGTTGTGCAGTTTTTGCCTGAAGTAAAAAAAAATAAAAAATGTACCTGCATCTTTGGGCTTAGATGGGGCAGCATGACTGTTCTGGCAGTGGAAGGAAGGGTTTGTAGATGGAAGATTTGAATCAGAGAAAGAAGAAGGAGGGGTGATGCAAGAGGAGGTAGGGGTGGGGGGGAAATGGAGGATGAGGAGGAGTGGGGAAAGAAGAGGTAGGAGGAAGGCTGGAGGAAGAAGGTGGAGTATGAGGAAAGGTGTAGAAAGAGGAGGAAGGCTGGAGGAAGAAGATGGAGGAGGAAGGCTGGAGGAAGAAGATTGAGGAGGAAGGCTGGAGGAAGAAGATTGAGGAGGAAGGGTGTCAAAAGGGGAGGAAGAAGGAGGAAGAAGGAGGAAGGCTGGAGAAAGAAGATGGAGGAGGAAGGGTGTCAAAAGAGGAGGAAGAAGGAGGAAGGCTGGAAAAAGAAGATGGAGGAGGAAGGGTGTCAAAAGAGGAGGAAGAAGGAGGAAGACTAGAGAAAGAAGATGGAGGAGGAAGAGAGGAATTCTGGTGCTGGCAGACAGTTTCAGCAGTACTGGTGTCGTTTTGAATCCTCTGGTAATCTATGAGAAGTTTTTTGAAAGAAGATTAGAAAATATATCTTTGAATATTGCATGTGCAGATCATATGAACGAAATACTTACTTTTAATAAAACATTCATAAAGGCTAGTCATCCTTTCAAAGATGGTCTGATGTGGTCCAACTGCAAATGGACCCATTGAGGTGATGACTTCAGACACAAACCCATTTTTTCTCTCTTTAGAAATGAAGAGAATTGGCTTATAGCCAAGTACGTCCAATTTCTTAACCTGTAAAACAAATGCACAGACAGTCGATAAATATCGATGTTCATATTCATAATGGTCAGCACGGACTTACCAGACAATTTTGTAGCAAATCAACTGGATTATCAAAGTAAAAAAGAGAGGCGTCTAAATGTTTAATTTAAAAATGTAGCAACTCATAATGTGCTAACTGCACATAATGTAAAAATCTTACATTATTATTGAAATAAAATGTTCATAATGTAATAATTTTCTCA
This sequence comes from Chrosomus eos, assembly GCA_036326025.1. Taxonomy (NCBI): domain Eukaryota; kingdom Metazoa; phylum Chordata; class Actinopteri; order Cypriniformes; family Leuciscidae; genus Chrosomus; species Chrosomus eos. Next base: position 271,491 of record JAZAVI010000008.1, read on the forward strand.
AAATGTAATAAACTCTTGAGCTCATAATAACAATACTTACATTTTGAAAAATGTATTGCATTATAAACTTACCAAAACATATCATATTTTCATTACTGTAATAGCTTTTAAAACATTGACATATTAGTATTCCCTTACAGTACATTTAAAAAAAAAAATCTAAATCTAGTATTAAACCACCTGCAAAATGCAACATTGAAATGCAATTCATGCAATTATTATTATATATGTTTATTTAACAAAAAACATTGGTACCTGTGTGTGTGTGCGTGTGTGTGTGTGTGTGTGTGTGTGTGTGTGTGTGTGTGTGTGTGTGTGTGTGTGTGTGTGTGTTACATCATGTTATCTGCTTCAGCCAACGGCAGCACAGAGCGCAATTAAGCAAACATTTATTCACTTTAATACGAGTTACAGCAAAACAAAGCCTGAATGTACATCAGAGGGCGTGTTGAAAAATACAGTACAACTTAAAATCATGTACAGTGGTTATAAAAAGTCCACATGCACACACACACCCCGCTAAAACTGTTGTTAAAAAAATTGATGTAAAAAAGAAAAATAAATAATACATTTATTTATAATACATTTTGCACCTTTAATCTACTACTAGTATCTAATATCTGGTGGATTTTGTAGGCAGGTTAAGACTGCATTTTGTAATATGTACTGTAAAGGAATACCAAAGTTTTGTTTAATAAAATATAATAATAATAATAATGATGATTGAATGACAAAAGTTTATGATGTAATACATTTCTCAAAATGTAAAAATTGTTATTACATTATGAGCTCAGGATTTTATTACGTTTTGAGAAAAATATTACAATATGAACATTTTATTACAACTATTTTGAGTTGCTACAAGTAAGAATATTATATGTATATATATATATATATATATATATATATATATATATATATATATATATGAATGAAGAGTTCAGATGCAAAAGCCTCTAAAAGCCATAAAGCCATTTGAAATTTTCTTCTAAAATTATCATTTTTATCAAGCTCGGATATTTAATTTGAATAATTTCACTTAAATTGCGAGACAAATTACCCATTAATTGTCATTTAAGTGAAATTACTGAATTTAAATATACGAGCTTGATAAAAATGATAATTTTAGAAGAAAATTTCAAATGGCTTTTAGAGGCTTTTGCATCTGAACTCTTCATATATATATATATATATATATATATATATATATATATATATACACACATCACTTCACCTATACCCAGTGAATAATATGTTATCTGTATAATTTTGTATATTTACCTCATTCATTTCAGTACAGTATAGGCTACTACTATGAACAGAATATATACTAATACTACAAAAGCAGAAGAAGACTTACAGCGATGCGGGCAGAATCCACCACACGAGCAGCATTTCTGTGTTTCTTTGTGCTGGACTTCCATGCACTCTCCTCAATATCCTTCTGTTTGTTTTTAACTCTCTGTCTGAGGGTTAAACTAGCAAAACATGTTTTACATGTTTTGCAGTTGGCATTGTTGAGTGCCTGGCAGTGGGGACATGGTTTCTGTTTTGCTTTTGTCATTTTGCTCTAAAAGAAGAAGAACAAAAATTACAATGCAAACAAAACAAGTGCAGAAAACTACAGTTTAAAACATGTTAAGCTCTTAAAGGATTAGTTCACTTTTTTAAAAACGTTTGCTGATAATTTACTCACCCCCATGTCAACCAAGATGTCCATGTCTTTCTTTCTTCAGTCGAAAAGAAATTAATGATTTTGATGAAAACATTCCAGGATTTTTCTCCATATAATGGACTTCAATGGTGGCCAAAACGGTTCAAGGTCCAAATGACAATTTCAGACTAGTGCAGCTTCAAAGGACTTTAAAGATACCAGACGATGAATAAGGGTCTTATATAGCGAAACGATGCGCCATTTCGAAAATAAATAAAACAGTTTAAGTATTATTAGCACAAATGCTCGCCTTGCCTTGCTCTGTCCTGTGATGGACGTTCGCGACTCTCCTGTTCGAACTCGTTCATCAAAATGAACAAATCTTTTTTCGAGTCATTTCGTTCATTGAACGAATAAAATGACTCGAAAAAAGATTTGTTCATTTTGATGAAAGAGTTCGAACAGGAGAGTCGCGAACGTCCATCACAGGACAGAGCAAGGCGAGCATTTGTGCTAATAATACTTAAACTGTTTTATTTATTTCCGAAATGGCGCATCGTTTCGCTATATAAGACCCTTAATCATCGTCTGGTATCTTTAAAGTCCTTTGAAGCTGCACTGAAACTGTCATTTGGACCTTGAACCGGTTTGGCTACTATTGAAGTCCATTATATGGAGGAAAATCCTGGAATGTTTTCATCAAAATCATTAATTTCTTTTCGACTGAAGAAAGAAAGACGTGGGCATCTTGGATGACATGGGGGTGAGTAAATTATCAGCAAAAGTTTTTTAAAAAGTGAACTAATACTTTAACCCATTAACAGACCTCTCAATCATTTGGTAGAGCACAATTTGAGTTTTCTACCTGACGTTTTCTGTTTGGATGCTACAGTATGTAGGAGAAGGTGTAGTGGTGTAGACAGAAAATTAGATAATATTTCTTTGAATGGATGACAGAATGTAGATCATGTGAAAGAAATACTTTAAATGAAAATTAATTCAAAAAAAGTTATTTTTTACTTAGTTTTAATCTGACGCATAAGGCAAGCCGTTGAAATCAACCTTGATCGTCAATTAAGTGACTCCTAGGGGTACCTTCAAAGTCGTCATCGTGGCACTTGACCATGCTTCAGGTTTTGACGCGCTGGGAGTGAGAACGGGTTGTGTGTGCGGCTTCTCTTCAGCATGGACTGTCATGTGATCTTTAAGACTTTGTTTGTATGGGAAGCTTTTTCCACACTGAGAGCAAGTGAAATTGTTGATGGCTCTTCCGTTCTGTGAGCAACTCAAAGATATTTCTTCAGTTTTGACACAATGTTCCTCGTCCGCTTCATCCAGTTCTTCACCGTCCATAATCTCTTCCATCAGGTCTGAAATGAAAGTTAAAAGTTTTAATTTTCAGTACATCATCAAATATTTTTTTTAAAAATTTTCTCTAATGTTAATTAATTGTAACCAATTAGCTCAAAAGAAATATTAATAATAAATCATAACTTGTTATAATGAATTAATAGTTGGGAGGATTTATGACTCGGTCTCAAGTGTGGTTAGACATGGGCCTTGCCATTTGTTCTTGCTGGCCGGGCTCATCAGGCAGTCCTTATTGACAAGCCCTGAATATAATGCTATAGTGTAATATTCTGTATCAATATTTAATTAAATGAGAAGAACAATAATAGTAGCAACAATTTCTTGTTGAATTACTATTTTTGACAACCTCACTGAAATTTTGCTTCCTCTCCCTTCGTACTTTAACACTTTTTTAATAACAAAAAAATATATGATTTTTTTTAAATCTTCGCCACTTTGGTCTAAATGCCTGTCATCCTTTTTTATTTTATATTTTGTAAACTTGTAAGGCTTTGCTTTTAAAATAGGGACCTTGCGAAAAAGATTCGTGATAAAATCGTGAATTATTATTTTTTAAATCATGATAATATGTTTGCCATTACAGAGCCCCTAAAGGGACGTGGTGGCGAAAAAAATTTAGGATGGGAGAATTATTATTTTTTCCAAATCTTTTGCGTTCCCTCGCAAAGATATTTGCATTCCCACGCAGAACCTGTTGTGAGCTCGGACAGACACTTCCTGTTTAATGTCCAGCTGGCAGTGTTTGTCTTTTCCCCTGACAAGGGAAAAGTCACTACTCACGGTGTCTATGGCTAGCTTCTAGCTTTCTGCGGCTTCTCTTTCAAGGTAGTGACGAAACGCGCTCTGTACCGCTGTTTGTTCGCTGTCGGCTACGGTAGAACAGGGTTTCTACAGGTATCTTCAAAATAAATTTAATGCATTTTTAATGCCATTTTAAAATGTTTTAATGCCATATACGACCCATGCCGAACCACGTATATATATATATATATATATATATATATATTTTTTTTTTTTTTCTGGAACACATAGGTGTAATTTGCGGGTGGGACCTGTCGATTGTCCCCACCATTTTTTAAACATCTCGCGGCGTATAGGATGGGTCGCAGGAATAGTGGTGTTTCATTAGTAATATTAATATTAGTGTTTTTGTTGTTGTTATTAATAATTGCTCACACTTGCAAAATAGAAGATTTGACACATGGCACTGACAATTCAACCAAATACAAAGTATTTATTCTCTTCCTCTTCTACAGGCACTGTCTCCTCCTCTAATGGGCCCTTTTCGCCACCTTCTCTGGGCCAGCATCCTCTAACCTGGCCTTTTTAGGGGGCTTTCCTCTCAGGGCAGATGAGAGGAGGCTTAATTGCTTATTACCTGACATCTTTGAAAGACAGATGCAATGATTAATGCATCCATGGCCAGGATGTAATTATAAAATATGACATGATTTTAAAAGTGACCTATAACATCGACTATGCAATACACTTTAATTTATTTAGTGCTTATAAAATTATTAAGCCTATTTGGAGAGAGAGAGATGTTTATAATGTGACAATATGTCCGTCATCGTGTGATAACGAAAATATGACTAGGCCTAGACTACTTGTTCTGAGCAGGTGTTGTCAGTGAACGGGCTGTAAAACTGTTGTCTAAGTTACAGACACTCATAAAAAACTGATGATAATTATCTGGCAAACGTTTCTCTAACAGCAATCAAACATGTTATTTTTTGTAACATTAAAACAGGAGATCATGACTTATTTTGAATCTTACCCAGATACAATAGTGCTATTTTCTAATTGGCTAAGTGTAGATCCTTTCTTTTGTTTTTGATTGGCTGATAAGTGGCAGGCTCGACTAGTAAGAACTGCAGGGGAGACGCGCTTGATTCCTGTCGGTTCCACAGTGATAGCGGCACGGCCAGAGACATTTGGTTCGCTGCGGCATATTCAGTATATTATAAATAGTTTTTCAGCGTGAGAAATACAATGTGTGGCAGGAGAGTGTGACGAAAGACCGAAATGAGTGACTGTCACGCTCAATGCGTGACACTTGAGAGCCATGTGTCAAAGAGTATAGAAGAACAATATACGTTCTTTGCCTGCGTTCTGTTGCGGCTCGTGCACAACACTTCTTCTCTCGGACGCGCGATTCAATCCGTTGCGGAGAGACACTCTTTTTGTTACGGGGAAATCACAAAACATAATGCACACAAACATGTCAGTGCTTGATATACAACCACTAATAAACAATCGGTTTTGACGAGGAAAAAATATATATACTTCTTACTGCGGATTAGAACCCAAAACATCTGACATGCTTGGCAAAAGTTCTGCTACTGGACCATTAAATTACATGCGTGTAACAGTCGGGTCTATTCTCGCTACTAGCAACATATATTAGATCTCATTAAACGACAAATTAAACACAATGTACTATTTAAATATAACGCCGATTTGTGGCCGTCACACTGCATATGGGATTTTTTATTTTACGGCGCTGATTCCCATTGTCCCCAACTTTAAATGCTCTTTTACAAATGCCGCAAAATCCTTCATTTTTACCACTAACGGTCTGCAACCATGTCTTAAAAGTTTTGTTTTCCAGCCACTTTGGCTGGAATATGGAATTTGTCATATTGCATTTCTGTTAATAGATACTCAATTTTTACACATTGCACCTTTAAAAGCATTTACTTGAAACAGCAACCATGCACATGGGAATAGTATGACGTCAGTACGCATTTAAACACTGTTTTACAATCAAGAAGATGTAAGTTTGAACATTAAAGGGGATTATTCCAGTTTATGCACATTCAGTTACATATACATATTCAGCTTGCAATTATTGTGGAGGAATTGTAAAACACACACACGATAAATATTTACTTAAATTTGAGTCAAAATAAAGTCAGAAATCTGGATTAAAACTAAGAAAAAACTAAGAAATAATGCATTGACTTTACTAAAATTGGGAATATAACTTTGTTCAAGCTTAAATAGAACTTAATGCATGTTGTGCAGTTTTTGCCTGAAGTAGAAAAAAAAACAAATATTCACCTGCATCTTTGGGCTTAGATGGGGCAGCATGACTGTTCTGGCAGTGGAAAGAAGGGTTTGTAGATGGAAGATTTGAATCAGAGAAAGAAGAAGGAGGGGTGATGCAAGAGGAGGTAGGGGTGGGGGGAAATGGAGGAGGATGAGGAGGAGTGGGGAAAGAAGAGGTAGGAGGAAGGTTAGAGGAAGAAGATGGAGTATGAGAAAGGGTGTAGAAAGAGGAAGGAGGAGGTAGGCTGGAGGAAGAAGATTGAGAAGGAGAAAAGCTGGCGGAAGAAGATGGAGGAGGAAGGGTGTCAAAAGAGGAGGAAGAAGGAGGAAGGCTGGAAAAAGAAGATGGAGGAGGAAGGGTGTCACAAGAGGAGGAAGAAGGAGGAAGACTAGAGAAAGAAGATGGAGGAGGAAGAGAGGAAGTCTGGAGCTGGCAGACAGTTTCAGCAGTACTGGTGTCGTTTTGAATCCTCTGGTAATCTATGAGAAGTTTTTTGAAAGAAGATTAGAAAATATTTCTTTGAATATTGCATGTGTAGATCATATGAACGAAATACTTACTTTTAATAAAACATTCATAAAGGCTAGTCATCCTTTCAAAGATGGTCTGATTTGGTCCAACTGCAAATGGACCCATTGAGGTGATGACTTCAGACACAAACCCATTTTTTCTCTCTTTAGAAATGAAGAGAATTGGCTTATAGCCAAGTACGTCCAATTTCTTAACCTGTAAAATAAATGCACAGACAGTCGATAAATATCGATGTTCATATTCATAATGGTAAGCACGGACTTACCAGACAATTTTGTAGCAAATCAACTGGATTGTCAAAGTAAAAAAGAGGCGTCTAAATGTTTAATTGAAAAATGTAGCAACTCATAATGTGCTAACTGCACATAATGTAAAAGTATTACATTATTATTGAAATAAAATGTTCATGATGTATTAATTTTCTCAAAATGTAATAAACTCTTGAGCTCATAATAACAATATTTACATTTTGAAAAATGTATTGCATTATAAACTTACCAAAACATATCATATTTTCATTACTGTAATAGCTTTTAAAACATTGACATATTAGTATTTCCTTACAGTACATTTAAAAAATCTAAATCTAAAATTAAACTACCTGCAAAATGCAACATTGAAATGCAATTATTATTGTATGGTACCTGTGTGTGTGTGTGTGTGTGTGTGTGTGTGTGTGTGTGTGTGTGTGTGTGTGTGTGTGTGTGTGTGTGTGTGTGTGTGTGTGTGTGTGTGTGTGTTGCATCATGTTATTTGCTTCAGCCAACGGCAGCACAGAGCGCAATTATTTTATTCAAACATTTATTCACTTTAATACGAGTTACAGCAAAACAAAGCCTGAATGTACATCAGAGGGCGTGTTGAAAAATACAGTACAACTTAAAATCATGTACAGTGGTTATAAAAAGTCCACATGCACACACACACCCCTGCTAAAACTGTTGTTAAAAAATTGATGTAAAAAAGAAAAATAAATAATACATTTATTTATAATACATTTTGCACCTTTAATCTACTACTAGTATCTAATATCTGGTGGATTTTGTAGGCAGGTTAAGACTGCATTTTGTAATATGTACTGTAAAGGAATACCAAAGATTTGTTTAATAAATATAATAATAATAATAGCATGAATATTTCAATGTTGCATTTTGCAGGTAGTTTAAGACTGGATTTAGATTTGTTAAATATTTGTATGTTTTAAAAAGCTATTACAGTAATGAAAATATGATATGTTTTGGTAAGTATATGATGTAATACATTTCTCAAAATGTAAAAATTGTTATTACATTATGAGCTCAGGATTTTATTAAGAAAATCGTTTTGAGAAAATTATTACAATATGAACATTTTATTACAACTATTATGAGTTGCTACAAGTAAGAATACATATATATGTAAGGGATAATCCACGGCTAGCCATGCATTAAAGGATTTTAATGCACGACGTAGAGGCGAAGAACCACCCGACGAGAAGCGGAGTTGCCTCTAATACCTCGGTTATTTGCCAAGTTATAAAAAGAGAAAACTGTAACTGATGTTTACAGTGTAATTTTTTAACAGACGTGTAAAAATGACAGTTATTTTCTTAAGTTACGGCTCGTTAGTTCTAGCACTCCGTCCACTTTAAATAAAGTAGAGCCATCTGATTTTATTTGAATGAATTATCAGATTTATTTAAATTCATTATTAAAAGAGAGAGAAGGAACAGAGAGAGGGGTGGGGGGGGATGCGTGCGCGAGTTGCTTGTGCGCGTCTCTTCTTTAAAGTCTAAGTTACAGTCCCCCCGTTGCTTAAGCATATAGCTAACTTAATGATTCTTTAATGGATTTATTAAAATTATTTATGAATGACAGGCAACACTGACAGTGACAAGGCAATCTTATATATTTTGTAACGTGACGGTTCATACCTGCTCTGAGACATATCAAACTTGCAACACTGTATTCGCGTCCAGCGGTAACGTTAACGTTAGACTGAACAGAGGCATAAAACTCCCGCAATGTCTCATTTTAAAGAGAAGCAGAGTAGCCTAGGTCTCGAAATCACAGTTGTTCTGTCTTTGGCGCAAAAAGTCACTGAAAGTGTTAACTGCCCATTTAGTTGTCTTTTTCGTATTGACCTCATCTTTGTCGTCTTCGATCTTATCTAGCTCTGTCGGTGTTAATTCTTTGTGCCACTTTTTGTCATTCAAAGTCTTCTCCAAGTCTCTAAATCTTCTATTTCGTCTTGTGCCTGGGCCCATTTCTCAAAATTGCCATATTCACCATACAAATTAAACTATATGCAAAAATCATCCATTTACCCTACCTAAATAAGTTAAACGGTGTCTCTCACGCTGCTTGCAAGTGGAACTGTTACTATGGTTACCAATGTTTATAGTAGCGGATTAATTTTAAACTGTAATCAAACTGACTGGAACTACCTGTGCATTAAACGGTTTTACTGCACTCTGTTGGGAATTGACCCTTCGCAAAGACCCGCCCTCCTTAGTTACTGTCGCTATGCCCGACAAGCTACAACGCTCTCACGCACACACCATGTTCTCACGCAGTGAAAAATACATCGCGGAGCAGAGAGGAGACTGACAACACGCGGAAAGACAGGACAGACCAGGATACTTTTCGGTTAGTTTTGATATTAAAGGTCCCCTGACATGAAATTTTCACTTTCTGAGGTTTTTTAACATTAATATTAGTTCCCCTAGCCTGTATTTGGTCCCCTCATGTCTAGAAATTTCAGTCGGTGTAAACTGAGTTTTGGCTATCTTTCTCTGCCTGTGAGAAAATGAGATCTCAGACGAGCTGATCTTGAATCTCCCCCTATATGACGTCATATGGGGGAATGTTACCTCCCCTTCTCTGCTTTGCCCGCAAAGAGACTTTGACCCGCCCATGAGAAAACGAGCTAGGAAGTACGAACCAACGTGCGATTTTAGTTTATCATCCTCGAGAGAGATATCATGGCGTGTGACCAATCGAAGCACAAAAGTGGAATAGAGAGATATAATGGCTTGCAAACGAGCGAAGCATGGCAGTTGATCAGTGTTCGGATGTACAAATGAACAGTATTTTTTAATTCCTTCATCCGAGCCTCTGAAGAAACAATGGGTTAATTTTATTTTCTCTGGAAATGCGCCGACACAACTTCCCAAAGTTTTGTATGGTCCAAACATTTCACTGACGACTGTTTCCTCAACTTGGGACAATACAGAGCTGGCCTCGATGAACGTCTGAAAATAAATCATCGAGCTACCAAACAACAATTCAAGTTCAAGTTCAGACAGGTAATCTTTCTCTCAAAATCGTTCAATACTGTTTATGCATCAGTAAGTCAAGCCAGTGACTAAAATATCACCTTCACATCGTTTCTTTTAGTAGGATGAAAATAATCTTATTTAAATTGTGAACAAATTATATACAGAAATCGATCAAAGAACATTTTTCCACACAGCGCGAGTTTATCAGGACAACTCGTTATGAAATCAATGACGCACGTTGTACTGCACAATGAAGCTCTTACTGTATTTACATCATCGTGTTTGAATTTGCATTAGTGAAAGCATTAGAGAGAGTGCAGAAATTGCGTTGTCTCGCGATCAACAGACTGTCATCTGCTCAATGCTCATCACAGCAACATTTTATGTGATGGGAATAGATCTAAATACTTTAAAAACTTCTCACGATTCGTTAATCTCGATAGCTGTATTAGTAAAAACGTATAATAGCAGTAGTAAAAGTATTCGAGAGACTTTCACATGAAGCTATTTCATATGCACGCATGTCAGCCATTCACAGCAGTGGGCGGTTACAGTGAAGTCTCACAGCAGACACGCCCCTTCAAACAGAGTGTTCAAATCAGAGGCTAAAATCAGGCTAGGAAAAATGCCTTTTATTTCTAAATTATGACTAATTTTGATCTAAAAAACATACTAACATTATAAGGGCAACCCAGGAAACATTATAAAATAATAAAATAACCTCATGTCAGGGGACCTTTAAACATATTAAACAAAGTCTCACCTTTCAAATGTGGTCATTTTTTGAAAGAAATTTAAACAATAAATACCGTTTTGTAGCTCTTAATGTGTCGTGACAGATCGCTGTAGAGCATCAGTTAAAGCTGCTCATGATCCGATCATCTCTTCCTTCTAGTTCATTTATAGCATCAAATAAACATGAATGAACATAAGGAGGAATGTTGTTTTAACCGCGGAAAGGCGTCAGTATATTCAGTTTTCAAGTTCAAATCCTCCCATGTTAATCTACTAACTCGACTGGCTGCTTTCTCGGACAAAATGGCGGATGGCGACGTATGATTGGTTAGAACACCTGTCAATCAAGCTCCACGCGAAGGGTCAATTAATTTCTTCTAAAGTGTAGAAACTCAGAAGAGCGAAGACCAGGAGACTCGGGTGTATCTTTTAAAGCAGGATTCTTTATTTGCTGTAGTCTGCTTCGTCCAAGCATCGTACCCAAGTCTAATCTAAAGTAACTTTACATGGTATATTATAGGCATTTTAAGAGGAGGGACTTCTGGAGGGGGAGACAAATCCAAACAAAGCATACAAAGGTAGGAGGAGTTGATTCTATCAAGCGAAAATAGGTTAGGCAGGTTATCTGGCTTGACCCAATCAGCATAACACTCTATTGCATTGCTAATCCAATTAGCATAACTATTCAACATCTGGGCCAAGGGCTGTTATCTGTATAATTTTGTATATTTACCTCATTCATTTCAGTACAGTATAGGCTACTATGAACAGAATATATACTAATACTACAAAAGCAGAAGAAGACTTACAGCGATGCGGGCAGAATCCACCACACGAGCAGCATTTCTATGTTTCTTTGTGCTGGACTTCCATGCACTCTCCTCAATATCCTTCTGTTTGTTTTTAACTCTCTGTCTGAGGGTTTAAACTAGCAAAACATGTTTTACATGTTTTGCAGTTGGCATTGTTGAGAGCCTGGCAGTGGGGACATGGTTTCTGTTTTGGTTTTGTCATTTTGCTCTGAGAGAAGAAAAATAAAAAAATTACAATGCAAACAAAACAAGTGCAGAAAACTACAGTTTAAAACATGTTAAGCTCTTAACCCATTAACAGACCTCTAAATCATTTGGTAGACAACATGACATCATGACTTTTGCGTAAACATATGTATCTATACGCATTTTGAGCTATCCGCGTGTATGTCTACGCCGTTAAATGTCCGAGTGATTCCGCGTGTCTGTACACACCGTTAAATGTCCGAGCGAAACGAAGCAAAATGTACATCTACAATCTGGGGAGCGATATTTTTTTTCCTAGGATGGTAGGGGAAGACTCATACATGGTATTGACCCCAGTGACGGGTAGGTTTAGGGACGGGGTTGGGGTAGGTCATATATTTATATATAGTAATGTAACGTTAAGTCAACGGAGTTCATAAACACGCTGAAAAGCGATTATGCGTGTTGATAGCACGCCAAAAATGGAAATACGAATTGGCGTGTCATACATACGCCATTTCATGAGATCAGTCTGTGGTAGAGCACAATTTGAGTTTTCTACCTGACGTTTTCTGTTTGGATGCTATAGCATATAGAAGGTGTAGTGGTTTGGACAGAAAATTAGATAATAATTAGATAATATTTCTTTGAATGGATGACAGAATGTAGATCATGTGAAAGAAATACTTTAAATGAAAATTCATTCAAAAAAAGTTATTTTTTACTTCGTCTTAATCTGACGCATAAGGCAAGCTGTTGAAATCAACCTTGATCGTCAATTAAGTGACGCCTAGTGGTACCTTCGAAGTCGTCATCGTGGCACTTGACCATGCATCAGGTTTTGACGCCATGGGAGTGAGAATGGGTTGTGTGTGCGGCTTCTCTTCAGCATGGACTGTCATGTGATCTTTAAGACTTTGTTTGTATGGGAAGCTTTTTCCACACTGAGAGCAAGTGAAATTGTTGATGGCTCTTCCGTTCTGTGAGCAACTCAAAGATATTTCTTCAGTTTTGACACAATGTTCCTCGTCCGCTTCATCCAGTTTTTCACTCTCCTTAATCTCTTCCATCAGGTCTGAAATGAAAGTTAAAAAGTTTTAATTTTCAGTAAATCATCAAATATTTAAAAAAAAAAATCTCTAATGTTAATTAATTGTAACCAATTAGCTCAAAAGAAATATTAATAATCAATCATAACTTGTTATAATGAATTAATAGTTGGGAGGATTTATGACTCGGTCTCAAGTGTGGTTAGACATGGGCCTTGCCGTTTGTTCTTGCTGGCCGGGCTCATCAGGCAGTCCTTATTGACAAGCCCTGAATATAATGCTATAGTGTAATATTCTGTATCAATATTTAATTAAATGAGAAGAACAATAATAGTTGCAACAATTTCTTGTTGAATGACAATTTTTGACAACCTCACTGAAATTTTGCTTCCTCTCCCTTGTTTTTTTTTTTTTTTATCTTCGCCACTTTGGTCTAAATGCCTGCCATCCTTTTTTTATTTTATATTTTGTAAACTTGTAAGGCTTTACTTTTAAAATAGGGACATTGCAAAAAAGAATCGTGATAAAATCATGATTTTTTTTTTTTAAATCATGATAATATGTTTGCCATTACGGAGCCCCTAAAGGGACGTGGTGGTGGAAAAAAATTAGGATGGGAGAATTATTATTTTTTTTCCAAATCTTTTGCATTCCCCCGAGAAATGTTGCGTTCCCATGCAAAAGTTTTGCGCTCCCCCGAGAAACTTTGCACTCCCTCGCAAAATATATTTGCATTCCCACGCAAAACCTGTTGTGAGCTCGGACAGACACTTCCTGTTTAATGTCCAGCTGGCAGTGCTTCAGAGATCCTTAGCGTTTCATAGTGTTTGAACTTGGTTGGGCTCAAATACAGAAATGGGGTTAGTGCTTAAAGGGATAGTTCACTTTGAAAATAATTTTTGATATGTTTTAGCTTACCTCAAGGGCATCCAAGATGTAGGTGTCTTTGTGGCCACAGTATTTTCAATTTTGATATTTTTAGGTCAAACCGTTCTTGTCTGTCAGTCATATAATGCAGGCAATAGGTGCCCACCTTAAAAAGCATACACAGAGAAGTCCAAATTAAACATGATTTAATGACTCGTAAACGTAAGTACACATTGATGACCTAAGACACGAAACGAGTGTTTTTTTGTGAGAAAACGAACAGTATTTATATAGTTTTTACCTCTTGTAAACACAGCCACGTCCAAGTGATCTGAGATCGCGAGCGATTCGGACTTTTCCGGAAAGCACCGGAAGTGAAACCTCGCGCGTGTACGTCACTCATACAATTGCTTTATTTTTTTTAATTGTTTTCTTTTACGACGGTTTAAACATCCCGGATAAGCGCAAATTAGTACCCCTTTAATTAGCCGTCTTACCTACAATCTCTGTTCTGTGTAAACAATGAGTGACGTACACGCGTGAGGTTTCACTTCCGGTGCTTTCCGGAAAAGACCGAAGCGCTCGCGACCTCAGATAGATCACTTGGACGTGGCTGTGTTTACAAGAGGTAAAAACTATATAAATACTGTTCATTTTCTCACAAAAACCATTCGTTTCGTGTCTTAGGTCATCAATGTGTACTTACGTTAACGAGTCATTAAATCATGTTTAATTTGGACTTCTCTGTGTATGCTTTTTAAGGTGGCAGTGTTTCCCCTACCATTGTTTTGGGGGGGCGGCCCGCCCCCTCAAAACGGCCCCCCGCCCCCCCTGAATGAAAAATTCCCCGAGAAAAAAAAAAAAAACTGGACGCAAGAGCTCCATGTAGTAACTTTAGCGGCTATGCTTTTCGCGATAGAGCAGTTTAGTACACTTGAAATCAAATCACGATAGACGATAGAATATTAAACGGCTAAAATACTATTTAAATATGAATCACTGTGTGAATGAATGAACTGCAGAAGACGCGCAGTTTCATTTCACACACACACACACACACACGCTCGAGCTGGTGCAGACGACGCGCAGTTTCATTTCACACACACATACACACACGCACGCGTGACGATCGACCTGTTGTTTTCATTGACAGTAAAAGGTTGTTTTTGCCTATATGAGGACACAAATGCATGAACTTCCTCTCCAGACTCTAGATCCGCTCTTAAAGTAACTCCGTGAGCATTTAACCGCTTCATTTGAGAAATCTATCGTCATGTCATAAACAGAAACTCAAAGGTCTTCACGGCAACCTGTCAAAATAAAAGTTCGGTTTAACTTGACAGAAATATATTACTGTTGTACAGTAGAATTTAGATGCATCTCAATGTAATAATAATACTAACACTAATACAAATAAATTATGATCTCAACTTTATTTTTAAAGGAATAATACATTTTTCTTCCATGTTTTAATTTTAACAGTAAAGCTCATTGTGCAGAACGTTGTTTGACAAAAAAAGTTTGTTCAATTTCATATGATTAAAAGAAATGTAATTAATGTTTTGTCTTCATTTGGTTACCAGAAAAAACAACAGAATTTGTGTGGGAAAAAAAAAACATTTAATAGATTTAAAAAAAAAGATTGTATATATTTAATAATTGTTTATAATAAAAGTTTTATGATTTCAATTAATTAGACATGATTTTTGATTACATAAAAATGTACACCAAGTATCCGTAACACGCCCGCTCCGCGACACTAGTTTCGGGGGATCGACCCCCCCCCCCCCCCCCCCCCCCCTGAAAAAAATCCTAGGGGAAACACTGGGTGGACACCTATTGCCTGCATTATATGACTGACAGACAAGAACGGTTTGACCTAAAAATATCAAAATTGAAAATACTGTGGCCACAAAGACACCTACATCTTGGATGCCCTTGAGGTAAGCTAAAACATATCAAAAATTAATTTCAAAGTGAACTATCCCTTTAACTCAAGGAGTTACAGTTTGTAACATTGAAGTTAATGACTATTTTTGTAATCGCGTTGTTTGGGTATATTGCACTTTGCAGACGGTCCCTTCGGACTTGTCTCTCAGCCGCCTGCTCATAGAGATCCTATATTATAAAGCTCGTTTTGAGGGAAATTTGGTTGTAGCTCTACGTTACTATGATTGCAAATATGTATAATTTGTATTTTAACAGCTCTCACGAGTTAGTGATCCGAGAAGTTCGAATCTGTGAATAACTCCACCTTGAGCACCAGGACCATTTTTGGGGATTTCCGCCTGGATTTGCCTACCCAAATTGAAAAGCCTCCCATTCACACATACTTTGGGCTAAAAACAAAATTTTTGTGTCATTTTACAGGAAACCCTTTGCAGTTTCATAAAACAGTGCTAAAAGTGATAAACATTTAAGTATATGTTGTCTGAGCTGTAATAACCCCCCCAAAAAACAGGCGCTTTTTGATTTTTTAATTTTAAATTAATTTTTGAAAGTGCATAACTCAGCCCCTGTGTCCTCTCGAAACATACAGACAAGTGTTGTTGTTTCCTCTAGATGTCAACAAACACTGGAAAAAAGAATTTTTTCTCTATAATAAAAAATGAAAAAGATATTCATATTAATCTGAAGGTAGGAATATTACCTTTTTTATATGTAATTTCCACCTAGCCAAATCTATACTCTGTTCATACCTATATATAGTGGTATTTATGCAATATTTCAGTGTCATTTTACAGAAAACCCTTTGAAATTATATAAAACACTGCAGAATGTGATAAATATTATAGTATATGTTGTCTGTGCTATAATAAACAAAAATAAAAAAATAGGCGCTTTGTAATTTTGATCATTTTATTCTTTCAGAAAATATATTTTTTTTAATTTTACAAAATATTTGCCTAAAATATGTGGTCTAATACAGTCTACAACAGAATCCTCATCCTCCAGATGTATTTCATTCATTATATGGGCATTAGTTTTGTCACTTCACCTCAACATCACCGGCCAGCCTCCTGGAGCTCTGATGCCCACTGTGCCAGCTGTGCCAAGATGTGCCATCAGCCACATCTTCAATCTTCAATAGAAACTGAAACATAGAATCACTGTTTATACATAGTTTCTGCACTGTAATAATAGCCATTTGATTTCACAATATCAAAATGTAGATTTACTGAAATGACCATTTTTTCAACGTATCCAAAGTGAAACTAACTATATCACACTTTGACTAAAATGTTTGACATTTATTTTCAGATAATAGTTTATCTGATTGGTTGCTGTTCTTTCACATTTCAAACTAGCAATAACTTTATCAAAAAAATGTATGTAAACATTGTAAAAGGTTACCTACCTAAACGCAGCGCGTCTTGAGATCGCCATTGGCACTCCAAACTTCTCCAAATCCTCCATTTAGAAACAAGTTGCACTTTCAAAGATCGGGTTTATCAATGTCATCGATGCTTTTATGTTTCTAGATGCAATTATATAAATCAAAATAGTTCTCAAACTTATATAAACTCGCGCTACAGTCATCAGAGACCCTGCTCGCGTTCAAAACAGGATATGGACACGTTTGAGTTGCGCACACAGCCCCGGTCAGCCAGTGTTGCACAGTAAAGGGTCCACCTAATATTTTTACCGCAAGAAAAGTTCCTACTAGATTTCTAAGCTGAATGGATCGACCTTAGGCAGCTGGATCTCTGTTACAGGACGCATACGCAGATGGCTTGAAGATCCGGTGTTTTGCGCTCAGAGCGCATCTCCTCTCAGTTCATTCGGAACGGGTCACAGAAATGTGAAAATGGTCTTATTTGAAAGAAAACATCCTAATCTAAAAGTTGATATAGATTATGTGGCTGTTTTCGGCTGATTGAAGACGACATCGGAGCAGGCATGTGAGACTTTTATCTGTCATTTTGTTTTATTTTATTTTACTGCGCGATTCTTTTGAAGATATTTCGGTCTATGATTGTCTCACAATGTAATAACCTACATCGACAGATTCCTTAGAATGAGAGCTGTATTTCTATGTAAGTTTTGACTGTTTTATGAAATATATAAAAAATAAATATTTGTAAAAATAATTCTTCGCAATCACAAAGCGGAAATTTTTGCCTGGGACCAATGCATATTTAAGCTAATATTTTAAGTTGATATGTATCATAAAAACGAAAGTGATGGTATTCTTTGTAAAGTTTAGATTCTAAGCTTTCAAATGATACCATGAATTGCTTTATACCTTATATGGAAGTCTGTAAAAAGAACGTACGAACATCATAACAAGGTGTTTGCCCCCGGTACCGGGGGCTCTGGTTTTTAAGAGGTTAAGCACTGACCACATTTCTGTCAGGTCCATTAAGTCAAGAACACTCATGACAATAAAATGATTTAGGAAATGTTATTGAATAAAATGCAATCAAGTTGATAATTAAAATTTTGGCGGTATGGCTCTGTTCAGGGAGTCCTCTGACCTTTCATGAGCACCATGAAATAGCAGAGAGTCAGAGGACAGCAGCAGCATTAGGGACCGCTCACAGTTTAGGACTGGGAAAGCTGAACTATTTCCCCATATGAACAGAGCAGCAACGATGACAGAATAGCAAATGCCACGTTATACACGACAAGGAGGAGCTGGGGCAGGGGAGGTGGCGGGCTGCAGAGAGCGAGCAGCAAGCAGTTTATGAAATATATAAAAAATAAATATTTGTAAAAATAATTCTTCGCAATCACAAAGCGGAAATTTTTGCCTGGGACCAATGCATATTTAAGCTAATATTTTAAGTTGATATGTATCATAAAAACGAAAGTGATGGTATTCTTTGTAAAGTTTAGATTCTAAGCTTTCAAATGATACCATGAATTGCTTTATACCTTATATGGAAGTCTGTAAAAAGAACGTACGAACATCATAACAAGGTGTTTGCCCCGGTACCGGGGGCTCTGGTTTTTAAGAGGTTAAGCACTGACCACATTTCTGTCAGGTCCATTAAGTCAAGAACACTCATGACAATAAAATGATTTAGGAAATGTTATTGAATAAAATGCAATCAAGTTGATAATTAAAATTTTGGCGGTATGGCTCTGTTCAGGGAGTCCTCTGACCTTTCATGAGCACCATGAAATAGCAGAGAGTCAGAGGACAGCAGCAGCATTAGGGACCGCTCACAGTTTAGGACTGGGAAAGCTGAACTATTTCCCCATATGAACAGAGCAGCAACGATGACAGAATAGCAAATGCCACGTTATACACGACAAGGAGGAGCTGGGGCAGGGGAGGTGGCGGGCTGCAGAGAGCGAGCAGCAAGCAGTTAGGAGCGAAGCAGTTAGGAGCGTGGGAATGCAACATTTCTCGGGGGGACGCATTTTCCACCACCACGTCCCTTTAGGGGCTCCGTATGCCATATCACCATTCTCTAATGTGGGGTTACATTAGTAGTTCTCTCATAAGGCATGCATGAAATAAATACAATTTCAAGATACACTATACAAGACATAACAATAGCACACACAATGTCATGGAATGCATGTTCATTTATAGATCAGTTCGTCTACAAATGAATGCAGGAAAGTCTGTTTTAAGGTCTGTTCCTCTTTCCTAGGGCCTCTGTTTTTACCACATAACAACATTTTTCACAGCAATAAAACCATCTTATATGATGGTCTCCTTGGTGACTGAGGCCATTTCTGTTCTCTTGTCTCTTTTGTGGGGAATGTTTTTAATTACTAAGAGTGGGTTTTAAAGCGTATTTGTAAAATGTAACAAACAGTTGTGTGTATGATTGTCTCAGTCGTTACAATAGTCATTAGTTAGCATTCGTGTTGTGAACGGGCCTAAACACTACAAGAAAAAGTTAACATAAATGGTTTGCCTTCATATTGTGCACCATATTGCATTTGTAGTAAGACATTCATTGAATAGTTCAAAGCTGTTCACACACAACATATTTGTTATGTATACAACTCATGTTGATTTAAAAAAATTAACGTCTCATGTTTTTGTTTAGGGATTTTTCACCCACATTTTTTAGTGTGTGTGTTCTGCAGAAGAAGAGATTCAATCCAG
The DNA here is from genome assembly GCA_036326025.1 of Chrosomus eos. NCBI lineage: Eukaryota > Metazoa > Chordata > Actinopteri > Cypriniformes > Leuciscidae > Chrosomus > Chrosomus eos. The sequence continues at coordinate 291,077 of JAZAVI010000008.1, forward strand.
ATTTTTAAGTTAAGGGTGAGTAAATTAAACCTGTACGACGGATGGATATGTTGACTGACTAAAGAACTGCCAATGTTTCACAGTATCATACACGAATAAACAAAAATAAACACCAACCTATCTGTTCTTCAGTGTCTTCAAGCTTCACTCTGAGGGGTTCTTCATCAGGATCACTCCTGTTCTCACTGTAATCTTCAATAAACTCCATCTTTACAGATTTCTCACTGTAATCTTCAATAAACTCCATCTTTACAGGTTTCTGTTCTTCCTACTGGTCTGAATGCATCTCTTCACTTGAAAATAGTGATTGTTTAAAAAACTGAATCGTGAAATTGCATGTATTTTGTTTTGAATCAGCTGTTGTTCAGAGCGCGTCTCCGTCCTCTTCTTCTGTTTTTGCCGGTTTGTGAAGCCAACTTAAAGAGAGCCGTTCCGCCACCCACTGGTCTGGGGTGTGAAGAGCACATACAGCTTAATGAGGGGATAAAGAGAGAGGAAAACGGAGAGAGAGAGAATGAGAAAACAGATCAAATACTTTTATTTTATATATATATATATATATATATATATATATATATATATATATATATATATATATATATATATATATATATATATATATATATATATATATATATATATATATATATATAATATACAGTCGTGCCCAGAATTAATCATAATCATGTAAATTAAATGGCTGTAAAAAATAAATCACATTATAAAATAAATATTTTTCTCCAAAACACAATTATTCATACCCCTAGAATTTTTATGAATAAAATATCTATGAAGTATATTCACATTAATATTTACCTTTTTTAGCACACCAGGGCGACTAGGAACATGAAATTGTCCAGCTATGACTTTTTGTTTCAAAGGAGTTTAAATATGAGGAAGCACAAAGGCCAAATTCCCTTAATCATACATCACAATGAATAAAACCACAGAACATGGTTCTGATGTGCATCAAAAGATTTTTGACCATCAGGACAATAATTAAGAAGTTCCAATCAACTAAAGATGTTACGATTCTGCCAGGAAGAGGACGTGTGTCTATATTTTCTTAATGGACGGTGAGGATGAAAGTTTGAGTGGCCAAAGACTCTCCAACGATCACAGATGGAGAATTGCAGAGATTAGTTGAGTTTTGGGGTCAGAAAGCCTATTAAAAAAAATCAAACAACCCCTACATCACCACATGTTGTTTGGGAGGGTTTTAAGAAAAATGCTCCTCGCTCCTCCAAATACAAACTCCAGCATATTCAGTTGTCAGACACGACTGGAGCTTCAAACGGCGCAGGCTTCTGTGGTCAGATGAAACTAAAAAAAGAGCTTTTTGGCAGCAAACACACTAGATGGGTTTGGTGCATACAAGGATAAAAAGTATCCCATGTGTACAATTTAATATACCATTGGATCTTTAATGTTGTGGGCCTATTTTTCTGCTGGAGGTCCTGGACTTCTAATTCAGATACATGGCATTGTGGATTCTATCAAATATCAACAGATAAAAAATCAAAACCTGACGCCTTCTGCTAGAAATCTTATAATGGGCCGTGGTTGGATCTTCCATCAGGACAACGATCCAAAACAAACATCAAAATCGACACAAAAATGTGTTAGGGAGCACAAAATGAAGCTTCTGCCATGACCTGACCTGAACCATATAGAAAATGAGTGGGGTGAACTGAAGAGAAGAAGCACAAACATGGATCTGGGAATCTGCAGGATCTGGAGAGATTCTGTATGGAGGAATGGTCTCTGATCTCAGGTCAGGTGTTCTCCAAACTCATCAGGCATTATATGAGTAGACTCAGATCTGTTATCTTGGCAAAAGGAGATTGCAAAAAGGTATTTAATAAAAGGGTATGAATAATTGTGGCCAACGTGTTTTGGAGAAATTATTTTATAATGTGATTTTCCCCCACTTTCAAATCTTTTACTTCAATGAAAGGTTAGGATTTTGCCAATTTTTTGATTCAAAGATCAAAAGGATAAACGATGCAGATTTATTTTTTTATAGCCATTTTTTATCATATTACCAGGGGTATGATTAATTCTGGGCACGACTGTATATATATATATATATATATATATATATATATATATATATATATATATATATATATATATATATATATATATATATATATATATATATATATATACATTTTAAAAATATAATAGGAGGAAAATTAAAGCATTGTATCTGTTTTCTCCTTTTTTATTTCTCAATTTCTCTCTCTTCATTATCCAAACATTTCCTTATATACTAGACCTGTCTTTTAATTCCATTAGACCTATTTTTGGTTAAAGCTGAAGTCTTTCTCTTTCACATGCATTTTAGAAGCTTTATTGTTTCTGGGTGTCCACATTTGTCACACACAGGTACCTTTTTGTTTTTAGTTTGTTTCATATGATTTAAAGGGTACCTATTATGGCATTTAAAATGTTCCTAATGTTGTTCTGGGAGTCCCCAACAACAGTTTTACATGCATGCAATGACAAAAAACACTTTTGTTGTCTTATAATATGCATTTATTTTTACCTGATTTGCTCACCGATTCCCAAATGATTCGTTTGACGACTCATTTTTCAAACCCGCCTTTGCGTGACGCTAATCGGCGGTGATTGGTCAGACAACCCAGTCAGTTATTTTTCGCGTTAACCCAAAGCTTAAACATATTGATAAAGCACTGCAGTACTACAATACGCTCTATTCTTTATGACAACTCCAATAACAACGACAAACATTTTACATATTTCAAAAAAAAAAACACACACACAGCTTGGAGACCTAAGCGCTGAGCGTAACTGACACACACACTCACACTCTCTCTCACACACACACACAGCTTGGAGACCTAAGCTGCGCTGAGCGTAACTGACACACACACACACACACACACACACACACTTATTGAGCATGCTACAAAACCCATAAAAGCAACAATTATTAACAGTACTTACAGGTTGTGATTCGGAGGAGGAAGCTGATGCAAATAAACTTGGTACTGAACCTTCCTTCAGTATCAACCGACTCGCGAATCCACACTTGAAAGCATTTATGTTTGTAAAGGAATCCTTATTAAAATGACGCGAACACAGCTCAAGGTGGCTGTACTTGTGTGGTATAGTTGTAAATATAAACTCTAGCCACTGATTTTTCACATGCTCGTCCCTGGGCAGTGGAAAAAAAGTTCGCTTTTGATTCGCACTTCAGAACAGCTCGTCGACATGTTGTTTTCACTGTTTTCTGGCGCGCGCAATGAGTGGGCGTATCTTATTCAAATAACTTGTCTAGTTGACGTCAACTAGACAGAGAAAAAGCATCGTTCGTCTATCGATTCATATCAGGGACTCTGAGTCGACTCTTACTTTTGAGAGACAATAACTTTGTATATGGTGAACTTTCATATTTAAAACTTTGCAGGATGTTTTCGTTCACTTAGATCTATGTTACACACTACATGAAAGGTAATTTTCAAAATTCCATAATAGGTACCCTTTAAGTAATTTATAAAAAAAATTGCATAATTCCAAATTGTCATTCTAAGTATAAAAAAGCACATTAAATACATGTATATCTTAGACTTCAGTTTTCTATTAAAGGTGACCTATAATTCAAAATTGAATTTACCTTGGTATAGTCAAATAACAAGAGTTCAGTGCATGGACATGACATAGAGTGAATCTCAAACTGGACTGTTTTCGCGTTCTCATTTAATTCACGTTTATGAAAAACACCCCTGAAAAACGGTAGGATCTCCACACAATACCGACTGTGACGCAACAGTCGGGGATCACGCCTCCAAAGATTTGCATATCCCAGCCCTCAATGACAAGCACTGCACAGCCGAACCATCGGAACAAGCGAGGATCAGAGAGAAAATGGCAGATCATGGAAATAAATGCTATGTTCCAGGCTGTGCAGGGAATGTGAGGACTTTTCATACCCTTCCACAGAAAAGAAATGTCAACAGGCGTGGATGATGTTTATATATAATCGGATACCGCAACAGTTTCATTTGAAGTTGTTAGTTTGCTCTGCCCATTTCACCACGGACTTATTTTCTAACCTGGGACAATATCAAGCTTCTCTCAGCGTCTCAAACTGAAGAAGGGGGTAATTCCAACTATATTCCCGCAACTGGTAAGTAGTGATTTTATTACAGATAATTTACACTGTGTTAGATCCAGCGCAAGATCCTAGTACAGTAATAGCAAACTCCCAAGTAACGAGCATACATAACTAACGTTAAATAGGCTAATTCTCAGTGAATAAACTATACAGAAAGTGGTCAAAGAACAATCCACACAGCGCGAGTTTATCTCTCTTGCCAAACTCGTTATGAAATCAATGACGCTGTTACACTTCACAACGAAGCTCTTACTGTATGTCATCGTTTGCATTGGTGAAAGCATGAGAGAGAGAAACTGCGTTGTCTCGCGATCAACAAACTGCCATCTGCTTGCTCAATGCTCATCACAGCAACATTTTATGTGATGGAAATAGATCTAAATACTTTAAAAACATCTCATGATTCGTTAATCTCGATAGCTGTAATAGTTAAAACGTATTTAACAGCTGTAGTGAAAGTATTCGAGAGAGTTTCACATGTCTCATTTCATATGCAAGCAGGTCAGCCAATCACAGCAGTGGCCGGTTCTCACAGCAGACACGCCCCTTCAAACAGAGTGTTCAAATCAGAGACTAAAATCAGGCTAGGAAAAATGCCTTTTATTTCTAAATTATGACTATTTTTGATCTAAAAAAAATACTAACATTATAAGGGCAACCCAGGAAACATTATAAAATAATAAAAAAAAACATTATAGGGCACCTTTAATATATGTTTCTAAATCTTTTCAAAACATTCTTGACTAAATACAGTGTAATAAATTTAGACATTTTAATTAAACATTTGTATAGGAGACAGGAATAGTATTTGTATTTCATTGGCCTGATTTGTGTTAAATGCAAAAACAGACCATACAACTTAATAAACTAAAATAAATTATACAAAAATCAAGTGTAGGCTCCCACCAGAAACATACATTTTCTAAACTTGTTAAATTGTCTCTGGTTACTGATATATGTTCTGAATAGGCAACGAGATGCTGAGTAGTTTAAGACGCAGTGGGAACGCCCTCTGGGTGTGCCGATTGTCTGAAGCCCTTATAGAATCACGCCAATTCATTGACTGATGGCGCGGGTAACCAGTAACCAGAGACGTTTTCTGAATAGGTTCACTCAACGCTGCGTAGCTTAAGACGCAGTGGGAACGAAATACCAAACTCGCCAAGCTGAGCGCTGCCGTAACTAGTACAAAGACCAGATAGCTCACACGACTGGTTCAAGCAGATAAAACTTGGGAACCTGGAGTCATGTCAAGATCGAAACTGTAGAATCTGACAAAAGTGTGCGGAGATGACCAGCCTGCCGCTACACAAATGTCTTCCAGGAGAGCCCCTCTAAAAAGTGCTTAAGAGGAGGCCACGTCTCTGGTGGAATGTACCCTGATGCTAATAGGGGAAGGTAGAATGCGCACCTCATATGCCAGTGAAATAGCCTCTGTAACCCAGTGGGAAATTATCTGCTTTGATGCGGCAAGCCCGCGGCGGCCAGCACCAAAACATACCAGAAGCTGGTTGGATTTTCTCCAATCGCCAGAGCTATCCACGTATAACTTCAATGCTTGGACAGGGAAGAGCAAATTAAGCCTCCTGTCCTCAGAAACAAAATGAGGAGGATGGAAAGAGTGAAGGTTAATAACCTGAGACCGGAATGCTGTGGACAATACTTTGGGCACATATCCTGGTTTTAGTCTCAAAGTCGCCCTGACCAGACCAGGAGCGAAGTCTATACATGTCTTGCTAACAGAAAGAGCTTGCAAATCCCCCACCCAATTCAAAGAAGTCAAGGTTAACAAAAGAGTAACCTTGAGAGCAGAATCTGATCTGGAGCTGACTCTAAGGGCTCAAAGGGAGTCTCCATTAAGCCCTCCAGGACGATCGACAGGTCCCAAGAGGGAATTCCAGGGGAGCGTACTGGTTTCAGGCGCCTAACCCCACGCATAAATGCTGAGACTAACCTCAATTTACCTAGGGGGATCTCATCCGACTCTCTATGAGCGGCAATAGCAGCAGCATACACTCTCAGAGTAGTAGCGGCCGCTCCAGAAGCAAACTTCTCCTGTAGGAATTCCACCACTGAACCAACTGGGCAGCTGACTGGGTCCGTAGCGTGTCGAACACCACGACTCAAAAACCCTCCACTTGGAGGACTATAACCTTCTCGTGGAAGGGGCTCTCGCACTCGCAATGGTCTCCTGGATGTCAGTGGGAAGACCAAAGCTCAAAGCTAGCGGCCTCTGATGGGCCATATGCATAGTTTCCAAATTTCGGGGTGAGGATACCATATCCTGCCCTGAAGCTGTGACAGCAGATCCTCCCTGACCGGAATCTCCCCTTGGGGGGGTTCCAGAAGAGGAACCAGCTCCGAGAACCACGGCTGGGATGACCAGAATGGGGCTATAAGTAGGAGACTGGCTCCGCTCTCCCTCCATAATTCCAGTTCCCTCGTCCATCTCCTTCTAGACGTCCGCCTTGTAGGCTTGGAGGATGGCCATAGTATGCAGGGCCATGCCTGCCTGACCAGCTGCCATGTAGGACTTTCCGATAAGGGAGCGGAAGTAGTCCTGCACGGTTTAGAGGGAAGGAGGGAGCGAGATTTCCACGACCTAGCAGACGACGGAGAAAGGTGAGTAGCCAACGTGTCCTCAACCGCTGGAATGGCGGAATAACCCTGCTCCACAGAACCAACGAGGTTGGTGAAGTCAGCGGCTGCCGCGTTTGTTAGAGGTGCGGAAAAAGGCTGCTTCCAGGATCTGGAGATCTCATGATGCAGATCACTGAAAAAGGGCAGCTTTCTCCACTCAGGCATAAAATTAGGGCCACTTAAAAATCTCTCGTCGAGTTTAGACGATTGTGACTCGCAGGGCTCGTCGGGCCAGTAGATAGAGATATTCTCTGTAGCGCGCGAAAGCACGTCGATAAGCTCTGTGTAGGCCGCGTCTCCTGGCCGCTAGGCGGGCTAATAGCCAATGAATTGGCATGATTCTATAAGGGCTTCAGACAATCGGCACAACCAGAGGGCGTTCCCACTACGTCTTAAGCTACGCAGCGTTGAGTGAACCTATGAAAAAGAACACCTAAATGTACGTTAATGTACAACAACATGTTAGACCCTATACCGACTAAACTACTGAAAGAGATGCTTCCAGAGGTCATAGATCATCTTCTCAATATAATTAATTCATCTTTGTCACTAGGATAAAGAGCGCCCAAAACATTTAAGCTGGCTATGATTAAACTGCTTGTTAAAAAAACGCAACTTGATCGTACAGAATTAGTCATTTACAGGCCGATCTCAAATCTACCTTTTCTGTCAAAGACACTAGAAAAAGCAGTCTCCTCACAACTGTTACATTTACATTTAGTCATTTAGCAGACGCTTTTATCCAAAGCGACTTACATCTGAGGACTAAACCAAACGAGTGATCGTGAAGAGGCAATAACAACACAAGAAGTGCTCAAAATACAAAGTTCAAACATTGCTCAGATAAGTGAGGATTTAATTTTTTTAAGTGCTCACGGAAGAGATGAGTTTTCAGTTGTCCTTTGAATGCTGTCAGGGATTCTGCATTCCGGATAAGGATGGGCAGATCATTCCACCAGCATGGAACCGTGAATGAGAATGTTCTGGAGAGTGATTATGAGGCTCTTTGTGATGATACCACAAGCCGTCCCTCATTGATCGATCGTAGGCTGGTAGGGATGTAGACTCGTAGGAGCGAGTGAAAGTAGGAGGGAGGTGAGTCTGTGGTCGATCTGTAAGCAAGCGTCAACGCCTTGAACTTGATGCGAGCAGCGAGTGGTAGCCAGTGCAGGGAATTGAACAGAGGAGTGACGTGGGCCCTTTTGGGCTCGTTGAAGACAATGTGAGCTGCAGCATTCTTGATCATTTGTAGAGGTTTAGTTGCACATGATGGAAGTCCATCCAGAAGAGCATTGCAGTAATCAAGCCTAGATATGACCAGGGCCTGAATAAGAAGTTGTGTTGCCTGCTCAGTTAGGAAAGGTCTGACCTTCCTGATGTTGTGCATTGCAAACCTGCATGATCGAGCTGTCTTTGTAATGTGGTCTGTGAAGGTCAGCTGGTCATCAAAGAATACACCAAGATTTCTGACCGACCTTGATGGGGTGATTGAGGAAGAATCTAGCTGGATAGTGAAGTCGTGCTGTAGAGACGGATTGGCAGGGAGGACGAGAAGCTCAGTCTTTGTCAGGTTGAGCTGCAGGTGATGTTCCTTCATCCATGCCGAGATGTCAGCCAGACAGCTTGAGATTCGTGCAGCTACTGTGGGATCATCTGGTTGAAATGAGAGGTAGAGCTGGCTGTTCCTTTTAGAAAGAAATGATATCTGCAAGGATTTTCAGTCAGGATTTAGGCCTGGGACACACTGGCTGCGAGGCGTAAGCGTCTCAGCTGCGTGGCGTGTCCGTTTTTATTTCGGCTCCCATGTTAACAGGTTAGAGCTTGCACACTGCCTTCGTGAACCGCGCGGAAAACGCGTGCATGCTAGAAATAGAACCGGCGCCTATTTTTCACGCGACACGCAAGCGTGTTGGAAGCGTTTCCAGGCAAAATAGAATAGGAAAAGATGTTTATATGTTATTTTGTACACGAATACATATTAATAAATTACATTTTTGACAAATTCAGATATAAAGATAGGCCTAATCTATAAATAAATAGGCCTAATTATTAATTTTCAAATATTGCACCTGTCACTACAGAACGAAATATTCTGTCTATTTTGCTGTCAATACTGCTGTGCTGACAGTGTCTTTATCAGTAGGCTTTATATTTATGCTTAACACGAAGTATAGGGCTTGCACAACTCTCTCTCATATTTTGAACAAGGGTGATCCGTGTCAGCAGCGCTGCATCAGACACGCTTCTGATGTGCAAAGACACAGAAAACGCGACGCAGCCACCACGCAGCTGATACGCAACAGAAACGCCACGCTCACGCCACGCAGCCAGTGTGTCCCCGGCCTTAAGGCCTGTTCACACCGGGACGAATTTCGCGCGCGTTATTCGCCGACGTTTAACGCCTCGTGACTAAACAAAGGGCGCCAATGTGAGTGTTCACACCGACGCGTAAAACGCCACGCGTAAAAGCGTCATTTTTAAAAAAACGCCTCGGGTTCGTTTTTTTAGTTTGACGCGCCGCGTCAAAAACTATCCGACCAATGAGATTGGCGCTTTTGCTCACGTGTCTGGAGCTTCTGAAGTTACAGTAAAACACAACTTGGGGGCGCTCAAACACAAAACAGTCTTGGCGAGCACACATACGTAATGGCAAAGAAGATACACAGCGTCCGTCTACTACACTCTGCCTGGAAGAAATAAGACGAGGAAGATGCAAGGCCAGATGAATGTAGAGCTGCTGGTCTTGTTGGTGTCAATATAAAGAGACACAAATGAGAATAAAGAACTGTATGACAAACGCGACAAACTTGCTCTCTTCTTCTGAGTGACAAGCGAGTGTCAGAAGCACTTTGTGGACCGGGGTATTTCTGTACATTAAGCGCCATCTAATGTCAGGGAATGAATTTGCATGTTCACTCGGCTCATCGTCAGCGAAAAACGCTTGGGTGTGAACACAAAAAACGCGTTGAAAAACGCTGACGAATAACGCGAGCCGATATTCGTCCCGGTGTGTACGAGCCTTTAGACTGTACCATAGTATGGAGACAGCTCTCATTAGAGTTACAAATGATTCGCTCTTATCATCCGATCGTGGTTGTATCTCTCTATTAGTACATTCATAATTGTGTAATATCTTGCCGTATATCAAGAGTTATTATGTTTTTTTTTTTGATAAATGTGTATCACGTGATTTTGACTAGTTTTAAACGTGTAACGTATGAGTAATAGTTCTGAAAAAGAGTAAGGAAGAAGGAAGGGTTGGTGCTAGACAGTCTTTTGACCGTGGAAATGGATAGAATTCGTGTTTTTGAAATGTGAAAATGTGCAAAATATTTTTTGAGTTTGATTTCTGAAATGTAACAAGACAAAGAAAAAGTAACGTTTTACAAGACATGTAATTGATTCAAGCATCAAATCCTTTGCTCCACACCCTTCTGGAAATGGCGAAGAACGGAAAAACTTTGTTACACGTTTGAACTTATAATGTCTGAAATCATAGTTCCTGTTCACATCCAGAACTTTTGAGTAGGGAACCAAATTTATTTTTTTCACATGAAGAACAGTGAAAAGGCTTCTCTTCATTGTGGATGCTCTTATGTATTTTCAGTTGTCCAGGTGGACTAAATCTCTTGTTACAGCGTGAAAACTTGAAAGGCTTTTCTCCATTCTCTGTTTTTTTTTTCAGTTTAGCAAATGTCTTTCACACTGCTTTCGCACTGGTATGTGTTTTCTGGTGTATTTTAAAAGCACTCAGTCGTGTAAAACTTCTTTCACATGCAGAACATGTGTAAGGCTTCCCTTTTGTATCAGCTTTCTTTGCTTCTTTCTTTCAGAATGACAACACAGATGTAATTTCAAAGCTCGAACACTTCTGAAACTCTTCCTGCACTGATAGCATGTGTGCAGCTTCTCTCCGGTGTGGATTTTCATGTGATCCTTAAGGAGTATTTTTTGTGTGCAGCTTTTTTTCTGGTGCTGCTTCAGTTCACCCTCTGTAAAATAGTTTTTTCCACAAACATAGCACACATGATTCTTCACAGCACTGTGTTTTTTCTGGTGTACTTTTAAACATCCGGCCATGAAAATGCCTTTCCACAAAAACACACGTAAAGCTTCTCCTTTGAATGAACACGCAGGTGATTCTTTAGGGAACTTGCTAAAATAAACGTTTTACTGCACTGATTACAATTAAATGGTTTTTCTCCAGAATGACAACGCATATGTACTCTAAATGAACATGCAAATCTGAAACTCTTCCCACATTGATCACATGTGTACGGCCTCTCTCCAGTGTGGATTTTCATGTGATCCTTTAGGCCTCCTTTTCGTGCGAAACTCTTCCCACATTGATCACATGCATGTGGCTTCATTCCTGTGTGGATTTTCATGTGTTGCTTAAGGACTCCTTTTAGTGCGAAACTCTTCCCACACTGATCACATGTGTGCGGCTTCTCTCCGGTGTGGATGTTCATGTGATATATAAGCTTTGATAAAATTGTGAAACTCTTCCCACACTGATCACATGTGTGCGGCTTCTCTCCGGTGTGGAATTTCATGTGATATATAAGCTTTGTTTTAATTGTGAAACTCTTCCCACACTGATCACATGTGTACGGCTTCTTTCTGGTGTGGATTTTCATATGATACATAAGCTTTGATAAAATTGCGAAACTCTTCCCGCATTGATCACATGTGTGTGGCCTCTCTCCAGTGTGGATTTTCTTGTGTCTGTTTAGCATGTTTTTTAGGGCAAAACTTTTCCCGCATTGATCACATGTGTGCGGCTTCTCTCCAGTATGAACTTTCATGTGGTCTTGAAGCCTTTGCTCATATACGAATCTCCTCCCACACTGATCACACTTGTGTGGCTTCTCTTCAATGTGGATTTCAATGTGTCTGTTAAGCTGTTCTTTTAGTGTGAAACTCCTCCCACACTGATCGCATGTGTGCGGCTTTTCTACAGTGTGGATTTTTAGGTGATATTTAAGGTTTCCTTTTTGTATAAAACTCTTCCCGCAATGATCACATGTGTGCGGCTTCTCTCCAGTGTGGATTTTCATGTGATTATTAAGGGTTCCTATTAATGCAAAACTCTTCCCGCACTGATCACATGTGTGCAGCTTCTCTCCAGTGTGGATTTTCATGTGTAACTTAAGGTATCCTTGTGAAAAACTCTTCCCGCACAGATCACATGTGTGCGGCTTCTCTCCAGTGTGGATTTTCATATGATTTGTAAGGTATCCTTTTTTTGAGAAACACTTCCCGCATTGATCACATGTGTGCGGCTTCTCTTCAGCATGGACTGTCATGTGATCTTTAATACTTTTTTTGTATGGGAAGCTTTTTCCATACTGAGAGCAAGTGAATTTTTTGTTGGCTTTTCTCGGTACAGGTTTTCTTCCGTTCTGTGAGCAACTCAAAGATATTTTTTCAGTTTTGACACGATGTTCCTCCTCTGCTTCATCCAGTTCTTCACTCTCCTTAATCTCTACCGTCGGGTATAAAAGTGAAAGTTAAAAAGTTTTAATTTTTTAGTAAATCATCAAATAATTTTTTTAAACATTTGCTCTAATGTAGTTTAACCAATTACCAATTGAAATATTAATAGTACATCATAAATTGTTATAATTAATTAATTGTTGGGAGGATTTATGACTCAAGTGTGGTTAGACATGGGCCTTGCCATTTGTTCTTGCTGGCCCAGGGCCGTCATTATTGACGAGCCCTGAAAATAATGCTAATATTGTAATATTCTGTATCAATATTTTATTTAATTAGAAGAACAGAATAGTAGAAAAAATTTCTTATTGAATTACTATTTTTGACAACCTCGCTGAAATTTTGCTTCCTCTCCCTTCGTTCTTTAGTGCTTTTTTAATAACAACAAAAAAAGATTTTTTTTTATCATTGCCACTTTGGCCTAAATGTCTGCCATCCTTTTCTATTTTATATTTTGTGAATTTGTAAGGCTTTGTTTTTAAATTAGGGACATTAGTTATGCTGTAATGCTCAGTTCACTTGCAAAACAGTAAAACCAATATGCAAAAGTGATTCGTGATAAATTTTAAATTTAAATTTTCTTTTAAAAACAAATAATCATGATATGATATTTTTGCCATATCACATTTAATAGAAATACTATACAAAAACATAACAATATCACACACAATGTCCTGGGATGTATATGTTCATTTATAGATCAGTTCGTCTACAAATTAATCCAGGAAATTCTGTTTTTTAAGGTCTGTTTCTCTGACTGATGCCATTTCTGTTCTCTTGTCTCTTTTGTGGGGAATGTTTTTAATTACTAAGAGTGGATTTTAAAGCTTATTTGTAAAGTGTAACAAATAGTTATGTGTCTGATTGTCTCAGTCGTTACAATAGCCTAGTTATTGGTTAGCATTCTTGTTGTTGTGAATGGGACTAAACACTTATTAACACTACAAGTAAAAGTTTGAGTTCAAACAAAGACTGAAAAAAAAAAAATCATGATTTTAACAGAAATGGTTTGCCTTGTTATTTTGTTGTATTGTGCACTATATTGCATTTGTAGTAAGACATTAATTGAATAGTTCAAAGCTTTTCACACACAAAAACTCTTGTACAACCATGTTGTTTAAAGCATTCATGCATTATTTTGTTAACGTCTCATTGTTTTGTTTTAGAGATTTTTCACACACATAATAAGATTTTCAAAGTTAAGGGTGAGTAAATTATGTCAGAATTTATACCTGAATGGCGAATGGATATGTTGACTGACTAACCACTTAAAGAACTGCTAAAGGTTTATAAATTTAATGTTTCACAGCATCATAAATGAAGAATCAAAAATAAACACCAACCAATCTGTTCTTCAGTGTCTTCAAGCTTCACTCTGAGGGGTTCTTGATCAGGATCACTCCTGTTCTCACTGTAATCTTCAATAAACTCCATCTTTACAGGTTTCTGTTCTTTCTGCTGGTCTGAATCCATCTCTTCACTTGTAAATAGTGATCGTTTAAAAAAACTGATTCGTGAATGTTCAAATACTTTGTAAATATTTTGTTTTGAATCAGCTTTTGTTCAGAGCGCCTCTTCTTTTGTTTCTGGTAGTTTGTGAAGCCAAGTGCCATTCTGCCACCCACTGGTCTGGAGTGTGAAGAGCACATAGGGGATAAAGAGAGAGGAAAAGTGAGAGAGAAAATGAGAAAACAGATCGAACGCTTTTATTTCCTCGCTGTGATATTTTTGAAATAGGCTATGTACACATTTAAACAATATAACAGAAAGAAAATTAAAGCATTTTATTTGTTTTTATATTTTTTTTCTTTCTCACTTTTTCTCTCTCTTCATTATCCAAACATTTCCTCATATAGGCCTATTCCTGATTGTCTTTTAAATCCATTAGACCTACTTTTTGGTAGCCTATAGCTGAAATCTTTCTCTTTCACATGAATTTTAGGAGCTATATTGCGTGTCCACATTAGTCACAGGTCATTTTTTTGTTTTTAATTTGTTTTAGAAGTATGTTTTAAGTATAAAAAAGCACATCAAATACACACATTTCTATCTTAGACTTCAGTTTTTTATTAATATAGGTTTCTAAATCTTTCCAAAACATTCTTGAGTAGGCTAAATACAGCTAAAAAAAATTAGACATGTTAATTAAACATTTGTATAGGAGAAAATGAATAGTATTTGTCTTTCATTGGCCTGATTTGTGTTAAATACAAAACAGACCATACAACTTAATAAACTAACATAAATTATAAAAAATAAAATTAAGTGTGGGCTAAGTTAATTATGGAGTGTGGGCTCCCACCAGAAACATGAATCAGCGCGTACAGAGATTGTTTCAAGCAACTTTACAGTGATAAAAGGAAAAGTATGAATTTCAACTGTTGTTATGAAGTCATGTTCAGTGTTGATCCAAAGTAGTTTGATAGCATAACTGCAATAAAGTATAGCCTAGTTAACAATTACTTGTTAACATTTGATATATGATGTGTTTTTTATATTATTTAAGTATAAAACCTTATCAGTTTGATATATTTTTACAATTTTTTCTTATACTGAATATGTTACATTTTGTGCTTGCTTTGTTTTAGGTTATTGTTTCCTTAATTACAACAGTTAAGGCAGTCAGTATCATAAACTGTGGATGTAATGAATATTGAAAAAAAAAAAAAACATTTCAAAATATTACAATGAAATAAAAAATGGTTAGTGTAAATAATGCCATAATGGTCAACTCACCATAGAGTGTAAAACTGAAATTCATGTATTTGGTCTCTCGGCAGACAATTGTTACCTTATAAAGTCCAGAGTCTATGGTTCTGGGGTTTGTGATGGTCAGAGATCCAGTTTGATCCAGTTTTAGTCTGTCTCTGAATCTCAGAAATATTACACATAACCACAATAAAAACATTTGAAACAATAAAAACATTTGGAAAATATACATAAAACAACAATTGAGCAGCTGCTGACGGCTCACACGCACTCAGAAACACTAGAGAAACGGCCGAGCTCAGTATATTTTGACTAAACAATGCGGTTTCTACGGTACGGTATATCTCCTGAACACTTTCTATATACGCCATGCATCTCACTGTCTCAATTCGTGATACTTTTGTATCCTTTTTGTAAAGTTTGAGCCTGGTCGCTATTCCCTGTCATTATATTGGGGTGTGCGTGCAGGACACTTTTCAAAATAAATCCTTTTGTGGTCTGAAAAAGAAAGAAGGACACTGGAACAATGACAACAATCATGGTGCTTCATGGCGTTCAGATATTACAAAAAATGATGAGAGTTTTTGAAGAACGTAAAATCAGTTGATGATAAAAAAAGAAATTAATTTAATCAATTAATTGAAGTACAAATCAAAAGAAAAGCCAGTGTGAGAACACCGTCGAATTGAGACATTAAGTCCATGATACTGTCCACAATAATTACATCCAGCTTTAGTTCGAACGGAAGGACACCCTAGACTTGTGTCAATTTTACTGCAGAAAATGTCTTTAGAAATATTTATTTAAACCGCTGGTCCTAAAGATTAACTTTGTTCACTGTAACAACTTATAATAATTATGTTTTTATGAGGCTGGTTGGGACATATTTAAATGAAAGAGAGATTTTATTTCTCAAATGTTATCTGAACATGAACTACTTTGATTTCAGACAGCTGGTTTTAGCATGACGGTGTAGCGATCTTAACTGTGTGAAACGATTCCCACAATGATCACATGTAAAAGGCTTCTCTCCACACTGGATCGTCTCATGTGTTTTTTCGTGAAGTCTTTGGTGCTTTTTCAGTGTATGAGCTGCAGTAAAGGTCTTCCCACATTCAAAGCACATGTGATTCTTCACACCGCTGTGTCTTTTCTGGTGTGTTTTTAAGTTACCCAGCTGACTAAAACTCTTTCCACATGAAGTGCAGGTGTAAGGCTTCTCCTGTGTATGAACTCTCAGGTGTATCTTCAGTTGTTCTGCCCAAGGAAAATTTTTACCGCATTGATCACATTTATATGGTCTTTCTCCAGAATGCAAACGCAGATGTGATTTAAGAGTGTGTGAATGTCTGAAACTCTTCCCGAACTGATCACATGAGTACGGTTTCTCTCCAGTGTGGATTTTCATGTGTGACATAAAAGATCTTTTTAGTGTAAAACTCTTCCCACATTGATCACATGTGTGCGGCTTCTCTCCTGTGTGGATCATCTCATGATTTTTGAGAGGTCCAGACTCACTGAATCTCTTGTCACAGTGTGAACACTTGTAAGGTTTTTCTCCTGTGTGAGTTCTCTGGTGCTGAATCAGAACAGATGGAAAAGTATTTCCACAATCAAAGCACATATGATCCTTCACACCGCTGTGACTTTTCTGGTGTATTTTAAAAGCATCCTTTCGTGAAAAACTCTTTCCACACAAACAAACGAAAGGCTTCTGCTTTGTATGAACTTTCAAGTGCCTCTTCAGGCTTTCTGCCCTAAGAAATTTTTTGCTGCATTGCTCACAGTTATATGGTCTTTCTCCGGCATGAGAACGCAGATGTAATTTAAGAGTTTTTGCATGTCTGAAACTCTTCCCGCACTGATCACATTTGTGCGGCTTCTCTCCAGTGTGGATTTTCAGGTGATCATTAAAGCTTCCTTTTTGTATAAAAGTTTTACCACATTGATCACATTTATAAGGCTTCTCTCGAGCATGGATCCTCTCATGTATTTTCAGAGTCCCAGACTTTTTGAATCTCTTGTCGCAGTGAGAACACTTGTAAGGTTTTTCTCCAGTGTGAATTCGTTGGTGCTCTGTCAATGTGTCGAATCTGGTAAAGGTCTTCCCACAATCAAAGCACATGTGATCCTTCACACCATTGTGTATTTTCTGGTGTCTTTTTAAAGTATCCATCCGTGAAAATCTCATTCCACATAGAGAACACAAGTGAGCCTTTTTCTTTATATGAACTTTCAGGTGCATCTTCAAAGATTCTGCTTTAAGAAATGTTTTGCAGCATTGATCACAGTTAAATGGCATTTCTCCAGAATGAGAATGGAGATGTAATTTAAGCAAGTCTGTTCGTGAAAAACTGTTCCCGCAATGATCACATGTGAGCGGCTTCCACCAGTATGAATTCTCAATGTGAGGTTTAAGACTTGTTTTTGTATGAGAAACTCTTTCCAAACTGAAGGCCAATTTATACTTCTGCGTCGAGTGTACGCCGTAGTGTAGGGCGTAGGCTACGCACGTAGGCGATGCCATCGTGAGCATTTATACTTCTGCGTTTAGGTCTGCGTTGCTCTGCAGTACAGCGCCGAAACACTAGTTGGCGGCGGAGGGTTTTAATGTTCCACTGTGTTTAGATTCCGAGCGGTTCCTAGAGAAGAAGAAGATTCCTCGCGACTGTTTTGAGTTTAGGCTACTACAAGCAATGGCGATTGAAAGAGAGTGGATCACATTGGAGTTGGAGCTTATCGAGGTGGAAAAGCAGTAAGTTTTTAGTTTTTTTAACAGTTTCGCTGTACTTAGAATTTAAAAATGGCGGGCGGTGCAGAAAAACACGCCGGAAATGCGTAGGAGGAAACGCGATGCTACCAAGCCGACCAACACAGATCTTGCGGTCCGCGTCGCCGCGACGCGTAGTTACATTTTTGAGGAGGTGCGCGTCAGGTTACGGCGAAGGGTACTGCGAAGGGCACGCGTCTGTGCGTATGCTACGCCGTACCTACCGCGCGCACCCGACGCAGAAGTATAAATTGGCCTTTAGGCCAGGGGAAATATTTTCTGGTCCTTCTATTCAGTGAGTAACTTGAAGATTTCTCCAGTTTTGACATGAAGATGTTTTCTCTTCCACCTTCATCATGTCTAAAATTAAAGATAAAAGAATTTTGTGTGATCTGTCAGATAGATACCTCTGTTACCCCTTTTCCACCAACAAGAACCGGGTGCTGGTTCAGAGCCAGAGCCAGAGCTGGTTCGGAGTTGGTTCGACTGACAAGCTTACTAAGAACCGGTTTGCCTTTCCACCGGCTAGAGACCCACAACAGAGCCAGATCTTACGTCACTGCATACGTCTCATGTTGCCCAGCAACGCTAGTGCGGTAGCGCCAAACACAAACACGCTAGGCTTGTTCGAGATGCATCGGCTTCACGCAGATCGATCGCCGCATGACATCAAAGCACTGCGAAAGCGATCCAAAAGCACAAGGAGTCGTATGATCTCCAAACACTCCCGCAGCTCCGATCGGTCCGCGCCGCTCCGATGCATCTCGAACAAGCCATCAACAATAACGGACGTTGCGTTACTATGGATGCTCATGGGTTTGCAAAAATGCATCGGAATCCAACGCGTTTGTGCAGCTCGCCGTAACTTACATAGACGGATATAATAATCAAGCTGCTATTAGCTCGACTAGCTGCTATTTAAAAATGGCGGTCACAAGTTTCTTGTTGGTCACGGTAACCCCGCCCCCAGCCCCTGACGCAATCGGTTCTTACTTGGCTCCGTTCTAGACCAGCAATGATTTGGTGCTACTTAAGAACCACTTTTCCTGGTTCGGAGCTGGTGCTTTGCGTGTGGAAAAACAAAGAACCGAATTGAAACTAGGCTCTGGCTCCGAACCAGCACCAGCTCTGCCTTGGTGGAAAAGGGGTATGTGATTGGCTACAATGATCAGCGCACGGGAGAGTTTGAAAGCACACAAAAGTGTTTGAAAGTGTTTTGAAAGCGGGAGCGTTTGAAAGCACAAGTACTGTTTGTATCTATGTAAGCGCTCGGTGAAGAGAGTCGTTGATGTATATTTACAATGTTTTTGAAGCGCTGATCATTGTAGCCAATCACAAACATATTTAATGAGCATGTGAGTGGGCAATCAGAGGTATTTAAGCGCCCAAAGCATCACATTTAAAAAAAACAATTCAGAACCTACTTGGCGTTGAAGTCAGTATTTTTAACAACACACAGCAACATGACACCCCAAGTAAAGTTAAATAAGCATAATAGGACACCTTTTATGTTTCCCTCTTGTGATGGATCTTTCAAAAAAAAAAAGTCTTATTTACAGGCTCAATATAAAGTATTTTAGGATTAATCCTTACAATATTTGTATCTGTAGTTAATTTAATTCACAAAGGTATGTCAAAAGAGACATAATGAAATATGATACAAAAATCCCTCCGGTCTTAGTGAATTGACATTAGTTCCTCAACGTTTACATGTGCACCAATAATGCTATTATTTCCAATAATAATCGAATATGGTTATTCCACAATAGACATAGCCTACCGGCATACCGGACATTGTTTTAATCTACTCGCATTAAATTAAAAATACATTTTTATGAAGAAGTTACTGTGATTGAACTATAATACCTCAGACACTGAGGCAAAGTTAGCATTGAGCGCTAGTGGTGATGACTTCTTTTGTTGGTAGACCAGCTTTAGATGCATTACTGCCACCCACTGAGAAAAAAAGACGGAGAAGTGTATTAATCTAATTATTTTAGTAACGTCATCTGTATTAGTGTTACAAGTATACTTTCCTTATCTCAGCTTCGTCCAGAGAGCAGCTTTGTCTGCCTACATTCCTTTGTATGCATAATGTACTACATCTGTTGGCTACCCGTGTTCGAATGGTAGATCCTATTCTCAATTCTTTGTTTCTAACAATTAGCATGTCATGTTGATCTTTTCAATAGTTCATACATACAGTAACATGAGCGAAGCAAGATGTACATGCTTTACATCTGGGCTTTTCTGTGCCATTAAACATTAATCAATACAAGAACACTTTTAAATGAACACAGTATTCTTAACCTGGTATTGGGAGTACATACCTGTTCAATTTCAAAGAGAGCAAAATTTCAGGATTCTATCCTCGATCAGAATCAGCCTAACATAAGAAAAAGGACAACTGAAACATGCGAGCTACGACACAAGAGTACGATCGCTAACATACAGCTAAACAAAACACGAGGTTAACTATGTTACAACAAAGTTCTCGACACATCTCGATTAAAAGTAGGCCTAAGCTGCACTCATCATATTACACAAGTTACCATGTCCATTGAAACTAAAGTTTTATCAAGTTTACATTGCGCTGGCGCGAACGCATACCTCTCTCAGTCAAGTAGAATGCAGACTCCTTCAGACTGAGAAAAGAAGAACGCGAAAATTCAGTATATGAGCACCACTCTAGCTCATATCCAAAAGAGGGCGCACTTACACAACAAATAACTCTCCCAATACCTATAAGCTACCATGATATGACCATAGCATGTTAATTGAATAGAAAAAATAGCTAGAGAGGAGATTTTGCTGAGCACTATATTACATATTTATTATATTTTTTTACTTATGTCATTAAATAATTGTTATTATAACAAAAACTGCATTATATGTAATTTAATTTGTTATTTTAAACCTTTATTACAGTTTTTTTTACAATCACTTTGTTACTATTTTCAGAACCTTGATGTCATTTTTCACAACTCTAGACACAAAACTCACAACCAATGATCAAAATGCAAATTTTTCAAAACTCTAACCCTTTTCTCAATTGCTTGGATACAATACACATAAAACTTAGATCATTTGTTCATTCAACAAAAATCACCTGTTCAATATGACACAATTTAACATCAAAGTACTACTATTTCAAAAGGCAATTCACACATTACATTTCAAATGAGTGTCTATTCATTTCCTTACAATGATCTAACTATCAATTGATACATCTGCTCAAAATGATAAGTAACTGTTGCATTACTCTTAATGCATAGTTGTATGGAAACAGACAAACAATATTCCATGTTTACAGTAAATCATGAAAGTTTCAAGATAATGAGATTCATTGTCACCAATTAGCGTGGCATGAACCAATTAGACTACAATATCCATGGATGTAGCCTAATATTTTATCATACTGTAATGCTTCATCAGACACTGTGTCTATGGTGCCAAATACTGTACCACCTTTTCAGACTATGTACAGTATTGACAGTACAGTACTGTATAGATGCAGGCCCTTGTAACTGGGTGTCCAATTCTGCCAATCACAGCAGAGCAGTGTCAGGCCTGGACTCGCCATGCCAAAGGTTTTTTCCAAGATGTCATTTTCCAACATCCATTGTGATGTAGATGAGAACCTGTGGCCAAATCCACAACACAGAGTTGATGACAGTGTAGAAGTACAGTAATCACTCCTGTTTAGTTTCTTACAGTACAAGCAAGTTGAGGAACACTGCATTTGATGTTTTACAGTACTGTCTTTTCTTTTCTATTTCATAGCTAATTATTTTTGCTTTATTCAAAAAACCATGTTGTGATTGTACTGTAGTGTTTTGCATCAATATATTACAAACTTTGTTCACAATGATTCCACTGTGTCTGTAATATTTTCTCTACTACTGCAGTGCTTTAACAGAGATGTATTTACTGTACATGTAGTACCATAATGAAACCTGCAT
Organism: Chrosomus eos; assembly: GCA_036326025.1. Taxonomy (NCBI): domain Eukaryota; kingdom Metazoa; phylum Chordata; class Actinopteri; order Cypriniformes; family Leuciscidae; genus Chrosomus; species Chrosomus eos. The sequence continues at coordinate 312,801 of JAZAVI010000008.1, forward strand.
CACCTATTTTGCTCTACAATATTTAATGATTGTACGAACAATGACACAGTGAAACTATCGGTTGCTGTGTGTGGGTGATCTATAGTTATGTTTCAATGGTATTTCACAGTAAATTTGTTTTTTGAACGAATGATTGTGCAAGTGCAAGATTTCTGTAAAGATGTGAATGCACAATGCAATGTTTTGAACATTAGACAGCCTGTGTTACAAGTGATTATCGTTTTGAGTTTTGTGTCTAGAGTTTTGAAAAATGACATCAAGGTTCTGAAAATAGTAGCAAAGTGATTGTAAAAAACTGTAATACCAGCAGATTGGGCCCTCTATGTTTACAGCATTAGGTGAGTGTGAAAAATAAAGTTGTTCAACACGTAGTGCCTTTTTCTCTCCGTCCTTTTATTGGCTTTGTGAATATCAAAATACAAAGTACAAAAGAAAACCAGCGCTGGGGAACCATCAGAAATGTTCAGCTTCCTCAAAAGTGGCATAAGAATATATAGTGAAAGTTTGAGGGGAGTAAAACAAATCGGACCAATAGAACTATACATTACTTCACCAGATATCATATATACGTTATATACAGCCCATTCTCACCCCAAGGCGTCATCTAACTGACGCCTTGGGAATCAGTTTGACCATGCTTCAATATTCGACGCTAAAGGCACCCTTTAGCATCAGTTAGTTGACGTGATACCAGCGCGTCATCTAACTGACGCGTTACCCTTAGCGTCAGTTAGATGACGCCCTCCTACCCAGACCTAAACCTACCCGCGTCATCTAACTGACGCTAAAGGTAACGCGTCAGTTAGATGACGCCCTGGGATCGCGTCAACTAACTGACGCTAAAGGGTGCCTTTAGCGTCGAATATTGAAGCATGGTCAAAATTGTCAGTTAGATGACGCCTTGGGGTGAGAACGCGTTGTTATATAAGACATTGTATAATAAGTCCATATTTGGTAATTATCCGGTCAGAACTCCTGAAGATCCTTGAGACCCAAAGAGTCTTCAGCCATACACAATCCATAGAACTCACACAAACGCTCTCTCTCTAAGAGTCTAGGGGTCCTAATATGAAACAGACGTTTAACTTACATACATACATAGAAATTTGCAGGCCAGGCAATTTTGCTTTGGACCAAGCCTTTCCTTCTATGGACATAGCTGAGATAAAGAGAATATATTTCTAACTGTGAGATTATTTTTTTTAAATACAATTTTAAATAAACATGTATCCAAATTAGTCAATATTGAATCAAAATCAGAATCAAATCACACGAATGGAATTTAAATCTTGAAATCTTTGTCAAGCAATAATAAAAACTGTATCCTACCAGTCATTGTACAATGTAAACATTGTAACATGTTGTCACTAAACTTCATAAAATTATATTTAGTTACCAAATGTTTTGACAATTTCGCCGGATTCGTCTATATGGCTCTTTCCTCCGTTCTTGTCAACAAGTGGATTCAGAGCCACCACCACATTAGCAGCGCTCGCCCTGCCGGTCGCCATGTCTGTGTTTTTAGGGGTATAAGTGATTGAAGTGAATGTCATGATATTGCTGATCATGGAAAGATTTTGCAGCGGCGCTGAAAATCCAGTGGCGGCGCCGTGCCGCTGCTGAATACATTGTAGGGGAAACACTGCATTTAATCTCCTTAATTTGGTCTTTTTGCTGTTGATGATCTGAGGATTTGATTGTCATATAGAGATATTACAGTATGTACCAAGAGATTTCACGTGACTTGCTAAAATATAAAAACAATTCACATAAAAAAAGTATATTTATATTTAGAATCAAACCAGAAGCAGCTGTTATCACTGAACAAACAAATCCGTGTTTCTACTTGGTCAGGAGGACATTAATAATGGCAGATAAAAAAAGATCATAGACATAGAAGATCAATATCTTTATATGAAATATTTATTCAAACGACTTCCAGATGAGAATAATGCAAGCACGTAAAATAATCCATAATTACACATGGGGTCTCATAATACAGTTCTTTAAGTAGCCTATAGTGTTAAGCAAAAGTGCAAAAAATCTTTAAGAAGTGCAATAAGATACATTTTTCAGTCAAGTGCTTTAACATGAATAGGAAAGGCACTTTAAATTTAGATCACATTAACAATTTGCTATTCATATCTGAATAGAGGACCAAAAAACAGATTCACTGTAGAACATCCATCCATTCGTTCTTCAAATGGCTTGTCCTCTGTAGTGTCGTGGGATGGGGAGTTTATGCCAGCGACTCTAGATAGATGGCCAATTCATTGCAGGGATCACACACATTCACTCATACTTGTGATCAATTGAGGCCTTGTTTATACCTGGTATTAAGATGCGTTTTGGTTGATCAGATAACAAGTGGATGATGCTAAATACAGGTGTTAACATTTTAGGGTTACCTCTGACCCGACGTATGACTTAGTTCCTTTTCTCTTATATTGAAAATAACTTCTCATTATAGACCTCTAATTCTTGATTTTATTTTGCTCGATCAATTCTCACCTAAGCTTATGTCAAACGTCAGGTCAGAGGTCACCATTCTGCCGGAACTCGACTTTCTTGTAAACGCGATGTAAAGAATCTCTCCATCTGTTTTCAGCTCTACAATGTGTCGAACAATCAAATGTAGATAAAACTAACACTGTTCATCTATGTGCTGCATTACAGATGAAGAGATTTGACTCTAAACACTGATACTAAAATACAGAAAGATGATCTGATCATGTGGATGTTTGGAGATCAAGACAATCTCATTGCTCAACTGACTGTACGGTTCAGAGAGACATTTGATGGTTCTGCGGTTTCCAAATATATCCGGATTAAAGTGAATGCAGACAGAATGCAGTTTTCGAGTTAATATGAATGTATTTGATGGCACATGTTTAGTCATGTGACGCATAATGTACCCCAAAATATGTATGGATGTACCAGCATTGTTGTGACTCCTATTCAGAACAAACATCAGAATGGGTGGGGAAAACTGAATGAAAACTAATGAAGCACAATAAAGCTCTTGATGTATCAGTTGTAACACTTACGCTTTTGCCTTTTTAAGTTCAGATGTCTTGCGGAGACAATACATCACACCAGCAGAAGAACAACAACAATCCTTCTACAAAAGAAGACAGACCTTGAGCACCAGGGGCCCGTTCTTCTGTAGGCCTTTCTGTACATGTGGACTCCTGCAACTCATATTGCAGTCAGAAATAATAGGCACACAAGTATAAATCAAGTAAAGTTATGTATGCACTTGCAGGTAGTGTACTTCCTCCAAAGGACAGTCATCTGAGAAGGTTTCTTGCAATGGAAACAAATGGGCATTACAAAGTTTTATACTTTCTTTTGTTTGGATGTAAAGTTAGAAAAAGTCCACTTACTGCACATGCTTCAGCCAGCACTTGCTTGGGAACAGATAAAAGTGTTGGTGTAAAAGAGAAAAACACAATGTCATTACAATGAACTACACTGGGGAAAAATGTGATTAATAACTCATGGCACAATATTTTTACATTAACATAAGTTTATCAGTTTTTTACTTCCACAAGTCAAATCAATTTATCATTACTCAAGATTTAACAGTTGAAATGACTATACCAGACAATTTGGATTATAGGCCTATAATTTAATGCAGCAACACATTCTTTTACAGTGTACTAAGATAATTTAAAGTTAATTTACCAGTAACGAAGGAGTTGCTGCTACTGGTCCCTGGATGTGGTCTGAAGAGCTGAACCCAGGATGCCCTTCACAACAGGTCAATTCACACTCAACCCAAGGGTCAGCTCTTCTGCCTGGGTGCAGGAGCATCTGTTTTTTTGTTTGGTTTTTTTTGGTTGCTTTTATAGACAGACAACCATTTATTTAACAGTGCATTTTTAAAAGAGACTATAGTAGGCCTAAGTAGGCCTAGTAAAAATCACCATTATGTAGAATATTCTTGTACTTCACTTTCACCATGTTCTAGTGTGGTGACTCTGACATGACAATGAACAAAGTAATTATTAAATTATTAAAATACAAAAAATATACTGTAATAATAAGTTATAAAAACATCTAACATGGCCACCACAAACACATTTAATTTGTCTGCTACATTTTGCCAGCCCTCTCTCTTGGCGTTTGCACACTTTGAGGTGTTCCCTGGCGTTTTAATTAAGTTTTCAAATTCAGCAAAACCTTCAAGCAATAACTCTTGCTCCGAGCGCGCTCTTTGGCCACGGTGATCAGCCAATAGCAGCGTTGCTGATCAATGTTTCTACTATCGATACATATCCCCTTTTCAACCAGCGCGTGAACGCGCAATTATCGCGATTTATAGATTATCATGACAGAATATGCTAATCAATGACTTGAAGAGTTAACTCCACATCAGCTACATAAATTTGTTTCACACCAAGTTCTCTCAATGCAACTCGAGCACTTTTACGATTCCAGTGGTGTCCTTCCCGGGCCCCTGGCGGTCGGCCCCTCTCCCTCAAGTTTTCTAGGTATGGCTGGAACTGCTAAGTCCAGGTGGCCAAACACCATCCGCTCTCGGTTCCAAAAGGCACAACCAAGGAATCCCACTTCTTATACCAAATTGTTGTGGCAAATAAACAATTCTGAATAAAAAAGAAATATGTTCAATCAATGATTATAATGGTTTATTTCTTGCAAGAAAGGCTCACAGTCACAGTCAGTCAGGAGAATGAGTGTGTGCGCCGAGGGGAGGATCTCTCCCTCTTTATATCTCTGCCACATAGATAACAGGCCATAGGCTCCTAGCCAATTTAACCTTTCTCTGCCTTATTAGGAACGTACATGATTTATTATAGGGAAAGATCATTAATATGAATAAGATAATGAAAAAAATAAATCCATAACATGTCATCTTCCCGAAGTACACTTGAGCACACAAACATTTTGTACATGTAACAAAACTACTTTGTTCATAAAAGAGAGTCAAATAAACAAGTCACACATATGCGTTATATGAAATTTGAAGAAAGAAAAAAAAGGACAATACAAAAATCATAATAACGTATGTGGAAATGGCGAAGAACGGTAAATGGCTCAGATCGCTGTAACATTGTGTTACGTTTGAATCTGTAATGTCAGAAATCATAGTTTTTGTTCAGATCCAGAACTTTTGAGTAGGGAAGCTGTAAGGCTGGTGCCAGTATGTCTGATCGACCCCTCGACGAAACAAAAGGCCCTCCTGAGAATTAACACTTGAAGTATCTCCTGCATATGCAGGAACTTCCGAGATGTAGCACACAGTGCAGCCCACACCTCACACACACCATCTCCCCCTTCATCCCCCTCCTCCTCCGCACCTAAAATACACTGAACACCTATGTTAAGTGCAAGTAACTAACTATGCATGTTTAATATCATTTAAAGTGTGTCAGTGCGCCTGGCCCCAGATCCTCCATTCAGACTCCTGTATGAAAAAACAAGAACCCATTCAAGTACAAATTCTGATCTCAGTGTGAATCCCTCAATAGGGAACCAAAATCTAATTATAATGACAGCATTTGGTAAGAATATTGAATTATCTGGGTATATAAGGAAAAGGAGCAGAAACGTTCTGGGAGTCTGTAGGTTGACTTCCCACACAACCGCTATGTGTAATTTTTGCCAGGTAATAATTTCTACAAATTCCTCTATTTATGAATTGTTGTTATGATATGTTTAACTGCTGATTTTATTCTTATGAATTGGATTTTGAATTATTGCTTCATTACCTGGTCAATAAATTGTAAACGTTTTATTTTATTCTGACCGACTCTTGAGATTTGTTTTACCCAACTAGATTATCGGATTCGTATATTTCCACAAGTTTGCGTCAGAGATTAGTGACGACTAATACCTGGTATCAAATTCAAGTGTGCTTGGATGAGGAGACGAGTTATTTATTTTCCGTCTAGAATCAGCAAATGCTGTTTGATCAACCTAGATTTGGGTGCGTCTAATTACCTCTGTTCTAATTTAATGTTACTTTAGATAAGTGCACGTGGAATGCCACGAGCTTGGCCAAACCAAAGCCATTTTTAAGAAAGGTAAAGTTGATCGACTAACGTCTTTTAATGGTGGTCAAGACCTCTACTAAAGTAAAACGATTTAATTAAGTTCCTGAGGAGGCATTCAAGGGGGCTATACATATCTTCGATTGTGTACGTGTGAATATGACAAATCCCATATATTTAAACAATTACCTCTGTTTTGATAATCGGAACTGGCGAAATTGTGCCGGAGACCTTGTGAGGAACTCGAAGCGATATAGTTTCCTGATCTGAGCGGATAAAATATAATCAGAGTTTAAAAGAATAATCAAATATTCGTTCACGTTTAATGATGCACAGACATCATTAAAATCTTTTTCATTTATGGAGTCAGATGTAATAACGAGTCAATACATGTGATAAAATATTGCATTTAATCTTGTTGTGTTGCGAAAAGGAAAGACAATTAATACACAGAGAAACCTTCCCCGTATTATTGGAAACCCCCGTTGGACCAATAGACGGGCTTACACATTTTTTTCACATTTGCTTCACAAATGTCTCTCACACTGCTTCTGCACTGGTGTGTGTTTTCTGGTGTACTTTAAAAGCGCTCAGTCACAAGCAGAACACGTGTAAGGCTTCCCCTTTGTATCAGCTTTCTTGTGCTTCTTTCTTTCTCCAGAATGAGAACACAGATGTAATTTCAAAGCTCGAACACACTCTTCCTGCACTGAGAGCATGTGTGCGGCTTGACGGCTTCTCTCCGGTGTGGATTTTCATGTGATCCTTAAGGAGTCTTTTTTGTGTGCAGCTTCTCTTCTGGTGCTGCTTCAGTTCAGCCTCTGTAAAATATGTTTTTCCACAAACATAGCACACATAATCCTTCACACCGCTGTGTCTTATCTGGTGTGATTTTAAACTCTTCACCCATGAAAATCCCTTTCCACACAAAGAACACACATGAGGCTTCTCCTTTGAATGAACGCGCAGGTGCTTCTTCAGGGAACCTGCCAAAATAAATTTTTTACTGCACTGATTACAGTTAAATGCTTTTTCTCCAGAGTGAAAACGCAGATGTACTCTAAACGAACTTGTGAATCTGAAACTTTTCCCACACTGATCACATGTGTACGGCTTCTCTCCGGTGTGGATTCTCATGTGATACATAAGCTTTGATTTAATTGTGAAACTCTTCCCGCATTGATCACACTTGTGTGGCCTCTCTCCAGTGTGGATTTTCATGTATCTCTTTAGAAGAAATTCGAGGGCAAAACTTTTCCCACATTGATCACATGTGTATGGCTTCTCTCCAGTGTGGATTGTCATGTGTTCTTTAAGGCCTTCTTTTAGTCTGTAACTCTTCCCACACTGATAACATGTGTACGGCTTCTCTCCGGTGTGGATTTTCATGTGATACTTAAGCTTTGATTTAATTATGAAACTCTTCTCACATTGATCACATTTGTGTGGCCTCTCTCCAGTGTGGATTTTCTTGTGTCTGTTCAGGAGATGTTTTAGAGCAAAACTTTTTCCGCATTGATCACATTGGTGCGGCTTCTCTCCACTATGAACTTTCATGTGGTGTTGAAGTCTTTCCTTATATATGAAACTCATCTCACATTGATCACATTTATAAGGCCTCTCTCCAGTGTGGATTTCAGTGTGTCTGTTAAGGAGATGTTTCAGGGCAAAACTTTTTCCGCACTGATCACATGTGTGCAGCTTCTCTCCAGTGTGAATTTTCAAGTGAAACTTAAGGTATCCTTGTGAAAAACCCTTCCCGCACTGATCACATGTGTGCGGCTTCTCTCCAGTGTGAATTTTCATGTGATCATTAAGGTCTCTTTTCACTGTGAAACTCTTCCCGCACTGATCACATTTGTGCAGATTCTCTCCAGAGTGGATTTTCATGTGATCTTTAAGGTATACTTTTTTTGAGAAACTCTTCCCGCACTGATCACATGTGTGCGGCTTCTCTTTACCATGAACTGTCATGTGATCTTTAAGACTTTGTTTGTATGGGAAGCTTTTTCCACACTGAGAGCAAGATAAATTTTTAGTACTTCTCAGTACTAGTTTACTTCCAGTCTGTGAGCAACTCAAAGATATTTCTTCAGTTTTGACACAATGTTCCTCCTCCGCTTCATCCAGTTCCTCACTCTCCTTAATCTCTACCGTCAGGTCTGAAATGAAAGTTAAAAAGTTTTAATTTTCAGTACATCATCAAATATTTTTTTTAAACATTTGCTCTAATAACTTGTTTTAATTATTTGTTGGGAGGATTTATGACTCGGTCTCAAGTGTGGTTAGACATGGGCCTTGCCATTTGTTCTTGCTGGCCTGGGGCCGTCGGGCAGTCCTTATAGGCGAGCCCTGAATATAATGCTATAGTGTAATATTCTGTATCAATATTTTATTTAATGAGAAGAACAATGATAGTTGCAACAATTTCTTGTTGAATTACTATTTTTGACAACCTCACTGCAATTTTGCTTCCTCTCCCTTCGAACTTTAGTGCTTTTTTAATACAAAAAAAAAAAAAAAAAAAAATTCTTTGCCACTTTGGCCTAAATGTCTGCCATCCTTTTTTATTTTATATTTTGTGAATTTGTAAGGCTTTGTTTTTAAAATAGTGACATTAGTTATGCAGTAATGCTCAGTAACTAATAGTAAAACCAATATGCAAAATAGAATCGTGATAAAATCGTGATTTTCTTTTAAAAACAATTATGATAATTTATACCTGTATGGCGAATTTAGAGATCCTTCCTCAAGTGGAGGAGTTTAAGTATCTTGGGGTTTTGTTCACGAGTGAGGGAAGGATGGAACGGGAGATTGACAGACGGATCGGTGCAGCTTATGCAGTAATGCGGTTGATGTACCGGTCTGTTGTGGTAAAGAAGGAGCTGAGCCGTAAGGCAAAGCTCTCGATTTACCGGTCAATCTACGTTCCTACTCTCACCTATGGTCATGAGCTTTGGGTCATGACCGAAAGGACAAGATCCCGGATACAGGCGGCCGAAATGAGCTTTCTCCGCAGGGTGGCTGGGCGATCCCTTAGAGATAGGGTGAGAAGCTCGGTCACTCGGGAGGAGCTCAGAGTAGAGCCGCTGCTCCTCCACATTGAGAGGGGTCAGCTGAGGTGGCTCGGGCATCTGTTTCGGATGCCTCCTGGACGCCTTCCCGGGGAGGTGTTCCGGGCACGTCCCACTGGGAGGAGACCCCGGGGAAGACCTAGGACACGCTGGAGAGACTATGTCTCCCGGCTGGCCTGCGAACGCCTTGGTGTCCCCCTGGAAGAGCTGGAGGAAGTGTCTAGGGAGAGGGAAGTCTGGGCATCTCTGCTTAGACTGCTGCCCCCGCGACCCGGCCCCGGATAAGCGGAAGAAGATGGATGGATGGATGGATGGCGAATTTAAATGTTGACTGACTAACCATTAAAGAAATGCTAAAGTTTTATAACTTTAATGTTTCACAGCATAATTAATTAAGAATCAAAAATAAACACCAACCAATCTGTTCTTCAGTGACAGTGTCTTCAAGCTTCACTCTGGGTTCTTGATCAGCATCACTCTTGTTCTCACTGTAATCTTCAATAAACTCCATCTTTACAGGTTTCTGTTCTTCCTGCTGGTCTGAATGCATTTCTTCACTTGTAAACAGTGATTGTTTAAAAAAAACTGATTCGTGCAGTTGAAATACTTTGCAAATCTTTTGTTTTGAATCAGCTGTTGTCCAGAGCTGTTGTCTCCTCTTCTTCTGTTTTTGCCGGTTTGTGAAGCCAACTTAAAGAGTGCCGTTCCGCCACCCACTGGTCTGGAGTGTGAAGAGCACATACAGCTTAATGAGGGGATAAAGAGAGAGGAAAAAGTGAGAGAGAGAGAGAGAGAGAGAGAGAGAGAGAGAGAGAGAGAGAGAGAGAGAAGAGAGAGAGAGAGAGAGAGAGAGAGAGAGAAGAGAGAGAGAGAGAGAGAGAGAGAGAGAGAAAACAGATCAAATGCTTTTATTTTCTTCCTGTTATATTTTTATTAAAATATATACATATTTAACAAATATAACAGGAAGAAAATGAAAGCATTTTATCTTTTTTCTTTCTCACTTGTTCTCTCTTCATTATCCAAACATTTCTGAGGCCTACTCCTCATTGTCTTTTAAATCCATTAGAACTCATGTTTGGTGTAGCTGAAGTATTTCTCTTTCACATGCATTTTAGAAGGTTTATTGTTCATGGGTGTCCACATTTGTCACAAGAAGCCTACTTTTTTTGGGGGGTTGCTCATGTATAAAAATGTAATAATTCCAAATTGGCATTCTAAGTATAAAAAAGCACATCAAATACACACATTTCTATATTAGACTTCAGTTTTTTATTAATATAGCTTTCTACATGCTTTTTGTGACCTCTTCAGGAGAAAGGAGTGAATTCTGTCAAATTGATGCGTGTCTTTGGTAAAATAGTTTGTGTACATCTTATTGTAATAAACTATAAATTCATTATTGTTCTGTTCTGTAGCCTATATCGTTTAATTTTATGCAAAGCAACAAACAGGGGCATGATGTGAGTCCCCTAAACGTGTGTGTCCTGGCTGGGGTCTTTTCGCTTGATGGAATGACTGATGCCTTGCATAACATTTTATGATTTTATTCAAAACGACACAGAATATAATTTTGATAGTTAAAATATGTTCTCAGAATTGTACACTGATTGTTTATGGACAGGTTATGGAGTCAGTCACAGCATATTTCGGCTACGACTGAAACGCAGGGTGGCGGTCTGAGGTTATAAGTTCCCCCGCTGAACATGGCAAGCTCCAGCACGAGATCCAGCGAGGTTACGGTGGAAACGAGACAACAGAAACTGGTTGATTACACTTGAATTAGGCTACTTCTAAATGTTTTAATTTTTACTTCAATTATTTGTTAAATTAGCTTAAACCTATGCAATATGTATTCAAAACTATAATATACTACACACTGTTAAAAAATAAAGGATCATGCAAACCAGTGGTTGTGTGGAGTAGCATATTTAAAAAAAAAAGTTTAGAAGTTTAAAAGTTAATTAAAATTAACCCAACATGTGTTCTGTCCTATATTTACCCAGCCCTTGGGTTTAAAACATCACCAATCGGGTTGTTTTTAACCCAGTGTTTTTTTAGAGTGTGGTATCATGAGCTGACTGTCTAAGGAAGACAGAATTTTATCCGACAGACTGTACAGAGTCGGTCAAGTTTGCCAACCAGTCGCAACAGTGTGACCCTTGGAGTGCATAAGGAGGCATAGCTGTCCTCTGATGGAGAAGATCCAACTGTGGTGCACTAATCGAAAGGCTAACCCAGTAACCCACACCACACAGGTTGGCTTGGTTGTTATCTGGACCGTAGGCCTACGGAGGTAGTCATCAGAGTAGACCCTGAAATGATATAATCAAAGAAGAGAATATTATACGCCTACCTGACTCCTCCTAAATATATAAAGGTAGACCTTTTACAGGAGTTGAATAATAAAAATAGAGGAAGTGGCTCATGATCAAGATAGAGAAGTGGTCGCGGTAGAAACCACCCAGGGTTGTGATGCGGCACGTTTGACACTGAAGACAGATCTGCTAAACCGAGATTCTCCCGCAGACACCTATCTCATAAGCCATTTACTTCTTGGTGTAAAAATCCTTTTAACAATCTTAGAATGTTTTTCCACTAAATAACCTTTTTTTGGAATGCATGGAAAGGTTGATGTTAAAGGTTCTTCAAGGAATAACACATGACAGTAAAAAAAACAATTAAAAAATATTATATTGGTTTGTCTTCTTTTTAATCGTATTCAAATCTTTTAACGTGATATAGAGGGGGGAAATAACATATTTTACACACACTGTTACTGTTTTATGCATTTTGTAGTGTGCCGTTGACTTTAAGATAAGAGAATGTAAAAGAATGTCTAGGTTTATTGTTAAGAAGTCATTTTTCATTGCATGTCTTTTTGCATAGATCCCAGATTATTAACATTCTCTGTGTGGTGTTTGATCTGAATTATTAATGATAATCACAAAAAGAGCTGTTATTTCAATTAAACATTTAAAATAGCGATTTTTTTCCTGAAGCATTTCAGTCAAACTAAACTTAGAGTAAAGAAGAAGGTGTGGTACGAGGATTTCAATGCACATAATGTAACATGCTGAAGCTTAAATGATGGGAGTGAAACAAGGTTTAGCATAAGTGATCTAATGAAGTTGTGTAGATCTAACAATAGTTTCAGCAATAATAGCTGTAAAATGTCAATGGGAGATACTAGATCAGTCAATCAATGGGAGCAATCATTAGCCAATAATCTGCATGATTAGAAGTGCACAGGAGTGGTAGCAAAAAGTATTAGCATTAAGTATGTAACTTCTTAGGATTATATGTTCGCGGAGAAGAAAACACGACGCCTTGTCATGGTTGTAAGAAATTGCAGTCTGCCTCAACCCAGATTCCACTCCAAAATATACCGGTATTTTAGAATGAGCTAATCCCCAAAATGGCTTAATTAATTATCATAGAGATGAATGAAGTGAAGTTATATTGTTTCTTCATCATTTGGGGTCATCAAATCCTGAACAAATGGAAGTCAATTTTAGAATGGAATGAGTGTGGACACGAGAGCCTTCTCAGACAATGGGTTTCAACTTCATTAACATACACCGGTGAACCGAAGGTGCTTTGTGTACCTTGCCACTGCTATGCTGTAATAAACTTCATTTTGAGATCTCGATGTCCACATAATTTTTTCTTACATGGTGTATAAAACACAGGACTGTCTCTCTAGGGGGTGAATTGTCAAAATCGTGTTAGGGTTGCGGGCCGGATGCATTTGTTCTAGCTTTTGAGTGTGCACCCGCTCTTTGCTTTCGATTCGCAGCCCACAAATGCCCTTCTGTAAAGATGTAAACAACTGAGACCACAGCAAGTTTCACTTCACCTCACGAACTTACCAGCAAGTGTATCACGTGAAATCAGTGGATCATATATCCACACAACTGCTATTTGAATCATTTAGCAGTTGTAAAATATGATCAATGCTCATGACGTTATAATCGTAGCCTACTACATATAACAAAAAACGAGATCCACGCTATTGTAAAACCAAATCTTTATTAAATAAAGTCACCAAAAATGTGCACCAATTGCCTCTGTGAGACTCATTTCAAGGATACAACAGAGAGCTTATAAATCATTCAATGCCATTTATGTTGCTAATTATTATTTTGTTTAGAGCAATTATGTTTGGAGTCATATATATTAAATTGAATAGATCAATCAATAAATTGACAATGAATGCAAAAAAAAATCTGTTAATAAATAGCTGTGAAAGGAATAGAAAAATGTTCAATGCATTGATGTGTGGTTTGCTTTATATCTCAACATGTCCGGAACTAAATGTTCTGCACATTTCATACTGATGGTCTGACTGCACAGAAGTCTGATGGTAACGTTTAAACACTTCTTCTCTGATCAGCTCTCTTCTCGTAGATCTGATGTCATAAACCAGCACAGCAACAGTAGCCACGCCCACCAGAGCAGAGAGAGCCAATCGGATCACAGCTTCAGTGAAACCACAACAGTGGACATGATCTGAAAAATGTAAAAACACAGAATCAGAATCGTGCATTAAGTCTCTTTTAAACAGACAGGTAGCCAGTTTTGTGGGTTATTATTTCCTTACGAAACAAAAATATATGGGAATATACTGCAAAATATAATGCAATATATTACATAATACATTTCCATATATGGAAAACCAGTGCTTATATTTTTCAATATAGTGCAATATATGCATTGACCATGTATGGCTATATATTAATGAATATAAAATATTTATAAACAAATACAAAAATAGCATTAAATGTAATATTCACTAAGTTTTATCCTTTATTGTGTACATATATTGTATATACATGTTTCCATATAAATGTAACACACAAACACACACGCATGCACTCACGCGCACACACACACATACACACACACATTCAAGGAATGATTTACAACAGTGTTATTTAATGTGTTTTTCTAAATATCAATATAGAGGAGATCTCTTAGTGTTTAATGCACTATTATTTTGTTTATTTAAAATGTTTTCTGGTGAGTTTTTGGGGTCATTTTGCTGAAGAGTTTTAAGTTGACGATTGTCCAGAGACTGTTAAAACTGTATTATATATTATAAGTAATGACTGCACTCCTCAGTATAGTGATAGGCCGTTTCTCAATATGCGTGCGTTCTTGTCTGTACTTGTGTTCTTGTGGACTTGTGAAACGTCATCAGTCGCTGCCCAAGTACTGTTCCAATTCAAAGTTCACATCTAGCCAAGAACAGTTCAAATCCCCGGATGTGTTCTTGATCCGCCCCGTTTACCGAGGATGCATCGTGAGGTGACTTGTGCGGACTCGAGACAGCCAGGTATCCCAGAATGCATCTCGCACCAACCAGCAAGCGTCAATAGCAGAGGAGAAAACCCGCGTAATATCAAAATACTACTGTTATTGTGTCACGAAATGCAATTTTAAGAGTGTTTCAGTCGAGAATGTAGTTGTTTAAAGCTCAAATCTGTGGTTTATTTATAAAGAGAGCGCCTATTTGAAAAGTCTATCTGACGTTTTCGGAGTTGTGAGATCCAGGCATTCAGCGGGCGTTCAGCGCTGATCAACCCGAATGGAAGAGCTTTTCCTCGGCTTGTGCTTTGATGTTTGCCGCTGGCTCTGATGTCTCTAGTCTAGTGGTTAAACAATTCATCTATATAGATTAATATAAAGTTTGTAATCTATTTTGTTCCATGGCAATTTGTTTTTGCTGAGGGCTAAGTGAAGTTTCATAATTTTATATATTTAGGCTATTTAAATTTAACTTTGTAGCACTATTAGAGAGCTGACTTATGTTTGACTGAATCGTTTGCTTTATTTCTCGTTATATCGCTTCTTATACCTTTTAGGCTACTTTTATACTGGATTGATCATTAAAACTGACATTTAACAAAAAGAAACAGGGTTGTGTAATTTTATTTAATATATTTTAAAATAATTTGAATATTTGTAATATTTATTTTACATTGTCTTCACTGTATGAACATGTATAATAAAATAAAATGAAACAACCCTGTCTGTTTTTTAAATGTCCGTTTTAATGATTCATTTTTTTTTAATAAAAAACAAAAAAGAAGGGTTGCGATTTGCAGTGAAGATAATCAATGTAAGTGTAGCCTGAACCAGATTTGTGTGGCCATTAATATGTTTAATATTTTTGAGTGGTGTTTTATAACATATTTCGTTTTATGGTTGCCTAAAATATACATAGAGAGATAACCGGTGTAGCCAGAGCGAGCTGAGTGACGCGAGCAAGAACGCACTGTTCCATTTGCAGAATAACCGGACTCGCGTCCTCCCGTCCTCGGGAGTTCGTTCTCCCGAGTCGAACTTGCAAGTCCGAACTACCAAGGACGCAAGTCCGAAGTTTGCGTACTTGGTATTGAGAAACGACCATAGTCTCTTAGCTAAATACTTTAGTACTTGCAGGTGTGCTTGTGCTATTGACAACTAGCTTGCAAATTTAGGGTCTGGACCCATCAGACACACACTAATGATTCATTATATACAAAGGTCTATGAAGCTCCTCCGAAACTAACATCCCAAATGAAACGAACACCCTGGCAGAACCAAGTCTCAGGTTACAGGGCTTATAAGGAGACTTTTATGACCTCCAAAGGAATGTTCAGAGAGTGCTGACTCTCACTTAATTCTTGCTGAGATGGAGGAATGAACCCTTTTAATCCTATATATTCTATAAAAATAACCATGTGATAAATGTATTAACATGTATCTAATGTTCCATCTCATGATTTTCCTTTATCTTGTTTGGTCTATGTTTTTTTGCAAACTCTAATGGGTTAATGTTTCAGAATTTGCATACTATGGTTAACCGAAATCATAGGTGTAGCATATTTGGTCTCTATAACTTGGTATTTTAAAGATCGAAATGACTGTGTACATGATATGTCAATAACAACAACATATTAGTATTACAAGAATATTTCCTAGTTTCTTCATCGGCTACCACCCCTCCAGGGTGCACATGCAATGAGCAGCCTTAAGCCTCGTACACACCGGGACGAATATCGGCTCGCGTTATTCGTCAGCGTTTTTCAACGCGTTTTTTGTGTTCACACCCAAGCGATTTTCGCTGATGATGAGCCGATTGAACATGCAAATTCATTCTCTGACATTAGATGGCGCTTAATGTAAAACAGAAATACCCCGGTCCACAAAGTGCTTCTGACACTCGCTTGTCACTCAGAAGAAGAGAGCAAGTTTGTCGCGTTTGTCATATAGTTTTTTTATTCACGTTGGTGTCTCTTTATAAAGACACCAACAAGACCAGCAGCTCTACATTCATCTGGCCTTGCATCTTCTTCGTCTTATTTCTTCCCGGCAGAGTGTAGACGCTGTATATCTTCTTCGCCATTACGTATGTGTGCTCGGCAAGACCGTTTTGTGTTTGAGCGCCCCCAAGTTGTGTTTTACTGTAACTTCAGAAGCTCCAGACACGTGAGCAAAAGCGCCAATCTCATTGGTCGGATAGTTTTTGACGCGACGCGTCAAACCAAAAAAACAAAACCCGAGGCGTTTTAAAAAAAATGACGCTTTTACGCGTGGCGTTTTACGCGTCGGTGTGCACAGTCACATTGGCGCCCATTGTTTAGTCACGAGGCGTTAAACGTTGGCGAATATCGCACGCGAAATTCGTCCCGGTGTGAACAGACCTTTAGAACAAATAAACAATAAACCAAATTCCTGCCTGGAACTTCCACCCTTCTTATTGGTCGAGCCAATTAGAGGTGGGACACTTTTCTCAATTATAAATTGCATTCACAGCAGCCCTTCCGCTCTCTTAGTTTTTTTATCCAGCAGCAACACTGTTTCTGGTGATACTGGGGAACCCCCTCCCCCTCCACGGGGGCCCCAGGGCCCAGCAGGCCTTGATCCAACCAGATATGGGCTCATGCAGGAGAGAGAAGACTCTCTCACAAAGAACCAAGGACAGTCTCAGGAGTTTTGGAACAAGGACTAAAACCAACAACGACTCCAATCACCCACTCTTCCGACTTCCTCATTTCTCCTGGGTGCTCGGCGTGGCCTCAACAGGGACCCAGGCCTTGACCAAACCAGCCATGTGCTCCTGGAGAAAGATAACTTTCAAACAACTTCCACTTGCCACTGCCGGAACCCTCAACGACTTCAATTTTCCACAACTTCAAGAATTGTTCCCAGTACAAATGCAAGTATTCAATTCAATGAAATGTGAAAATGAAATGCTGTTGGTTCTTCTCATAGTAAGATGGATCTTCTCCATCGTTACATCATTCCATCTCTCACTCCTTTTTCCTACACCTGTATTTATGTATGTTTGTTTAGTTTATTCATGTTTATGATTTAGTTAATAAAGCTTATGCACTTTATGTATTTGGTTCTGATTTACTGCTTGCAAACAAAGTCTCTTTTACGACCTTGATCTTGCTAGAAGCGCTGTACATGCTAAGAAATAATTATTCTTCTGTGGCCATGGAAGATACCCTTTTCTTAGAATAAATTAATAATCAAAATAGTTTGTTTGACGAACTGAGTAATTGATTTTAATATTAATTTAGCCATGTCAAGTTAATCCAACTGACCCTTCGCAAAGACCCGCCCCCCTTAGTTACTGTCATTATGTCCGACAAGCTACGCCGCTCTCACCATGTTCTCACACAGTGAAAAACACATCGCGGAGCAGAGAGGAGACTGACAACACACGGACAGACCAGGTTACTTTTGATATTAAACATATTAAACAAAGTCTCACCTATGGTCATTTTTTGAAAGAAATTTAAACAATAAATACCGTTTTGTGGCTCTTTAATGTGTCGTGACAGATCGCTAAAGCATCAGTTAAAGCTGCTTGTGAACCGATCATCTCTTCCTTCTAGTTCATTTATAGCATCAAATAAACATGAATGAACATGTTTTAACCACAGAAAGGCGTCAGTATATTCAGTTTTTCAAGTTCAAATCCTCACATGTTAATCTACTAACTCTCCTGACTGCTTTGTCGGACAAAATGGCGGATGGCGAAGTATGATTGGTCAGAACACCTGTCAATCAAGCTCCATGCGAAGGGTCAATTAACTGACCCAAATATTCATAATCATAACAAGTTATTATTGATTATTAATATTTCCTATAGCTAAGTTCCTTACACAAATATGAAACATTTATCATGTAGATAATTAAAAAATATAATATATTACATTAAATGTTTCTCTATTTGTGAGTATGTTGCATGAGTACATATATCTGCAACACACATGCAGTATCATATCTGATCACATATACATCTATATATTTTGAAGTGTATTACTAAATATAAAATAACATAGATTATGACATATTAGCAAATATAATATTATTGTCACATATTTTTTCAATATATGAAAAGTGGCAATTTCTTATATATTCTTCAATATATTGTAATATATTATTAACAATATACTATTCTGTATATTTTCAAATATACTGTTTAATACACAGATCATTCATATATGGGAAATATATTTTCGTTTCATAAGGGTTAGGAGTTCCAGTATCCATGATGAAAATGTTTGCAAAGTTGTTTGTCCCCCAAGCCAATACACCCCCCCCCCCCCCCCCCCCCCCCCCCCCCCCCCCAGCTCTTAGATAGACACAACACTTCCCTGTCGCTTGTCTGCAGTCTGTTCTCCATTCTGGTAAACTCCGAAAAAGAAAGCAAGCAAATGTGTCAAACCCACAATATCCATTAACCGTAAATCGCAGGGTGAGCTTATCGAAACAAAAATGAAAAGCTTGAATGTAATGCAATTTCACTTTGGGTAAAAGCATCTGCCAAATGCATAACGGCAGGTTTTAATTAGTTTATGCAGTCGATTATAGGCCAATACACCGGCAGAAATATGAATAATATGTACTACACCAATGAATATGTGTTGGGTTTTGACTTCAATCAGGCCACTATGAACTTACAGTGGATTTCAGAGAGAAAAACTAATATCACACTGATTTACCTGAACACATCTAACAGAGTTCTGCTCTGTAAATAAAAGCTAATCATCAGTGATGTACCTGAACTTGGCTGATGTAGTTCAGTGTTGTTGTTATTCTCCATTTGATTGATGGTTGAATTGTTCACCACAAAGTTGGATGACACACAATTTGAGCATGATGATCTTTCCGGTGATGAAGTACTCCGTGGAGATTCTGGAAATGACAGATGATACTGTGAAGTCAGTCTCATCACACACACTTATATTCCATCAATATCAGAAAATGTGGATGTAAGGAATATTTAAAATAATAGAGAAGAAACATTTAAGAATTGTAAAATGTATTTCAAATGAAGGTTAGTGTAAATTACGCCATAATGTTCACCTCACCATTGACAGTAACATTGAAACTCTTGTATTTGGTTTCTTCGCCGACAAGTGTTAGTTTATAAAGTCCAGAGTCTGAGGTTCTGGTGCTTGTGATGGTCAGAGATCCGGTTTGATCCAGAGTCAGTCTGTTTTTGAATCTACTATCATAGCTTGAGCTGGTTTGCGTGAGTCTGTTAAATTCAGCAACTCTTGTGCTTCCGAACGTCCACTGTATCAACAAATATTTCTGTGTTTCAGTAACATCAGTGTTTAGAGTGACAGAATCTCCCTCCATCACTGACACTGACTTCACTGCATCTGTCACGTCTGAAAGAAAAACAAAAAAACGAAATATATTTTGTCAAAGACTAAAGGTCTGTTCACACCAAGAATGATATCTAAAAAGATTTGATGATTTTCATTAAATATCAAATATATCACAAATCACAAATATATAAAATGACACAATAAGTTGAGGTAAATAAAAATAAATACAAAACTGAGGTAAGTAAAGAACTTTTATCAATATCTTTAATAAAATATAGACATAAATTGAGGCTCTGAGGCACACATAGTGAATTAAATCAATTCCTGGACAACACAGCCCATAGTCAAGGGCCCCTGTGCTCTGGCCCCTCTCTAAAATACATCCCCATGTACAATAAATATCATTTATAAGGTCTGTGCTGTTAAAGAGCATGTGCAAAACTGCAGAACTCTCACACCGACAGTCAATCTTTTTTTTAGGTGGCTCTGAAATTATTTGTTCCTCATTAATGGACACAATCAATTCTTCTTTTCGAGTGGCACGTGATATTTATTCAGCACTCGATTTTGAGTGTTAACAGAAGTGAAACATAAAACACTCACTCAGCTGAATCAATCTTATTAAGTTGCCAAGTTCACTGGTAGTTCATGGACTAATTTAGTTTTCATACTGAGAAAATTAAATGTTATAAACCACCTTAAATTAGCTAAATGCCTATTGAAAACATGCACAAAATATAACATTGATATCAATTTATTTAGTTGTCAATTGTCAGTGTTTTACAAGATAAAGTTGTTTTGGTATGTTTCTAGTTTAATTCCTTAAGCAAACTTACTCACCACACTCCAAAACTAATAAATAAAATTAGCATATGTAAACAAATGTTTAAAAAAATTCTGTAATGGTTTTAACTATACGAAAAAAACAAAAACGATTAGCCTATTCCATGGTAACCACAAATTAACCATGGTTTTGTTACATAAACCATAGTTTAACTACGAATTTGTGTGATAAATGGTAATCAATACACACACACACACACACACACACACACACACACACACACACACACACACACACACACACACACACACACAGGTTTAGCCTATAATAAACCTTTATTAATAAGGTTTTACCTAAATGAAGCATGGTTAATTTTCGAGAAGTTAAGTCATAAAAACACATTAACTTACCAACCAGACGACACAAGCTCAAACAGAACAAAACAAAAGCGTTAACCATATTCTCTGTCCGTTTATTAACCACGATGTAAATGTCTGAAACTGTGATCCCGCTTTTTGTAGCTGCATATGTCGTCGTCAGGTCCCGGCCGGAGCTCGGTCGCTAGTAGGCGTTCCCCCACTTCTGGTTGCCTAGTAACGTTTCTGAGTGACAGAAGAAATGCTTTTGATATTGAATACGTTTTCTCACCGCTAAAAATTAAAAAATTGAAACGGGATATATGAATTAAATAAGTCAATAAACGCTAATAGTTAGAAATCAGAATTTGGTACAAAAGCCTAATCTGCATGCACATCCTCAATGACTTTTAGGCTACTGTTTTACATACAACCCCTTTTCCAGAAAAGTTGGAACAATTTGGAAAATGCAGTAAAATCAAGAATATGTGATTTTTTTAATTATCTTGATACTTAATTTAATTAACAAGAGTAAAAAAAAGGTGTAAATATAATATTATAAATATAGCCAAAGCAAATTTATAATTTAATGGCTGCAAACATACTCTAATAAAAAAGGGACAGAGGAATTGTTATCACTGTGTCACATCACCTCCTTTTAATTATGCTTTTTAATCATTTAGAAATGAAGGATACCAAATGTTACCATTTTTCAAGTAGATTTTTTTTTACATCTAACCTAAAACATCTGTCGTTGTCTGTTTCTTCTTTTCATGATTGCCCATAAATTTTAAATAAGACACATATCTGGACTGCAGACTTTACAAAGCCACTCATTTGCACATGCAGGATGAGACTGACATGACAGACTTTTGCTTTTGTCGCTGATGAAAGTCTGAATGGTGTCTTTTGTCTTTGCCACTAAAAATGTTATGTCCGTTTCCCCCCAAAACAATAGAAATAGAAAATAGAAATATTTCTTTAAATTATATTAGATGTTTTACCAGTGACTGACTAACAGACAGATTTAACAGACAGATGTCCTTGCTGAGATTTTCCTAATTTTTCCTGGGGCTTTTCTTTTTTTCCCTATTTTTTTCATACTTGCTGAGACTGTAAAGAAGGCTGGTTTGCAGTTTTTAGGAATGTTTTTGAGAGAGCCAATTTGGGATGTTTTCAACTAAAGGGCTGGGTAAATATAGGACAGAACACATGTTGGGTTCATTTTACTTAGCGAATTGGGTTGTTTATTTAACCCAGCATAATGGGTTTATTCATTTTTAATAGTAGCCTACTAACTTTTTTTGTTTGTTATTTTACCTCATACATGAATTAATTTTTATGGATTAACTTAAATCCTTTAAACTTGCTTGCTAATAATTCATCAAGTGAAACAGGAAGAGTTTAAACCTCAATATGTATAAAACTTTAGATTAAGGTGTTTGTTAATGGTTGATAACTCATGTACAAATGCTTCATAAATCGTTGATAAATCATCAACCTGCCAAAAATAGAAAAATAGCCATTTTAACTCCCGCTATCAATGCTTAATGTGCACCTATTCTGCTTTTTTTCAAGGCTCCTAATTTTGAGTTGGTCATCTCCTGCAACAGGTTTACATGCATCAAAAGTCAATAAACTTTTTAATTTTCTCATAATACACATTACAGATCTTGTTTAAAATGGAGTCGGACAATGATAGACTCAAGAAGAAGTGAACACATGTAGCGCAACAGTTAGTTTCTGAATGGTTAATGAATTTATGTTTATGTTAACTATCTTCAATTAGCATATTCGCTCATGATAATCTATAAAATTGCTTGTGTGGGAACTGTTGTTAGATGCATACAGAGTGACATGCTATTGCATTTGTGTAATGTAGACTACTGTATAGGCTATATGCATGCTTAACTTCCGCCTTTGACGCAAGGCTGCTCTTCAGTTTCCGGTTGGGGAGATTTAAAGCGGAGGAAAACGGGATTATGGCAGTCTTCAAGAGTCTTCAAAATTTGCTGTCCTCCCGTCTTTGAAACGAAACTTTCATACGTTTAGATGTCATAGTTATGTTTTTTTAATATAATAAATAAAATAAGCATACACAAAATGAGGGGTGGCTGTTTTGTATGTTTTTGTGACTAACGTTCCTTTAGTATAGCCAAAGAGTATAGAAGCCAATATACATTTTCGGTATAGCATATACAAATCATACAATTTTATGCAAGGGATCAGGCGTTTATCACCCGAAAAGACCGACGCGACACACGTTTGTGACTCACTTCGAGCACGTATGTTGCTTTGCATGAAATTAAATGATACAGAACAATAGCAGATTATAGATCCAAATATGTACACAAACATGTATTTTAGACACGCACCAATTGCACTGCTCTCTCCTGAAGAGGTCGCAAAAAGCCCGCGATCAATAACTCAATCCATGGGTTGTTTTATCTGACCCAGGATCTGGGTAACACAAAAACTACCCAAACATTGGGTTGTTACATCTGTCCCAGGAGCTGGGTAACACAAAAAATACCCAAACACTGAAAAAAGAACCCCCAAAAAATTACCCAAAAAGGCACAACCCAGGATATGGGTAAAAAATTGATTTTTTTTTTGTGTGTGTGTGTATTGTCTCCATCAGTATGAAGCATTAAAGGTGCTCTAAGCGATGTCACGCGTTTTTAAGGCCAAAACATTTTTTGTCACATACAGCAAACATCTCCTCACTCTCCGCTAGCTGCCTGTCCCCTGAACACACTGTAAAAAAACGCGGTCTCTGCGGACACCCCAGGCTCCACAAACGGCTACAAAAACAAACTCTAGCGACCCGCTCTACGAAACATAACAAACTGTTCCAGCCAATAACCGACAAGAAGGGTTTGGGGGTGTGGTTTGAGGGGTTAGTGCGCGGATGAGGAGGAGGGAGGGTCTAGCTAGCCTCCGTTTTGTTTGACAATAGTTCGAACGTCAACAAGAAGTGTTGTCACCCAGGATCGCTTAGAGAACCTTTAAATTATCATGACTTTTATGTCATTTCCTGTCTTGTGTTTTGCTTTTGTAGTTCTTTGTAGTTTTCCCTTGTTAAGCTTGTCTTTGCTGTGTTTTTAGTGCTAGTGTTTCACTTGTGTTGTCAGTCGTTCTATGTGATTTTATGAGTTCCCTGTTTTCCCTTTATTATTGTTATTATTATTGTGTTATATGAGTTTAATCTGTTATTAACTGAGTGTTTGGTGCTGAAACAGATGAAGTGAAGACAGTGTCAAGACAGGCTGAAAGAGTTTGAGAACTGGTATATTCAATAACTGATGTACAAAATCAGATACTGTTTCCACATTAAACAAACATCTGACTGAATATTATTCAGAAATAAATCAGTAAAAACATAATTTTGTCAGACGGCTCTCCATCTGGATCGGAGGTATATAACTCCTGCTCCTCGAGGGCAACCATGCAGTTAAGCTCAAACCTGAATCAAACACACTTGAAGCAGCAAATCAAGGTGTTAGAGGTATAACAGGAACAGTAAGTGTGTTGGATCAGGTTGAACTGGAGTCTGCAGGAAGATGGCCCTACAGGAGCAGGGTTCACCCCCCTGATCTAGAAATATCTATCTCCATCTAGTGGTTGGAAGAAAGTGAAAGTGACGTGATGTGCAGCCAAGTATGATGTCCCATGCCAAGGGCACCTCAGTTGTTGTGAGTAAGAGTGTAAGAGAGCGCTGTTCATTGTAGATTACAAGTCCGACTCTCTAACCATTAGGCCACAACTGCCAACAAAAGATTTTGAATGAGAAAAAAGTATCTATCACTGACTGGTAAAAGATTTAATATATAATATGAAGCCTAATATAAAGTAATATTTTCTTATATTTTATATACTAATTTCTTCTGTAGTTTGCAAATCATTTTATTTATTAAAAACAGACGGATTATGGATACTGTAGAAAGGACTTCAAAAGAGAACCATCATTACAGCGTCTATCAACAGGGGTGAATTATATTTTCAAAAAGATTTTGCAGTTTTAAGGCCTTTGACTATGTTGTTTTTCCATGTTCAGTCAGTTTGTAAAATTCTGACATGTATATTGGTCATAAACCCCTGATAAAAATGCATTTAATACACCATAAAGATGTGTGATATTTGACTTTTAGTCTAAATCAATCACACAGTGACATTCAGGATCACATTAAACATAGTAATACTGCAGTTATTAGTCATTTTGATTCATCGGTATTAATTTATAGATGTTTATAGATTATTTCAGAAGAAATTTTGAATGCCTTGAACACACATTCACATGTAAAAAAAACAAAAATAAATAATAGAGGAGTAACTGCATATATTTTGAAACTTTAAGCTCTTGACATTTTCATGAAGAACTGCTTTTCAGCATTTTGTATCTCAGCAGAAGTGTGTTAAACCGCAGTGTGTTTAGAGGTTAAAGTGTCTCTGCACTAACAGTTTCATCTGATCTCAATTGATCACTTGGACAAAATAAATCTTTAGTTGATGTAAAGCATTCAGATTGTTGTATTAAATTCGATCATCTCTTGCTGAAAAGCATTAGATGTGGTGCAGTGACTGATACAGCTGATGTTGGTTTGTGAAGAGCAGATTAACACTGACTAAATTTGGTAATGGATTTAACAATGGAGATATTTGATCAGGGCAGGCCAAATATCTGTGAATTATGGGATTCACAACAGACAGGAGTGTCAAAATGTGTATATATTTAGTCAAATATATAGGCCTAGTTAAAGATCAAACTAAGAGAAGGGAGGAACATAAAATGAAGAACATTTATTTTTTGTGTTTGTGGTCAGTTGTTTTTTCTTCTCAGCTTCTCAAGTTCCTATATTCTCGTAGTCAATATCTTACTAGAACTGTTTAAGAGTGTGTTGTCAACAGAAACACCAACAGCCATGATGAGATTCATGTTTGTCACCTTTTAAAAGACATTTTATAGGTTTGAATGTGTATTTCCGGCCTTTTTTTCATGTAATAGTTATATCCAAGTCATCTGTATTTATTATTATTTTTTTTTTATCGCAGTGAGTGTCTCTGGTATTTTCTAGATAAAAATGTCTGCTAAATAAAGAAGTGTAAGTAAAAATACATTCAAAAGATAAATGAGACCAGAACAAAGAAATGAGGGGTGTTTTTATGAACGTTGGTTGGATATTGTATTTTGGAAAGCAAAATACTTGATCAGTCATGCAGAAAACTTGACTCATCGTGAGTTACGGTGATGGTGATACTGCACTGAAGCCATTGAATGGCCAAATATTTTTTTTTTAATATAGCAATAACTAATCTATGTAATTGTATAATTTATAATTATAGGCCTATCAATGCGAGTTTGAATGAACAACTGGTAATGACATCATCAAACATCAGATAGTGTTACACTAAATAACCAACTAAAAACATGAATACTCCTTATTTATAGGGAGTGACTGATTTGAAGATGCACAGCAACAAAAACTGAAAAAACAAATTCACTTTTGGAATCTGTTTATTTACAAGAAACATCCAAACAAACAAAACCGATTTAGAATGAATGGTATTTTCCAGCGTTACATACGAGAGAGAGTGTTTTTAAATCCTTTTCCTCATCTTATTCAATTCAAGGCTTATAATAATACAAAAGAATACACTCATTATATATTGATTGTCATTAATCACAGTGGGTAAGTGTCACGACACACACGGGAGATAGACAGCAGATCCAAGTGCAGTAAAGATGTAATCCGTAAAGCATAAATCCAGTCCAGGGGCTCGTTCTTCGTACGTTGCTTAAAACATCCGAGATCAAATGAGACATCCAAGATAATATCATCGGGCTAATCATGATCCGGCTAATTGGGTTCTTCGAACACACCTGTTGTTTATGATAAGTATCGCTGGATTGAATTATCTGAGATAACTGCGCGTTCATGCGCTGGGTTAAAAGGGGATATGTATCGATAGTAGAAACATTGATCAGCTACGCTGCTATTGGCTGCTCACCGTGGCCAAAGAGCGCGCTCAGTTTTTTTTCTCCACAGAAGAGCAAGAGTTATTGCTTGAAGGATATGCTGAATTTGAAAACTTAATTAAAACGCCAGGGAACACCTTAACGTGTGCAAAAGCCAGAAGAGAGGGCTGGCAAAAAGTAGCAGGCAAATTAAGTTTGTAGTTAGATGTTTTTATCACTTATTAAAGTATATTTTTTTATATTTGAATAATTTCTAAATAATTAATAACTTTGTTCATTGTAATGTCAGAGTTACCACCCACTACTAGAACATGGGAACAAGTAAAAGTGAAGTACTAGATTATTCTACATAATAGTAATTTGTACTTATACTAATCTCTTTTAAAAAGGCATTGTTAATAAATGTTTGCCTGTTTATAAAAGCAACCATGAAAAAGGCTGAGAAATAAAAAGAAAAGAAAAACAAACAGGTGGTGGTCTTGCACCCCCACATTATACCCAGGCAGAAGAGCTGGCCCTTGGGTTAAATGTGACCCATTGTGGAGGGCATCCCTGGGTTCAGCTCTTCCTCAGACCCACAGCCAGGAGCAGCAACACCTTCACTGCTGGTAAATGAGCTTTAAATGATCCTAGTACACTGTAAAAATATTTGTTGCTGCATTAAATTAAGTAAGCCCAATGGCTGTCCAGTCATATCAGCTGTTAAACCTTGTAATGAATTGCTTTGACTTGTGAAAGTCTACATGTGTGACTGTGAAACATAGTTAATGTAAAACAAATGTAGAAATGAGTTATTGATCACATTTCCCCCCAGTGTACTTCATTGTAATGCAATTGTGTTTTCCTCTTTTGTGCAGTTTTAAACAATACACCAACACTTTTATGTGTTCCCAAGCAAGTGGCTGAAGCATGTGCAGTAAGACTTTTCATAACTTTACATCAAAAGGGAAGAAAGTACAACACTTTATAATGCCCATTTTTCCCCCAATGCACAGGACAGTGAAGAAACCCTCTCAGGTATCTTTAAGTGCATAAATAACTTTACTTAATTTACACTTGAGTTACCTATTATTTCTGAATGCAATATGAGTTGCAGGAGTCCACATCTACAGAAGAGTGCACAAAGCAGTGATGCAGAGGTGGGCAGTGTTGTACTTTTCCTTGTCATTTTTGTTGCATAAGGCTTGTGTTGACAGGTTTAACCCAAGCCCCCCCAAATATAGAGTATATATACAATATAGAGTATTTTTTTCTTGGGGGGGGGGGGGGGGGGGGGACTTGACAATTTAAAGAAAAAGACTGGCACTAGAGATATAGTTGCTTCAAATGAACTTCAGAGTAAGTGCTAATATATTATTTCACACAGAGAACTATTGCTGACCTTGCATAGTATCTCTTATTGCAGGCAAAATATGACTTGATCACTGGCTTTTCTTTACAAAGAACAATTGAAATAAAACTCAAAGAACTAAGCAAATTTGTCTCGTCTTCTGATGGTGGTTGTGTGTAATATGACACATGCAATGTCACAGGTCCTGTCAGGTGCAACCCTCAGGCTTTTCAGACACTGAAATCTCCCCTTTAGTTGGCCAAAGTTCATTGCATTGTGTGCCCTTGTCCTAGAGCTGCATTGTAACTGGAGTGTATGTACAGTAATACAGTGAGCTTGATATTAATATTTTCCTTACCACGTTCAAATATGTGCATAAATTTGAATCGCTGTGCTTCCACATTTGTGATATGGAACAGTCACACACCATCTAAGAGATTTTAGTCTGTCAACTGCCTTTTTTTACAATTTGATGTAATATTAGGCTACTAATCTGGAATAATAAGAATCGTAATAGTAACTTGGCAGCACATTTACATTGTGATCCCCCTTTCAGTTCACAAAATCCCCTTCATTGTGGCCTTGATGGGAACACATGTGCAGTCTATGGCACCAATCACATTAGGGAAGCCTGAGGAATAGGCCTATATTGTACTGAAAGTCATAATCATCATGCTAACGATTACATGATCGACATTAAAAATTATAATGTAACGTTAGGCCTACCTGCGTTGAAAAAAAAACTGCTATACAACCAATTGGGTCTAAAGTGGCTTGGAAATGCCCTAAAACCTGCTTAAGAGGCAGGTTAACTTTGCGAATGGCACGACAGACATTACTTCACCAAGTTCTCCGCATCTCCAATGTAAAGGAAAGAGCCACTCGCAAAGAATCTCTATATGCTGTTTATTTGTGCTGTTGCCCGACTCCGACGAGTCGAACATTTGTGCGTTTCCAACAAATTAATGATGTAACATACTCACGAGTCATGAGAGAAAAAAAAATATCTCAAAAAGTACACTATCGCGCTGCGTCAAAAGACTTCCCGTATCAGCTCTGCTTATAAAGCCGCGATCTAATCCTGTTTACATGAAATAAGCCTGCTCGCGAGCAGGTTCAAGCTAGCGCACCTGTTGCTATGACAGCAAGTCTAGGATGAGCTTCGAAGAACCAAACGATCCAAGATCATGCCAAATCGCCAACAATCAAATCCAGCTAACTGAGTTAGCGACGTACGAAGAACGAGCCCCAGGCAAAGATCAAATACCGTGTAAACAATCCAAATACAAAAATAACAAAACACAAGGAACAATCAGGAACAGACCAAGAAGTGTCAGACATAACAACGACTCCGTAACACATACTGACACAGACATGGAACAGATCTAACAAGACTAACAATGAACAGCTGGGACAATGATTACGGGGAACAGCTGAGTGTAATGAACAGTGATAAGTGACAGACAGAATGCTGGGAATTGTAGTCAATGTGAAGGACACCGTGAAAAAGGAGGACATCTAGTGGACATCAGGGGAACACAAACCCAACACTGTGACAGTAAGGCACTATGCAAAGATGATTTAGAACATATGTATTGTGAAAAGTAATGACTGTAATTAAACATTTTTATTTTAATGGAATAAAATTAATTAATAATCACTTAAATGACATTTTTAATTAATTATATTTACTCAATAAATATAATGTATGTAAAAAAGTATGTACTCAAAGCAGTTCAAGAACATCTCTACCTTCCTGAGTATCTGATTAACCAGAGTTTGATGGTGACGTTTGCTCACTCTTCTTCTGTTTTGATCTGAATTCATAAACCAGCACAGCAACAGTAGCCACGCCCACCAGAGCAGAGAGAGCCAATCGGATCACAGCTTCAGTAAAACCACAACAGCGGGTGCAGTCTTTAGAGAGAAAAAATGGCCAGGTTAATAATAAGAAATAAGTTGAATTTTTTTTGTGAACAATATACATACGGTATATAGTGTCATGTACCTGCACATGTGTGACAGAGTTTGTTGATGTCCAGATGTGTGGTCTGGTTGCTGATGGGATTGTTGATCACACAGCTGTAGGTGTTTTTATCCTGATATTCCACATCCAGAGGTAGAGAGAGACTGATGCTGAGATCACACACACTGATGCTGGACAATACACTCATTCCTGCGTACCAGGAGAGAGTCGCATCACTCACATTCAACACTGAACACAGTAATGAACAATATGATGTTGATGATGATGATGACAATGAAGAACAGTCTCTGCTGATGACGGGAACAGGCAGACGATCTGAGAAAATATTTGTTATTGGTCTTTATTTGATGTGTTGAGTGTGAGTTTATTGTGATGTCGGTCAGAGAGAGTCTCTCTTAACATGTATAAAGGATTCATGCTACACTGGAATTAAAGTATAAGTGTCACACAAAATTCATTACATAGAAATGTACTGTCAATAAATTTCTAAAATGTCATTTCTATAACAGTCACAGACAGAACATTATCAAACACAAGAAATCATATTAGACATGCAAGAATGACAAGAATGACAATGATGACGTACAGATATTGTTAGTAGAAAAATTAAATTACTGAAATTGTGTAAAGAAGTGTTTTAACTCACCATAGACGGTAAGATTGAATGTGTTGAGCGGCGTCTCTGATCTGCTGCTGTATACTCTATAAAGTCCAGAGTCTGTGTTTCTGATGTTCATGATGGTCAGAGATCCAGTCTTCTCATCCAGCTTCAGTCTGTCTCTGAATCTCTCATCAGGAAAATCTGTCTTATAGTTTTCTTTGAATTTAGCTATGAGATTGTTGTTGTGTACAGTTCTCCACATTATCAGATCATCTGTCTGTATTTCAGTATCAGAGTTTAGAGTGACAGATTCTCCCTCAGTCACTGACACTGACTTCAGTTCATCAACACCAAACACTCCTGAAGAACAAACAGAAACAGTTTCTCGGAAAGAGGGTTTTAGCCATTTAGCCATTTTGAAACTATTTGAACTAAACTATTAACCATTTGTCAGGGAAAAACAAATTTTCAATGCACTCATTTGAGGAGTGGAGCCAGGTCCACTCCTCAGGATGTTTTTTGCTACCTTTTTTTCACTATTATTTCCTATTATCTTATACCTTGGGCCATCGCAAGTTGATAATAGCCGCGTTTCCAATGCCGGGCCAGGGCCGAGCCGTGCTAGTGCGTGCCAGGGCCAGTCGCGTTTCCACTGTCACTTCCGGGGCTTGATCGAGGCTTACTCGGGGCCAACGGCCAGGATTTCTGGCCCGTCGAATACCTTGGGCCAAAGCGGGCCAGCTCGGGCTAGAGGCGTGCTCAAGGTAAAAGGCGGAGTTTATCGGTGTTATGGAACATTATGATCTGAATCAAGATGCACATTTCACTTTTTTAAATCGCACAAAATAATCGCTGCTCGAAATGGAGAATCGCCTGTACTGGTCTGTCGAAGATACCAAAGCTCTTCTGAGCATTTGGACAGAAGAAAAGGTACAACGTCAATTTGACGGCGTGTGAAGAAACGAGGAGGACGTTGTAAAATACATCAATGCTGAACTTTCTAAGCTAAGCATTCAGCGAGCAACGCTTCAAGTTCAGGAAAAAATTAAAAAGTTGCGGCCGCAGTATTGTAAAAGGCGATTAAAAACGCACAATGGACAAAGCGGAGCTCAGAGAAGGGACTTTCCATGGTTCGACTTGATGTACGGTGTGCCCCTCTGTTAGTGGCGACTCGCGAGACAATCGGGACACTATTGCAGCCACTGCCGGTGAGTTAATATACATGCCATCTTCCTAACTTAATAAATAAATAAATTCATAATACCCGCTGAAATGGGTTCGGTTGTATGACGTTCGATCCAGAAAGTGGCGTGTTAGAGGCGGAGTTTTGGGCAGCGCTGCAGGGCTACTGGCCCGGCAGTGGAAACGCAAGCCCGGTGCTTGAGGCCCGCGGCCACTGGCTTCGCTGTTAGCTCTGGCCCGGCCCTAGCCTGGCAGTGGAAACGCGGCTAATGACCACCCCCAACTTGGCCCCGTTTGGTCTCAGGGGCCAAAAAACACCCTTTTTGGGGAAAGATATTGGCGGAATGATGTAATTGTGAATATTAAGGTACTGCAGCTACATAAATGGTCAAATAACCCTAACATTTGGCATGGTGTATCTTGACACATAGGGTAAACTAGCAGAAAAAGATTCTGGGGATTGCTGCCTTTTTGCTGTCAAATATCACCCTCAACATACCCCAAAAGACAAAAAAAATGTCTGTCCGCCTGACAAATTGTCATCAAAAGTGATCATTTTCAAGCATTTTATTATACACATCACTGCCCCAAATGTACATGAAAACTTCCCACGTTTATAAGCTTCAATTTAAGTCCAAGATGACCTTTCTATCTAGAGGATTGCTGTCACAGTCCTCGTCTGCACCTGTCTGTCCTCGTCTCTGCACTACACTACCCAGTATCCTCCTTGTCTCCACACCTGTTTTCACTCCCTCAATCATCCACCTGTTCATCGTCTTCATCATCTGTGTCACCTGTCTTCACCTCGTTAGTGTTCATTTGGACTTGTATTTAGTTTGCTTGTGTTCAGTCTGTCTTGGTCAGTTCTCGTCTATATTACATGTGCACATGTTCCCTTATTTGGTGTGTGTAATCTTCTGCCCGTCATCCCTGTACCTGTATTATTGGATTATTCAGTAAATGTTTGAATTGGAGCTTGCTTGACTCTGCCTGCCTTCTTCAACCCACACCACACCCGTGACAGAAGAACCGACCACAAACTACAGGTTAAGATGGGCATTTTCATCACTGCTTCCAACTCCACCAACCCTCTTATGACCTGTTTCCAGGATGGTCGTCACATTGAGGAATATGTGACCGAATTCCTGGAGCTCTCTGAAGGGGTAAGCTGGGCAGATGATGTCCAAAAGACTGTGTTTTGGTGTGGGTTGGATGATATCCTATACCAGCAAGCTCCAGCTGCGGCAATCCCAGGCTCATTTGCCCAGTACCTGGACCATGTGCTGTGGTTGAGTGGCTCAGCCTTCACCGTAGGTGAGGCTGATGACATCGCCACTCAACCACCATCTCCAGCCATTTCTACCACGGCTACCATCAAACCAGCTACCGGGTCGGTATAACGGACGTCCTGGACTGGTTTCCTGTGTAGCCGAGCCCCCGCTGATATCAGCACGTGCTGCCAGGAAGGCCATAGTCCCAGTGTCTCGTCCCACCGAGACCGTCCAGCCAGAGACCGTCCAGCCAGAGACCGTCCAGCCAGAGACCGTCCAGCCAGAGACCGTCCAGCCAGAGACCGTCCAGCCAGAGACCGTCCAGCCAGAGACCGTCCAGCCAGAGACCGTCGCCTGCCCGCCAGAGCATGAGTCCAGCCCCAAGCTCCCTGAAGTGCTGGCCCCGTCCAGTTCCGAGTCCCCTGATGTGCTGGCCCCGTCCAGTTCCGCGTCCCATGATGTGCTGGCCCCGTCCAGTTCCGAGTCCCATGATGTGCTGGCCCCGTCCAGTTCCGAGTCCCATGATGTGCTGGCCCCGTCCAGTTCCGAGTCCCATGATGTGCCAGAGCCCGTTTATCCTGCGCCAGAGCCCGTTGACCCAGAGCCAGAGCCCGTTGACCCAGCGCCAGAGCCAGAGCCCGTTGACCCAGCGCCAGAGCCAGAGCCTGTTGACCCAGCACCAGAGCCAGAGCCCGTTGACCCAGCGCCAGAGCCAGAGCCTGTTGACCCAGCGCCAGAGCCAGAGCCCGTTGACCCAGCGCCAGAGCCAGAGCCCGTTGACCCAGCGCCAGAGCCAGAGCCCGTTGACCCAGCGCCAGAGCCAGAGCCCGTTGACCCAGCGCCAGAGCCAGAGCCCGTTGACCCAGCGCCAGAGCCAGAGCCCGTTGACCCAGCGCCAGAGCCAGAGCCAGTTGACCCAGCGCCAGAGCCCATTGATGTCAAGTCAGTTCCCGATCCTGAGCCTGTCCTCCCCAAGAAAATTTTGGGGGGGGGGGGCTATACGCCTTCGCCGTGGCCGGCCGAAGACCCACAGAGGTCTGAAAAAAGATCCTCACCATCTCGGCCGCCCGAAGGGTCTTCACCACCGCCATGGCCGCCCGAAGGGTCCGCACCGCCATGGCCGCCCGAAGGGTCCGCACCGCCATGGTCGCCCGAAGGGTCCGCTCCGCCCTGGCCGCCCAAAGGGGTCTCTCCGCCCTGGCCATCCGAAGGGGTCTCTCCGCCCTGGCCATCCGAAGGGGTCTCTCCGCCCTGGCCATCCGAAGGGGTCTCTCCGCCCTGGCCATCCGAAGGGGTCTCTCCGCCCTGGCCACCCGAAGGGGTCTCTCCGCCCTGGCCACGCCCACGTCCTGCTCCGCCGAGGCCACGCCCACATCCTGTTCCGCCCTGGCCACGCCCTAAGTCTGCTCCGCCCTGGCCACGCCCTCAGCCTGCTCCGCCCTGGCCACGCCCTCATCCTGCTCCACCCTGGTCACATCCACATCCTGCTCCACCCTGGCCACGCCCTCAGCCTGCTCCGCCCTGGAGGCCTCCTCCACACCACGCCCTCCTCAGCCTCCAGGGGGCCCACCCTCCCACCCCTGTCCTAAGGCGTGAGGTCACGCCTACCGGGAGGGGGGAGTAATGTCACAGTCCTCGTCTGCACCTGTCTGTCCTCGTCTCTGCACTACACTACCCAGTATCCTCCTTGTCTCCACACCTGTTTTCACTCCCTCAATCATCCACCTGTTCATCGTCTTCATCATCTGTGTCACCTGTCTTCACCTCGTTAGTGTTCATTTGGACTTGTATTTAGTTTGCTTGTGTTCAGTCTGTCTTGGTCAGTTCTCGTCTATATTACATGTGCACATGTTCCCTTATTTGGTGTGTGTAATCTTCTGCCCGTCATCCCTGTACCTGTATTATTGGATTATTCAGTAAATGTTTGAATTGGAGCTTGCTTGACTCTGCCTGCCTTCTTCAACCCACACCACACCCGTGACAATTGCAGCTGGTATAACCAAAGTTCTCCACTGTACCTCAAATCGGAGAAAATGGAACTTTCAAGCTTTACCATTCCATATGGAATTAAAGGTACAATATGCAGGATTTTTCGCCACCAGGGGTCGCTAACCTCTTACAATAACAAAGGCGTATATTGATGATGTATATTCCACATTAAGCGTAATTATGGATCTTGTCGTCAAGCTGATGGATATTTTATGGAAGAGTGAATACATTGATGTTTTTAACATGACTGTGGTTCGAAGCAGGGGCGCGATTGCTGGACGTATACCAGTGCCACACGCACCGCGAGTCCCGCGGATATAAAGGAATAAGGACATTTCATTCTACCAAACTACACACAAGTGCTGAATTAATGCTCACACAGGTCAGTTTATTACACAAATGAAACTTGAGGTAACGCAGCGCTGTTTCACTTGCTCTAACAGTTACACCAACACACTAAACGGCATTTGAGTGTGTTGAATGTTGTTAGTTGGGTTGTTTGTTGGCTGTATGAGACTAAGTAAGCTAGATCAACATTAGAATAACATACAGATCATATTCTAACATTTCATCATGTTGAACTAAATAACATTGATTAGTTTTATGTACATTTGCTCACCTGTCTAATAAAGAACATGCAACACTCGCGTCTCTGTCAAGTCGAGCGGACGTGGAGCTCTCGGCATCTCGAAACATGTTTGTCTCAAAGTCTGCTTGCCATGGTCCATAATGTTTGAACAAAACAACAGCTTGAGCGTCCTGCTAGGCATAATCGGCTTAACCCAGTTGTCAATGTGGGTTGCCATGGTTACTATTGCAGTACGAGCTCAAACCTGGCGGAAACCGGGGCTAACGCGGATATGACGCCATTGACTGGCGACTCCTCACCAATGCTCACATGCCCTGTTTCCATGTGGCTTTGTTTGGAACATTTTATTAACAATTTTTGTCTAAGGTAATTAACAATATTAACTGTATTTATTGAACTGTATAAAATGAATATCACACACAATCTAGCCCATTCTGGAAACACAGATGAAGAGAAAATGGTGTAAAATGTTCAATTCTGTTTTCTTTTTCTTTAGGTCCCTCAAATTTGGCAACTTCAAAAATGATTTTTATTCTATCTATTCGTTGTGAGTCTTTGTCTGTTTGTGTTTTCTGCCCATCACAATGTCCAACAGTGATTCAGAAATCCAAGAACATCTCATGATCTATTTCTCAACCTTTTGGGTGGCTCTGAAATGATTTGTTCCTCATTAATGGACACAATCAATTCTTCTTTTCGAGCGTCACGTGATATTTCTTCAGCACTCGTTTTTGAGTGTTAACAGAAGTGAAACATAAAACACTCACTCAGCTGAATCAATCTTAAAGTTTTCAAGTTCACTGATAGTTCATGGACTAATTTAGTTTTTATACTGAGAAAATTAATATGTTATAAACCACCTTAAATTAGCTAAATGCCTATTGAAAACATGTACAAAATATAACATTGATATCAATTTATTTCGAAGTTGTCAATTTTCAGTGTTTTACAAGATAAAGTTGTTTTGCTATGTTTCTAGTTCAATTCCTTAATCAAACTTACTCACCACACTCCAAAACTAATAAATAAAATTAGCCTACTTTTGTAAACATATGTTTGAAAAAAAAAACTCTGTAATGGTTTACGAAGAAAAAACAAAAACGATTAGCCTATTCCATGGTAACCACAAATTAACCATGGTTTTGTTACATAAACCATAGTTTAACTACGATATTTGTGTGATAATCAATCAAATGGTAATCATTAGGCTACACCAAAAAAATGTTTAGCTTATAATAAACCTTTAATAAGGTTTTACCAAAATAAAACATGGTTAATTTTCGAGAAGTTAAGTCATAAAAACACATTAACTTACCAACCAGACGACACAAGCTCAAACAGAACAAAACAAAGGCGTTAACCATATTCTCTGTCCGTTTCTTAACCACGATGTAAATATCTGAAACTGTGATCCCGCTTTTTGTAGCTGCATATGTCGTCGTCAGGTCCCCCTTCTTATACTGTCTATGTCAGGTCCCGGAGTTCGGTCGCTAGTAGGCGTTCATCCACTGCTGGTTGCCTAGTAACGTTTAGGAGTGACAGAAGAAGTTGTCAATGATGTTGATATCGTATTAAATAAGTCCATAAACGCTTAATAGTTAGAAATCAGAACTAGTACAAAAGCCTAATCTGTATACTGCACATGCACATCCTCAATGACTTTTTACTGTTTTACATGCAATCCCTTTTCAGAAAAGTTGGAAAAATTTGGAAAATGCAATAAAGTCAAGAATATGTGATTTGTTAAGTTAATTATCTTGATACTTTATTTAATTAACAAAAGTACA
Organism: Chrosomus eos; assembly: GCA_036326025.1. NCBI lineage: Eukaryota > Metazoa > Chordata > Actinopteri > Cypriniformes > Leuciscidae > Chrosomus > Chrosomus eos. The sequence continues at coordinate 350,367 of JAZAVI010000008.1, forward strand.
AAAAAATAGATTTCCAATGTTTTCACTGACCACCTTAAATAGCCTATATTTTATAAATATATCCTAAGCAAATTTATAATTGGATGGCTAAAACATACTCCAATAAAAAAGGGAGAGAGGAATGTTTATCACTGTCACATCACCTCCTTTTAATAATAGGCTTTTTAATCATTTGGGTATGAAGGATACCATTACCATTACCATTTTTCAAGTGGATTTTTTTTTACATCTCACCTGATACATCTGCTACAGTCTGTTGTCGTTGTCTGTTTCTTCTTTTCATGATTGCCTATACATTTTCAATAAGACACAGATCTGGACTGCAGACGTAGAGTGTCTACAAAGCCACTCTTTTATAGCACATGCAGGATGAGACTGATGCATGAACATGACAGACTTTAGCATTTGCATTTGTCGCTGATGAAAGTCTGGATGGTGTCTTTTGTCTTTGCCACTAAAAATGTTATGTCCGTTTCCCCCCAAAACAAGCTGAATCATAAAATGGCCTGCTTATTGTAAGCTACATATAAATATTTTCAAGAAATATTTCTTTAAATGATATTAGATGTTTACCAGTGACTATGACAGACAGATTTTCCGGACATGTCCTGGCTAAGATTTTTCCAAATTTTTCCTGGGGCTTTTCGTTTTTTTCCTATTGTTTTCATACTTTCTGAAGGTAATGACTGTAAAGCAGGCTGGTTTGCTTGCAGGTTTTGCACATAATCGACCAACCATGGCCTGGGATCTACAGAAAACAGTCAAAGCAAAGCAATGTATGAGGGCTATAAAGCCAAATCCCAAATATTTCAGGCAATTTAGAAATCCTGGCCAGGGAAATGTCTTAGGAAAATAATTGTGTACAGCATTAATACTTTCCCAGATGATGCTGCTTTAGCGCCACCTTGTGTCTGAACATGAAAACATGTTTTTTCATAATATTCAAGCAATGGTCTTCCTATTCAGGAATGTTTTTTGAGAGAGCCAATTTGGGATGTTTTCAACTCAAGGGCTGGGTAAATATAGGACAGAACACATGTTGGGTTAATTTCACCTTGCTAATTGGGTTGTTTATTTAACTCAGCACAATTGGTTAATTCATTTTTACTATAGTAGCCTACTAACTTTTTTTGTTTGTTATTTTACCTTTATACATGAATTAGTTTTTATGGATTAACTCAAATCCTCTAAACTTTGCTTGCTAATAATTCATCAAGCGAACCCGGCAGTTTAAAAATAAATATGTATAAAACTTTAGATTAAGGTGTTTGTTAATAATTAACTTATGCACAAATGCTTCATAAATCATTGATAAACAGTCATAACTGCATGAAAGAGTGACTTTAACCTGTTAAGGTTCAACCCCACTTTTGAAAAATCCCCAGAAATGGCATACCTAAACTGAAACAGATACAGTTCATGAACCATTTGTTCTAAAAGCACAAGTATGATCTCATTTGAAAGCTGACACCTGGCAGTTTATTGCAAAGGTAGAATTAATTATTGTCATAATGAAAAAAAATTGTTATAAATAGCTTCAAAGTTTTGTCAAGTTATTAGAAATATATTTTTATGAAATATTTCCATGAAAATAAAATTAAAGTTGGCATTGTATCAATCTAGAAATGCACTGCAGCTAAAGCCACATGTCTGACCATGTTATATTTAAAATCTGAAGATGATATGTCGAAAACTCATTATTTAGTAAAACATTTCAGCAAGCAGTCCTATTTAGAAATATTCATAAATATAACAGCTAGGTAGCAGGTGCACCTAGGGCTAGCTAGCATGTTAGCTTAGCACACCATCAATACACGACAGTTTATGAGATTAAAACTATGTTTGTGCTCTAAAACTTACTTTATAGCACAAGTCGATTGTTTTAAATAACCTTCTGTGCTCTGATTTGGCTTCAGATAAAAAAATCGGACAGAAAATATAGTATTTTATACTATTCTGCACAATGATGAAGTATATATATCGATTAGCATTACATTATAAATATAATCTATTATTATGAAAATACCTGACATGGCATCAAATAGCATTGCAATCATGTTTATTGTCTTCAAAACATCTTTATCTGCATGTTACAGCGATCTCTGTTAGTGTTTGTGTCAGGGACTTCCTGAAATGTCACATGATATGATTCTTCTTAATCGGGACAGCATTATGTGCACAGGGCGCCCTCAGGCTGCCAGTATGTATTGAAACACAGTACATCAGAGTCTCCAGCGCTAATAATGATTAAATCGACGCATTTGGGTAGATATTCAATAAATATGATTCCTGTCTATATAAATCTGATGTAAACCTATGAGAATCTATCAATATTTCTCCAAATCTGTACATTTTTTAGCTAAAAGTTATAATTTTCTGAGATTTTAACAGAAGTATGTGTGTTGAACACCATTGAAGACAATGTTAGCATATTAGATTTAACAGTAAGGTGAAAATGGTTCAATTTGAGTTTTTTCCCGCTATTTTCGTCTTCCGGGTTTAAAATCTTCATCGTGTCCACGTCACAAGCTGTGACGTGGCAGAGCACTGTTAGTGCGTTGATGACTCATCGGTGTCTCATAATTATTAATGAGACTGAGTTTTCATATCCTATGAGAAGACACTGTCAATTATTTATGACACCATGTGGATCTTTCCAATGACAGACATGTCAAACTGTGATATCGCGTAGTAGATGAGAGAGGCAATCATGTGACGCAAGTGTTTGTTTTCATGGTGCAGAAGTTCAAGTGCGTTGAATATGTTTCCCCGCAATGCTGCCAGTGCCAGACTGTGGCTCCGGGCGGTTGATTGGCCATCAACCACGGACACATCTAAATTATATGTGAGCAGCAAACATGTTTCTCGAGAGAGCTTCGAGAACTGGAGAATGATGGACTTCAGCCTTGTTGACGACCAATGCAGGTCTTGCGAGTAATGCGGTACAAGTCCCGAGGACTTTTCTATCCCTTCAGAGGTAGCCTATGTGTGTGTGTGTGTGTGTGTGTCTAAATGTAACCCTGATCGTTTTACTTGCCTTTTGTTAAATAAGCACTCGTTATAAAAATTTGAAATATTTCGATAATACCTCAATTGTATGCTTAATTTGTGTAATTAAATATATGTCATTGGGGTTCAGGGGGCGCGTATCTAGGCTATGCACGTAACGTTTTTTTTTTAAGCGGACAATTAATTATTTTCAAATATATGCATTTTTGTGTATATAAACAACTATATATTTTTTAACGACATATAATTAGACATGTACACAAATATGTTTTAAATAGAATTACGATTACTGTAAGCTAATATATGTAGCAGGGCATTCAGTTACTTTTGAAAGGACAATAATAAAGTGTCATTGTATTTCATTAGACTTTAACTCTGCCAGCTATAAAAATAATATAGCATTTCCTCACAGTTTACCACTGATTTTTAGTGACAGTCGATAGGCCTATGCATTGGCCACTGGCTGATGACAGTTCCCCCTCTCCCCTGCCGTGCCACACACACTCCCTCCCTTCTTCTCACAGCCATCCACGCCCATTTAAGTTGCATTTTTCAAAAATATTGTGAGCTTGAGCTGCAAGAGGGGGGTTTCATGACCCTTTAAACCGCAGTGTGTTTAGAGGTTAAAGTGTCTCTGCACTAACAGTTTCATCTGATCTCAATTGATCACTTGGACAAAATACATCTTTAGTTGATGTAAAGTATTCAGATTGTTGCATTGAACTCGATCATCTCTTGCTGAAAAGCATTAGATGTGGTTCAGTGACTGATACAGCTGATGTTGGTTTGTGAAGAGCAGATTAACACTGACTAAATTTGGTAATGAATTTAACAATGGAGATATTTGATCAGGGCAGGCCAAATATCTGTGAATTATGGGATTCACAACAGACAGGAGTGTCAAAATGTGTATATAGTAATATATAGTCAAATATATAGTTAAAGATCAAATTAAGAGAAGGGAGGAACATAAACTGAAGAACTGACTAATGTTCACACATTTATTTTTGTGTTTGTGGTCAGCTATTCTCATAATCAACATCTTACTAGAACTGTTTAACAGTGTGCTTTACAGAAACACCAGCAGCCATGATGAGATTCATGTTTGTCACCTTTTAAAATAATTTTTTATAGGTTTGAATGTGCATTTCCAGCCCCTTTTTCATGTAATAGTTATATCCAAGTCATATGTATTTTATTTTATTTTATTTTTATCACAGTGAGTGGCCTATTGTGTCTCTGGCATTTTCTAGAAAACAATGTCTGCTAAATAAAGAAGTGTAAGTAAAAATACATTCAAAAGATAAATGAGACCTGAACAAAGAAATGAGGGGTGTTTTTTCTGAAGGTTGGTTGGATATTGTATTTTGGAAAGCAAAATACTTGATAAGTCATGCAGAAAACATGACTATGCAAGACTCATCGTGCGTGAGTTACTGCACTGAAGCCATTGAATGGCCAAATCATTTATTTTTTATATAGCAATAAAATCTATTTAATTTTATAACATAATTATATGCCTATCAATGAGTTTGAATGCACTATAGTGATGACATCAAACATCAGATAGTGTTAACCAACTAAAAACATGAATACTCCTTATTTATAGGGAGTGACTGATTTGAAGAAGCACAGCAACAAATACTGAAAAAACTGTCACTGAATCTTTTGGAATCTGTTTATTCACAAGAAACATCCAAACAAACCAAACCAAGTTACTAGAATAATTGAATGGTATTTTCCAGTGTTACATACGAGAGAGAGTGTTTTTAAATCCTTTTCCTCATCTTGTTATTCAATTCCAATGCTTATAAGAATACAAAAGAATACGATCATTATATATTGATTGTCATTAATCACAGTGGGTAAGGCACTATTTTTTGCAAAGATGATTTAGAACATACGTATTGTGAAAAGTAATATAAAAACAGGACTGTAATTAAAAATATATATATATTTTCCTTTAATGGAATGAGATTAATTAATAATCACTTAAATGACATTTTTAATAATATATTTACTCAAGAGAATTGTGTATTTAAAGCAGTTCAAGAAAATCTCCACCTTCCTGACTATCTGATTAATCAGAGTTTGATGGTGACGTTTGCTCACTCTTCTGTTTTGATCTGAATTCACAAACCAGAACAGCAACAGTAGCCACGCCCACCAGAGCAGAGAGAGCCAATTGGATCACAGCTTCAGTGAAACCACAACAGCGGGTGCAGTCTTTTAAGAGAGAAAAAATGGCCAGGTTAATAATAAGAAATAAGTTGAATTTAATTTGTGAACAATATACATACGGTATATAGTGTCGTACCTGCACATGTGTGACAGAGTGTGTTGATGTCCAGATGTGTGGTCTGGTTGCTGATGGGATTGTTGATCACACAGCTGTAGGTGTTTTTATCCTGATATTCCACCTCCAGAGGTAGAGAGAGACTGATGCTGAGATCAGACACACTGATGCTGGACAATACACTCATTCCAGCGTACCAGGAGAGAGTCACATCACACACATTCAACACTGAACACAACAATGAACAATTCGATGATGATGATGATGATGATGATGATGACGATGACGATGACAATGAAGAACAGTCTCTGCTGATGACGGGAACAGGCAGGCGATCTGAGAAAATATTTGTTATCGGCCTTTATTTGATGTGTTGAGTGTGAGTTAATTGTGATGTCGGTCAGAGAGAGTCTCTCTCAACATGTATAAAGGATTCATGCTACACTGGAATTAAAGTATAAGTGTCACACAAAATGCATAGAAATGTACTGTCATTTCTATAACAGTCACAGACAGAACATTATCAAACACAATAAATCATATTAGACATGCAATGGTCATGACATTTTAACAAAAGACAAGAATGACGTACAGATATTGTTAGTAGAAAAATTAAATTACTGAAATTGTGTAAAGTGTTTTAACTCACCATAGACGGTAAGATTGAATGTGTTGAGCGGTGTCTTTGATCTGCTGCTGGTTACACTATAAAGTCCAGAGTCTGTGTTTCTGATGTTCATGATGGTCAGAGATCCAGTCTTCTCATCCAGCTTCAGTCTGTCTCTGAATCTCTCATCAGGAAAATCTGTCTTATAGTTATTTTCTTTGATTTTAGCTATGAGATTGTTGTTGTGTACAGTTCTCCACATTATCAGTTCATCTGAATGTATTTCAGTATCAGAGTTTAGAGTGACAGATTCTCCCTCCGTCACTGACACTGACTTCAGTTCATCAACACCAAACACTCCTGAAGAACAAACAGAAACAGTTTCTCGGAAAGAGGGTTTTAGCCATTTTGAAACTATTTGAACTATTAACCATTTGTCAGGACAAAACAAATTTGCAATGCACTCATTTCAATGTATAATTCTATAATTTACAATAAATAAAACCTTTCATATTGGAGCGTTCAAAACAGCAATATGAACACAAAAGTATTTTAGTCTAATAAAACATACATTTTATGGGAAACATTAATGATGAAAATAATAACTAGCAGAAGAATGTGGCAATAATATAAACTGAAGTAAAGCCATAAAAAATACTTACCAGACAGACTCCATGAGCACAAACAGAAGAAAATAAACACCTCAGACATTTTTTTTTTCTTTTTCAGAATTTTGCCAAAGAGTTTCACAAAGGAAATATTATAATAACCAGTTCTGACGCTCTTGAAATCGTTGTGCTGCCGGTCTGTAGTGAAGTGGTTTCTGAAACGGCACTCAGTGTGACTAAACTCCTGCAGTAGCTCCACCCATACAGACTGAATATGACTTATCATAGAGCAGAGAACGTGATATGGTTCAGTGTTCACATTTTCTATTATTAAAACCAACATGAATCTCTAGGCTAGAGGTTCTAAAGAAACGACCATTTTGAACTGAGTGTGTCATGTATAGACAGATGTAGAATCAGTGGGGCCCGAGGAAATAAAGGAAATAACATGAAGCCACTGCTTGAGTCAAAATTGAGTCAGATATAGCAGGAGAAGTGAACTGGAGGAGCTGCTCTATAAACTTACAGAAGAAACTAACACAGATATATAAACACAGAATAATATCACAGGAAGGCCATGTGAAATCTGTTGGTTCATACTGTATTCGATAACTGATGTAAAAAATCAGAGAGAGAGTTTGCACTTTAAACAACCATCTGACTGAATACGTTGAGAGTAAAATCAGTAAAAACAAATTATTTGCTATCTTAGTTCAATACAATGGCTAATTGGTCTATAATTCTAACCATAATTATTCAGACGTCTCTCCATAGAGATATCAACTGGCTCCATCTAGTGGCTGTAAGAATAATCACTTTAAAGTTTAAACGACAATGACCTGTAGGCCTAAATCTGATGACGCCTAACATGACAAATCCAGAGGACACATTTCTTCATTTCATTACAATTGCTGCCACTATTTTGGACAGTTAAAGAAAAAGGAGGACTTTGTTAATGCACTGAATAAGAAACCATTCTAATATAATCCTTTTTAGAGTCATTACAACACATTTCATCATGTGTCCAGGTCCTGCACTAACTTCCCACCTCGTAAATACAAACTTCTCTGGAGGACTTGAACGCAACATTTGTCATTAAAATCAAACTCACAAATACAGAACTGACCCAAAGTCAGTTAAAGCAATTTATTAAATCCATATATTAGTTCAAGGGATGACAGAAGCACAATAAGTGAAAGAGCCCCCGCTGGCTGAAATCATGTGACTAGTGACTTTAAATCACTAGTGTTAGTGAGTAAATCAAGTAGGACTAGTTCGTCAAAGTTTTCAGCCAGTAAACAGGATGGTGTATCGGTCAGGACACAGGAATAAACACGAGGAGATGAATTTTCTTTTCCTTTAACTGTATTGAACTTTAGCAGTGCTCATCAGAACATTCCAATATCCGGTATTGTCATTATAGTCTGATAAAAAACAAATAAATCAAAATTAGTTACTGTAATTTAAACAGTTAGGCTACAGTATTTAAATCACTATGCAATGTGAATAATAAATCCACACACACAGAATACAAATCAGGATCATCAAACATAAATATCTCAATAAACATTGTTATACCCCTTTAAACATCTCTTTCCAAAAAGTGATATCCTTATTTATGTAATTGTAAATTATAAGGAGCTTCACCTATCTCACTGACTAGTTTAGATTACAAACTGTATTAAGGGGTTAACGGAAGGAGCAATGGTGACACCCTCAGGCCAGAGAAGGCTACTACACAATAATGTCCGCACATTGTCTCCTCAGCACGACATTAAATCTTAACTCGACGTTATAAATGTTACTACATAACTTAGACATCAGAAAACTCACAAAAATGTAACTTATTATTTTCTGCAGTGTTTTACAGCTTGAACATTGCTCTTACACTAGAAATATCACTCATCACGCTGGGAACATGTTAATGCACGGTAACTCGACAATACAGAAACATAAATACAACAAAGTGACAGTCACTTACTTCTTTGTCATTCACTCAACACCTGGAATATTGAAAGCTGGAATATTCCGGAGAACTAAAGTTAAACTATACTATTGAACTTGAACGCGTTTGTGTTTGCGTTCCCACTATAGCCAATACACTAACTGCTCAATTCCACAACCGTAACCAGAGAAGAAGCTTTTTAAAGCGCCAGGCACCCAGAAATGTCAAAGCCTTTTATACAGCCGCCCCCAAATGTGTACGAACATTTGCTTCCATTAAAAGGCTTATCATTCAGGCCGAGGGGGGGCTCACAGAGGCATCGTCCTCCCCAGACGGGAGAGCTGGCAACATCACCAACCGAGCTACCGGCCGGGTGTACACATGTCCTCTGATGTCCACATCAGCGGATCTAATGCACCCATCGTCGCTGCGGTGAATCTTGGTTACATGCCCAATGGGCCACAGGGCTCGAGGTAGCTGCGGGTCCACCAGCATGACAACAGCCTTATCCAGTAGTTCAGGAGAAGAGGAGTGCCATTTCTGTCTGGTCTGTAGCCCAGGGAGATATTCTCTGATGAATCTGCACCAGAATTGGTCAGCGAGAACTTGTGAATGCCGCCAACGTCTGCGGCTCAGGAGCTCCGTCTCAGGATAGACCACTTGGGGGAGAGATCCATCAGGCCGCCCCATAAGCAGACTATTGGGTGTCACAGGGTCAAGATCCGCAATGTCAGCAGATACATAACCCAACGGTTTAGAGTTGAGAATTGCCTCAACTTCCAGGAGAACTGTGAGAAGGACGTCTTCATGAACAGGTTGGGCTCCCACACAGGTGTAAAGTGCAGACTTGACAGAGCGGACCTCTCTCTCCCACACACCACCAAAGTGTGGAGCTGCTGGGGGGTTAAACTGGAACTTAATCCTCTGACGTGCAAGTCGTTCCCGCAAGGTTGGCTCCATACTGGCAAAAGCCTCTCTAAGTTCCCGTTCTCCTCCTTTGAAATTGGTCCCTTGGTCTGACAACAACTCTGCAGGTGTCCCTCTTCTGGCAATGAACCGTCTTAGGGCCATCAAGTAAGCATCCGCATCCATATTTCTGAGGAGATCCAAGTGTACTGCCCTGGTTGTTAAACACTTGAATATTATCCCCCAGCGTTTCTCCTGGCGTCTGCCCATCTTCACAAACATGGGGCCAAAACAATCCACGCCAGTGGAGTGGAAGGCTGGTTTGTGTAATCGGAGACGAGCAGCGGGAAGGTCCGCCATTCGGGGAATGGAAGGCTGAGCTCTCCAGCGCTGACATTCGGCACAAGAACGCTGATATCTGCGAATAGCCTCCCTTCCATGGATTATCCAGAATGACCTCCGCATCTCTGCAAAGACTCGCTCTGGACCAGGGTGATGCAGGTTGCTATCGTACCTTTGGATAAGCAAGCGTGTAACTGGGTGTGAGGCATCCAGAACAACAGGATGTAATGTCAAGTCTTCTTGACCTTCCAAACGTCGGAGCCGACCTCCTACTCTGATAAGGTCCGTGGATTTATCTAACTCCGGAGCCAAGCTAAGTAATCTGCTAAGTCATCTATGAGCTCCTGCCAGGTGTGATACACCTTGTCATCCCGGCTGATCGGCATTGGTGAGGTAACTGTTACTCCACAGAAGGTGGCCTTCCGGAGTTCCGTCCTGTCCTCAAATGGCTCAGTGCTGGGTCTTTCTGGCCAGGTGGCTGGGTTCTGGAGAAGGAAGGGAGGTCCTTGAGACCATCGGTTGGGATCTATTAGGGCCTCCAGGGTCTTCCCTCTCGTCAGATCATCAGCAGGATTGTTCGCAGAGTCCACGTAGCGCCAAGTGCACTTCTCTGTTAACTCCTGTATCTCAGCTATTCTAGCGCCCACGAAGACCTTGTAGCGGCAAGACTGGGAGTGTAGCCAAGTTAGTACTGTAGTGGAGTCTGACCACAACACAGTTCGAGCCACTGTCAAGGTAAGTTCCCTCTCGAGGACACGAGCCAGCTGCGCTGCAACCAGAGCTCCACAAAGCTCCAGGCGTGGGATGGAATGCAGACGTCTTGGAGCCACTCGTGAACGAGCAAGGATGAAAGACAGGTGGATCTGGCCTTCCTTATCCTCAGTTCTCATGTAGGCTACGGCTCCATAAGCTAGTTCAGAGGCATCTGCGAAGATGTGCACCTCACGGGTAGCACCCTCAAGGTTGGTGTCCACAGAAACATATGCACGCGGAAAGGTGAGAAGAGGTAAGGACTCAAGTTCAGCCTCCCAGCTGGACCAGGCTTGCAGGAGTTCGGCCGGTAAGTTAGGGTCATCCCAACTTCGCTTCTTATCCCACAGCTGCCTGATGATGAGCTTTGCTCGGGTGGAGAAAGGTAACATGTAACCCAAGGGATCATATTGAGTAGCTAGAACTCTGTAAATGTTCCTCAGGGTTGGTACCTCGTAGGCCACAGGTCTATGTTTGTAGCTCAAAGAGTCGGTTGCCCAATTCCAGCTGAGACCGAGTGTTGACTCCAGAGGGTTGGACTTATCCTGTGCCAGCCACAGATCCAGGCTTTCAGATCTGGCCTCTTTAGGCAAGTGACTCAGGATGCTTGGATCATTGCAAGCCCATTGACGCAACTCAAAGCCTGCAGAAGTCAGAAGATCCCTGAGCCGATCCACCAGCAGTTTGGCTTCACCCGGCGTACGCATGCTCTGCAGGCAATTATCGACGTAAAAAACAGTTCTCAACCGAGAATCTCAGGTCATCGTCCGGCTTGCAGTGGTCAACAACGTGGCGCTGCAGGGCGTATGTCGCACAGCACGGGCTGCAGGTGGTGCCGAAAGGCAAAACTTGCCACTCAAATGTTCTTGGGGGCTCTTCCACCTTCAGGTCTCGCCACAGGAACCTTAGAAGAGGGCGATCTTCAGGGATAAGGCGGACTTGATGAAACATCCCCTTAATGTCTCCACTAACCGCAATGGGATGTTCACGAAATCTCACTAAGACTCCCAGCAAGGGGGCACCAAGGGTAGGGCCAGATAGCAGGTACTGGTTCAGGGTCTGCCCAAGGTACTGGTGGGAGCAGTTGAAAACAAGGCGGTTTTTTCCCTTGTGGCTGACGAGATGATGTGAGATATACCATCCTTCTTTGGTAGAGGTCTCCTCAGTAACTTCCCTCACGGCACCTGCTTCAATGAGCTTCTGCATTTCCATCTGGTATGGTATGGTCTTGGCTTCAAGCAATGCTACAGCCTGCTGATCCTGCTTTGACCGAGTCACCTCTCTTTCGTGTCGGTAAGGTACAGTGTCTACTTGCCAGAGCCTCTCCACATGCTTGTAAAGCTCATCCATTGGTGGTGTAGATGAAGTAAAAAGACACTGTACAGGTTGGATTTGCCGCCCCATGAATGGGGTAGGGCCTTGAAGAGTCCACCCAAGCCTGGTGCGGACTGCGGCTGGGCCACCTGGTGGACCAAGTCTGACTGGCTCGACAGGTATTATCAGCTGAGGGTTGTCGGAGCCTACAAGAAGTGTTGGCTGAGCATCTCTTAAGGCAGGTAGGGGAATGCCACTTAGGTGTTTGTATTTCCTCTGCAGGCGGTCAATAGGGTAAGTATGCTGTGCTAGGCTTAGGCGGCCAGCTGTGAAGGCACCATTGATCTTATAGCTAGTGTGAGGGTTTGCAGCTGATGAGACGCGGAAAGACACTGTGTGGCCATGGAGGATCTGGATGTCCTGACGGACTGTACGCAGAGGAAGAGCTTCAGGAGTGCCTTTCATGCCTAGAAACTTAGCTGCTGCTGGCACATGGTCCTCTCTGATCCATCGTCGAGGATTGCAAAGGTGTCAAGTGTCCGGTCCTCATAATGTACGAGCACAGGGACGACCTTTAACATAACTCGATTCCCAGCGCCAGGTCTGTCCAGGTAGAGCGAGTCAGCCGCAGAGCTGATTAAGCAGCTCTCTTCTTTAACAGCTACCTCTTTATTGCCCCTCTCTGCTCTTGTATTTATCTCATGAAGGGCCAGTAGGTGTTTTCCCTGACAGATGTTGCAGGGTTTCTTCAATGTGCACTGAGCTGCTTGATGAGTTCGTGCACAGCACCAGCACCGCTTGTTAACCCGTATCCACTCTCTAAGCTGATCTTTGGAGAGTTTGGCGACAGCACTGCATTGACTGAGATAATGCTCATTACTATCACAGTAGGCACAGTAGGCTCTACTCTTGGCTGCTCTGTTGGCTGAACTCTCTTTGTGGTACAAAGGGGCTGTCTCTGCAGACTCACCAGCTCCATGTAGGACGGTCACTGTTTGTCTTCCAGGACGAACATCAGTTTTCACGTTCTGCCTTTCTTTTATGCTGCGTCCAGTAGCCTGACTGTCGAAACCCTGACACCATGATTCATAGCGGAGCCACTGTGCCAAATCATGTAGAGTGTGGGTCGCCCCTAACTGTTTGAACTGATGTCGACGGAAATCAGCTCGCTGTTCTGGAGGGAGCTTACTCAGCAAACGAGCAACATGTGATCCACAGTTGAGTTCGATTTCCCCTTCAGGACCCAGAGTCTGCAACAAGCCCACTAAAGATTGTATCTGGAGAGAGAACTTCTGGAATGCCATAGTATCACCACGCTTAACTTCGGGGGTTTCTAGAACACTTGCTATCTTCCTTAAGGCAAGTTGATGAGGCTGACCAAATTTATCATGGAGGGCTGACATAGTGTCACTATAGGGGGTTGGTGAGTTTAGATAGGCATCAGCTATAAGCCTAGCTTCCTCCAGTTTTAAATGATCCACAAGTATTTGATACTTGAAGAGTTCGGTAGCATTAGATGGAAGTAGGTTCTCTAGAGCTATGCGAAGCCGTGCGAACTCACTCGGATCCGGGTGAATGAACTTTGGGATTGTGGGTTGGGGCCCTCGATACACTTGTTCATTCCCTGGTGGCTGCATAGACTGTTTAGGTGGCGGCATGCCATGTACCGCTCCAGTGGCTGCTAAGGGATGGTAGGCTTGGGCAGGCGCTGATTGCATTAAAGGTGCTGGTCCAGGATGTGTGAGCAGCTGAGAGGGTCGTGTAGAGAGGTATGGTGATATCCCTTTGCCGGAAGCAGGAATGGGATGCTGAGGAGGCAGTGTAGGCTTACAAGGCATACATACTCTAGCTTCAGGGGCAAAGTCGAGTTGGCTACTTTCTAGCCCTTGTTCTTCGACCCTGAGATTGCACATGCCTCTCGACAGGTTCTCATCAGGTTCAGGCCAGGGTGGAGGATCAGGCCATTCCTCCTCCTCCATTTCCTTTGAATGTGCTGCAACAGTGAAACCCCTTGAGGCTACAGCAGCGGCTTGTGGAGATCTGGGGTTACTGTAGTTTGAGGCTGAGCTATTAACTTGGGCCAGGTCTGCTTTGAGTGAGCGGGCTACCTCCAGTAATTCTTTCATCTCCCGCCGTGCTTCATTGAGTTCCTTTATGCCAGTCTGGAAGGCCTGTTGTGTTTGGAGCAGCTTAGTGTTCTCCTCTCGAATAGCTCTGATTTCCTCCTGGAAACGAGAATCCACATATGGGCTCTGATGGGATGAGGGTGTTCGCGCGGGCTGAATAAACCCATCCAAATCTCTCCTCTGGCTGTGGTCTGGGGCTAGCTGAGGAATCTCAGGGTAAGCAGCATTCCCAGGGAAGCCACTAGAGTGAGGGTAGGCTGTCTGGAAGGGAGTCATCTGATCTGGACCCTCCCGAGTGAGGAACACCCTCCTATCCGAGGCAGAAGATGGCGGAACCCATTGTTGGTGATCTCGTTGACTATATCCCGTATAGTCCACTTCAAAGTCCTGAAGTCTGGCAGGTCGACGTATTTGACGTTTAGGTCTCACATCAGGATACATCTCTTCATCTGACTCCATCCTGAATACTGCTATCCGGCTCGAAGGACCAATGTTAGTGAGTAAATCAAGTAGGACTAGTTCGTCAAAGTTTTCAGCCAGTAAACAGGATGGTGTATCTGTCAGGACACAGGAATAAACACGAGGAGATTAATTTTCTTTTCCTTTAACTGTATTGAACTTTAGCAGTGCTCATCAGAACATTCCAATATCCAGTATTGTCATTATAGTCTGATAAAAAACAAATAAATCAAAATTAGTTACTGTAATTTAAACAGTTAGGCTACAGTATTTAAATCACTATGCAATGTGAATAATAAATCCACACACACAGAATACAAATCAGGATCATCAAACATAAATATCTCAATAAACATTGTTATACCCCTTTAAACATCTCTTTCCAAAAAGTGATATCCTTATTTATGTAATTGTAAATTATAAGGAGCTTCACCTATCTCACTGACTAGTTTAGATTACAAACTGTATTAAGGGGTTAACGGAAGGAGCAATGGTGACACCCTCAGGCCAGAAAAGGCTACTACACAATAATGTCCGCACATTGTCTCCTCAGCACGACATTAAATCTTAACTCGACGTTATAAATGTTACTACATAACTTAGACATCAGAAAACTCACAAAAATGTAACTTATTATTTTCTGCAGTGTTTTACAGCTTGAACATTGCTCTTACACTAGAAATATCACTCATCACGCTGGGAACATGTTAATGCACGGTAACTCGACAATACAGAAACATAAATACAACAAAGTGACAGTCACTTACTTCTTTGTCATTCACTCAACACCTGGAATATTGAAAGCTGGAATATTCCGGAGAACTAAAGTTAAACTATACTATTGAACTTGAACGCGTTTGTGTTTTGCGTTCCCACTATAGCCAATACTAACTGCTCAATTCCACAACCGTAACCAGAGAAGAAGCTTCTTAAAGCGCCAGGCACCCAGAAATGTCAAAGCCTTTTATACAACTAGGCTACTTCGAAAGAGGATTTGCAAATGTTTTGAATCTTCATGAAGCAGCATCACACCGACCCAACTGGCAGTGACAAAGCTTAAAACCCATTTCAACCAACAGAAATATTTTCTCATTTTTCAAATCCAAACTGTTTAAGACAAGTCTAAATGCCCTGTTAGATCTGTTTTCTAACATGACCATCAAGGTTATACGAGTTTAATCTCTGAGAAACTGTTTCTGTTTGTTCTGCAGGATGAAGTGAAGTGAAGACCGTGTCAGTGATGGAGGCAGATTGTGTCACTCTAAACACTGATCTTACTGAAGTAGGGATTGTACTCAACAGAGTTTTAGTTTCTCAGTATCACAGTTGTTGTTCTGAATATCATCACAGCTGTGATTGGGCTTCAGGTGATCACATGACCGATATTCACAACTGTATGATGGCGAGTGTGATGCTGATTTTATACAAACATAAAAATAGTTATCCTCCAGTAAAAGGGTTCAATATATTTAATGTCTGTTTGTGTCTTTCATTTTAAAATAAACTTCATTGCACAATGATGTCATATTGTAACTTTCAAAGCACAAAACTTCTTTCCCAGAAGTATTAGCTAAAAATGATGACACTTCTTCATTGGTATTTGTATGCTGCTTTTACATATGAAACTCGTAATATTACCATATTACCAGATTGACTTTTCCACTAAATAAGTGCTTCTCTAAATTCCGGTCCTGGGGCAGTAGCTCCAGTTACTCCAGTAGTGCTAGAAGTGGGAGATTCAAAAAAAAAAATAATTCATGAATCCATCTCTGGAAACACAGAGGATTTCAGTCACCAATTCACAATTTCCCACAGTAAACATGAAAGACATGTAATTAGGGCCCAAGCCCAAAGGGCGAAGGCCCTATTGTTTTCCTAAGGATTATTAGGGCCCAAGCCCAAAGGGCGAAGGCCCTATTGTTTTCCTAAGGATTATTTATTATTAGGGCCCAAGCCCAAAGGGCGAAGGCCCTATTGTTTTCCTAAGGATTATTTATTAGGGCCCAAGCCCAAAGGGCGAAGGCCCTATTGTTTTCCTAAGGATTATTAGGGCCCAAGCCCAAAGGGCGAAGGCCCTATTGTTTTCCTAAGGATTATTAGGGCCCAAGCCCTAAGGGCGAAGGCCCTATTGTTTTCCTAAGGATTATTAGGGCCCAAGCCCAAAGGGCGAAGGCCCTATTGTTTTCCTAAGGATTATTTATAATTCTTCTTCTTCTTCTTCTTCTAATTATTTTTTTACTACCTTTTGGACACTTTTGGAGGCCTTAACATGCTCAAAAACTCCTGAAACTTTGCACACATGTCAGAACCTGCGGCCATCAGGGCCGGGCTGAAGATGGTACCCGGGCGTGGCAGGGGGGCTCGACAGCGCCCCCTGGAACGGGGTCGGAAAACATGGTCCATAAATCAAACACGCTTGCATGTAATAATATGAAACTCGGTACACATGTAGATCTCATCGTTTCATATATACTTCGCACTCTAACTTTTTACCCCAGCCCAACAGGAAGTCGGCTATTTAGGCTTGTTTGGAAAACGCATGCAAAGGAATGTGAAACACTCCTCCTAGAGAATTCAAACACACGGCACGAAACTCGGTCAGCGTGAAGTCAAGACATTGAGGATGAAAGTTTGCGAGGGGATTTTTGATATCTCGAACGGTTTGGGCGTGGCGAGGAAACGAAATTATGGCGAGAAACGTGAAACGGGAAGTGTGTCATAACTACGGCATACATTAACTAATCTTGATGAAACTTCAGCAGTGTGTTCGTTGTAAGAGCCCGATCACATGGATGTGACTATTGTGAGTCAAAGTTATAGCGCCACCAACTGGCAGCAGGAAGTGTGTCACTTTCAAAATGCTTTGAAATCACCCTCTTATTTTTACCCGATTTGCTTCAAACTTCATCTGTATAATGTAAATACACGGCAGATGAAGACCTGTGAATGGATTCTTGATATCTTTGAAACTGTTGCTGTGGCAATCCATCAAACTTTAATATTCTTTTTGGATGCTTTTGAGACTCTTAGCATGCCTGAAATTGCTTAAAATTGCATGAAACTCGACAGACAGATCATATTTATTAGCCAGGTGACATGTGCATAGTTTCAGAAATGGGCGTGGTGCAGGGACTCAGTAGCGCCACCTTTTGACAAAAGTGGGCGGGTTAGTTTCATCTAGAGTTACAAAAATCTGTATTTATATAGTTCTCCTCCAGCCAGACAACTTTCTAATTTACAGTCATTAGCAATAACCAAGAGGAAGTCAGATATTTTGGTTTGAATATGGTCATTTCTCTCTGAGCCTACGTCTCTGTGACTGCTCTCTGTGTGTGTGTGTCTGTGAGTGTGGGGAGGGGAGGGGGAGTGGGGCTAGATTAACCATTTCACTGCTGTGTGGTTTGGCCTTCATTAAAAAAGGAAATAAATGTCTTAAGCCTTGTATTTTTTAAATACGTTTTTTTAATAAAGTAAAGGCATATAACAGACATGC
This sequence comes from Chrosomus eos, assembly GCA_036326025.1. Taxonomy (NCBI): domain Eukaryota; kingdom Metazoa; phylum Chordata; class Actinopteri; order Cypriniformes; family Leuciscidae; genus Chrosomus; species Chrosomus eos. Next base: position 368,222 of record JAZAVI010000008.1, read on the forward strand.
TGCATTTAAATTTTTTTAATAAAACATTGTTTTTTATGTTTTTCAAGCCATTTGATTTATGAGGACTTTTGAAATGTCCTCATAAACCACCCATAAGTTGTAATACCAGTGTAATACACGTCATTATACAAATTAGTGTCCTCATAAATCACATAAACCAACCCACACAAACCAACCCACACACATACACACACACACACACACACACACACACACACACACACACACACACACACACACACACACACACACACACACACACACACACACACACACACACCAAATTGACGGTGGGTGGCAATGGTATATTTAAAAGTGCATAATTGTAATATCTGCAAGGCACCCCTAGTCCAGTCTTATTAAATGTATGCTTCATCTTTCATTTTAATTTGTAAATTTGATCAATAAATTCAATTATTTAGAATAATAAGATACTATATGGCTGTTACCCTAGGTAGGGCTGATCAAATTACATCATTTACATTGAAAAATAACAATGCATTAAAAGATGTTATGAGATTGTTTTAAATATGAGTCAATTAAAAATCGTTGGAAAGAATGATACTTTTAAACATAACACTGAACCGTCACTAGGTGTCGCCAGGCTACCGTCTTAATGAGCGAGTCATTGATTCATTCGTTCAAACGATTCGTTCGAACGACTGAGTCATTCATGAATGAGACAGGTATGGATTGGTCATTGAATCTAGGGTTTGCGATGTCTACCAATTTGGCATCAGACGATGTGTACAGTGAAACATCGCGATGGACGATGATATCGGGAGGAGGGGCGGGGCTAACGTTTTAATTTTTCACTTAAGCAATAAGCCCCGCAAAGCCTTGTTTTACAGTGGATTTAGAACAGCTAAGGGGCGTAGGCACAACGCGGAGATATTTTCCTCTACATCTCATCAGCCATTTTGATTTCGGCACGCTCTGAGTCTGCAGCAGCTGACCACTAGGAGCGAATGTACATGATGTACAATGTACACGTGACAGAGCAGCCAGATCCAGACTGTGCTTTCGCGCTGTGGCTGGCGCTGAGCCAGAGACAGACGCGTTCAGTGCTTGTCATATTATATCACAACTATTCAGTGTTTTTAACCACATAATGTTTATTTTAGGTTTCAGACATTTAAATGCATATAATTTATAGCAAAACAATACATTTATAGTTTGTAAAATACACAATGGTGTCTATGGAAGCAGCAATAACAACCCATTCAAATATATTTGCCGACGGATTTTATTCATATCAGACACACAGTGTAAGTAACTATAAAGTTAACTCTATTCTTCTCCCAGTTCACCGGCCATGTATTTCGGGAGAAACTGTTTTTTAAACGACAAAACAAACTCACTTACACACATTTGAGAATCAGAATAGAAGATAGTTGATGACATGGTAACCAGGTTTGTTAATATTTATAAATAAAAGCGCTAACGTTACATGTCATACAGCGCTATTTTGGCTGTGGTGAATCACGTGCCAAGCATGACGCGTCACCATGGAAACATGGGGGGGGGGGGGGGGGGGTCGCGATGCTGGCTTAACTATGATATCGTCTATCGGCACAACCCTAATTGAATCTTTGAGTAAACCAATTTGTCCAAAATGCTGAATCATTCAGTAATGAGAAAACATGTTGCTGTGAGATGAGCAATGGTTCTGCTGTGATCTTTGTTTAACTATTTTCGCTGCTGAAACAGAAAAACCGTCAATATTGCATCTAAAATGCAAGTGACTTGACGTGTGTGTGTGTGTGTGTGTGTGTGTGTGTGTGTGTGTGTGTGTGTGTGTGTGTGTGTGTGTGTGTGTGTGTGTGTGTGTGTGTGTGTGTGTGTGAGAGAGAGAGTGTGTCTGTTACAGTGAAAAGAGTTTAACCCTTTAAGGCAGTGGATCTCAATCCTGGTCCTAGGGAGCCACTGCTCTGCATAGTTTGTATGTCTCCCTCATTTAAACACACCTGATTCAGATCATCAGCTCGTTAGGAAAGAGCTTTATTAACTGAAGTGGGTGTGTCAGATAAAGGAGACATATAAAATGTGCAGAGCAGTGGCACCCATAGGACCAAGATTGAGAACCACTGCTTTAAGGCCTTGTCTTTTTTGGATATATCTTTTTTTTTTTATGTGCATACAACCCATATATTTTAAATGTATTGTTTGCTTTAAATTAAATTAAGATTGTATGTTTGGTAATTGAACCTAAATAAATTTACAATTAATGTGCTATATTTCAGATCAATATAATTGTTTTCTTTCATTTTAATCAACACTAACTTTATTCTCTATCTGTATTATAAATAACTTATTTCTGCATAAATTAAAAAATCCCCAATAATCCAGACCAACCAGAGCGCACTAATTCTACAACATCATCAGTGCTGAAGCGGAACTACCAGAGCGGTTCGGCAGATAGCGAGCAGATATTTTGTGTCACGTCGTGCACAATAACGCTAAAGGCACCAGGCTGGCGGTGCCACTGGCTTTATATATATATATATATATATATATATATATATATATATATATATATATATATATATATATATATATATAAATATAGCTGCGAGCAGCGATGAAGGGCCAAAGCCGACGGTACCGCCACCCTGGTGCACCAGGGTTGCGGTGCCACCGGCTTGGGCCCGTAATCGCTGCTCGCAGCTATATTTATTATTAGGGCCCAAGCCCAAAGGGCGAAGGCCCTATTGTTTTCCTAAGGATTATTTATTATTATTATTATTATTATTATTATTATTATTATTATTATTATTATTTTTTTTACTACCTTTTGGACACTTTTGGAGGCCTTAACATGCTCAAAAACTCCTGAAACTTTGCACACATGTCAGAACCCGCGGCCATCAGGGCCGGGCTGAAGATGGTACCCGGGCGTGGCAGGGGGGCTCGACAGCGCCCCCTGGAACGGGGTCCGAAAACATGGTCCATAAATCAAACACGCTTGCATGTAATAATATGAAACTCGGTACACATGTAGATCTCATCGTTTCATATATACTTCACACTCTTACTTTTTACCCCAGCCCAACAGGAAGTGGGCTATTTAGGGTTGTTGGTAAAACACACGCAAAGGAATTTGAAGTACTCCTCCTAGAGAATTCAAACACACGGCACGAAACTCGGTCAGCGTGAAGTCAAGACATTGAGGATGAAAGTTTGCGAGGGGATTTTTGATATCTCGAACGGTTTGGCCGTGGCGAGGAAACAAAATTATGGCGAGAAACGTGAAACAGGAAGTGTGTCATAACTTCAGCATACATTAACTGATCTTGATGAAACTTCAGCAGTGTGTTCGTTGTAAGAGCCCGATCATATGGATGTGACTATTGTGAGTCAAAGTTATAGCGCCACCAACTGGCAGCAGGAAGTGTGTCACTTTCAAAATGCTTTGAAATCACCCTCTTATTTTTACCCGATTTGCTTCAAACTTCATTTGTATAATGTAAATACACGGCAGATGAAGACCTGTGAATGGATTCTTGATATCTTTGAAACTGTTGCTGTGGCAATCCATCAAACTTTAATATTCTTTTTGGATGCTTTTGAGACTCTTAGCATGCCTGAAATTGCTTAAAATTGCATGAAACTCGACAGACAGATCACATTTATTAGCCAGGTGACATGTGCATAGTTTCAGAAACGTGCGTGGTGCAGGGACTCAGTAGCGCCACCTTTTGACAAAAGTGGGGGGGTTAGTTTCATCTAGAGTTACAAAAATCTGTATTTATATAGTTCTCCTCCAGCCAGACAACTTTCTAATTTACAGTCATTAGTAACAACCAAGAGGAAGTCAGATATTTTGGTTTGAATATGGTCATTTCTCTCTGAGCCTACGTCTCTGTGACTGCTGTCTGTGTGTGTGTCTGTGAGTGTGGGGAGGGGGAGGGGGAGTGGGGCTAGATTAACCATTTCACTGCTGTGTGGTTTGGCCTTCATTAAAAAGGAAAATAAATGTCTTAAGCCTTGTATTTTTTAAATACGTTTTTTTAATAAAGGCATATAACAGACATGCTGCATTTAAATTTTTTTAATAAAACATTGTTTTTTATGTTTTTCAAGCCATTTGATTTATGAGGACTTTTGAAATGTCCTCATAAACCACCCATAAGTTGTAATACCAGTGTAATACACGTCATTATACAAATTTGTGTCCTCATAGATCACATAAACCAACCCACACAAACCAACCCACACACACACACACCACACACACACACACACACACACACACACACACCAAATTGACGGTGGGTGGCAATGGTATATTTAAAAGTGCATAATTGTAATATCTGCAAGGCACCCCTAGTCCAATTTTATTAAATGTATGCTTCATCTTTCATTTTAATTTGTAAATTTGATCAATAAATTCAATTATTTAGAATAATAAGATACTATATGGCTGTTACCCTAGGTAGGGCTGATCAAATTACATCATTTACATTGAAAAATAACAATGCATTAAATGATGTTATGAGATTGTTTTAAATATGAGTCAATTAAAAATCGTTGGAAAGAATGATACTTTTAAACATAACACTGAACCGTCACTAGGTGTCGCCAGGCTACCGTCTTAATGAGCGAGTCATTGATTCATTCGTTCAAACGATTCGTTCGAACGACTGAGTCATTCATGAATGAGACAGGTATGGATTGGTCATTGAATCTAGGGTTTGCGATGTCTACCAATTTGGCATCAGACGATGTGTACAGTGAAACATCGCGATGGACGATGATATCGGAGGAGGGTCGGGGCTAACGTTTTAATTTTTCACTTAAGCAATAAGCCCCGCAAAGCCGTGTTTTACAGTGGATTTAGAACAGCTAAGGGGCGTAGGCACAACGCGGAGATATTTTCCTCTACATCTCATCAGCAATTTTGATTTCGGCACGCTCTGAGTCTGCAGCAGCTGACCACTAGGAGCGAATGTACATGATGTACAATGTACACGTGACAGAGCAGCCAGATCCAGACTGTGCTTTCGCGCTGTGGCTGGCGCTGAGCCAGAGACAGACGCGTTCAGTGCTTGTCATATTATATCACAACTATTCAGTTTTTTAACCACATAATGTTTATTTTAGGTTTCAGACATTTAAATGCATATAACTTATAGCAAAACAATACATTTATAGTTTGTAAAATACACAATGGTGTCTATGGAAGCAGCCATAACAACCCATTCAAATATATTTGCCGACGGATTTTATTCATATCAGACACACAGTGTAAGTAACTATAAAGTTAACTCTATTCTTCTCCCAGTTCACCGGCCATGTATTTCGGGAGAAACTGTTTTTTAAACGACAAAACAAACTCACTTACACACATTTGAGAATCAGAATAGAAGATAGTTAATGACATGGTAACCAGGTTTGTTAATATTTATAAATAAAAGCGCTAACGTTACATGTCTATTTTGGCTGTGGTGAATCACGTGCCAAGCATGACGCGTCACCATGGAAACATGGGGGGGGGGGGGGGATCGCGATGCTGGCTTAAAGCAAAGAAGCACAAGAGGCGAAACTCTGATGCTTTTCTGGAAACAGCCACTAGGTGGCGCTTCGGGAGCGCGGCCGCCATTTTGGGATGAATATTCCAACGGGAGTTACTGGACAACAGCACAGATAACAGTTTTTTGAGGTAGTTTTTTCTTGCATTATAGAATATTTCCATTTTATGCAACTTTACACATTTACTACTATTATTAGTTACCAACTCCACTTGGCCTGAAATATATTTTGTACGTTTTAATCCCCTGGATCATGCTACAAACATGATGATCTTATGGAACATTATGCATTGCTGTGTCCGTTATCCTATAATTGCCACAATTTTGTACAGTGGCTGTGTGTTTTTGTTTACATAGTCTTGCTTTAACGGTCATTAATATACGATATAAGAAGTTTACTGTAAAGCTGTTTCTATTGCTGTTGTATGGGCCTAATAGTTGTACAAATAGAGAGTTTGTAGGCCTAATACTGTATACGTGTTGTTGTAGCCATTAAATAAGCGCATTTAGTTTCATATTTGTTCAAATATTATAATGTTTTTTTCCCCATATTGATTATGAAAAGTGAACAGCATGAGTATGATATCGGGAGACATGAAGTGGCTCATACATGATTTTGACTCATTAGCCTACGCTGTGTTTTGTAGAAAGCCTTTCTTTAAAATTAATTTCGTTTTGTATAAATTCTATCTTATTTTTATTTTTTTTAAATTTAATCGGCTGGATTTAATAAATGGCAAATATAGCAGACATAATCATGACATCCGGCGCCGGCGCTCGTCTTGAGCGAATCTCATCATAAATTAACCGAAATATGCCTCAGACATGAGAAATATAGAAAGCTTGCAACTAAATATTTAAACGAAACTATTCCAAACGAAAAGAAATAGGCTACTCTCTGATTATGTTGCACACTCACATATGTTGAAATAACGAGATATTATGTTGAAATAACATTATAAATAATACATCTTTAAATATATTTGATTGAATGCTGAATGTTGTTCTTATTCAATTTAGTAAAATTAAAACTTTAGTTGTGATAATTAAAATTATTGAATATTAAATATTGAAGTTTTGCTCATTTAATAATAGTAGCACAATATAGGCTATAAGTGCGCAGCTCCCCCTGTCAATGATCTACAGTAGCACCCCCTCGGCACCTGCGTTAAAAAATCTGGCGCTGCCTCCTCTTTTTACATAATTATTTCAACCTAAAAATGACCTCTGCACTGGGCTAAATATATGTATAATATATGACTGCCGAGTGGCTTTCACCCCAAAATGGCGGAAGCGTAGCGCTGCTGCTGGGCGCTGGTGTTGCAATGGAACGTTCTATTGGCTTTCACTTCTTGTAAATATACGTTCTTTGCTTAAAGTCCCCATGAACCGGAAGTTGCAAACGGCTTTTCTCCAGTGCTGTGACGTATTTCCGAGAGAAACGGAATACTTATGAGGCAAAATAGTGAGCGTGGCTTTTTTTTTCCAACTAGCACCTGATTGGATCTAGAAAAATGCACCTCCTCGCCATCTCTCCTTTCACACGCTGTGTGCCTGTCTACTGTCAGTTGGAGGGGCGTGATTACGGATGTTAAGCAGACACCCAAACCATCAAGCCTACGTCATCGGGCAAGGTCCTCCAGTGCAGAGGGGAGGGGCATTTTCAGAATTTGATTAAAGATTACGAAGCCAAAAAATTTTTTTGTGTGGATTGACTTGCACGGATGAATTGTTCACCACAAAACGATCAATTTAGGCAAACAAAGTAAGTATGGTCAATTTTGATTTCATGGGGACTTTAACATCGTGATGTCTGTCAGCCATCACGATGGACGATGATATCGTCAATCTTTGAGTAAACCAATTTGTCCAAAATGCTGAATCATTCAGTAATGAGAAAACATGTTGCTGTGAGATGCGCAATGGTTCTGCTGTGATCTTTGTTTAACTATTTTCGCTGCTGAAACAGAAAAAACCGTCAATATTGCATCTAAAATGTAAGTGACTTGACGTGTGTGTGTGTGTGTGTGTGTGTGTGTGTGTGTGTGTGTGTGTTACAGTGAAAAGAGTTTAACCCTTTAAGGCAGTGGATCTCAATCCTGGTCCTAGGGAGCCACTGCTCTGCATAGTTTGTATGTCTCCCTCATTTAACACACCTGATTCAGATCATCAGCTGGTTAGGAAAGAGCTTTATTAACTGAAGTGGGTGTGTCAGATAAAGGAGACATATAAAATGTGCAGAGCAGTGGCACCCTAGGACCAAGATTGAGAACCACTGCTTTAAGGCCTTGTCTTTTTTGGATATATCTTCTTTTTTTTTATGTGCATACAACCCATATATTTTAAATGTATTGTTTGCTTTAAATTAAATTAAGATTGTATGTTTGGTAATTGAACCTAAATAAATTTAAAATTAATGTGCTATATTTCAGATCAATATAATTGTTTTCTTTCATTTTAATCAACACTAACTTTATTCTCTATCTGTATTATAAATAACTTATTTCTGCATAAATTAAAAAATCCCCAATAATCCAGACCAACCAGAGCACACTAATTCTACAACATCATCAGTGCTGAAGCGGAACTACCAGAGCCGTTCGGCAGATAGCGAGCAGATATTTTGTGTCACGTCGTGCACAATAACCCTAAAGGCACCAGGCTGGCGGTGCCACTGGCTTTATTTATATATATATAAATGTGCATCCCTAATATATATATATATATATATATATATATATATATATATATATATATATATATATATATATATATATATATATTAGAGGTGGGCATAGATTAATTTTTTTAATCTAGATTAATCTAGATTAATTTTAAAATTAATCTAGATTAATCTAGATTAAAATGGCTCATTTGAATTCTCCCGAAGGCATTTATAATATGTGTGCTACCCAAATAATGACTAAAAGTAAGTCTTTGAGAAAAGTTCATCTCGCATAGGGATGTGCATTTCTGCCAAAAATGCCATTTGACAATCGAGGAGCAAAAGTCGAATATCGTTAAAAAAAAAAAAAAAAAAAAAAAAAACGCAATGACAGAAAGGGAGGCCAATTTCATCTTTAGCGATTTGTCATCAAACAAACTGTTTATTAATTGAACAAGTAACATGTTTTCTTCGGGGTTTTTTAACATAGTAATTGGAAGAAAAAAAAAACAATGCGCAGGACAGTCCGTTTTTGCATCGCCAATGCTCGTTAGATCAAAAAATAATGTCATCATATGTCATAATGATTTTATGTGAACCTGCCTTGTTACTGCAATAGCCTCCTTTTTAAACAAATTAGTTTCAATCAATGTAAACTATTCGTGTGATTATGCCACTGCGCAATACACACACATTACCGCGGGATGGCGGGTGTTCATTTCATAAACTGTGGACAATGGTAGCTTATTTAAACCTGTTAACCAGTGCACCGACGCCCTGAAACGTTTTTTTTTTTTTTGTAGCCTATAAATTAATGTAACTGTTATGTCCAAAAACCGGATAATGTCATACTTTTTAGTAGTGCTATCGTGGCGTAATAATCTGTTTGGTTGTAAAATGTATTACCTGAATGAAATGAACTCGAATGTATCGTCCTGTGGAATCATTCATTCACGGACAGTTTACGAAGATGTTCAACTAATAAAGATCTTCATCGCTGGCAAAGATATGATGCATTTGCAGATTTGCTTTCACTAGACTAAACTGTAGATCCACGGCCACTTCATCCAACACTCTTGATGTTCTTAAATCTTCCTACTTACGACTCCTCGAGTGTGAATTGTGCGTGAGGAACTGAACAGATCAACTGATTCGCGAACCGTTTTAACAGATCTGACAACTTGTTTGATGAAGTCTTTGAACAGAAACGACTCAAAAGAGTGATTCATTTGTAAATGAGCATCGCTCATGCCCATACAAAGGATACAGCGCACTTGAAATGAACTCATTTAACAACGTATTGCATTAACATAAAGTAACGAGAGGAACGTCGCCCAACATAACAAAGTAAAAGTACACCTTGTGTCCCTGACAGGAAAATACCCTGCTGCGCGATCTGTGACAGTAGGCGCGGCGTCAAGTATGTATGTCATACTACACACTAGAATTGCGCGAAAATAACGATATTCGAAAATGCTATTTATGATCCCAACCCAACTTAGATTAACGGCGATATTTTTTTTTATCGCGCGATAAGAGTCTCACGTTAACGCAGCACGTTAACGCCGATAACGGCCCAGCACTAATATATATATATATATATATATATATATATATATATATATATATATATATATATATATATATATATAAATATAGCTGCGAGCAGCGATGAAGGGCCAAAGCCGACGGTAGCGCCACCCTGGTGCACCAGGGTTGCGGTGCCACCGGCTTGGGCCCGTAATCGCTGCTCGCAGCTATATTTTATTATTATTATTATTATTATTTTTTTTTTACTACCTTTTGGACACTTTTGGAGGCCTTAACATGCTCAAAAACTCCTGACACTTTGCACACATGTCAGAACCCGCGGCCATCAGGGCCGGGCTGAAGATGGTACCCGGGCGTGGTAGGGGGGCTCGACAGCGCCCCCTGGAACGGGGTCCGAAAACATGGTCCATAAATCAAACACGCTTGCATGTAATAATATGAAACTCGGTACACATGTAGATCTCATCGTTTCATATATACTTCACACTCTTACTTTTTACCCCAGCCCAACAGGAAGTGGGCTATTTAGGGTTGTTGGTAAAACACACGCAAAGGAATTTGAAGTACTCCTCCTAGAGAATTCAAACACACGGCACGAAACTCGGTCAGCGTGAAGTCAAGACATTGAGGATGAAAGTTTGCGAGGGGATTTTTGATATCTCGAACGGTTTGGCCGTGGCGAGGAAACAAAATTATGGCGAGAAACGTGAAACAGGAAGTGTGTCATAACTTCAGCATACATTAACTAATCTTGATGAAACTTCAGCAGTGTGTTCGTTCTAAGAGCCCGATCATATGGATGTGACTATTGTGAGTCAAAGTTATAGCGCCACCAACTGGCAGCAGGAAGTGTGTCACTTTCAAAATGCTTTGAAATCACCCTCTTATTTTTACCCGATTTGCTTCAAACTTCATTTGTATAATGTAAATACACGGCAGATGAAGACCTGTGAATGGATTCTTGATATCTTTGAAACTGTTGCTGTGGCAATCCATCAAACTTTAATATTCTTTTTGGATGCTTTTGAGACTCTTAGCATGCCTGAAATTGCTTAAAATTGCATGAAACTCGACAGACAGATCACATTTATTAGCCAGGTGACATGTGCATAGTTTCAGAAACGGGCGTGGTGCAGGGACTCAGTAGCGCCACCTTTTGACAAAAGTGGGGGGGTTAGTTTCATCTAGAGTTACAAAAATCTGTATTTATATAGTTCTCCTCCAGCCAGACAACTTTCTAATTTACAGTCATTAGTAACAACCAAGAAGAAGTCAGATATTTTGGTTTGAATATGGTCATTTCTCTCTGAGCCTACGTCTCTGTGACTGCTCTCTGTGTGTGTGTGTCTGTGAGTGTGGGGAGGGGGAGGGGGAGGGGGAGTGGGGCTAGATTAACCATTTCACTGCTGTGTGGTTTGGCCTTCATTAAAAAAGAAATAAATGTCTTAAGCCTTGTATTTTTTAAATACGTTTTTTTAATAAAGGCATATAACAGACATGCTGCATTTAAATTTTTTTAATAAAACATTGTTTTTTATGTTTTTCAAGCCATTTGATTTATGAGGACTTTTGAAATGTCCTCATAAACCACCCATAAGTTGTAATACCAGTGTAATACACGTCATTATACAAATTTGTGTCCTCATAAATCACATAAACCAACCCACACAAACCAACCCACACACACACACACACACACACACACACACACACACACACACACCAAATTGACGGTGGGTGGCAATGGTATATTTAAAAGTGCATAATTGTAATATCTGCAAGGCACCCCTAGTCCAATCTTATTAAATGTATGCTTCATCTTTCATTTTAATTTGTAAATTTGATCAATAAATTCAATTATTTAGAATAATAAGATACTATATGGCTGTTACCCTAGGTAGGGCTGATCAAATTACATCATTTACATTGAAAAATAACAATGCATTAAATGATGTTATGAGATTGTTTTAAATATGAGTCAATTAAAAATCGTTGGAAAGAATGATACTTTTAAACATAACACTGAACCGTCACTAGGTGTCGCCAGGCTACCGTCTTAATGAGCGAGTCATTGATTCATTCGTTCAAACGATTCGTTCGAACGACTGAGTCATTCATGAATGAGACAGGTATGGATTGGTCATTGAATCTAGGGTTTGCGATGTCTACCAATTTGGCATCAGACGATGTGTACAGTGAAACATCGCGATGGACGATGATATCGGAGGAGGGTCGGGGCTAACGTTTTAATTTTTCACTTAAGCAATAAGCCCCGCAAAGCCGTGTTTTACAGTGGATTTAGAACAGCTAAGGAGCGTAGGCACAACGCGGAGATATTTTCCTCTACATCTCATCAGCAATTTTGATTTCGGCACGCTCTGAGTCTGCAGCAGCTGACCACTAGGAGCGAATGTACATGATGTACAATGTACACGTGACAGAGCAGCCAGATCCAGACTGTGCTTTCGCGCTGTGGCTGGCGCTGAGCCAGAGACAGACGCGTTCAGTGCTTGTCATATTATATCACAACTATTCAGTGTTTTTAACCACATAATGTTTATTTTAGGTTTCAGACATTTAAATGCATATAACTTATAGCAAAACAATACATTTATAGTTTGTAAAATACACAATGGTGTCTATGGAAGCAGCCATAACAACCCATTCAAATATATTTGCCGACGGATTTTATTCATATCAGACACACAGTGTAAGTAACTATAAAGTTAACTCTATTCTTCTACCAGTTCACCGGCCATGTATTTCGGGAGAAACTGTTTTTTAAACGACAAAACAAACTCACTTACACACATTTGAGAATCAGAATAGAAGATAGTTAATGACATGGTAACCAGGTTTGTTAATATTTATAAATAAAAGCGCTAACGTTACATGTCTATTTTGGCTGTGGTGAATCACGTGCCAAGCATGACGCGTCACCATGGAAAGCAAAGAGGCACAAGAGGCGAAACTCTGATGCTTTTCTGGTAACAGCCACTAGGTGGCGCTTCGGGAGCGCGGCCGCCATTTTGGGATGAATATTCCAACGGGAGTTACTGGACAACAGCACAGATAACAGTTTTTTGAGGTAGTTTTTTCTTGCATTATAGAATATTTCCATTTTATGCAACTTTACACATTTACTACTATTATTAGTTACCAACTCCACTTGGCCTGAAATATATTTTGTACGTTTTAATCCCCTGGATCATGCTACAAACATGATGATCTTATGGAACATTATGCATTGCTGTGTCCGTTATCCTATAATTGCCACAATTTTGTACAGTGGCTGTGTGTTTTTGTTTACATAGTCTTGCTTTAACGGTCATTAATATACAATATAAGAAGTTTACTGTAAAGCTGTTTCTATTGCTGTTGTATAGGCCTAATAGTTGTACAAATAGAGAGTTTGTAGGCCTAATACGGTATACGTGTTGTTGTAGCCATTAAATAAGCGCATTTAGTTTCATATTTGTTCAAATATTATAATGTTTTTTTCCCCATATTGATTATGAAAAGTGAACAGCATGAGTATGATATCGGGAGACATGAAGTGGCTCATACATGATTTTGACTCATTAGCCTACGCTGTGTTTTGTAGAAAGCCTTTCTTTAAAATTAATTTCGTTTTGTATAAATTCTATCTTATTTTTATTTTTTTTAAATTTAATCGGCTGGATTTAATAAATGGCAAATATAGCAGACATAATCATGACATCCGGCGCCGGCGCTCGTCTTGAGCGAATCTCATCATAAATTAACCGAAATATGCCTCAGACATGAGAAATATAGAAAGCTTGCAACTAAATATTTAAACGAAACTATTCCAAACGAAAAGAAATAGGCTACTCTCTGATTATGTTGCACACTCACATATGTTGAAATAACGAGATATTATGTTGAAATAACATTATAAATAATACATCTTTAAATATATTTGATTGAATGCTGAATGTTGTTCTTATTCAATTTAGTAAAATTAAAACTTTAGTTGTGATAATTAAAATGATTGAATATTAAATATCGAAGTTTTGCTCATTTAATAATAGTAGCACAATATAGGCTATAAGTGCGCAGCTCCCCCTGTCAATGATCTAGCACCCCCTCGGCACCTGCGTTAAAAAATCTGGCGCTGCCTCCTCTTTTTACATAATTATTTCAACCTAAAAATGACCTCTGCACTGGGCTAAATATATGGCTTTCACCCCAAAATGGCGGAAGCGTAGCGCTGCTGCTGGGCGCTGGTGTTGCAATGGAACGTTCTATTGGCTTTCACTTCTTGTAAATATACGTTCTTTGCTTAAAGTCCCCATGAACCGGAAGTTGCAAACGGCTTTTCTCCAGTGCTGTGACGTATTTCCGAGAGAAACGGAATACTTATGAGGCAAAATAGTGAGCGTGGCTTTTTTTTTTCCAACTAGCACCTGATTGGATCTAGAAAAATGCACCTCCTCGCCATCTCTCCTTTCACACGCTGTGTGCCTGTCTACTGTCAGTTGGAGGGGCGTGATTACGGATGTTAAGCAGACACCCAAACCATCAGACACCCAAACCATCGGGCAAGGTCCTCCAGTGCAGAGGGGAGGGGCATTTTGAGAATTTGATTAAAGATTACGAAGCCAAAAAATTTTTTTGTGTGGATTGACTTGCACGGATGAATTGTTCACCACAAAACGATCAATTTAGGCAAACAAAGTAAGTATGGTCAATTTTGATTTCATGGGGACTTTAACATCGTGATGTCTGTCAGCCATCACGATGGACGATGATATCGTCAATCTTTGAGTAAACCAATTTGTCCAAAATGCTGAATCATTCAGTAATGAGAAAACATGTTGCTGTGAGATGCGCAATGGTTCTGCTGTGATCTTTGTTTAACTATTTTCGCTGCTGAAACAGAAAAAACCGTCAATATTGCATCTAAAATGTAAGTGACTTGACGTGTGTGTGTGTGTGTGTGTGTGTGTGTGTGTGTGTGTGTGTGTGTGTGTGTGTGTGTGTGTGTGTGTGTTACAGTGAAAAGAGTTTAACCCTTTAAGGCAGTGGATCTCAATCCTGGTCCTAGGGAGCCACTGCTCTGCATAGTTTGTATGTCTCCCTCATTTAACACACCTGATTCAGATCATCAGCTGGTTAGGAAAGAGCTTTATTAACTGAAGTGTGGTGTGTCAGATAAAGGAGACATATAAAATGTGCAGAGCAGTGGCACCCTAGGACCAAGATTGAGAACCACTGCTTTAAGGCCTTGTCTTTTTTGGATATATCTTCTTTTTTTTTTTTTATGTGCATACAACCCATATATTTTAAATGTATTGTTTGCTTTAAATTAAATTAAGATTGTATGTTTGGTAATTGAACCTAAATAAATTTAAAATTAATGTGCTATATTTCAGATCAATATAATTGTTTTCTTTCATTTTAATCAACACTAACTTTATTCTCTATATGTATTATAAATAACTTATTTCTGCATAAATTAAAAAATCCCCAATAATCCAGACCAACCAGAGCGCACTAATTCTACAACATCATCAGTGCTGAAGCGGAACTACCAGAGCCGTTCGGCAGATAGCGAGCAGATATTTTGTGTCACGTCGTGCACAATAACCCTAAAGGCACCAGGCTGGCGGTGCCACTGGCTTTATATATATATATATATATATATATATATATATATATATATATATATATATATATATATATATATATATATATATACCTGCGAGCAGCGATGAAGGGCCAAAGCCGACGGTAGCGCCACCCTGGTGCACCAGGGTTGCGGTGCCACCGGCTTGGGCCCGTAATCGCTGCTCGCAGGTATATATATATATTTTATAATTAGGGCCCAAGCCCTAAGGGCGAAGGCCCTATTGTTTTCCTAAGGATTATTAGGGCCCAAGCCCAAAGGGCGAAGGCCCTATTGTTTTCCTAAGGATTATTTATTATTATTATTATTATTATTATTATTATTATTATTATTATTATTATTATTTTTCTTCTACCTTTTGGACACTTTTGGAGGCCTTAACATGCTCAAAAACTCCTGAAACTTTGCACACATGTCAGAACCCGCGGCCATCAGGGCCGGGCAGAAGATGGTACCCGGGCGTGGCAGGGGGGCTCGACAGCGCCCCCTGGAACGGGGTCCGAAAACATGGTCCATAAATCAAACACGCTTGCATGTAATAATATGAAACTCGGTACACATGTAGATCTCATCGTTTCATATATACTTCGCACTCTAACTTTTTACCCCAGCCCAACAGGAAGTCGGCTATTTAGGCTTGTTTGGAAAACGCATGCAAAGGAATGTGAAACACTCCTCCTAGAGAATTCAAACACACGGCACGAAACTCGGTCAGCGTGAAGTCAAGACATTGAGGATGAAAGTTTGCGAGGGGATTTTTGATATCTCGAACGGTTTGGCCGTGGCGAGGAAACGAAATTATGGCGAGAAACGTGAAACAGGAAGTGTGTCATAACTACTGCATACATTAACTAATCTTGATGAAACTTCAGCAGTGTGTTCGTTGTAAGAGCCCGATCACATGGATGTGACTATTGTGAGTCAAAGTTATAGCGCCACCAACTGGCAGCAGGAAGTGTGTCACTTTCAAAATGCTTTTAAATCACCCTCTTATTTTTACCCGATTTGCTTCAAACTTCATGTGCATAATGTAGACACATGCCAGATGTAGACCTGTGAAAGGATTATTGATATCTTAGACACTGTTGCCATGGCAATGCATCAAACATTAATATTCCTTTTTTTAAGCTTTTTTATGCTTTTTTATGCTTTCGGGCACTTTTGGGGTTCTTAACGTGCTCGAAAACTCTTGAAACTTTGCACACAGGACAAAACCCGCGGCCATCAGGGCCAGGCTGAAGCTGGTACCCGGGCGTGGGAGGGGGGCTCGACAGCGCCCCCTTGAACGGGTCCGACAATTTGGTCCATATATCCAACACGCTTTACCCTATTTGCTTCAAACTTGATGTGTATAATGTAGACACAAGCCAGATGTAGACCTGTGAAAGGATTGTTGATATCTTAGATGCTGTTGCCGTGACAACGCATCAAACTTTAATATTCTTTTTGGATACTTTTGAGATTCTTAGCGCACTTTTGGGGCCCTTAACATGCTCAAAAACTCTTGAAACTTTGCACACGGGTCAGAAACCGCGGCCATCAGGGCCGGGCTGAAGCTGGTACCCGGGCGTGGCAGGGGGGCTCGACAGCGCCCCCTGGAACGGGGTCCGAAAAATTGGTCCATAAATCAAACACGCTTGCATGTAATAATATGAAACTTGGTACACATATAGATCTCATCGATTCATATATCCTTTGTACTTTTACTTTTTACCCCAGCCCAACAGGAAGTCGGCTATTATGGTTTGTTTGAAAGCGTATGCCCCTGGAATTCGATATACTACTCCTAGAGAATTCAACCAATCACCACGAAACTCAGTCAGCATGAAGTCAAGACATTGAGGATGAAAAATTGCCAGGGGATTTTTGATATCTCGAACGGTTTGGCCGTGGCGAGGAAACGAATTTATGGCGAATAATGGAAACAGGAAGTGTGTTATAACTTCTGCATACATTAACTGATCTTGATGAAACTTCAGCAGTGTGTTCGCTGTAAGAGTCCGATCACATGGATGTGACTATTGTGAGTCAAAGTTATAGCGCCACCAACTGGCAGCAGGAAGTGTGTCACTTCCTAAAGGCTTTGAAATCACCCTCTTATTTTTACCCGATTTGCTTCAAACTTCATCTGTATAATGTAAATACACTGCAGATGAAGACCTGTGAAGGGATTCTTGATATCTTTGAAACTGTTGCTGTGGCAACGCATCAAACTTTAATATTCTTGTTTGATGCTTTTGATGCTCTGAGTCAATATGGCAAGCCGTTTTAACATTTAATCATTTTAACCTAGTAGTCTCTTTTTTCATGCTACTAGTACTTATTTTTTAGATACTAGTATCTATTCCATTAAGTAATAGTACTTATTCATTAGCAACTAGTGCTTATTCTTTAGTACTAGTGCCTATTCTTTAGATAGTAGTGCTTATTCTTTAGATATTCTTTTGAATACGTATTAGTAGCTAATGAATAAGTACTGGTATCTATTTAATAGGTACTAGTATGTAATGACTTAGAACTAGTATTTATTGAATAAATACTAGTATCTATTAATAGGTGCTATTATCTAAAATGTCATTTTCTCTCTCTCTCTCTCTGAGCCAATATGGCAAGCCGTTTTAACATTTAATCATTTTAACATACTAGTCTCTATTTTTATGCTACTAGTACTTATTTTTTAGATATTAGTATCTATTCCATTAAGTACTAGTACTTATTCATTAGCGACTAATGCTTATTCTGTTTAGAATATTCAAAGTGCTTATTCAATTTGTATGCTTATTTATATTTTCAGAGCAGAAAATCCGATTTTTCTGCTTATTCAATATTGCATCTAAAATGTGACTTGACGTGTGTGTGTGTGTGTGTGTGTGTGTGTGTGTGTGTGTGTGTGTGCGTGCGTGCGTGCGTGCGTGCGTGCGTGTGAGAGAGAGATTGTGTCTGTTACAGTGACAAGAGTTTTTAAGCCTTGTCTTTTTGGATATATATATATATTTTTTATAAAAAAAAAATGTGCATACAACCCATGTATTTCAAATGTATTGTTTGCTTTAAATTAAATTAAGATTGTATGTTTGGTAATTGAACCTAAATAAATGTAAAATGAATGTGCTATATTTCAGATCAATATATTTGTTTTCCTTCATTTTAATCAACACTAACTTTATTCTCATCTGAATTATAAATAAAATAAAAAATCCCGAATAATCCAGACCAACCAGAGCGCACTATTTCTACAACATCATCAGTGCTGAAGCGGGACTACCAGAGCCGTTCGGCAGATAGCGAGCAGGTATTTTGTGTCACGTCGTGCACAATAACCCTAAAGGCACCAGGGTGGCGATGCCACCGGCTTTATATATATATATATATATATATATATATATATATATATATAAATATAGCTGCGAGCAGCGATGAAGGGCCAAAGCCGGCGGTACCGCCACCCTGGTGCACCAGGGTTGCGGTGCCACCGGCTTGGGCCCGTAATCGCTGCTCGCAGCTATATTTTATTATTCTTCTTCTTCTTCTTCTTCTTCTTCTAATTATTTTTTTACTACCTTTTGGACACTTTTGGAGGCCTTAACATGCTCAAAAACTCCTGAAACTTTGCACACATGTCAGAACCCGCGGCCATCAGGGCCGGGCTGAAGATGGTACCCGGGCGTGGCAGGGGGGCTCGACAGCGCCCCCTGGAACGGGGTCCGAAAACATGGTCCATAAATCAAACACGCTTGCATGTAATAATATGAAACTCGGTACACATGTAGATCTCATCGTTTCATATATACTTCGCACTCTAACTTTTTACCCCAGCCCAACAGGAAGTCGGCTATTTAGGCTTGTTTGGAAAACGCATGCAAAGGAATGTGAAACACTCCTCCTAGAGAATTCAAACACACGGCACGAAACTCGGTCAGCGTGAAGTCAAGACATTGAGGATGAAAGTTTGCGAGGGGATTTTTGATATCTCGAACGGTTTGGCCGTGGCGAGGAAACGAAATTATGGCGAGAAACGTGAAACGGGAAGTGTGTCATAACTACGGCATACATTAACTAATCTTGATGAAACTTCAGCAGTGTGTTCGTTGTAAGAGCCCGATCACATGGATGTGACTATTGTGAGTCAAAGTTATAGCGCCACCAACTGGCAGCAGGAAGTGTGTCACTTTCAAAATGCTTTGAAATCACCCTCTTATTTTTACCCGATTTGCTTCAAACTTCATCTGTATAATGTAAATACACGGCAGATGAAGACCTGTGAATGGATTCTTGATATCTTTGAAACTGTTGCTGTGGCAATCCATCAAACTTTAATATTCTTTTTGGATGCTTTTGAGACTCTTAGCATGCCTGAAATTGCTTAAAATTGCATGAAACTCGACAGACAGATCATATTTATTAGCCAGGTGACATGTGCATAGTTTCAGAAATGGGCGTGGTGCAGGGACTCAGTAGCGCCACCTTTTGACAAAAGTGGGCGGGTTAGTTTCATCTAGAGTTACAAAAATCTGTATTTATATAGTTCTCCTCCAGCCAGACAACTTTCTAATTTACAGTCATTAGCAATAACCAAGAGGAAGTCAGATATTTTGGTTTGAATATGGTCATTTCTCTCTGAGCCTACGTCTCTGTGACTGCTCTCTGTGTGTGTGTGTCTGTGAGTGTGGGGAGGGGGAGGGGAGTGGGGCTATGTGCCTGCTCTCTGTGTGTGTGTGTCTGTGAGTGTGGGAGAGGGAGGGGGAGTGGGGCTAGATTAACTTTCCAAAAACTTTCCAAAAAAGGAAATAAATGTCTTAAGCCTTGTATTTTTTAAATACGTTTTTTTAATAAAGTAAAGGCATATAACAGACATGCTGCATTTAATTTTTTTTAATAAAACATTGTTTTTTATGTTTTTCAAGCCATTTGATTTATGAGGACTTTTGAAATGTCCTCATAAACCACCCATAAGTTGTAATACCAGTGTAATACACGTCATTATACAAATTTGTGTCCTCATAAATCACATAAACCAACCCACACAAACCAACCCACACACACACACACACACACACACACACACACACACACACCAAATTGACGGTGGGTGGCAATGGTATATTTAAAAGTGCATAATTGTAATATCTGCAAGGCACCCCTAGTCCAGTCTTATTAAATGTATGCTTCATCTTTCATTTTAATTTGTAAATTTGATCAATAAATTCAATTATTTAGAATAATAAGATACTATATGGCTGTTACCCTAGGTAGGGCTGATCAAATTACATCATTTACATTGAAAAATAACAATGCATTAAAAGATGTTATGAGATTGTTTTAAATATGAGTCAATTAAAAATCGTTGGAAAGAATGATACTTTTAAACATAACACTGAACCGTCACTAGGTGTCGCCAGGCTACCGTCTTAATGAGCGAGTCATTGATTCATTCGTTCAAAACGATTCGTTCGAACGACTGAGTCATTCATGAATGAGACAGGTATGGATTGGTCATTGAATCTAGGGTTTGCGATGTCTACCAATTTGGCATCAGACGATGTGTACAGTGAAACATCGCGATGGACGATGAAATCGGGAGGAGGGGCGGGGCTAACGTTTTGATTTTTCACTTAAGCAATAAGCCCCGCAAAGCCGTGTTTTACAGTGGATTTAGAACAGCTAAGGGGCGTAGGCACAACGCGGAGATATTTTCCTCTACATCTCATCAGCCATTTTGATTTCGGCACGCTCTGAGTCTGCAGCAGCTGACCACTAGGAGCGAATGTACATGATGTACAATGTACACGTGACAGAGCAGCCAGATCCAGACTGTGCTTTCGCGCTGTGGCTGGCGCTGAGCCAGAGACAGACGCGTTCAGTGCTTGTCATATTATATCACAACTATTCAGTGTTTTTAACCACATAATGTTTATTTTAGGTTTCAGACATTTAAATGCATATAATTTATAGCAAAACAATACATTTATAGTTTGTAAAATACACAATGGTGTCTATGGAAGCAGCAATAACAACCCATTCAAATATATTTGCCGACGGATTTTATTCATATCAGACACACAGTGTAAGGAACTATAAAGTTAACTCTATTCTTCTCCCAGTTCACCGGCCATGTATTTCGGGAGAAACTGTTTTTTAAACGACAAAACAAACTCACTTACACACATTTGAGAATCAGAATAGAAGATAGTTGATGACATGGTAACCAGGTTTGTTAATATTTATAAATAAAAGCGCTAACGTTACATGTCATACAGCGCTATTTTGGCTGTGGTGAATCACGTGCCAAGCATGACGCGTCACCATGGAAACATGGGGGGGGGGGGGGGTCGCGATGCTGGCTTAACTATGATATCGTCTATCGGCACAACCCTAATTGAATCTTTGAGTAAACCAATTTGTCCAAAATGCTGAATCATTCAGTAATGAGAAAACATGTTGCTGTGAGATGCGCAATGGTTCTGCTGTGATCTTTGTTTAACTATTTTCGCTGCTGAAACAGAAAAACCGTCAATATTGCATCTAAAATGTAAGTGACTTGACGTGTGTGTGTGTGTGTGTGTGTGTGTGTGTGTGTGTGTGTGTGTGTGTGTGTGTGTGTGTGTGTGTGTGTGTTACAGTGAAAAGAGTTTAACCCTTTAAGGCAGTGGATCTCAATCCTGGTCCTAGGGAGCCACTGCTCTGCATAGTTTGTATGTCTCCCTCATTTAACACACCTGATTCAGATCATCAGCTCGTTAGGAAAGAGCTTTATTAACTGAAGTGGGTGTGTCAGATAAAGGAGACATATAAAATGTGCAGAGCAGTGGCACCCATAGGACCAAGATTGAGAACCACTGCTTTAAGGCCTTGTCTTTTTTGGATATATCTTCTTTTTTTTTTATGTGCATACAACCCATATATTTTAAATGTATTGTTTGCTTTAAATTAAATTAAGATTGTATGTTTGGTAATTGAACCTAAATAAATTTAAAATTAATGTGCTATATTTCAGATCAATATAATTGTTTTCTTTCATTTTAATCAACACTAACTTTATTCTCTATCTGTATTATAAATAACTTATTTCTGCATAAATTAAAAAATCCCCAATAATCCAGACCAACCAGAGCGCACTAATTCTACAACATCATCAGTGCTGAAGCGGAACTACCAGAGCGGTTCGGCAGATAGCGAGCAGATATTTTGTGTCACGATGGCACAATAACGCTAAAGGCACCAGGCTGGCGGTGCCACTGGCTTTATATATATATATATATATATATATATATATATATATATATATATATATATATATATATATATATATATATATATATATATTAGGGTGGAACGGTACATGTATTCGTATCGAACCGAAACGGTACGGGCGTCACGGTTCGGTGGATGAATTTGCACGTAGAATACACGGTACAAAAACGCGCGCGCGCGCGCGCGAGAGAGAGAGAGAGAGAGAGAGAGAGAGAGAGAGAGAGAGAAGAGAGAGAGAGAGAGAGAGAGAGAGAGGCGCGATGAACATTGTGTGTGTCTGCGCGCGCGTGTGCGAGAGAGAGGCGCGATGAACAGTCAGTGTGTCTGTGTGTGTGTGTGTGTGTGTGTGTGTGTGTTTGCGCGCGTGCGAGAGAGATCTCTCGTGCGCGATCCAACAGTGGAAACATACTCCGTCATTTTTTCATACAGGACATCATTAAAACTGCAAAGTGTTTATTGTTTACTTTTGTGTACACTTGCAATAAAACACAACATTGTGCTTTTGTCACACTCTAAACTCTTGTCAAACTGTAACCTACAAATGTTAACAAAAGTTTTTAAAGGTAGTATTATTTTATACAGAAATCAATTATTTATAATTCAGATGAGAATAAAGTTTGGGTTAACTAAAAATGAAGGAAAACAAATATATTGATCTGAAAGAGCAAATTAATTTTAAATTCATTCAGGTACAATTACCAAACATATCTCAAGGTCTTTTCATCTTTTTAATAATTTAATAAATAAACTAATTATATAAAACTCCTGTCAGTGCACTACAAGTAAACTGGTTCTATGCCTTTATTAATAAAACTTATTTAAAAAATACAAGGCTTAAGACATTTATAAAAATGCCTTCTGCACTTTTGTTTTGCTTTTCACTCCACTGTACCGAAATCGTACCGAACCGTGACGTCTGAACCGAGGTATGAACCGAACCGTGACTTATGTGTACCGTTCCACCCCTAATATATATATATATATATATATATATAATATATATATATATATATATATATATATATATAAAATATAGCTGCGAGCAGCGATGAAGGGCCAAAGCCGACGGTACCGCCACCCTGGTGCACCAGGGTTGCGGTGCCACCGGCTTGGGCCCGTAATCGCTGCTCGCAGCTATATTTCTTCTTCTTCTTCTTCTAATTCTTTTTTTACTACCTTTTGGACACTTTTGGAGGCCTTAACATGCTCAAAAACTCCTGAAACTTTGCACACATGTCAGAACCTGCGGCCATCAGGGCCGGGCTGAAGATGGTACCCGGGCGTGGCAGGGGGGCTCGACAGCGCCCCCTGGAACGGGGTCGGAAAACATGGTCCATAAATCAAACACGCTTGCATGTAATAATATGAAACTCGGTACACATGTAGATCTCATCGTTTCATATATACTTCGCACTCTAACTTTTTACCCCAGCCCAACAGGAAGTCGGCTATTTAGGCTTGTTTGGAAAACGCATGCAAAGGAATGTGAAACACTCCTCCTAGAGAATTCAAACACACGGCACGAAACTCGGTCAGCGTGAAGTCAAGACATTGAGGATGAAAGTTTGCGAGGGATTTTTGATATCTCGAACGGTTTGGGCGTGGCGAGGAAACGAAATTATGGCGAGAAACGTGAAACGGAAGTGTGTCATAACTACGGCATACATTAACTAATCTTGATGAAACTTCAGCAGTGTGTTCGTTGTAAGAGCCCGATCACATGGATGTGACTATTGTGAGTCAAAGTTATAGCGCCACCAACTGGCAGCAGGAAGTGTGTCACTTTCAAAATGCTTTGAAATCACCCTCTTATTTTTACCCGATTTGCTTCAAACTTCATCTGTATAATGTAAATACACGGCAGATGAAGACCTGTGAATGGATTCTTGATATCTTTGAAACTGTTGCTGTGGCAATCCATCAAACTTTAATATTCTTTTTGGATGCTTTTGAGACTCTTAGCATGCCTGAAATTGCTTAAAATTGCATGAAACTCGACAGACAGATCATATTTATTAGCCAGGTGACATGTGCATAGTTTCAGAAATGGGCGTGGTGCAGGGACTCAGTAGCGCCACCTTTTGACAAAAGTGGGCGGGTTAGTTTCATCTAGAGTTACAAAAATCTGTATTTATATAGTTCTCCTCCAGCCAGACAACTTTCTAATTTACAGTCATTAGCAATAACCAAGAGGAAGTCAGATATTTTGGTTTGAATATGGTCATTTCTCTCTGAGCCTACGTCTCTGTGACTGCTCTCTGTGTGTGTGTGTCTGTGAGTGTGGGGAGGGGGAGGGGAGTGGGGCTATGTGCCTGCTCTCTGTGTGTGTGTGTCTGTGAGTGTGGGGAGGGGAGGGGGAGTGGGGCTAGATTAACTTTCCAAAAACTTTCCAAAAAAGGAAATAAATGTCTTAAGCCTTGTATTTTTTAAATACGTTTTTTTAATAAAGTAAAGGCATATAACAGACATGCTGCATTTAATTTTTTTAATAAAACATTGTTTTTTTATGTTTTTCAAGCCATTTGATTTATGAGGACTTTTGAAATGTCCTCATAAACCACCCATAAGTTGTAATACCAGTGTAATACACGTCATTATACAAATTTGTGTCCTCATAAATCACATAAACCAACCCACACAAACCAACCCACACACACACACACACACACACAACACACACACACACACCCAAATTGACGGTGGGTGGCAATGGTATATTTAAAAGTGCATAATTGTAATATCTGCAAGGCACCCCTAGTCCAGTCTTATTAAATGTATGCTTCATCTTTCATTTTAATTTGTAAATTTGATCAATAAATTCAATTATTTAGAATAATAAGATACTATATGGCTGTTACCCTAGGTAGGGCTGATCAAATTACATCATTTACATTGAAAAATAACAATGCATTAAAAGATGTTATGAGATTGTTTTAAATATGAGTCAATTAAAAATCGTTGGAAAGAATGATACTTTTAAACATAACACTGAACCGTCACTAGGTGTCGCCAGGCTACCGTCTTAATGAGCGAGTCATTGATTCATTCGTTCAAACGATTCGTTCGAACGACTGAGTCATTCATGAATGAGACAGGTATGGATTGGTCATTGAATCTAGGGTTTGCGATGTCTACCAATTTGGCATCAGACGATGTGTACAGTGAAACATCGCGATGGACGATGAAATCGGGAGGAGGGGCGGGGCTAACGTTTTGATTTTTCACTTAAGCAATAAGCCCCGCAAAGCCGTGTTTTACAGTGGATTTAGAACAGCTAAGGGGCGTAGGCACAACGCGGAGATATTTTCCTCTACATCTCATCAGCCATTTTGATTTCGGCACGCTCTGAGTCTGCAGCAGCTGACCACTAGGAGCGAATGTACATGATGTACAATGTACACGTGACAGAGCAGCCAGATCCAGACTGTGCTTTCGCGCTGTGGCTGGCGCTGAGCCAGAGACAGACGCGTTCAGTGCTTGTCATATTATATCACAACTATTCAGTGTTTTTAACCACATAATGTTTATTTTAGGTTTCAGACATTTAAATGCATATAATTTATAGCAAAACAATACATTTATAGTTTGTAAAATACACAATGGTGTCTATGGAAGCAGCAATAACAACCCATTCAAATATATTTGCCGACGGATTTTATTCATATCAGACACACAGTGTAAGGAACTATAAAGTTAACTCTATTCTTCTCCCAGTTCACCGGCCATGTATTTCGGGAGAAACTGTTTTTTAAACGACAAAACAAACTCACTTACACACATTTGAGAATCAGAATAGAAGATAGTTGATGACATGGTAACCAGGTTTGTTAATATTTATAAATAAAAGCGCTAACGTTACATGTCATACAGCGCTATTTTGGCTGTGGTGAATCACGTGCCAAGCATGACGCGTCACCATGGAAACATGGGGGGGGGGGGGGGGGTCGCGATGCTGGCTTAACTATGATATCGTCTATCGGCACAACCCTAATTGAATCTTTGAGTAAACCAATTTGTCCAAAATGCTGAATCATTCAGTAATGAGAAAACAGTTTGCTGTGAGATGCGCAATGGTTCTGCTGTGATCTTTGTTTAACTATTTTCGCTGCTGAAACAGAAAAACCGTCAATATTGCATCTAAAATGTAAGTGACTTGACGTGTGTGTGTGTGTGTGTGTGTGTGTGTGTGTGTGTGTGTGTGTGTGTGTGTGTGTGTGTGTGTGTGTTACAGTGAAAAGAGTTTAACCCTTTAAGGCAGTGGATCTCAATCCTGGTCCTAGGGAGCCACTGCTCTGCATAGTTTGTATGTCTCCCTCATTTAACACACCTGATTCAGATCATCAGCTCGTTAGGAAAGAGCTTTATTAACTGAAGTGGGTGTGTCAGATAAAGGACACATATAAAATGTGCAGAGCAGTGGCACCCATAGGACCAAGATTGAGAACCACTGCTTTAAGGCCTTGTCTTTTTGGATATATCTTCTTTTTTTTTATGTGCATACAACCCATATATTTTAAATGTATTGTTTGCTTTAAATTAAATTAAGATTGTATGTTTGGTAATTGAACCTAAATAAATTTAAAATTAATGTGCTATATTTCAGATCAATATAATTGTTTTCTTTCATTTTAATCAACACTAACTTTATTCTCTATCTGTATTATAAATAACTTATTTCTGCATAAATTAAAAAATCCCCAATAATCCAGACCAACCAGAGCGCACTAATTCTACAACATCATCAGTGCTGAAGCGGAACTACCAGAGCGGTTCGGCAGATAGCGAGCAGATATTTTGTGTCACGATGGCACAATAACGCTAAAGGCACCAGGCTGGCGGTGCCACTGGCTTTATATATATATATATATATATATATATATATATATATATATATATATATATATATATATATATATATAATATATATATATATATATATTAGGGGTGGAACGGTACATGTATTCGTATCGAACCGAAACGGTACGGGCGTCACGGTTCGGTGGATGAATTTGCACGTAGAATACACGGTACAAAAACCGCGCGCGCGCGAGAAGAGAGAGAGAGAGAGAGAGAGAGAGAGAGAGAGAGAGAGAGAGAGAGAGAGAGAGAGAGAGAGAGAGAGAGAGAGAGAGAGGCGCGATGAACATTGTGTGTGTCTGCGCGCGCGTGTGCGAGAGAGAGGCGCGATGAACAGTCAGTGTGTCTGTGTGTGTGTGTGTGTGTGTGTGTGTGTGTGTTTGCGCGCGTGCGAGAGAGATCTCTCGTGCGCGATCCAACAGTGGAAACATACTCCGTCATTTTTTCATACAGGACATCATTAAAACTGCAAAGTGTTTATTGTTTACTTTTGTGTACACTTGCAATAAAACACAACATTGTGCTTTTGTCACACTCTAAACTCTTGTCAAACTGTAACCTACAAATGTTAACAAAAGTTTTTAAAGGTAGTATTATTTTATACAGAAATCAATTATTTATAATTCAGATGAGAATAAAGTTTGGGTTAACTAAAAATGAAGGAAAACAAATATATTGATCTGAAAGAGCAAATTAATTTTAAATTCATTCAGGTACAATTACCAAACATATCTCAAGGTCTTTTCATCTTTTTAATAATTTAATAAATAAACTAATTATATAAAACTCCTGTCAGTGCACTACAAGTAAACTGGTTCTATGCCTTTATTAATAAAACTTATTTAAAAAATACAAGGCTTAAGACATTTATAAAAATGCCTTCTGCACTTTTGTTTTGCTTTTCACTCCACTGTACCGAAATCGTACCGAACCGTGACGTCTGAACCGAGGTATGAACCGAACCGTGACTTATGTGTACCGTTCCACCCCTAATATATATATATATATATATATATAATATATATATATAATATATATATTATATATATATATATATATATATATAATATATATAGCTGCGAGCAGCGATGAAGGGCCAAAGCCGACGGTACCGCCACCCTGGTGCACCAGGGTTGCGGTGCCACCGGCTTGGGCCCGTAATCGCTGCTCGCAGCTATATTTCTTCTTCTTCTTCTTCTAATTCTTTTTTTACTACCTTTTGGACACTTTTGGAGGCCTTAACATGCTCAAAAACTCCTGAAACTTTGCACACATGTCAGAACCTGCGGCCATCAGGGCCGGGCTGAAGATGGTACCCCGGGCGTGGCAGGGGGGCTCGACAGCGCCCCCTGGAACGGGTCGGAAAACATGGTCCATAAATCAAACACGCTTGCATGTAATAATATGAAACTCGGTACACATGTAGATCTCATCGTTTCATATATACTTCGCACTCTAACTTTTTACCCCAGCCCAACAGGAAGTCGGCTATTTAGGCTTGTTTGGAAAACGCATGCAAAGGAATGTGAAACACTCCTCCTAGAGAATTCAAACACACGGCACGAAACTCGGTCAGCGTGAAGTCAAGACATTGAGGATGAAAGTTTGCGAGGGGATTTTTGATATCTCGAACGGTTTGGGCGTGGCGAGGAAACGAAATTATGGCGAGAAACGTGAAACGGGAAGTGTGTCATAACTACGGCATACATTAACTAATCTTGATGAAACTTCAGCAGTGTGTTCGTTGTAAGAGCCCGATCACATGGATGTGACTATTGTGAGTCAAAGTTATAGCGCCACCAACTGGCAGCAGGAAGTGTGTCACTTTCAAAATGCTTTGAAATCACCCTCTTATTTTTACCCGATTTGCTTCAAACTTCATCTGTATAATGTAAATACACGGCAGATGAAGACCTGTGAATGGATTCTTGATATCTTTGAAACTGTTGCTGTGGCAATCCATCAAACTTTAATATTCTTTTTGGATGCTTTTGAGACTCTTAGCATGCCTGAAATTGCTTAAAATTGCATGAAACTCGACAGACAGATCATATTTATTAGCCAGGTGACATGTGCATAGTTTCAGAAATGGGCGTGGTGCAGGGACTCAGTAGCGCCACCTTTTGACAAAAGTGGGCGGGTTAGTTTCATCTAGAGTTACAAAAATCTGTATTTATATAGTTCTCCTCCAGCCAGACAACTTTCTAATTTACAGTCATTAGCAATAACCAAGAGGAAGTCAGATATTTTGGTTTGAATATGGTCATTTCTCTCTGAGCCTACGTCTCTGTGACTGCTCTCTGTGTGTGTGTGTCTGTGAGTGTGGGGAGGGGGAGGGGGAGTGGGGCTATGTGCCTGCTCTCTGTGTGTGTGTGTCTGTGAGTGTGGGGAGGGGAGGGGAGTGGGGCTAGATTAACTTTCCAAAAACTTTCCAAAAAAGGAAATAAATGTCTTAAGCCTTGTATTTTTTAAATACGTTTTTTTAATAAAGTAAAGGCATATAACAGACATGCTGCATTTAATTTTTTTTAATAAAACATTGTTTTTTATGTTTTTCAAGCCATTTGATTTATGAGGACTTTTGAAATGTCCTCATAAACCACCCATAAGTTGTAATACCAGTGTAATACACGTCATTATACAAATTTGTGTCCTCATAAATCACATAAACCAACCCACACAAACCAACCCACACACACACACACACACACACACACACACACACACACACCAAATTGACGGTGGGTGGCAATGGTATATTTAAAAGTGCATAATTGTAATATCTGCAAGGCACCCCTAGTCCAGTCTTATTAAATGTATGCTTCATCTTTCATTTTAATTTGTAAATTTGATCAATAAATTCAATTATTTAGAATAATAAGATACTATATGGCTGTTACCCTAGGTAGGGCTGATCAAATTACATCATTTACATTGAAAAATAACAATGCATTAAAAGATGTTATGAGATTGTTTTAAATATGAGTCAATTAAAAATCGTTGGAAAGAATGATACTTTTAAACATAACACTGAACCGTCACTAGGTGTCGCCAGGCTACCGTCTTAATGAGCGAGTCATTGATTCATTCGTTCAAACGATTCGTTCGAACGACTGAGTCATTCATGAATGAGACAGGTATGGATTGGTCATTGAATCTAGGGTTTGCGATGTCTACCAATTTGGCATCAGACGATGTGTACAGTGAAACATAACGATCAAGGCCGGCGCTATGGGCGGGCCTTAGGGGGCCGGGCCCGCCTACAGAGCTCCTGTGCCCCCCCCCCCCTCCATCCAATTTGCATTTAATAAATTATTTTAAAAATAATAATAATTTACGTACAGTATTTAAATATTTATTGATGTGTATTTAAGTGTAATGTTTGACTCATAATCTTTTTTTTTTTTTTTTTTAAAAACTCCCGGAAGTTTGACTGATTGTTTACAAAAAAGGGGTTTCCCGCTGAGCCGTTCTGAGCCTCTGACCGCAGCATCTCGGTAAAGTTACGCCCGGTTCACACATACTCCGTGTGCAGTGCGTATGCGGTGCGTGTTGCGGTGCGTATACGGTACAGGAGCAGCACACGCTATAGTGCTTTCACATATGCTGCGTTTGCAGTGCGTAACTGATCCGCGGCTGTACCACAAACACACTATATAGGCCTACTCACTATTTTTATTTAAAATCCAGAAGTTATGCAGCAACTTTTATTAAAAAAAAGTTTTCTCAGCATTGCGATTCTCTTTCTACACATATTTTGTATATGTGTAGAAAGAGAATCGCAATGCTGAGAAAACGTTTTTTTTTTCTTGAATGGACGTAGGCTATATGCACGTTTAAACACAATCTGAACGCCTATAATTCCATGCATTACTTCTATATATTAAGTTGCTTAAGAAAGTGATCAAATATGTGCATGTACTTATATTAAAATCGTAAACATTTTAAATTAAAACTTAAAATTGACAAAAACAGCCGACTCTCATGCCTATTCTTTTCTTTTGCATTTAAATTTTAATAAAATAAATCTTGCATGTTAAAAAGAACTTGTTTTTTCCACCTCCACGAATGAGTGTATTGTTCATTATTATGTCCTTGTTGAGTTAAATTGTCGTTTTCCTTGCTTAAAACCCCGGTCTTAA
Organism: Chrosomus eos; assembly: GCA_036326025.1. Classification (NCBI taxonomy): domain Eukaryota; kingdom Metazoa; phylum Chordata; class Actinopteri; order Cypriniformes; family Leuciscidae; genus Chrosomus; species Chrosomus eos. The sequence continues at coordinate 399,869 of JAZAVI010000008.1, forward strand.
AGTAAAAAGATGAAAAGTAGTATTTAATTAAATACATATATGGTGAGATTACTACATTTTATTGAATTAAATGCATTTATGGTGAAATTACTACATTTTCAGGTCAATCGGTGTTCATTTTGACCACGAACCGTGCGCTGTCACTTTAATTCTGCGTTTGCAGCACAGCAAAAATAGACTCGGTGCGGAAACGATCTCTGCACTGCTGTATACGCACCGCAACGAGAAGGGTCTGTCTGCAGAGCCGCAGAGCCACAGTTTTACCCCAGCAGCAGTTTCACCCCAGCAGTTTTACCCCGCGCATGCGCAGTTTCACTACAGCAGTTTTACCCCGCGCATGCGCAGTTTCACTACAACAGTTTTACCCGCGCATGCGTAGTTTCAATACAACAGTTTGGTTTTACCTTTTTACAGTCTATGGGTTTTACCCGCGTATGCGCGGTCACTCTGTTCTGTCCTGAAACGATCTAATAGTTATTGTTATGATACGCAGTTTTCGCGTGCATATGACACGCACTTTATGGCGTGTAATACGCCCCCCCCCCCCCCTAATCCTACCCAAGGGGTTTTCAGTGCGTAGCAAATGCACGAAAATAACATTTTTGCCGTATAAATGGCACGAGAAATAACATACGTGGTATTGATACGCACTTTCATGAGACTGCGTTGATTATTTTTGCTTATTAGTTATTTTTGCTCCTTGCTCGCAGGCCTTCCGGGTCCTTTACTGAAATAAAAGAATGCTTGTGTCATGAACACTTTAATCTCTTACGTTTTTCAGCCACACAAACTTCCGATTAGACATTCAAATGCGAACTATTAGTCTAAGTCAATATATGAATTATTCTTAAGTTAATTAAATCTGCCTGTGGTTAAGGTGTAAACTTGAACACAGATAAAACAAATGACAACTATGTACAATCATTTCAAATAAACCAAAACGCACGGGTAAACCTGTTGTGATAAAAACTGCGCATGCGTGGGGTAAAACTGCTGGGGTGAAACTGCTGGGGTGAAACTGTGGCTCTGCGGCTCTGCAGACAGACATTATTGACCGCAACTGCAACGGATCGACGGACTGCATCCGCGTGCTGTGTGAAAGCTCTAACCTGTTAACATGGGTACGGAAAAAAATACGCAACGCATACGCACTGCAAACGGAGTATGTGTGAAACGAGCGTTATAGCGACGCGACGCGCTCTGTTTTGCCTATTCAGAAACGAATGGAAAGAGAAACTCATGAGGAGAATCCACTCCCAAAAACGTCGACATCAGCTGTATTAAGAACGTGAGTAACGTTAGTAGGCCAGTTGTTTTTATTACTCTTCGTAAGTTGCACCTGCCGTGGTGTAAATTATGCATTTGACACTGATATGCTATATGTGTGTGAGTGTGTCGTAGTTGATTATGCATGGTTGATTTAATACTTAACTTGAGATTTGTGACTATTAGGCTGTTATTATAGGAAGTTGGCTTACACAGCATGCTGTGTTCACGGAACAATGCAGACCAAGGCTATAACTGTAACATGATATCTTCAGTAGCCGAAATATGATTGGACAATAGGCTATTGTAACGTTAGTTAGGATATTGAAATCGCTGTGAAACTGTTGTAGCTGGTTTTGCCACCCGTCACTGTTTTTCCGGGATTGTTCTTCTTTTTATAAACTCTCCCGGGTTTTCGAAAGCTATGTTCAAACAGCGCGCACGGCAGAGAGGTATGAGCGCGAGACATTGAGTGCGTGTGCTAGTGTGTCTCATGAAGCGCATGTAAGCACCTTTTTTTTTTTTTTACAGTCTATGGTAAGCACCCCCCCCCCCCCCCCCCCCCCCCCCCCCCGTCATAATTAGGCCCCCCCCAAGAATATTAAATGCCCGTCCATTGATTTGTTTCTGCCGCCGGCTCTGATCGCGATGGACGATGATATCGGGAGGAGGGGCGGGGCTAACGTTTTAATTTTTCACTTAAGCAATAAGCCCCGCAAAGCCGTGTTTTACAGTGGATTTAGAACAGCTAAGGGGCGTAGGCACAACGCGGAGATATTTTCCTCTACATCTCATCAGCCATTTTGATTTCGGCACGCTCTGAGTCTGCAGCAGCTGGCCACTAGGAGCGAATGTACATGATGTACAATGTACACGTGACAGAGCAGCCAGATCCAGACTGTGCTTTCGCGCTGTGGCTGGCGCTGAGCCAGAGACAGACGCGTTCAGTGCTTGTCATATTATATCACAACTATTCAGTGTTTTTAACCACATAATGTTTATTTTAGGTTTCAGACATTTAAATGCATATAATTTATAGCAAAACAATACATTTATAGTTTGTAAAATACACAATGGTGTCTATGGAAGCAGCAATAACAACCCATTCAAATATATTTGCCGACGGATTTTATTCATATCAGACACACAGTGTAAGTAACTATAAAGTTAACTCTATTCTTCTCCCAGTTCACCGGCCATGTATTTCGGGAGAAACTGTTTTTTAAACGACAAAACAAACTCACTTACACACATTTGAGAATCAGAATAGAAGATAGTTGATGACATGGTAACCAGGTTTGTTAATATTTATAAATAAAAGCGCTAACGTTACATGTCATACAGCGCTATTTTGGCTGTGGTGAATCACGTGCCAAGCATGACGCGTCACCATGGAAACATGGGGGGGGGGGGGGGGGATCGCGATGCTGGCTTAACATCGTGATGTCTGTCAGCCATCACGATGGACGATGATATCGTCTATCGGCACAACCCTAATTGCTGAATCATTCAGTAATGAGAAAACATGTTGCTGTGAGATGCGCAATGGTTCTGCTGTGATCTTTGTTTAACTATTTTCGCTGCTGAAACAGAAAAAACCGTCAATATTGCATCTAAAATGTAAGTGACTTGACGTGTGTGTGTGTGTGTGTGTGTGTGTGTGTGAGAGTGTGTCTGTTACAGTGAAAAGAGTTTAACCCTTTAAGGCAGTGGATCTCAATCCTGGTCCTAGGGAGCCACTGCTCTGCATAGTTTGTATGTCTCCCTTATTTAACACACCTGATTCAGATCATCAGCTCGTTAGGAAAGAGCTTTATTAACTGAAGTGGGTGTGTCAGATAAAGGAGACATATAAAATGTGCAGAGCAGTGGCTCCCTAGGACCAAGATTGAGAACCACTGCTTTAAGGCCTTGTCTTTTTTGGATATATCTTCTTTTTTTTTTTTATGTGCATACAACCCACATATTTTAAATGTATTGTTTGCTTTAAATTAAATTAAGATTGTATGTTTGGTAATTGAACCTAAAAAAAATTTAAATTAATGTGCTATATTTCAGATCAATATAATTGTTTTCTTTCATTTTAATCAACACTAACTTTATTCTCTATCTGTATTATAAATAACTTATTTCTGCATAAATTAAAAAATCCCCAATAATCCAGACCAACCAGAGCGCACTAATTCTACAACATCATCAGTGCTGAAGCGGGACTACCAGAGCCGTTCGGCAGATAGCGAGCAGATATTTTGTGTCACGTCGTGCACAATAACCCTAAAGGCACCAGGCTGGCGGTGCCACTGGCTTTTTATATATATATATATATATATATATATATATATATATATATATATATATATATAGCTGCGAGCAGCGATGAAGGGCCAAAGCCGACGGTACCGCCACCCTGGTGCACCAGGGTTGCGGTGCCACCGGCTTGGGCCCGTAATCGCTGCTCGCAGCTATATTTATTATTAGGGCCCAAGCCCTAAGGGCGAAGGCCCTATTGTTTTCCTAAGGATTATTTATTATTATTATTAGGGCCCAAGCCCAAAGGGCGAAGGCCCTATTGTTTTCCTAAGGATTATTTATTATTATTATTATTATTATTATTTTTTTACTACCTTTTGGACACTTTTGGAGGCCTTAACATGCTCAAAAACTCCTGAAACTTTGCACACATGTCAGAACCCGCGGCCATCAGGGCCGGGCTGAAGATGGTACCCGGGCGTGGCAGGGGGGCTCGACAGCGCCCCCTGGAACGGGGTCCGAAAACATGGTCCATAAATCAAACACGCTTGCATGTAATAATATGAAACTCGGTACACATGTAGATCTCTTCGTTTCATATATACTTCACACTCTTACTTTTTACCCCAGCCCAACAGGAAGTGGGCTATTTAGGGTTGTTGGTAAAACACACGCAAAGGAATTTGAAGTACTCCTCCTAGAGAATTCAAACACACGGCACGAAACTCGGTCAGCGTGAAGTCAAGACATTGAGGATGAAAGTTTGCGAGGGGATTTTTGATATCTCGAACGGTTTGGCCGTGGCGAGGAAACAAAATTATGGCGAGAAACGTGAAACAGGAAGTGTGTCATAACTTCAGCATACATTAACTGATCTTGATGAAACTTCAGCAGTGTGTTCGTTCTAAGAGCCCGATCATATGGATGTGACTATTGTGAGTCAAAGTTATAGCGCCACCAACTGGCAGCAGGAAGTGTGTCACTTTCAAAATGCTTTGAAATCACCCTCTTATTTTTACCCGATTTGCTTCAAACTTCATTTGTATAATGTAAATACACGGCAGATGAAGACCTGTGAATGGATTCTTGATATCTTTGAAACTGTTGCTGTGGCAATCCATCAAACTTTAATATTCTTTTTGGATGCTTTTGAGACTCTTAGCATGCCTGAAATTGCTTAAAATTGCATGAAACTCGACAGACAGATCACATTTATTAGCCAGGTGACATGTGCATAGTTTCAGAAACGGGCGTGGTGCAGGGACTCAGTAGCGCCACCTTTTGACAAAAGTGGGGGGGTTAGTTTCATCTAGAGTTACAAAAATCTGTATTTATATAGTTCTCCTCCAGCCAGACAACTTTCTAATTTACAGTCATTAGTAACAACCAAGAGGAAGTCAGATATTTTGGTTTGAATATGGTCATTTCTCTCTGAGCCTACGTCTCTGTGACTGCTCTCTGTGTGTGTGTGTCTGTGAGTGTGGGGAGGGGGAGGGGGAGTGGGGCTATGTGCCTGCTCTCTGTGTGTGTGTGTCTGTGAGTGTGGGGAGGGGAGGGGGAGTGGGGTTTGGCCTTCATTAAAAAAGGAAATAAATGTCTTAAGCCTTGTATTTTTTAAATACGTTTTTTTAATAAAGTAAAGGCATATAACAGACATGCTGCATTTAAATTTTTTTAATAAAACATTGTTTTTTATGTTTTTCAAGCCATTTGATTTATGAGGACTTTTGAAATGTCCTCATAAACCACCCATAAGTTGTAATACCAGTGTAATACACGTCATTATACAAATTTGTGTCCTCATAAATCACATAAACCAACCCACACAAACAAACCCACACACATACACACACACACACACACACACACACACACACCAAATTGACGGTGGGTGGCAATGGTATATTTAAAAGTGCATAATTGTAATATCTGCAAGGCACCCCTAGTCCAGTCTTATTAAATGTATGCTTCATCTTTCATTTTAATTTGTAAATTTGATCAATAAATTCAATTATTTAGAATAATAAGATACTATATGGCTGTTACCCTAGGTAGGGCTGATCAAATTACATCATTTACATTGAAAAATAACAATGCATTAAAAGATGTTATGAGATTGTTTTAAATATGAGTCAATTAAAAATCGTTGGAAAGAATGATACTTTTAAACATAACACTGAACCGTCACTAGGTGTCGCCAGGCTACCGTCTTAATGAGCGAGTCATTGATTCATTCGTTCAAACGATTCGTTCGAACGACTGAGTCATTCATGAATGAGACAGGTATGGATTGGTCATTGAATCTAGGGTTTGCGATGTCTACCAATTTGGCATCAGACGATGTGTACAGTGAAACATCGCGATGGACGATGATATCGGGAGGAGGGGCGGGGCTAACGTTTTAATTTTTCACTTAAGCAATAAGCCCCGCAAAGCTGTGTTTTACAGTGGATTTAGAACAGCTAAGGGGCATAGGCACAACGCGGAGATATTTTCCTCTACATCTCATCAGCCATTTTGATTTCGGCACGCTCTGAGTCTGCAGCAGCTGACCACTAGGAGCGAATGTACATGATGTACAATGTACACGTGACAGAGCAGCCAGATCCAGACTGTGCTTTCGCGCTGTGGCTGGCGCTGAGCCAGAGACAGACGCGTTCAGTGCTTGTCATATTATATCACAACTATTCAGTGTTTTTAACCACATAATGTTTATTTTAGGTTTCAGACATTTAAATGCATATGATTTATAGCAAAACAATACATTTATAGTTTGTAAAATACACAATGGTGTCTATGGAAGCAGCAATAACAACCCATTCAAATATATTTGCCGACGGATTTTATTCATATCAGACACACAGTGTAAGGAACTATAAAGTTAACTCTATTCTTCTCCCAGTTCACCGGCCATGTATTTCGGGAGAAACTGTTTTTTAAACGACAAAACAAACTCACTTACACACATTTGAGAATCAGAATAGAAGATAGTTGATGACATGGTAACCAGGTTTGTTAATATTTATAAATAAAAGCGCTAACGTTACATGTCATACAGCGCTATTTTGGCTGTGGTGAATCACGTGCCAAGCATGACGCGTCACCATGGAAACATGGGGGGGGGGGGGGGGGTCGCGATGCTGGCTTAACTATGATATCGTCTATCGGCACAACCCTAGTTGAATCTTTGAGTAAACCAATTTGTCCAAAATGCTGAATCATTCAGTAATGCGAAAACATGTTGCTGTGAGATGAGCAATGGTTCTGCTGTGATCTTTGTTTAACTATTTTCGCTGCTGAAACAGAAAAACCGTCAATATTGCATCTAAAATGTAAGTGACTTGACGTGTGTGTGTGTGTGTGTGTGTGTGTGTGTGTGTGTGTGTGTGGTGTGTGAGAGAGAGTGTGTCTGTTACAGTGAAAAGAGTTTAACCCTTTAAGGCAGTGGATCTCAATCCTGGTCCTAGGGAGCCACTGCTCTGCATAGTTTGTATGTCTCCCTCATTTAACACACCTGATTCAGATCATCAGCTCGTTAGGAAAGAGCTTTATTAACTGAAGTGGGTGTGTCAGATAAAGGAGACATATAAAATGTGCAGAGCAGTGGCACCCATAGGACCAAGATTGAGAACCACTGCTTTAAGGCCTTGTCTTTTTTGGATATATCTTCTTTTTTTTTATGTGCATACAACCCATATATTTTAAATGTATTGTTTGCTTTAAATTAAATTAAGATTGTATGTTTGGTAATTGAACCTAAATAAATTTAAAATTAATGTGCTATATTTCAGATCAATATAATTGTTTTCTTTCATTTTAATCAACACTAACTTTATTCTCTATCTGTATTATAAATAACTTATTTCTGCATAAATTAAAAAATCCCCAATAATCCAGACCAACCAGAGCGCACTAATTCTACAACATCATCAGTGCTGAAGCGGAACTACCAGAGCGGTTCGGCAGATAGCGAGCAGATATTTTGTGTCACGTCGTGCACAATAACGCTAAAGGCACCAGGCTGGCGGTGCCACTGGCTTTATATATATAATATATATATATATATATATATATATATATATATATATATATATATATATATATATAAATATAGCTGCGAGCAGCGATGAAGGGCCAAAGCCGACGGTACCGCCACCCTGGTGCACCAGGGTTGCGGTGCCACCGGCTTGGGCCCGTAATCGCTGCTCGCAGCTATATTTCTTCTTCTAATTATTTTTTTACTAACTTTTGGACACTTTTGGAGGCCTTAACATGCTTAAAAACTCCTGAAACTTTGCACACATGTCAGAACCCGCGGCCATCAGGGCCGGGCAGAAGATGGTACCCGGGCGTGGCAGGGGGGCTCGACAGCGCCCCCTGGAACGGGGTCCGAAAACATGGTCCATAAATCAAACACGCTTGCATGTAATAATATGAAACTCGGTACACATGTAGATCTCATCGTTTCATATATACTTCGCACTCTAACTTTTTACCCCAGCCCAACAGGAAGTCGGCTATTTAGGCTTGTTTGGAAAACGCATGCAAAGGAATGTGAAACACTCCTCCTAGAGAATTCAAACACACCGCACAAAACTCGGTCAGCGTGAAGTCAAGACATTGAGGATGAAAGTTTGCGAGGGGATTTTTGATATCTCGAACGGTTTGGCCGTGGCGAGGAAACGAAATTATGGCGAGAAACGTGAAACGGGAAGTGTGTCATAACTACTGCATACATTAACTAATCTTGATGAAACTTCAGCAGTGTGTTCGTTGTAAGAGCCCGATCACATGGATGTGACTATTGTGAGTCAAAGTTATAGCGCCACCAACTGGCAGCAGGAAGTGTGTCACTTTCAAAATGCTTTTAAATCACCCTCTTATTTTTACCCGATTTGCTTCAAACTTCATGTGCATAATGTAGACACATGCCAGATGTAGACCTGTGAAAGGATTATTGATATCTTAGACACTGTTGCCATGGCAATGCATCAAACATTAATATTCCTTTTTTTAAGCTTTTTCATGCTTTTTTATGCTTTCGGGCACTTTTGGGGTTCTTAACGTGCTCGAAAACTCTTGAAACTTTGCACACAGGACAAAACCCGCGGCCATCAGGGCCAGGCTGAAGCTGGTACCCGGGCGTGGCAGGGGGGCTCGACAGCGCCCCCTTGAACGGGTCCGACAATTTGGTCCATATATCCAACACGCTTTACCCTATTTGCTTCAAACTTGATGTGTATAATGTAGACACAAGCCAGATGTAGACCTGTGAAAGGATTGTTGATATCTTAGATGCTGTTGCCGTGACAACGCATCAAACTTTAATATTCTTTTTGGATACTTTTGAGATTTTTAGCGCACTTTTGGGGCCCTTAACATGCTCAAAAACTCTTGAAACTTTGCACACGGGTCAGAAACCGCGGCCATCAGGGCCGGGCTGAAGCTGGTACCCGGGCGTGGCAGGGGGGCTCGACAGCGCCCCCTGGAACGGGGTCCGAAAACTTGGTCCATAAATCAAACAGGCTTTACCCGATTTGCTTCAAACTTGATGTGTATAATGTAGACACATGCCAGATGTAGACCTGTGAAAGGATTGTTGATATCTTAGATGCTGTTGCCGTGACAACGCATCAAACTTTAATATTCTTTTTGGATACTTTTGAGATTCTTAGCACACTTTTGGGGCCCTTAACATGCTCAAAAACTCTTGAAACTTTGCACACGGGTCAGAAACCGCGGCCATCAGGGCCGGGCTGAAGCTGGTACCCGGGCGTGGCAGGGGGGCTCGACAGCGCCCCCTGGAACGGGGTCCGAAAACTTGGTCCATAAATCAAACACGCTTGCATGTAATAATATGAAACTTGGTGCACATATAGATCTCATCGATTCATATATCCTTTGTACTTTTACTTTTTACCCCAGCCCAACAGGAAGTCGGCTATTATGGTTTGTTTGAAAGCGTATGCCCCTGGAATTCGATATACTACTCCTAGAGAATTCAACCAATCGCCACGAAACTCAGTCAGCATAAAGTCAAGACATTGAGGATGAAAAATTGCCAGGGGATTTTTGATATCTCGAACGGTTTGGCCGTGGCGAGGAAACGAATTTATGGCGAATAATGGAAACAGGAAGTGTGTTATAACTTCTGCATACATTAACTGATCTTGATGAAACTTCAGCAGTGTGTTCGCTGTAAGAGTCCGATCACATGGATGTGACTATTGTGAGTCAAAGTTATAGCGCCACCAACTGGCAGCAGGAAGTGTGTCACTTCCTAAAGGCTTTGAAATCACCCTCTTATTTTTACCCGATTTGCTTCAAAGTTCATCTGTATAATGTAAATACACTGCAGATGAAGACCTGTGAAGGGATTCTTGATATCTTTGAAACTGTTGCTGTGGCAACGCATCAAACTTTAATATTCTTGTTTGATGCTTTTGATGCTCTGAGTCAATATGGCAAGCCGTTTTAACATTTAATCATTTTAACCTACTAGTCTCTTTTTTCATGCTACTAGTACTTATTTTTTAGATACTAGTATCTATTCCATTAAGTAATAGTACTTATTCATTAGCGATTAGTGCTTATTCTTTAGTACTAGTGCCTATTCTTTAGATAGTAGTGCTTATTCTTTAGATATTCTTTTGAATACGTATTAGTAGCTAATGAATAAGTACTGGTATCTATTTAATAGGTACTAGTATGTAATGACTTAGAACTAGTATTTATTGAATAAATACTAGTATCTATTAATAGGTACTATTATCTAAAATGTCATTTTCTCTCTCTCTCTCTCTCTGAGCCAATATGGCAAGCCGTTTTAACATTTAATCATTTTAACATACTAGTCTCTATTTTCATGCTACTAGTACTTATTCATTAGCGACTAATGCTTATTCTGTTTAGAATATTCAAAGTGCTTATTCAATTTGTATGCTTATTTATATTTTCAGAGCAGAAAATCCGATTTTTCTGCTTATTCAATATTGCATCTAAAATGTGACTTGACGTGTGTGTGTGTGTGTGTGTGTGTGTGTGTGTGTGTGTGTGTGTGTGTGTGTGTGTGTGTGTGTATGTGTGTGTGTGTGTGTGTGTGTGAGAGAGAGATTGTGTCTGTTACAGTGACAAGAGTTTTTAAGCCTTGTCTTTTTGGATATATATATATTTTTTATAAAAAAAAAAATGTGCATACAACCCATGTATTTTTAATGTATAGTTTGCTTTAAATTAAGATTGTATGTTTGGTAATTGAACCTAAGTAAATGTAAAATGAATGTGCTATATTTCAGATCAATATATTTGTTTTCCTTCATTTTAATCAACACTAACTTTATTCTCATCTGAATTATAAATAACTTATTTCTGTATAAAATAAAAAATCCCGAATAATCCAGACCAACCAGAGCACACTATTTCTACAACATCATCAGTGCTGAAGCGGGACTACCAGAGCCGTTCGGCAGATAGCGAGCAGATATTTTGTGTCACGTCGTGCACAATAACCCTAAAGGCACCAGGGTGGCGATGCCACCGGCTTTATATATATATATAAATAAATAAATATAGCTGCGAGCAGCGATGAAGGGCCAAAGCCGGCGGTACCGCCATCCTGGTGCACCAGGGTTGCGGTGCCACCGGCTTGGGCCCGTAATCGCTGCTCGCAGCTATATTTATTATTATTATTATTATTATTATTATTTTTCTTCTAACTTTTGGACACTTTTGGAGGCCTTAACATGCTCAAAAACTCCTGAAACTTTGCACACATGTCAGAACCCGCGGCCATCAGGGCCGGGCTGAAGATGGTACCCGGGCGTGGCAGGGGGGCTCGACAGCGCCCCCTGGAACGGGGTCCGAAAACATGGTCCATAAATCAAACACGCTTGCATGTAATAATATGAAACTCGGTACACATGTAGATCTCATCGTTTCATATATACTTCACACTCTAACTTTTTACCCCAGCCCAACAGGAAGTCGGCTATTTAGGCTTGTTTGGAAAACGCATGCAAAGGAATGTGAAACACTCCTCCTAGAGAATTCAAACACACGGCACGAAACTCGGTCAGCGTGAAGTCAAGACACTGAGGATGAAAAATTGCCAGGGGATTTTTGATATCTCGAACGGTTTGGCCGTGGCGAGGAAACGAAATTATGGCGAGAAACGTGAAACAGGAAGTGTGTTATAACTACTGCATACATTAACTAATCTTGATGAAACTTCAGCAGTGTGTTCGTTGTAAGAGCCCGATCACATGGATGTGACTATTGTGAGTCAAAGTTATAGCGCCACCAACTGGCAGCAGGAAGTGTGTCACTTCCAAAATGCTTTTAAATCACCCTCTTATTTTTACCCGATTTGCTTCAAACTTCATGTGCATAATGTAGACACATGCCAGATGTAGACCTGTGAAAGGATTATTGATATCTTAGACACTGTTGCCATGGCAATGCATCAAACATTAATATTCCTTTTTTTAAGGTTTTTCATGCTTTTTTATGCTTTCGGGCACTTTTGGGGTTCTTAACGTGCTCGAAAACTCTTGAAACTTTGCACACAGGACAAAACCCGCGGCCATCAGGGCCAGGCTGAAGCTGGTACCCGGGCGTGGCAGGGGGGCTCGACAGCGCCCCCTTGAACGGGTCCGACAATTTGGTCCATATATCCAACACGCTTGACCCTATTTGCTTCAAACTTGATGTGTATAATGTAGACACAAGCCAGATGTAGACCTGTGAAAGGATTGTTGATATCTTAGATGCTGTTGCCGTGACAACGCATCAAACTTTAATATTCTTTTTGGATACTTTTGAGATTCTTAGCGCACTTTTGGGGCCCTTAACATGCTCAAAAACTCTTGAAACTTTGCACACGGGTCAGAAACCGCGGCCATCAGGGCCGGGCTGAAGCTGGTACCCGGGCGTGGCAGGGGGGCTCGACAGCGCCCCTGGAACGGGGTCCGAAAACTTGGTCCATAAATCAAACAGGCTTTACCCGATTTGCTTCAAACTTGATGTGTATAATGTAGACACATGCCAGATGTAGACCTGTGAAAGGATTGTTGATATCTTAGATGCTGTTGCCGTGACAACGCATCAAACTTTAATATTCTTTTTGGATACTTTTGAGATTCTTAGCACACTTTTGGGGCCCTTAACATGCTCAAAAACTCTTGAAACTTTGCACACGGGTCAGAAACCGCGGCCATCAGGGCCGGGCTGAAGCTGGTACCCGGGCGTGGCAGGGGGGCTCGACAGCGCCCCCTGGAACGGGGTCCGAAAACTTGGTCCATAAATCAAACATGCTTGCATGTAATAATATGAAACTTGGTACACATATAGATCTCATCGATTCATATATCCTTTATACTTTTACTTTTTACCCCAGCCCAACAGGAAGTCGGCTATTATGGTTTGTTTGAAAGCGTATGCCCTGGAATTCGATATACTACTCCTAGAGAATTCAACCAATTGCCACGAAACTCAGTCAGCATGAAGTCAAGACATTGAGGATGAAAAATTGCCAGGGGATTTTTGATATCTCGAACGGTTTGGCCGTGGCGAGGAAACGAATTTATGGCGAATAATGGAAACAGGAAGTGTGTTATAACTTCTGCATACATTAACTGATCTTGATGAAACTTCAGCAGTGTGTTCGCTGTAAGAGCCCGATCACATGGATGCGACTATTGTGAGTCAAAGTTATAGCGCCACCAACTGGCAGCAGGAAGTGTGTCACTTCCTAAAGGCTTTGAAATCACCCTCTTATTTTTACCCGATTTGCTTCAAACTTTATGTGTATAATGTAGACACACGGCAGATGTAGACCTGTGAATGGATTCTTGATATCTTTGAAACTGTTGCTGTGGCAAGCCATCAAACTTTAATATTCTTTTTGGATGCTTTTGAGACTCTTAGCATGCCTGAAATTGCTTAAAATTGCATGAAACTCGACAGACAGATCACATTTATTAGCCAGGTGACATGTGCAAAGTTTCAGAAACGTGCGTGGTGCAGGGACTCAGTAGCGCCACCTTTTGACAAAAGTGGGGGGGTTAGTTTCATCTAGAGTTACAAAAATCTGTATTTATATAGTTCTCCTCCAGCCAGACAACTTTCTAATTTACAGTCATTAGTAACAACCAAGAGGAAGTCAGATATTTTGGTTTGAATATGGTCATTTCTCTCTGAGCCTACGTCTCTGTGACTGCTGTCTGTGTGTGTGTCTGTGAGTGTGGGGAGGGGGAGGGGGAGTGGGGCTAGATTAACCATTTCACTGCTGTGTGGTTTGGCCTTCATTAAAAAAGAAAATAAATGTCTTAAGCCTTGTATTTTTTAAATACGTTTTTTTTAATAAAGGCATATAACAGACATGCTGCATTTAAATTTTTTTAATAAAACATTGTTTTTTATGTTTTTCAAGCCATTTGATTTATGAGGACTTTTGAAATGTCCTCATAAACCACCCATAAGTTGTAATACCAGTGTAATACACGTCATTATACAAATTTGTGTCCTCATAAATCACATAAACCAACCCACACAAACCAACCCACACACACACACACACACACACACACACACACACACACACACACACACACACACACACACACACACACACACACACACACACACACACACACACACACACACACACACACACACACACACACACACACACACACACACCAAATTGACGGTGGGTGGCAATGGTATATTTAAAAGTGCATAATTGTAATATCTGCAAGGCACCCCTAGTCCAGTCTTATTAAATGTATGCTTCATCTTTCATTTTAATTTGTAAATTTGATCAATAAATTCAATTATTTAGAATAATAAGATACTATATGGCTGTTACCCTAGGTAGGGCTGATCAAATTACATCATTTACATTGAAAAATAACAATGCATTAAATGATGTTATGAGATTGTTTTAAATACGAGTCAATTAAAAATCGTTGGAAAGAATGATACTTTTAAACATAACACTGAACCGTCACTAGGTGTCGCCAGGCTACCGTCTTAATGAGCGAGTCATTGATTCATTCGTTCAAACGATTCGTTCGAACGACTGAGTCATTCATGAATGAGACAGGTATGGATTGGTCATTGAATCTAGGGTTTGCGATGTCTACCAATTTGGCATCAGACGATGTGTACAGTGAAACATCGCGATGGACGATGATATCGGGAGGAGGGGCGGGGCTAACGTTTTAATTTTTCACTTAAGCAATAAGCCCCGCAAACCCGTGTTTTACAGTGGATTTAGAACAGCTAAGGGGCGTAGGCACAACGCGGAGATATTTTCCTCTACATCTCATCAGCAATTTTGATTTCGGCACGCTCTGAGTCTGCAGCAGCTGACCACTAGGAGGCGGAGCGAATGTACATGATGTACAATGTACACGTGACAGAGCAGCCAGATCCAGACGTGCTTTCGCGCTGTGGCTGGCGCTGAGCCAGAGACAGACGCGTTCAGTGCTTGTCATATTATATCACAACTATTCAGTGTTTTTAACCACATAATGTTTATTTTAGGTTTCAGACATTTAAATGCATATAACTTATAGCAAAACAATACATTTATAGTTTGTAAAATACACAATGGTGTCTATGGAACTAGCCATAACAACCCATTCAAATATATTTGCCGACGGATTTTATTCATATCAGACACACAGTGTAAGTAACTATAAAGTTAACTCTATTCTTCTCCCAGTTCACCGGCCATGTATTTCGGGAGAAACTGTTTTTTAAACGACAAAACAAACTCACTTACACACATTTGAGAATCAGAATAGAAGATAGTTAATGACATGGTAACCAGGTTTGTTAATATTTATAAATAAAAGCGCTAACGTTACATGTCTATTTTGGCTGTGGTGAATCACGTGCCAAGCATGACGCGTCACCATGGAAACATGGGGGGGGGGGGGGGGATCGCGATGCTGGCTTAACATCGTGATGTCTGTCAGCCATCACGATGTACGATGATATCGTCAATCTTTGAGTAAACCAATTTGTCCAAAATGCTGAATCATTCAGTAATGAGAAAACATGTTGCTGTGAGATGCGCAATGGTTCTGCTGTGATCTTTGTTTAACTATTTTCGCTGCTGAAACAGAAAAAACCGTCAATATTGCATCTAAAATGTAAGTGACTTGACGTGTGTGTGTGTGTGTGTGTGTGTGTGTGTGTGTGTGTGTGTGTGTGTGTGTGTGTGTGTGTGTGTGTGTGAGAGAGAGAGAGAGTGTGTCTGTTACAGTGAAAAGAGTTTAACCCTTTAAGGCAGTGGATCTCAATCCTGGTCCTAGGGAGCCACTGCTCTGCATAGTTTGTATGTCTCCCTCATTTAACACACCTGATTCAGATCATCAGCTGGTTAGGAAAGAGCTTTATTAACTGAAGTGGGTGTGTCAGATAAAGGAGACATATAAAATGTGCAGAGCAGTGGCACCCTAGGACCAAGATTGAGAACCACTGCTTTAAGGCCTTGTCTTTTTTGGATATATCTTCTTTTTTTTTATGTGCATACAACCCATATATTTTAAATGTATTGTTTGCTTTAAATTAAATTAAGATTGTATGTTTGGTAATTGAACCTAAATAAATTTAAAATTAATGTGCTATATTTCAGATCAATATAATTGTTTTCTTTCATTTTAATCAACACTAACTTTATTCTCTATCTGTATTATAAATAACTTATTTCTGCATAAATTAAAAAATCCCTAATAATCCAGACCAACCAGAGCGCACTAATTCTACAACATCATCAGTGCTGAAGCGGGACTACCAGAGCCGTTCGGCAGATAGCGAGCAGATATTTTGTGCACAATAACCCTAAAGGCACCAGGCTGGCGGTGCCACTGGCTTATATATATATATATATATATATATATATATATATATATTATATATATATATATATATATATATATATATATATATATATAATATATATATATATATATATATATATAAATAAATATAGCTGCGAGCAGCGATGAAGGGCCAAAGCCGCGGTACCGCCACCCTGGTGCACCAGGGTTGCGGTGCCACCGGCTTGGGCCCGTAATCGCTGCTCGCAGCTATATTGTTTTATTTAAAATCTAAGTCTGTTAATATTTCCTGATTAAACATACTAGATCACTAAATATACTGACACGTTTCACAGGAGCTTCTAGTGATGATATTCAGATTGAATCTGAAAAAAATAAGATCAGGCAATGAACACATAATTTTCAAATTTATGACAAAATCTTTGTGGGGAAATAATTAAACTTGGTTTACTTCCAAAACTGCATGTAGTTTCAATTGCTTTCAGTGTTCAAGAACTTTGCAGCATATTATTTAAATTTTAACGCAGTTTTTTATTGTGCATTTCTGCATAACATTCTGCATTACCATTGTGTTTGGCCCTTTTACCACGGTGGTAAAGAAAAATGGAAACAAATTTTTCCAAAACAATTTTATTTTTTAAGTATCCGTTTCAACAACAGTTGTCTGACAATTTGTTCCTTTTTATGAAATATAGAACAGATCATATAAATTGTTTAATCATACATCAGAGAAATAAGGCTACCAACCAACCAACAGAATTGATGTTCCAGCATTGTAAAATTTAAAATGTGCTTTGCAGGGGCGTTGCTAGACATAAAGCTCTACTGGGGCACAGGTCCCCCATTGTTTAGCTAATGTAGCAACAATAACTAAAGAGGGCGGGGCTTACCGATAGTCAAATTAAATATAAATTTCATATCCAAAATAATGATTCGTTGTTATTACACAAAATAGGACAGTAGTGAACAGTTTTTTTTTTTTAAAGGTAACTTAGGGGGGGTTCGGGGAACATCCCCCGAGAAAATTTGGATTTCTCGGACCTACATATATGTGCATTTTAAGGTGATTGAAGGCCGACAAATTGGATAACAATAGCTTTAAAATCATGTTACACGAATTTCTTTTTTTTGTGTGTGTGGCATAAAAGGCATAGGAAAATAGAAAACTTTAGAAAATAGAAAACGGAGGAAAACTTTTTTTTGCACATTTGCATTCTTCTACATTACACAATGTAAATAATGAATAATTGGCCTATATATTTTTTAAGAATTTACAATTACAACATTCCATAAATCAATAAAGAGTTACTATATGAATGAATATAAAATAAAAAACATGTAGGCTATATTCTAAAAGAAAACAAAGTTCCCCAGCCAAGTCAAAACGGGTCTAGCAACGCCCCTGTGTGCTTAGTTTAATTACATTTGTAAGTGTACGGCTGCTGCAGACAAGAGTACAAGGAGATGCATCATGAGTGAAAGAGTTCATACAGACTGAAAGAGTTTGAGAACCACTGCTATTCAATAACTGATATACAAAATCAGAGACAGTTTCCACTTTAAAACAACCATCTGACTGAATATGTTCAGAGATAAAACAGTAAAAAAAAAAAAATTAGCTGGCTAAGTTCAATAAAATTATGAATTATTTCACCATAATTATTCAGACATCTGAATTTGATGCTCGCTTGACTCCCATCTAAACAGAAGCTTAACAACATAGACGGCATAATGACAACAGACACAGAAGGACTCACTCTGTGATCGAGCAGTCCATTGGCCTGAAAACAGTAGCTGTACAAACTCTACTGAACGCAGCTGTAGTGTTGGTGTCGTGCACAGACAGACAGTAGGAAACGTTAATATGCAAGTATTATTAAAAAATTGTCAGTGACACACTGAGTCTTAATGATTTACACTTTGAAAACATAAGACCAATCTATTTATATTAAAAATATATAAACATTCTAAAATATATGTTTACCTTGTGGCAAATTTTAAAGACATTACTTATGAAATACTATTAAATACTATTTGGCCCGTGAAAAATACTATTTGGCCCGGTAAAACTTTCCCTGAAATGGTATAACATTTTTATTTATTTATTCTAAAACAAGGCAAGAATACTGAATGATTTTTAGCAATGTAATGTGACAGCACATAGTCTGTATCTCACATTTTCTTAATGCCTGAACTTGAACATGGTATCAATCATGTGGATGGAATATGCATGGAAATGATTTGTAGTGTAGCGTATTTAGGGTGAATCTGAATAATTAAATATATTCTGGATAACTAAAATCCTAAGAGCCTTCAAAGGCCGGGAAGCTTCCAAACCAGCGTTCCCCACCCCCAGGACTCAAAATTAACACACACATATATCCAAGCACACATCCCCCCCAGGAATGTGGAATGTGCCACAGGAAGTTTATGTTACAGAGAAAAGAAACTTCTCTTTTTAAAAGACATTTTAAACAGAAATATTCAATGTGGTTTATGTGTTTGTTTGTTCATGTTACATTGAAATAACTGAGTTTACCATTATGTATTTTTTTTTTTTCATGTAACTGCGTATTCCCTTGATTCCTGGAGAAAGAAAAATGAAACCTTTTTAACTCTAATTATTGTATATATATATATATATATTCCTATGCATAACTTTGTGATACATGTTCATCTCATGGACACGCACACACATACACAAACCTCTAACGTCATCATATAAAGACTTTATTGAGATATATTTTGATATGCTTATATGTGTGTCTGTTACCCAGATTCCATGGTTATCTGCGACCGTACCGTAGTCCTAAAATAACTACAAATGCTTGGAAAGTATGCCTTTTAATGTATAACTTTACAGTATTATCCAACTTATGTTGTTCTTCATATCTTTGGAATCCTCTTGATCTGACCAAACCATATCTGTATGTGTACAAACCATAGGATGTGTGTTACGATGTTTTATCATCTCTGGAGTAAAATTGAACGCATTTTACGTCACCGTCATAAAACATGCAAAGTCGATCTGACAAGACAAAGAGAAATCTTCCGCGGGAACTTCCCTCCCAGCTGATTGGCGCAGTCTTCCAAAAGAAGGCGTGAACCGAAATGTTTTTAAAGAGGCGCGGAGCTCCTCCTCGCTCTCTTCCTGATCCTAGTCATCATCATGTAACGTCGCGCCTCCGGCGAGCTCATCGCCGTTCTTTTATTTTGTTTCTAGTTAGTTTTGTGTTTGTTTCAGTCTAGATAAGCCCCCGTGTTTAATTCCAATCGTCGAAATCCCTGCACAGGAGAAGCAAGCGCCGTTACCACGAGACGCGCCGGACCCAGAGACGCACAAGCGTTTCTTCACCAGCCATGACGTAACTCCGCGTGATTTCCCCTTTGGGATCTTTATTTCTTTTCTTTAAGTTAGTTTTGTTTTCATATTCGACGCTGTTTACTTCCACGAAGTGAAAAGAACACCGCGTGACATATCTCTTCAGCAAAGCCAGCTAAGGGAGATTTCAAACGAACGCGCGCTCTCTCTGAAGCAGAGGCGCGCGCACGTGACGCAACGGGCTGCGAGACACACACACACGCTTCTTCACAAGCCATGCAAAGACCAAACCTCTGCAAGTATCCGTGTTTGATCACATTTTTAAGATTTGTTGAAGTCTTGTTGTCTCTCAAAGTTCCGTTTGTCTATGTGAATTTGCTAACTTATTTAGAAAGATCATCTCTCTTCCTAATCTCACTGCAACCATGCAACTCTCTAAACTCTCACCCTCTCTCTCTCTCTCCCTCTCTTACACGCTTTCGCGTGTAAGTTATCCATTGCCCAAACTTTACGCATTGCTCATTCATTGATGTCATATTATGTTTCGTTCGTGTTAATGTTTGTAAATACATGTATTCCTGTAACGTAATAAATATATATAAGTAGACATGCCTTTATTAAATCATTATATTCACTTGACTGATGGACTTCCTCTTTGCTCAATTTCGAGTCTCTTAAGTGCCAAGAAGATCTTTTATGCTACAAGCTTTACGAATTAATTAATTATTTCAATAATTAATAATTTAAAGAGTACTTATTATGGGGCAGGAAGCCCAATTCTTCTGGCCAGAGAATTGCGTTTCCTGCAATCCTATAAAGTAAGATGATATTGGGGAAAACCCCTCAATATTCTTCTGACAATTGAGCTAAATTAATTTTGCCTGATTTGTAAGACGTGATCTGTGTAATTGACTGCAATCAACTTGTTAAAATGAAAGGATTGCATGTATACATCCAGGTAAAATGACATTCTCCTTTAGAGGGAGATTTATTAACATGTAAGACTGATCTAATCCAACCATGTATGAATAATTATTAATTACCAATTATTAATTATGATATGCAAATTCCCCATGGATTAGACCCGCCTAAAGTCTTTACAGTAGACAACATTATGCAAAGCATAGGTGTTGAAGCTCCAGATATGGTTATTTCAAGGAGGAGCTGGGGTGGAGATGCACAATCTTCCACTGACTGGGTTTTATCAAATAAAATAAAAGATAAATTCACAAAGCACCTTAAAAAACACATAGGCCTATTGTACCAAAGTGCTGTACAATTTCAAAACACAATAAAATAAAATAAAGAAATAGTACAATAAAACAAGAGAAATAGATAACATAATATAAATGCAACTAATTCAAACCAATTGTCCTTAAAAAGTAGCAAAGGTCTCATCTAACAAACACGCCTTAAGACGGGTAAACCATTCCACAACTTTCGGGCAGCAACTGAGAAAGCGCGATGGGATTTATATAAAAGTAATAAGTCCCGCGAAGCCGTGATTTACAGTGAATTTAGAAAAGCTAAGGGGTGTTGTTAGGCATGACGTGGAGCAGACACCCCCTTAGCTGTTCTAAATTCACTGTAAAACACGGCTTCAATGGGATTATGGCTTTTATAAAACGGTTACTCCATAAAAATATTCATTTGACTATTTATTTTATACATAAAATAAACACCAGCAACAATAATTATTATAATGTTATATAACATATTCCTCCACCAAGCAATATAGTTCCAAAGAGGTTGCCAAGTAACACATGCAGCAACAAAGAATCACAAACTGCAGTTGCGCAGTAATACTAATGTAAAGTTGTCACGGTGTATTTTTGTTCAGTAATTTACAACGGCTTTGAACGTGGCTCAACCAATCAGAATCAAGGACCGTAACTATCCGTTTTATAAAAAGTAAATTTTGTGCACATTCTGCGTATGCACAAAAGTTTTCTAGCAAAATCTAGCTTTTGTGCGTATGCACACTTTTAGGATGAAAACTACGGAAAGTTTTAAACATGAGGCCCCTGATAATTATATGGACCACAAGACAAAATTACTGAATTTACACAAAAACCCCAGTTCATAGTTGTTTCTTAATACAGTGTCATTACCTGAATGATTAAAAGCTTCATTGAATATCAATGAATGTTTGCACCTTTTGTAATAGTTGTGTACAGTATGAGTCCCTTGGATCTCAATATAATGTACAGTAGTCACTGCTAGAAACTGTTAGTGAATCATTTTTCTGAAGAACAGCTGACAGCTTAAACATTAGTTGTGCATCAAGTTAACAACACAAATCATTCTTATCAAATTAATGCATGTGTTGCACAAGGAGAATCTGCCCCTCCTTAAACCTGGTCATAATTACTAACACATTTAAATATTTTCTGTAAAGCGCAAGACAGATATATTGTAAAAAACGATTGAAATGTAAAATCAGATTTAAGATTAGCAAAATATTTTAGTACGTTATGGTTGAGTTTTGTCCCAATTTCATACTGAAGAGCCATATTTCTGCTGGTAGGACCCATTTGAGCAGTGACCAAGCCCTCTTCTGTGTTCCACCTGTAAAATATAAAATGATAATGTTTCCATTATTGCTACATTATTACATATTAAAGTCTGAGCCTATCCTCTATACCATTGTTACAGCACTTTGACAACTAGTCATCTGTCAAGGTGTTTCTTTTTTAAGCACTTTATTAAGGACATTATATTAACTTTCTTAGGCTGCTATACATTTTGAGTGTAAATATTTAGCTATACTTTAGTTTAGCATTAGTATTCTGACATATTACATGGCTCTGTGAGATACTTGATTCTGATTGGTAACTCGTGCCATCCAGCGATATGTTATTCCCAGATAACAACCACTAAAAACAGGTAACACAGGCTCATAAAATATTAAAACTCAAGCTCAAATCAATATTTTGTATACAGTTATTTAATTATGTCGTCCAGTATCGTGGAATCGCTGTCTCTTGTTTCATACAAACGCAGATGCTGCCATTTTGCGATGATTGTTTTGTACACTGTAACGGATATAAGATAACAAACAAGTATGATTTAAAAAAAGTTTAATCTCAGATCAATATCTGTTTTCCCCATAACTATTTATTTAATACTGTGTAATAAGTGGTATGACTGTACCGTATCCCGTAAATGTCCGTTTAGTGTCAGCGCAGACAACTGCTCTCTCTACAGAAGCTTTGCTTTAAAGACCAAATAAAATATTTTGACTCAGATCAATATTTTTTTCACTAATTTTTTACTTATGTGGCAAGTAGCCATGTTATAAGCGGGATAATGTACACCCAGCCCATATCCCTTACTTAATGTATATTTGTATGTTTATTTTAATGCACTGCAATACACTGATGATAAACGGCATTTACTTTCTCTGTGTAAATAAATACCCAGATGAATGACAGTAAAATTAAACTCTGAACTCTTTACATTTTCTGTAAAATAAATGCATGTCTACGTATATACAGTATTTTAAATACAAAAAATGCTACAAACTATTTTTTTTCCGTTGTTTTGTTCAGATACTCTCAGTTGAGAATTTCTGAATATAGAACAATAATTTTATGATATACAGACATCACACATGGATTCATCTTTATAGACACAGTAGCAATGCTCTTCTGTGGACCCTCACCTGATGATTACTGGTCTCTCTTTCATAAAATCTGGGAAACCAACAATCTTTCTCGAGTCTGTAAGGCGAAACAAGAAAAAAAAAAATCAGTGTTTACTGGAACAAAGTGCAAATTAGTAACTATATTTCATTTTTATTCATTTATTTATTTTATTAGCTTTAAATATAATCAATTTAAAATATTAAGTTACTGTAAAGGAGAAACACATGCTGATGAGTTTACACTTTATATAAATGATGAAACGGATCTAATACAAAAGAATTGAATTGATATTCTGAATTGAAACAAAAATGAGTCAAATTTCCACTAGTAAAAGCTGTCTGTCCACAAGTTTAAACATGTTTATAGGGGTCTTAGTAAATAACTGAAAGTAAAATAATTGTAGATCAGTGTGATGTGTGGCTTGTCAAAGTAAAAACACACAAGAGACAGAGACAATGATCATGTGAGACAGGACGACTTTGAGCTGAAGCTGGAATCTACACTGAAATTACCTACAGTCAGAGTAAACAAATGTTTACTCACCTCAGGTTACAGTTTGAGTCTTGTAGCGTTTTAATGAGCTTGTCCTCTGAGTAGTTAATTCTATTGTTTCTCAGATCAAGCTCTTTTAAAAACTGCAGTGCTTTTGTTTTAGTCAAAGACTGAGTTAGAATAGAAACATCTGTAATGCCACAGTCATTTAGACTAAAAAGAGACAAAAATATAAAAGTAAATCATTTCACAAACAATTATCATTGTGGTGGAAATTTAGAAAAATATGTTTACAGGCTCTTCAAGGTTTTGCGTATTAAGTGTTTTAAACTGTTGTCTGTTGCATTGATTTTAAATTATTTTGATTCTTGTATGTGAATGTTACTGACCGCAGACTTTCCAGTGTACAGTTTAAATCTTTCAGTACGTCACATAAGTGTTTCACTCCTGTGTTTTGTATATTATTCATACTGAAGTCCAGCACTCCCAGGTGTGATGGGTTTGATTTCAGAGCTGAAGTCAGGATGAGACACTGTTCTTCTGTAATACTGCATCCACACAGACTGAAGACACAAAGAGAAATAGGTCAGATCTGTGTTAAGTTTGTGTGAGTGTGAATTAAATGCATCAAGAGTCATTAATACAGTAGCAAAACCATGGAAAATGTATATGATCACAAACCAAAGCATGGCACTTTGAGGATACTATTTACAATTAAGGTGATACACATACAAACTCACTGACTAATAGTATTTATAAATCTTTCTTCATATGGAGAAACAACAGTGTCCTGCTGTCCTAAAATAAGGTAAACAGTACACTTTAATCACAATGTAACTGCTGTACAGTTTAATGATACTAACTTTAGTTTTTCCAGCTTGCATTGTGGGTTCATTAGAAGATCACTGATGTTTTTAACTCCAGAGTCTCCCAGTTCATTAATACTCAGATCCAGCTCTATCAGGTGTGATGGGTTTGAATTCAGAGCTGAAGTCACAGCAGAACAACCTTCATCTGTCATTGCACAGCATCTCAACCTACAATGAGATAAAGAAGAGGAAAACAATTCTTCATCCCATTTCACTCAAATACAAAAAAAAAAACTTTTTTCTTTGTTGTATGTGAAAGTTCCTCACCACAATCTTTCCAGTTTACAGTGTGATTCCTTTAGCACGTCACATAAGTGCTTCACTCCTGTGTTTTCTATTCGATTCTCACTGAGGTCCAGCTCTCTCAGATGTGATGGGTTTGATTTCAGAGCTGAGGTCAGGATGAGACACTGTTCTTCTGTAAACCTGCAACTAAGCAGACTGAAGACAAAAAGAACAATGAATCAGATTCATGATGACGATCATATTGAAGGAGCAACAGTCATTTATTCTGTAGTTCCAATAGTCTGTATTTTAACTGTCACACTAGTTCCCTTTCAGTTAGCGACGTAATGGGATCTCACCTGAGAGCCCCAATCACCTTCGAGTGGTAACAATACAAGCCAATGGAACATTGGCGAGTGAGACTGCATCACTATCCACTCCCCTTTACTCTGAGTATATAAAGAAGCGAGCAGCTCACTCGTTCAAGCTTCGGAGCCAAGTGTGATATTTCCACTCGTCCATACACCTTTTTGAGTTGAGAGTACCACCAAGAAATGCGGTGGTCACGAGAGAGAGACTCAGCACAATTCTGCCTGTGTTTGTGGCTTACCCACGGCGCTTCACCACTACAAAAAAAGTACACATTTCCTACTGAAAGAGCAGGCATGGGTTTGACACTGCGTCTTTTTAAATATGTCATTCCGCCTGTGTGTTTCTGGATAATTTCCTGTCGTCGGCTGACAGCCACAAATTTTGCCTTTCGTGTCTGGTCATCGAGCACGCTAAGGCACTAAGGCGGCTTTTGTGGATGAGCCATGTACCCATTGTGTGAGGATGACAATCGTGACATTGAGATCAAGATTATGTTATCTCTATGGGGGTGGAGTCCCCTTTGCTATTTCCAGATCCAGTATTGCTGCCTCCACGTGTTGTCTCTGAACGGGACGCGGCCAACTTAAGTGACTTTTTCTCAACATTAATTGACACAATCACTTCAGCCAGGAGGCAAAACCCAGCCCTAGCGCTGATGTGTCCCGTTTGCGCTTTGTGCATTTACATGGAATGTACGCAAGCTTTTAGAACCTCAGAACAGCTCTTTGTCTGTTTTGGGGAACAGCAGAAGGGAAAGGTCGTCTCCAAGTAGAGGTTGGCCCACTGGATAGTGGCTGCCATCGTCTCATTTCACTCAGAGTGTAGCCTCATGCTGGGTGTTAGCGCACGCTGACTCAATGACAGACATTTGTAGAGCTGCACTTTGCAGTTTAGTTCTGCCATCTGTTTTGATTCCATCCTAACAAGGTAGGATGTACTACACCCGGGCTATTCAATTTGCGGCCCCAGGGCCGGGTCCAGCCCCTGAGGGATTTTGTACCGGCACTTTAGGCGTAATTTGCGGGTGGGACATGTCTCCACCACTTTTTGCTAAGGTCGATATTGTCCCCACCACTTTTGAAACATCTCACGGCACGAATGTACCAATACAAATAAATAAAAAAATTCTCCTAACTAGCAGAGCATTCATTTTGTTCATTTGTTAAATAAGAGGCAATCTAGAACTGAAATGTGTTGTTTTTGAAATCAAGTGATCAAAGTGCTCGTTGCTGCTGTGATCAGTGGCGCAGATTCTCTCACACAAACGTGTCAGCTGCCTGATATTCAACCACAGATAAACATAATCGGTTTTGATAAGGGGAAAAAAAAAACGATTCGAGTGCGGATTAGAACCCAGAACATTTGACAGTCTTGGCAAAATTTCTGCCACTGGACCATTTAAATACACATTTGAAACAGACTATAAAATGATGTTTTAATTCTATTCTGTACCAGACTATGCACTTTGGTTTTATTTTTGTTGGTGGAGATGTATTTGATGTTGCTTGTCACTCAATCTTAAATATATGTGATATGGCTGACCTAGACTGATTGT
This sequence comes from Chrosomus eos, assembly GCA_036326025.1. NCBI lineage: Eukaryota > Metazoa > Chordata > Actinopteri > Cypriniformes > Leuciscidae > Chrosomus > Chrosomus eos. The sequence goes on from JAZAVI010000008.1 coordinate 426,718, forward strand.
TAGGTGTCTGATTTATGTACAAAAGTGAGTACAGTAGTAGTCCATGCGTGGATTTATGGGCAGTCCATTTTACTTTTTTTTAGAAGGAAAAAATGTGATTTGTATTCAGTTACCATTTAGCTGCATTTCTATTTTTAGCCAGTGGAGAAGGGGGACAGTTTGATGTTTCTGAGAATTATTTCCCGCTTTACTTTTAACACTGAAATGTATCTCCTCATTATCAATTGAGGATAACGAGCTGCAAAGTTGTGTTGGTACAGTTATGTGCAATTAAGTGGATGTTTTCTGTTGGTTAATTGATTTCTCTAATTGTCTGTCTCTGATTTTTCAACATTGTATTGCCATTTGAATGTAACAATGTCTTGGGCCTATGGGTCTTAATGCATCACAATGTGCATATGTTGTTCTGCATTTACAAAATAGAATATATTGATTCCTTCAGTATGTTGTTGTAATTTCTTTATTTGTTACCATAATTACTCATATTCTCCAGCCCCTTATTTTGCCTCAGTTTCATGAACTGGCCCCAATTCCAAATTAATTTAATAGCCCTGTACTACACAGATCTTCCATATGTAGAACTGTCATATGGTGTGTCCATATGTGTAACTCCACACGTCACCTCCCTTTGGGCAGGATGTGTACTCTGCAGAGTCCTTTCCGCTTTAGAAAAGGGATTTTAGTCCAGTGTGATGTGGCAAAATCAATAATTAAACAAAAAGCATCACGTCAAGAGACATCAGGATTCCAAATTGTATTAAAAAAAGATTTATTCTTGCAAGAAGTTCCCCTTCCAACCATACAGTCCAGCTGCAGGCAGAGAGAGACAAAGAGCAGGGGGTTGCTAGCAGTCTTATACTATTCTTTTCAAAGAACTTCATGACTACCCCTATGACCAGGGGGTCTTCTCACCTCAGAGGTCGCTGCCCAACCACCTGCTGAGTGTCTCACACACACTCTCCAGCTGCATAAACACAACAACAGAAACACAAGAGGCTCTCTGTTCTCATATTCAGGAATACAGAGATCATATGTTTTTTTCAATGCAATGTTCATTAATCAGCCAATATTAAAATTTCCACTACAAGTGTTACTAAGTAGCCACACTGTGTTAGGGTAAAGGAACGGCAGTGTGTGACTCGCACTGTGGTAGTCGTCTTGGTACATGCCCCAACAAAATCAAGAGAAAACTGAGCGTATTGCAGAGCACGCTATAGGGGGCGCAGCAACAGTGGCATTTTTCTTATGGGATCCCATTACATCAGTACACAACATTACATGATAGTGACTGACTGAAAAGGAACGTCTGGTTACGCATGTAACCCTCGTTTCCTGAAGGAGGGAACAGAGATGTTACATCCCGTCGCCGCCGTTGCTGTGACTACCGCTGAGTGGCCGGGACATTTATCGGCTACTCAGCTGAAACTTGAACGAGTGAGACGCTCGCTTCCTTATATAGTCGTAGTAAAGGGGAGTCAATAGCAACACAATCTAACTCACCAGTGTTCTATTGGCTTGTTTTGTTACCACTCAAAGGTGATTGGGGCTCTCTGGCGACATACCATTACGTCAGTACACGACGTAACGTCTCCGTTCCCTCCTTCAGGGAACGAGAGATACATTATTTACATCTTGCTTAATCAGAGTTATCTGAAATGAAATGTGTCAAAAACAGTATGTATGTTTGCTATTCCAAAGGACATAGTGCTGATACAAAGCAGGACATTTTTGTTTCAGAAGAGAGATTACAGGTTGTTTCAGAATGTAAGTATCTAGGGGTACATTTGGACTCCTGTCTTGGTTTCAAAACCCACATAAAAATTTTTTTATAAAAAGGTTAAATTTAACTTGGTTAATTTTAGATGTATTAGATTCTTTATCAAATGAGGCTGCAAAGATATATTTTCACTCTATGATTTTGTCTCATGTCACATATTGTTTGACAAGCTGGTCTAAAAACACATTTTATAGTTCTAAAACCATTGGAATTATTATACAAACAAGCACTTACAATTCAGTTTTCATCATTGTCACATTTTAAATAAGTATAACTTGTTTAGCTGGGAAAATCTAATCAACTTTAAAAATGTTTTTTTTTAAGTTCATAAGATAATGCATGGTTTGGCTCCTCCTCTGGCTGATTTTATTCAATTTAAATCTACTAAAAACAGAGTAACAAGAGGTGCAATTAGAGACGATTGAATAATTCCATGTAGGAAAACTTTGTTTGGTCAAGCTGTTCTTGCATTCAGAGCATCACATCAGTGGAATACTGTACCACACTCAATTAGAGAATGCTCATCATTTAACTCATTTAAGCATACTTTTAAGAAATGGCTTCTTCATAATCAACAATGTGAACATTAATGCTCATGTCACGGAACGCACAACAGCGCCTCCTCCTGGGATCACTAGGTCCCTCTCTCCTGCATACTAGGACTTCCCTTCCCTTCTTCCACCCCTGCTTATTATCTCATCATCATTGCATTAGGATCACCTGTGTACCCTCAGCTCCCCTTTATTTGGACTGCTCTGCTCTTTGTGAAGTCTTGTTTTACCAAACCTCTGTCACAGTTTGTATCTCTTGTTGCTCAGTACTTTGATTTGTTTCTCGTGTACTTGAACTTGGATTTTGGACACGTTTGTGAACCTCTGCTGCCTGCCTCTTACCACTGCCTGTTTCACTACGATTTTGGATTGCCCTTTACAAGATTTGAGTTTGTGTCTCCTTGTTCTCAGTTTGTCTTCTCCTTTAATAAATCTCTGCAAATGGATCCGACTGTCTCTGCCTCAGTGTCACAGCTCCTTCCTTTATTATTATTATTAATAATTTCATTTTAAAGCAACAATAAAAATGTTACATAGTGTTGCTTTAAGTAGTAATATTTAAGTCACAACAATGTATTTTTCATCTTTCTTTTTTATTGTGTATACATCGTTTTTTGTATAATATGCTTAATTGTATTTTACAGAGTTGTTTAAAAGTTATAGTTATATTATTGTTGTAATGTTTTACCTTTTTCTCTAGTTTTAGGCCTAATAACATCTGGCAAAGGTACTACCGATGAAAACTAGCCTTCGGGCTAATTTGGGTACATTTACATTCGAATGTTGATTTATGTACACTGTCCCTTTTCTAAATAAATTAAAATAAATATGTAACCGAGACATTCTGTGAGCTGTAAGCTGCTAATTATTTTTTAGATGTGACATATTAAGTATATCCTGCAGAGTTTAGACAGCACAGTAATGTTTTGCTGTACAGTATATCACCTTAAAAGTACAAAACTTTCTGTAAATCCAGTGGTCAAATGTTGTGTGGCCTCACCATTTTCTGTGTAATTGTAGTCACCTGATAAATGGCTGGTGTGTGCAGTTCAATTAAACTTAAAACATGCAGTGGTGCTTGAAAGTTTGTGAACCTTTTAGAATTTTCTATATTTCTGCATAAATATGACACAAAATATAATTATTCAATGAGACATCAGTAGACCTAAAAAATGGTTCTAAAAAGTTCACAAACTTTCAAACCCCACTGTAAGACTTTCTGGATTTTTTTTAGAAAGTAAAATTTAAGAGAGAGAAAAAAATATAATTAGTGTGAATCAATAAATTATGAATAAGTCACTAGCATTGTGTGAATAATATGTGATGTAGCCTACAAAAGTTACTGTAATCTGACTGAGCACTTTAAATGTAATATAATTATTTTTGTAATCTGATTAATCCAGATTAATCCGTTACTACCAGCACTGATTGTTAAACATCTAATTTTATTTGTGACAGTAAGAAATTTCAGAAGGTTCAATGCTACGGTAGAACAAATATAACAGGTCCACTGGTACAGTATAATGTTACTTACTGTAGTTTTTCCAGCTTGCATTGTGGGTTCATCAGAAGATCACAGAGGTTTTCAAATCCACAGTCTCCTAATTCATTCAAACTCAGGTCCAGCTCTATCAGGTGTGATGGGTTTGATTTCAGAGCTGAGGTCACAGCAGAACAACCTTCATCTGTCATATCACAGTATCTTAAACTGCAATGAGAGCATAAAAGATAGAATAAACCCATTTTGCACTTTGATCTTTATTTCAGCAGATATATAACCACAAATGTAATGTGAATTCAGGCTCTTAAACAAAATACTGAGTATAAAGTGTTTGGGTTTAAACTGTTAAATGATAAAGCATTTTGATTATTGTATGTGAAAGTTACTGACCCCAATCTCTCCAGTCTACAGTCTGAATCCTTCAATACATCACACAAGTAATTAACTTCTGTGTTTCTTATTTGATTCTCACTGAGGTCCAGCTCTCTCAGGAGTGATGGGTTTGATTTCAGAGCTGAAGTCAGGACACGACATTGCTTCTCTGTAATACTGCAATTAAACAGACTGAAGACAGAAAGAGAAAGAAAAATAGATCACAATTCACAAAACATCTTAAAGCTATGGTATACGATTTCAAAGATTGTTCATTATTAATATCCTCGTTTAGATGCTGGTTATGGCTATATAGTACAATCCTAACAATATGAATAGAAAAAAGAATGAAAAAAATCCATTCACTCTATTGGCTGTACAGCCAATAGTGTGTAACACAGGCAAAATATGGTACAAAAGGAGTGCTGTCAGTACAGAGAACGATGACAAAAATCAGTGTGGCCTACATCATATTATCCTCTTTTTAAAATTGGCACCCTGTTGACTTAAATGGGGCAAGTTCTAAACCTGCTTTTAGCCTCTTAACATCCTTGATGTGTCATTACAAGTGCACAGCCATGTGAGTGGTGTTATTAAGAGTGAACACGGTGAATCTGACTGTAGTAGATCTAAAAGATATGAATAAATATTATGTTTATTCAGCCAGCGCACATTCCTGTATTTACTTCCTGTTTTCGGTCGAAGTCCACAGCAGTCGATTATCGAGTTCGCGCGCGATCATTGGTAACTAGATAACTAAGGATCGCGCACACAAACTCGACAATCGACTGCTGTGGACTTCGACCGAAAACAGCAAGTAAATACAGGTATGTGAGCTGGCTGAATAAACATAATTTTTATTCATATCTTTCACATCTACTGCAGTCAGATTGACCGTGGTCACTCTTAATAACACCACTCACATGGCTGTGCACTTGTAATGACACATCAAGGATGTTAAGAGGCTTAAAGCAGGTTTAGAACTTGCCCCGTTTAAGTCAACAGGGTGTAAATTTTAAAAAGAGTAAAACACGGTGTGTGTGTGTGTGTGTGTGTGTGTGTGTGTGTGTGTGTGTGTGTGTGTGTGTAACCATAGCGACAAAACGACCAACTTTCGGATCCTGCACTTAAGCCTATAATTTCGTTTTTTAAAAGTTGCAGAATGGATTCATTTGGAGACTTCGAAATCGGCAGAGATAGGCAGGCAATGCAAAACAAAACCTTACAAGTTATTGCTTAGCTTCAACAACACTAGTCTGTTTTTTTCCCCTCCGGTCTCGACTTGGTCTTGGTCTTGGTCTTGTCTTGGTCTCGGTTTAGGCAGTCTTGACTACAAATCTACTCTGAGCTTGGAATTTAGCCTGTTCTGGCTAATTTAGTTCTGCCCGTATCCCCAGCCGAGAGAGAAAACGGTACCTGATACCTCGTTTTACAATATTTCTATGATTAAATCACTGACAGAGACCCCTCCCCTATCAGCCAATCATAGTTAGTAAGCGTGTTGACATCACCCATAGCAACGAGGTCAACCTGCCCTTACTCTTAGCTTAATACTTCTCTCTATTCCTTAGTAAAAGTTGGTCTCAGCAGCTTTGTGAATAGGATTTAAGAGAAAACTCTTAACTAAGAACTTTTACTGCTTTTTAGAAGAACTCTTAGAGGCAAGATAAAATGTTTTGTGAATACGGCCCCAGATCTATAAAGATTATCTTACTGAATTGCTAAAGTTATTTAGTCTGAATTTCTCATATTCTGTTTTTTTTGTGCTGGAATCTATTGTTCTTTTTCATTTTTTAAACTATTACATTTGTGTAACTTTTGTTTATGGTAGCCGGAGATGTTAATCTCATAATATTACAGCAGAACAACATGTACACAATCCGTTGACTTAAAAGGTGCAATAGATGATTCTGCAATGAAGCATTTTTTATTATACTGGTTGAAAGTCTCCTCATATCCTGATAGCAATAACTACAGTATGTTAAATAGTGTAAATGAATTTATAAATATATCATCGTCTGTGGAAGGTGTAGGACCATAACATTTAAAACCAATCATTATATTTGGTCCGAATGAAATACAATGTCCTTCCTGCTTGTCAACATATGTTTTTACATACCCTCACACCACCTGATCGCGCAGACATCGAACGTCATTAGCTCAAATCACTGACTTCAGTCACTGAGCACCGCAAACGAACACCAGCCACCTTTTACAGTTCCTACCGTCAAAACAATGAGCTTCTGCTGTGTTCACGCCATAACTACTGTAATTAAGAGTCATCGATGATCTACCCGGAGCTGTTCAGTCAGACTCAGAATTACGCGTTTCCATGTCAAAAGTATCAACACCGAAATGAGTTATGCAGCAGTCAGTTAAAAGGTCTCTAAGTTGTTTACGTTCATTATTATTGTAATGTTATGTGCTTTGAGACATTATGTAGTTTAACGCCATCTGTTGTGACTTAGTACTGGCTCTGTGTGTGCGCCTTCATGTGTTTTGGACGAGGTGTGGCTTTGGAGGGAAGATGGGCTCGTATGCTTTCAATGCTAGCAGGCTAACGTTAGCATTTCCCAGATCACGTACTGCACCTTTAAAATAAAGAGTAAGTTTTAATCACACTGTAACTGCTGTACAGTATAATGTTACTAACTATAGTTTCTTAAGCTTGCATTGTGGGTTCATCAGTAGATGACCGAGGTTTTCCATTCCAGAGTCTCCTAGTTTATTCCAGCTCAGATCCAGCTCTCTCATGTGTGATGGGTTTGATTTCAGGGCTAAAGTCACAGCAGAACAACCTTCATCTGACATATAGCAACTTCTTAACCTACATTGAGAGAAAGAGAGAACAAAACTCTTTATTTTGAAAAGCCACATGATATTTTATAAACATAATAAAAGATATCAAAACACTACACTGAATATTCTTTTTTACGTATATAATGTGGACTAGATTCTTCATGAGAAATTGAGAGAAAAGTTGATTTAAACTGTTGAAGTGATTTTAAGCATTTTGATTATTGTATGTGAAAGTTACTGACCTCAATCTCTCTAGTTCACAGTGTGAATCCTTCAGTATGTCACATAAGTGCTTCACTCCTGTGTTTTTTTATCTGATTCACACTGAGGTCCAGCTCTCTCAGGTGTGACGGGTTTGATTTCAGAGCTGAAGTCAGGATGAGACACTGTTCCTCTGTAATACTGCATCCAAACAGACTGAAGACACAAAGAGAAAATGTGGTGACGGCACTTTTAGTAGTGGTTGTGAAAGTGGTGGGCACAAGCTTCAGTTCAAAATGCTAACGCAGAAACACATTTTCGGTTGCATCCGTCCCCCAGATATGCAGCGATCGACCAGAAGGAAGTGTACTTTCATATCGCGATTTTTCCTCAACACAGACACGCGGCGTTTGTATTCTCAACTACCTCAACGACTGGCTCACACTGGCTCAGTCGCGAGAACACAGGGACATGGTGCTCAGTTACCTCAGCCAGTTGGGCCTTGGGGTCAACTGGGAAATGAGCAAACTCTCCCTGTACAGAGGATCTCTTTTCTCGGTATGGAGATAGTCTCGGTCAGTGTTGAACTGCTTATATTTGTTCAAAGGCAGGACAGTGGCCCCACTGAAAATAATTTAGAGGCTCCTGGGGCATATGGCATCCACAGCTGCAGTAACGCCGCTAGGAACGCTTCATATGAGGCAACTTCAGCACTGGCTTCAGGACCGTAGGTATGGCAGAGCGACACGCACCACTACCCGGTACTTTCGCAAACCTTCAGCCCGTGGTCTGACCCTTCCTTTCTACGGGCAGGAGTTCCCCTAGAAACAAGTGTCCAGGCATGCTGTGGTTTTCACAATGCCTCTGCCACCGGCTGGGGACCCACATACATAGGGGCATGCAGTTTCGGGTAGTTTGACAGGTCCTTGACAGCATTGGCACATCAACTGCCTTGAGTTGTTGGCAGTACCTCTTGCGCTGGGCCGCTTCGAAGTGTGGCAACTTACATGGCACGCACGTACTGGTCCGTGCTGACAGCACTGTGACCGCTGCGTACAACAACCATCGGTGGGACTACACTCCCAGCGCATGTGGCAACTTGCCTGCCATCTCTTCTTTTGGAGTCAGAAGCATCTGAGGATGCATCGGGCCATTCACATCCCAGGAGTGCTCAATCATGCAGCTGACAAGCTCTCATGACAGCATGCACTTCAGAGAGAGTGGCAACTCTATCCCAAGTTGGTCCAGCTGATTTGGAGATGCTTCGGATGGATGCACTGGCACACAGCTGGCCCCAGGACCTATCCAAGTATGCTTTTCCCACAGTAAGCCTTCTTGCACAGACACTGTGGAAAGTCAGGGAGGACGTGGAAAAGGTATTGCTAGTTGCGCCCTGTTGGCCAAAAACTGGACCTGGTTCCCAGAATTCAGGCTTCTCACGACAGCCCATCACTGGCACATTCCTCTGAGGAAGGATCTGCTTTCTCAGAGATGGGGCACCCTATGACACCCACGGGCAGTTCTGCTTGTTGCTTTGGCTTCCATCAAGTGGATAGGTGACCTACAAGCATTTTGCATGCCTGTAATTCGGGCCGGTCAACTCATATAGTTTATTTAAAAAATTATATTTCCTCATTGAAAATAAAGATGTTCATTAATGATTGTAAATCAAGAGCAGGGACATGTTTGTGTGCTTTTTTGTGGTTTCGCCAGAAAGAATATAGAGTCTGCAACGGCATTAAGCGGTAGGTTGACGCGCTCGTCTGTGTGAATACTATTGTGTGCACAAGTCAAAATAGAAAACTGTATCCGAACACTCAGCATGATTTAAAAAACAACATTCCAGAGTCAGATCTCCTCTTACTTAAGATAAATTAATGTCGAACTGGATATGTTTAATTTGCATTAGGTATATCCGCGCAACCAGATATTTCCAAAAAAGTGGTGGGGACAATATCGACCCTGGCAAAAAGTGATGGGGACATGTCCCACCCACAAATTATGCCCATGCTTTCACATGATACCTCCCTGCGGGCAGGATGTGGCTTCCACAGCGTTCCTTTTCCATTAGATAGTGTTTCCCAGTGTTATCCAATACAATGCCACCACACAAACTTGCTATTATTAAAAAGTACCCATGTAGCCCCCTAAAGTCGCCCATTAAACAACTTGGTTACCAGCGGTTATGGCTAGTACATTAAGATAATGCCGCTCCAAACGCTGCTATTAGCTTAATAGTATTTTTATCTAGCCCCCTATTTGCGACTGCATAACAACTTAAAGTCAAGCAGTTAGTCAGGAATCTAGAATCCCACCAGATGTGGCTCAAGCTCCATCTAAACTAGGATCTAGTATGTACTTAACCCTGGACGCAGATTTTCGGACTTCACTTAATCTACTAGAGTAGATCTAATTAGTAATCTATTAGAGTAATTCAGAATAAAATCAAATGTAACAATTTATAATCAGTCAGGTAAATGTATCATGCCAATTTCTTAATCAGTTCAAAGATAATACAAATCAATGAAATATATCTGATTGATAATCAAATCAATCAAATGCTCAGAGATAAAGAGTAATAGATGTACCTGGATCAAGAAATACATGATGCGGAGTGTCTGAAAGACACTCAGCATAATGGGGTGATCTCATTACAAATGGCCCTGAGCCTCTGGAGACATTTCTTTATATACTCAGATCAAGACTAAACATTCCCCAATTAGGGAAATGACTAGATTTATAGACACAGGGAGTTCACACCTTGTTGAGGAACAGGAGGCGGTTTGGATGAAGGAACCTGGGAAAAAGTGCGAACACAATAAGCAAAGTATCTCTAAACCCTTATTACCATTTGGTTCACTTCTGTGGAGATGAGACCTTTGTACCAGTCACACTGAGAAATTCCAAATGATACCAAACATGTATATTGTTGTATGATAATTGTTCACATAAAACCATCTAGATTTTTGGGTGAATTTCAGCTGATCTCAGCATGAGAGAGAAGGAATGGGGGAATAGGAGGTCAAGGGAAAGAGATGTAGATTAAGATGATGCCTAGGTGAGACTTGTGTCTCGAATGGTGATGCTAATTTCAAATACTAATTTCCAGAGAGTTGAAGGAATACAAATTTATTAAATGTCTCATAAAGGTTTGACAGTATTTTTAACTGAGAAAGTGCACACAGTTTTCTCCATTTTAAGGCATATATGATGACATTAACCTTTTGGTCACTTCTGAATACAGCCAGGGCCTTTTGTCTCTATGATAGTGTTAATGTTTGAGTGATCTAATCAGGCTAATTGAATCACCATCAATGCCTGACACTGTCATCCCGATGAACTCAGGTAACCAGCTGAATCTTTTACATGCATTGTTCAGTGACTCCTCCTTCAGGTAATCCCGCCCTCTTTGAAAAGTATAAACTAAGAATGTAAATTATCATAGTCAGACGATGTTGGTGTGACTGCAGCGACAAGCAATAAAAGAACTTCTGCTTGGAAAACTTCCTCTGTCTCCTGGTCTGAGCTTCTAACTTTTCTACAAAGAAAAAGATCACTACAGAGTTCAAATGCTAATTTCCAGAAAGGTATTTTGTCTTCTCGGAGTGGCGGAATTTTCTAATTTCTCAGTCTTTTTAAAGCGATAAAATCGAGAACTTTTTATCTGTACCTGCCATGATTCGGAGAGAACGCACCTGGAGTCTGTTGCCTAATGAACGCAACTTTCACGCACATCTGACTGAAAGATAAACATTGGCTTTTTTTTCCCAGTGCTGTTGTTAATGTTCTGGTTATTTGAGCAAACAGTTTCGTAAATTTAGCTTAACAGCATTAAGTTACATTTTTATTTAACATTCAATGGAACGGTGCACATGCATTTTAAACACTCACATTATGTTTTAACTAAGTCCATGCAATAAATGCTCGTCCTTGAATAAGCAATGCTTTATTTCTGTTTTTGTTTCAAGTGCAGCCAAAAAACATCACGTCGACTCATTTTAGCTCAAATTGTATCTGAAAGTCTTACAGCCCCCACGGTCAATGTTTCACTTTATGAACTATATTAAATTCGAGATCTCTGAGACCAGTTTCGTGAAAGAATCTTTTAAAGCGATTTGTTTAAATAAACTGGTTCACAATTAAAAACATTGAATGATTAATTTGTGAATTCGACTGATCTAGAAGATTAATCTTGCAGTAGCAAACAACTCACTGATTCAAAGATAAGCCATAACGAGTTAAATAAACAAAAAAACAGCTGAATTTGTCTCAGAATAATTGTGCTCTAGATGGATATCTACGGTGGCCGTGAGAGCTCAACGTGTTGCAACCTAAAGAAGACGCATGCAAATAGAAAAAAACGCATGCAAATATAAAAAACCGCATGCAAATAGAAAAAAAATGCATGCAAATAGAAAAAAACACCGCAAATTAAGAAAACATCTGCATCAGTTTCACAACATACGAGCTCCAAATACTCACAACACAACCAAATACAGAAACGCGCTGCAAACGTTCACAACACAACCAAATACAGAAACGCGCTGCAAACGTTCACAACACAACCAGAAACGCGCTGCAAGTAACACAGACCACAACGGAAATGTTTCCGGGGAACCAAATAAGTGACGGACCCGGCTGGGACGTGCGTGCTTACAGCAAAAAAAAAAAAAAACATTTATTGACGAAGTGAAAGCCTATATTATTTTTATAAATAAACTATAATATTAAAATAATATTGTATATAAATAATATTATAATATTAAAAAATTTTATAGTTCTTCTATACTCCTTGCTTACAGCTCAAAATTCTACTTTATTTTATTTCTTTGAACTTTTTCCCCACAAAACACAGAGATTCAATTTATTATGACATACAACTTGTATACAGTATACAATATGTGTTAACAATTTGTTCAATGTCATCAGAATACAAATGAGAAAAGAACAATGATCTTTATTTAAATCTTTTTTATTTATTTAAAAATAAAATAAATAAATAAAAAAGAAAGAGAAGAAGAACATGAAGGCAAGATATTAATCTATACATCAGTCACACTATACAAATAGTTTCATGTTATGTTTAAAGTTTCATAAAGAAAATATTCATAAGAAATGTTAGGTAATGTTTGGTCCAAAGTTTAAAGTTGAGACACTGACACAGATATAACGGATATATAAAACGCCTATATTAACAGTTTTTTTTTTAAAGTAAAAAAAAAATATATATAAATATATATAACATAACGGTTGCAAATATATATATATATATATATATATATATATATATATATATATATATATTTGCAACCGTTATGTTAACAGCATTATATTTCTGTCGTCAGTAAAACAGCAGTTCAGCTGATGGACAATGTGCTGCGTTGTCATAGGAACATCCTAGGTAAAAATAATTACATTGGAGTTGTCTTTCCTCGCTCCCTTCATAAAGTGTGTTCCAAACGGCTACATAAATGACACACTAGTGCCCTGCTCACTCCAAAGTCCCACTTGAACAGCTCTGCCGTCTGCCCTTCGAATGGAGTAGGGCATAGGGATGCTCGCGAGCAATAAGCACGTCCCAGCCGGGTCCGTCACTTATTTGGTTCCCCGGAAACAATTCCGTTGTGGTCTGTGTTAATTGCAGCGCGTTTTTGTATTTGGTTGTGTTGTGAACGTTTGCAGCGCGTTTCTGTATTTGGTTGTGTTGTGAACGTTTGCAGCGCGTTTCTGTATTTGGTTGTGTTGTGAGTACTTGGAGCACACGTGTGTTGTGGAACTGATGAAGATGTTTTTCTTAATTTGCAGATGTTTTTTTCTATTTGCATTCGTTTTTTTCTATTTGCATGCATTTTTCTATTTGCATGCGTTTTTTTCTATTTGCATGCGTCTTCTTTAGTTTGCAGCGCGTTGAGCTCTATCGGCCACCGTAGATATCAATCTATTTTAAGCTCCATCTTATTTGTGTGTCAGACACCTCTCTTTTAACGTTTTGTAACTGGATTGATGACATTCGCTCATCAATACAAGCACTACTCTGACCTACACCAACTACGAACAAAGACTCTATCATGTATACCTATTAAAGTCAAATGAGCCAATCAGAGTAAGTGTGGGGCGGGTAGGGTGGCCGCCCCACACTTCTGCCGCGGTTTGGAGCACATACAGTATGTTCTGTCTCGCATGCGCGGCTCTAGATTCCAAAAGATTTGAACTAATTTACGGGCATCAGAGAGCCGCTATCTATCATTATGCGGGATTTTAAGTTAATTAAAAAAAAAAAAAAAAAAAGTTAATTTTTTTCAAAAATTCAGCGCAACTCCAAAAAGGAGGACAAATGAGTGTCCGGCTTGAGGCTGCGCCGGACGCCGGACATGGGGCTTAAAATCCGGACTGTCCGGCCAAAATCCGGACGTATGGCCACCCTAGGGGCGGGGCTGCAGGCTGCAGTGTACTTGGCCTATGTTACTAGTAGATTATGGGTGCTTCTCATTTCTTATTTGTGCATCCTCGTTTCCTTTCCTCGCTTCTTTTCCTCGCGTCTTAGCTCCACCCCCTGTAGGACGCGAGGGAAGGCTGCAAGGAAAGAAAAGGAGGACGGAGGAATCGAATGAAAGCTTTTTTATACATTGGAATACTTGATCACTCGAGCGTCACTTCGCAGCGTCATCAGCAGCGCTAAAAGGATCTGCCCTTATGTTGTTGAAGTTTGTTTATTTAAGAAATTCATAATAAATAACAATAAAGCAAGCTACCCTATTGAAATATGTGAGATGTGTGGTTTATATAAACTGCAAGGGTAAAGTATAAATTAAAATGATTGTGACAGATGTGAAGGGGAGGAGAATTGATGCGTGCGTCACGTTTAGTCGATAAAACACTTCCGCATAGGATACACCTGTGTATCCTCTCTCATGACTCCTCTGGAAGCCTCCTCACTCCTCGATCCTCGCCTCCTTTGTGTGCAATTAGAGAATTGAGATGTCCTTCAAGATGGCTGAGCTCGATCAGTTTCCGGGTTATAGGATGGAGGACAGAGGAGCGAGGAGACGAGGAGGGATATTGAGAAGCACCCTCTGTAAGATGTTAAATGATCGAAGATACTCACTGAATTGTGTTGAGTTTACAGTGTTTATCCTGCAGTAGTGCAGCGATCTGATTCACTCGTGTGTCTCCTAGTTCACGATCACTCAGATTCAGCTCTCTCATGAGTAATGGGTTTTTGCCCAGAACACTATTCACATACTGACAGGCTTCATCTGCAGCAGGACCCAAAAACCTGAAGAAGGGAAGATGAAGCAGAATTCAATTCGACATCCACTGCATTACAACAAGTTAAACATTGGGTGTTTCTCAATACCAAGTATGCAAACTTGGTAGTTGGTAGTACTTGGTAGTTCTGACTTGCCAAGTTCGTCTCAGGAGAATGAACTCCAGATAATGGGAGACACAAGTCCGGCAAATGGAACAGTGTCATTCTTGATAGCGTCACTCAGCTCGCTCTGGCTACTCCGGTTATTCTTTATGTATATTTTAGGCAACAATAAAACAAAATATTTTGTAAAACACCACTCTGGCTCTTTTCATTTTCATTAAAAACAATCTTAAACATATTAATAGCCACACAAATGTGGTTCAGCCAATGCATACATTAATAACTTCACTGCATGTATATTTAAAACAAAACAAAATGTAAAACACTACCCTGCCTCTTTTTGTTTTCATTTTAAAAATATAAAATATTATAATATTTGATAATTAAAACAGACATAAAACAAAAAGAGACAGAGTTGTGTCATTTTATTTTATTATACAGGTACATACTAGTGAAGAGAATTAAAGACAGAGTTGTGTCATTTTATTTCATTACACAGGTGCATACTAGTGAAGAGAATTAGAGTACATATGCACATATTGCCATACATACATTGCCATAAAAACAACCCATGTCTCTTTTTGTTAAATATCCGTTTTAATGATCAATAATAACCACTATAAAAGTATAAGTAGCCTAAAATGTATAAGAAGCTATACAATAAGAAATCAAAGTCAGCTACAACATTCTAGGCTACAACATTAAAGTTTAATAGCCTAAATATATAAAGTAGGGATGCACCGAAATGAAAATTCTTGGCCGAAACCGAAAACCGAAAAAGAGGAAACCATGGCCGAGAACCGAAAACCGAAACACCGAAATAAATTATGCCAATTATTAGTAGGCCCATTGCATTTATGGCTATGACTGTGTACTAACTTTACTAAAATCAAGGCATTGCAATTGCATAAATTAATATTAAAGTTTCAAAGAATAAATCAATTACAAATTATCCAAATATTTATTTAGCAAATTGCAACAATGCACAGTAGAAAATAAAATTCAAACTAAAATGGTAACTTGACCCCACTCATGTGTACATTAAATAATAATTTACAGGCCTACTGGCCTGCAGAAAGGTTTTGAAATTAATTGTTCTCTCAAAGTGCATTTAGGTCCGCCACACGTTGATTTTTTCTATTTTTTAAAAAATCTAATACTATTTAAAATCGTATTTGATTGCAGAGCGCCGTAGCGCTCTCTCTCTCTCTCTCTCTCTCTCTCTCTCTCTCTCTCTCTCTCTCTCTCTCTCTCTCTCTCTCTCTCTCTCTCTCTGTACCTCTCGCGCGCGCTCTCTCTCTCTCTGTACCTCTCGCAGGCGTGAGCTCTCTCTCGCGCGCTCTCTCTCTCTCTGTACCTCTCGCACGCGCTCTCTCTCGCGCGCTCTCTCTCTCTCTCTGTACCTCTCGCACGCGCTCTCTCTCTCGCGCTCTCTCTCTCTCTGGGCCGTGTTCCTCTCATATTCAGCGTAGCGATCGAAATGTTTGGATTTCAGGTGATAAATTAAACCCGACGTCATCACAACATTTCGGCCGTATTGTTTCGGTAATAAAAGTCTTTCGGCCGAAAATTTTCGGTGGCCAAATATTCGGTGCATCCCTAATATAAAGTTATGAAACTTCACTTTTCTTTCAGCCAAAACGATTTGCCAGGGTACAAATTATATATTAATGAGACCAAGGATTTCCCATTATACACAAGATGAATTATATCTCATGTTAAACCACTAGACTAGAGACATCAGAGCCAGCAGCAAATGTCAGAAGGATTAGCCGAGGAAAGGCTGTTCTCGGCGGGGTACATAAGCGCTGAGCACCCGTGAACGACTGGATACCTATGTATACCTTTGGAAATGCAGGAGTAAGACACTTTGGGAACAGCTGGGAAGGGACCTTTGACCCTAGTATTTACCCTAGTATTTACCTTTGGTGGTCTTAAGCGTTGACTACTGATGATTAGAAGGATATGCAACGGCATATGTCTATCTTGAACGTGCATGGGGGAAAAGAAACCCGCCGTAAAGACCTTGAGAATAGTATAAAGGCTGCCCGGCTCTTTCTTTCAGTGTCACTCACTCCACAGGGTAACTGCTGTGTTGGCGACTGGGCCTATTCTTGCAAGAATAAATACTTCTCTTTTTATTAATTTGACTCTGACTGTCTCTTACGCAGTGATGATGTTTAACAGAATTTGTGCCACAACAATTCTCACCTGAAAAACTCATAAAACTACATTTCGGGACAGAATAACTAGAAATTTATACATTAATCGGGTTTTCTCCTCTGCTATTGACGCCTGCTGGTTGGTGCGAGATGCATTCTGGGATACCAGGCTGTCTCAAGTCAGCACAAGTCACCTCTCCATGTATCCTCAATAAAAATGCCTGATCAAGAGCACATCCGGGGATTTGAACTGAACTTGGCTAGATGTGAACTTTAAATTGGAACAGTACTTGGTCAGCGACGGATGAAGTTTCACAAGTCCACAAGTACAAACAAGAATGCATATTGAGAAAAGGGCATTGTTATATTGAAAAGATCTAGTTACCAGGTGGAGCTACAGTGAAATCTGGTGCCACCACAGGCGTTACAGAAGTCTCACTTTATGAATCAACACATTAAAAAATGTGCTTCATATGGTAACTGTTACAGTCTTGTTTATTTTGTCATGTTTGGGGTTTCACTGTCTTTGGTTTTCATTCAGTTTGTACCTTGTCTCTCTGCCTTGTTTATTGTAGTCTGTTATCCCCTGTCATGTTAATTATTAGGTCCCTTGTTTCAGGTGTGTTTCCCTGTTAATTGTTATGGCTCCGCTCGTTGTTTCTGATTTGCCCCAGCTGTGTCTTGTTCCGATCCCCTCTGGTTATTTAAATCCTGTGTACTCTTTTGTTCCTGGTCAGTTATCTAATGTTTGTATTGTAGAGACTCGGGAGCTTTCATTAATTCTCTTTTATTGAGTCACGAACTCGCAACCAATTTAAATCCAGAACAAAGGGACCTAACTTTAACAGACATTCCTAAAAGGCCATGTGGTCAGCCCTCGGAACCTCTATCTCCCGAACTGGCGTCTTCAAGTCTAGAGAGTACACCCTAAAGGTGTCCACCTACGCTGACAAATTGTCTTAAGTGTTCCCCAAACAGCGGTTTCTTTCGCTTGAGACAACACCCAGGCCATCTTCTCCCTCCCAGCGGAAATCAGGGGGGAGAAGCGCAAAAACAGATGCTCCTTTGTCTGTTTCCCGCCGAGCGCCACACGCGTTCACACCCACGTCCCCGCACACACGCACATACATATGAACTCTGATTTCCTATCTGTAAATCGTTACTAAAATATATTTGCTGTTTTAAATACATGTAAAAGAACTGTGAGTGTGCAAACTTGTATTACGAATGTTTTCAGGAATGTACGATCCTTATGAGTGCCTGAATGTGTGCCTCCAGATGTAACTCTGTAATAGTACGTCTGTGATGTGAAATGTTTGATATCGTTGTAATCCTACAAATCTGATCCATCTATTAAGCTGTATATCCATATCGTGAAATGTATAACTACATGCATATGCTATTACCAAAGTAAGCTTAATTTTCTACTTGGTCATAAATTCATATTACCGCTGATCTCCACCCCAATCAGGGGGCGTACGCGCTCCTCGATATGGGATGCTATCATTGGCCGGCGCGCCTTACCCAGGCGTGCCCAGCTCATCTTTAAATTCGCCAACACAGAGACAATCTCTCTCTCTGTCCGTGTGTATCCTGTTCCTGTGTATTCTTTGTAATCTTCGTATTTTATTTTAATGTTCCTGTTTTACTTTAACTTCGTTTCATTTTGCGCATAGCTAGTCTGTTCTTAGTGTTCTCGTCTCCCGACTGAGACCTCCACGTGCGTTTCGTAAGTCTTGTCAGCACTCCGGTGAAAAGACTCTCTTCACGCATACAGAACTAAGCCAGAACGTTTGAATCTCCCGCGAATCAACCACGCTTGGAGTCAAAGAAACCCCCTCCATCTCTCTGGACGCCGCCCGCACACTAAGAACTTACAGGTCTGAATGCAAAAACTTGTTCAAACCAAATTTTAGACGTTGTAAAGTATATCTCCTGTGGCTGTCTCTAAAGGGTTTACTCTAAACTGTGCTAGCAATTGTATTTTCCTTGTGTTTTCTTTTCTTATTGTTTTATTTCATTTTGTTTAATCTATATCCTGTTACATGTAGTCTAGTTCATTCATTAAACCTCATTTTATACTTTATTGACTCTGTGGTTGTTGCTCGTATAACAAAGCCTCTTTAATATAAAAGATCCTAGCTACAATCTGATAATCGTTTAAGTGCACAAAACATTGTCAGTTAATTTAAGCTAAAATAGACCATAAGTCATTTGTACCCTTTTAGCCTAAATACACGGCGGACGTGTGAATGAGCGAGGAGGGGTCAAATGCTTTGGTATTGTTGAAGATCAGCCATTCCTCTGTGTAGGATGTATATTAATAATTAACCATAATTCGTTGTGTTTAATTGTTATATACTTACCCTGAACAGACGGGTACGCTGTACACCCCTTTGTGGGGAATTTATTAACGTAAGGACCCGGTTCAAACTGTATTCAATAATTTGTTGATCATAGATTAATAGTTATTGAATATCTATCCCCAAACTTAAAATTGATAAAGAGCTTATGGGCCGGAAAACCTACAGTATCTACGTACCACAAGTGTCTTGTCTTGTCTTGCCTGTTCTGAGTTACCGTCTGTATTATTAAAGTCTAGTGCTGCATCTAGATCCGACTACCGCCTTTGCTTCCACGCAATTCATAACAGAATAACTGACCGCCCAGGATCTAGCAGTTAGTAGAAGAACTCACCGTAACGTGATCCAGCAGCCATGCCCACCTGGAGTCCTGATGTCCGGATCATCCGTTTTCGCCAGGAGAATCGCGCCATCGAGGATTATGTCGCGGAATTCCTCGAGCTGGCATATCTCGCGCAGATGAACACCCACGGCTTGAAGATCTTCTTCCGCAGGGGTTTGTCTGAACCACTCTGGTCCTGAAAGCCCGAACCTGGTCCGCACGGGTCTTTAGAATGGTACGTTGACCTGGCCCTGTTGTGTAGCGGTTCCCCGTTTACTGTGGGCGAGGAGGAGAAGCACCCTGAACCCGCAGTATCCCTTCAGATCGCGCTCCACAAGCCCGCGCCTCAAGTGAACCGAGTCGAGCCCGCTTTCCACGACATGCCTGAGCTTCTTCTTGCCGAGACCGCGCTCCACAAGCCCGCGCCTCACGTGAACCGAGTCGAGCCCGCTTTCCACGACATGCCTGAGCTTCTTCCCGCCGAGACCGCGCTCCGCAAGCCCGCACTTCTCGTCTGCCCCGCCGAGCCTGCGCCTCACATGAGCCCTGCCAAGTCAAGTTCTGAGTCAAGTGAGTCAAGTTCCGAGTCAAGTTCCGAGTCAAGGTCCGCCGAGTCAAGTGAGTCCAGTGCCGTGTCAAGTGAGTCAAGTGCCGAGTCCAGTGAGTCAAGTGTGTCAAGGGCTGCCGAGTCAAGTGAGTCAAGTTCGTCTGCCGAGTCTAGTGAGTCAAGTTCGCCTGCCGAGTCAAGTGAGTCATGTCCGTCTGCCGAGTCAAGTGAGTCAAGTCCGTCTGCCGAGTCAAGTGAGTCAAGTCCGTCTGCCGAGTCAAGTGAGTCATGTTCGTCTGCCAGAGAGTCAAGTGAGTCAAGTTCGTCTGCCAGAGAGTCAAGTGAGTCAAGTTCGTCTGTCAGAGAGTCAAGTGAGTCAAGTTTGTCTGCCAGAGAGTCAAGTGAGTCAAGTTCGTCTGCCAGAGAGTCAAGCGAGTCAAGTTCGTCTGCCAGAGAGTCAAGCGAGTCAAGTGAGTCTGCCAGAGAGTCAAGTGAGTCTGCCAGAGAGTCAAGTGAGTCTGCCAGAGAGTCAAGTGAGTCTGCCAGAGAGTCAAGTGAGTCTGCCAGAGAGTCAAGTGAGTCTGCCAGAGAGTCAAGCCCAGTAACGCGCTGTCGCAGAAGGAGGAGGACTCGTTTGCCTCGCCAGGCTACGGAGGGCGTTCCCAGACTCCTCGCCCTGCCGGCCCCGCCTCTGCGCCTCGCCCTGCCGGCCCGCCTCTGCGCCTCGCCCTGCCGGCCCCGCCTCTGCGCCTCGCCGGGCCTGTGCCCTTCAAGCTCCGGGAGGCCGCTCTCGAGCACGTTTACAGCCCGGAGGTTCCTCCCGTGGATTTCCCAAAGTATTTTTTTGGGGGGGGGGGCAGTAGGTACCCCGAGAGGGCCATGGAGGCAGCGCTGACATGGGCCTTGTCGGTGCTATCCCCACCAGAGCTTCCTATGCCGCTGGTCCCGCCCTGGTATTTGAACAAGTGACTAAACTAACGAAAAAGAAAGCTTCAAGCCCAGAAGTTTATAAGAAACACAGCAGTAATGACTTTATGAACTTCTTCACTTATAAGATTGATAATATCAGGGACAAAATTATAACTATGCAACCGTCTACTACAGTATCGCATCAGGGAGTATATTGTAGTCTCCGTGAGGAGCATTTTGATTCATTTGTTGCTATAGGAGAGGAAGAATTTTGCAAAATTGTTAATTCATCTAAATCGACAACTTGTATGCTAGACCCTATACCGACTAAGCTACTGAAAGAGATGCTTCCAGAGGTCATAGATCCTCTTCTAGATATCATTAATTCATCTTTGTCATTAGGATACGTACCAAAAACCTTTAAGTTGGCTATGATTAAACCGCTTGTTAAAAAACCGCAACTTGATCCTACAGAATTAGTCAATTACAGGCCGATCTCGAATCTGCCTTTTCTGTCAAAGATACTAGAAAAAGCAGTATCCTCACAACTGTGTTCCTTTTTAGAAAGAAATAATATCTGCGAGGATTTTCAGTCCGGATTTAGACCGTACCATAGTACTGAGACTGCTCTCATTAAAGTCACAAATGATTTGCTCCTATCATCCGATCGTGGTTGTATCTCTCTATTAGTGTTACTTGATCTTAGTGCGGCATTTGATACTATCGACCACAACATTCTTTTAAATAGACTAGAAAACTATGTTGGCATTAGCGGAATTGCACTAGCATGGTTTAAATCATACTTATCTGACCGATATCAGTTTGTAGCAGTAAATGAAGAGATGTCTTATCGATCACAAGTTCAGTATGGCGTACCACAAGGCTCAGTACTAGGACCGCTGCTCTTCACTCTGTACATGCTACCATTAGGAGATATAATTAGGAAATATGGAATTAGCTTTCACTGTTATGCTGATGATACTCAGCTGTATATTTCTTCAAAACCTAACGAAACTTACCAATTCACAAAATTAACGGAATGCATAGCTGATATAAAAAATTGGATGACCAGTAATTTCCTATTACTAAATTCTGAAAAAACAGAGATTCTAATCATTGGACAAAAAACTTCCTCACCTAATAACCTAGAATACTGTCTAACACTTGATGGCTGCTCTGTTAAGTCTTCGACGTTAGTTAGGAACCTGGGTGTGCTCTTTGATACCAATCTTTCATTTGAAAGTCACGTGTCTAGTATTTGTAAAACCGCATTTTTCCATCTTAAAAATATATCTAAATTACGTCATATGCTCTCACTGACAAATGCGGAACAATTAGTTCATGCGTTCATGACCTCAAGGCTAGATTATTGTAATGCTCTACTGGGTGGTTGCCCTGCACGCTTATTAAACAAACTACAGCTAGTTCAAAACGCAGCCGCTAGAGTTCTTACCAGAACCAGGAAGTATGACCATATTAGCCCGGTTCTGTCAACACTGCATTGGCTGCCTATTAAACATCGTATAAATTTTAAAATATTGCTGATTACTTACAAAGCACTAAATGGTTTAGCTCCCCAGTACTTGAGCGAGCTCTTAACGCATTATAGTCCTTCACGTCTATTGCGATCTCAAAATTCTGGCCAGTTGATAATACCTAAAATATCAAAATCGACTGCTGGCGGTAGATCCTTTTCCTATTTAGCACCAAAACTTTGGAACAATCTTCCTAACACGGTCCGGGAAGCAGATACAGTCTGTCAGTTTAAATCTAGACTAAAAACACATCTCTTTGGCTTAGCATACACATAACACATTATAGATTTCTATAATTCAATGTTAGGCTGCATAGATTAGATCAGCCGGAACCGGGAACACTTCCCATAATTCCTGATGTACTTTGTACATCATAAGAAGGATGGCGTCTACGCTAATATTAGTCTCTCTGTTTATCCCGAGGTTTACCGCAGACCGCCGGATCCAGGGCATATCCAGATCTGATGAAGGACCATCACATGGACACGTCGACACGCATTATCAGGGCTGTGAAGGCCCATGGACAACTCACCACTCATCTCCTCACCGGCCGGATGACCCAACCCAACCAGATGAACTGGATAATATCGTGAAAGTTCTGATCCCATCTGACTCCTGGCATTATGCTGCCTAACTCATAATCATACACTGTTCATTCGTTGGCCAAAGGAGGACTGGCCCCCCGACTGAGCCTGGGTTCTCCCAAGGTTTTTTTCTCCATTCTGTCACCTGATGGAGTTTTGGTTCCTTGCCACTGTTGCCTTCGCCTTTTGGCTTGCTTAGTTGGGGACATTTAATTTTCAATTGAACAATACTATTACAACATTGTTTTCCTGTTATCTCTGTAAAGCTGCTTTGAAACAATTTGTATTGTAAAAAGCGCTATATAAATAAAGGTGACTTGGTCCCCTGCCAAGTGTGCTCCGCCCTGGTCCCCTGCAAAGTGTGCTCCGCCCTGGCCTTCGCCTCGTCATGCTCCGCCCTGGCCTTCGCCTCGCCATGCTCCGCCCTGGCCTTCGCCTCGTCCTGCTCCGCCCTGGCCTTCGCCTCATCCTGCTCCGCCATGGCCACCGGCACGTCCTGCCATGGCCACTCTTACCAGTACCGTCATGGAGTCTATGGTCCCCATCTACCCTGTCTGGGACTCCATGACGCCCTCCCCTCCCGCCCAGGTCGTGTTCTGAATCGGCGCGAGGTCGAGCCTTATAGAAGGGGGGGATAATGTTACAGTCTTGTTTATTTTGTCATGTTTGTGGTTTCACTGTCTTTGGTTTTCATTCAGTTTGTACCTTGTTTCTCTGCCTTGTTTATTGTAGTCTGTTATCCCCTGTCATGTTAATTATTAGGTCCCTTGTTTCAGGTGTGTTTCCCTGTTAATTGTTATGGCTCCGCTCGTTGTTTCTGATTTGCCCCAGCTGTGTCTTGTTCCCTGATCCCCTCTGGTTATTTAAATCCTGTGTACTCTTTTGTTCCTGGTCAGTTATTGAATGTTTGTATCTACGTACCACGAGTGTCTTGTCTTGTCTTGCCTGTTCTGAGTTACCGTCTGTATTATTAAGGTCTACTGCTGCATCTAGATCCTACTACCGCCTTTGCTTCCACGCAATTCATAACAGTAACAGATAAATTGATTTTATTCAAAGCCAAAAATATTAAACATTATTGAATCAACATGTACTTTAGGTTACAGTGATACACTTAAGGGTAATATCAGGAATATTAGGTTATTGCTTTTATATAGTGCATCATAGATTTTAACAATTTTTTAATGCTTAATTTAGTCACTTGTGCTGAATTGTTGATTCACTAAAAGGAACATGATCTGAGTTTAGACCATCTCAGTTTAGTTTTACTCTGCTGATGTTGCTGTGCAATAATGCGGTTGAAGCAGAGGCAGAAGCAGAAGCAGGATCCATGTGCAGCACACTTTAATTAAATAAACTCAAAACTTCACAAATTCAGAAAAAGCTCAAGAACAAGACTCAGGAACAGAACAACTAACATTCAACGTTAAAGGAGAACTCCGGCGCAAAATGAACCTCGGGTGTAATAACACATTGGTACCGACTTAAATCAGGGCTCTCAAGTGTCACGCATTGAGCGTAACAGTCACTCATTTCGGTCTTTTGTCACGCTCTCCCGCCACACATTGTATTTCTCACGCTGAAAAACTATTTGATATATAATTAATATGCCGCAGCACCCAAAACGCACCGCTCTCACTGTGGAACCGGCAGGAATCAAGCGCGTCTCCTCTGGTGTTGTTCGTCGAGCTATAGCCAATCAGAAAATAGCACTATTGTATCCGGGTAAGATATAACGCAACAACCAATCACTCTTCTCTCCGCCCCCCCCCCTTTACATTCATTTTGTGTTTGTTTTATTATTATATAGTATGAGTTTGTGAATGTTTGCCGGTTCCCGCCGCCTCCTTCCCAGGACAACATGCCTTCTTTACAGGGACATTGAATGCTTGGCAAAATCGTGGCTGATACTGTGGTTTGAGTGACACTGTGGCCTCAATACTTTTAGAAAGCCAAGTCCTTTCCAGGATACATTTTTGTGCTTTGTACCATTTCAAGTGACTCCTTACACTCTTAATTTCACGCAGTTCAGCCTGATTTTCTTTAGCCACTCTCTGCAGACATGCAGTGCAAGTTCTGTATGTAGTGTCATCACTTGACGAGTCTTTAAAAATCATCTGATGCACTCTTTTTTCTGTTACACATTTTTCATCCTCACTGACTTTGACTTTTAAAATTCAGTCATGTGTTTTCCTTTAATTCTACAGACTCAATGAACAACCACTAACCACTCAGTGAGTGTCACAGTTTTGAAAACGAACGTTAAGGGTTGTTTTAAGGACATGTTTGTGCATGCCCATAGACAGCCACTCTGAAGCGGTCGAGGTTCCACTCAGAGTATCGAGGTTCATATCGTGGGTTGTGTATCGCCTTTTTTCTATAAATAATTATCCTGAATATCATTTATTTTGTATTGTTTCATAATGTCTCACCTCAGTGTCTTCAGATGACATTTTGGATCCAGTAGTAAATCACTGAGCTCCTGCATTCCTGATTGTCCAGGATCATTTCCTGTGAGATCCAGCTCTATCAGGTGGGAAGGGTTTGATCTCAGAGCTGAAGCCAGAGCTTTATAACTTTCTTCTGTGATACAGCACTTTGAGAGTCTATAACAGAATTTGACATTCAGCTGATTAAGCAGTTATTCTAGAAATTACCTGAACATGCCTGAATCTAAATCAACCTACCTAAAAATAAACTTACCTCAAACCTAATATAAACAGTTTGTGACTTTCTTTTTCTTATACAAATAAATTGAAGAGTGCAAAGCAAAACTAAATTTGTTGACTAAATTTGAATACCAGAGTTTGTTTTCAACAATGTGGATCAGTAAGTCCTTCTTTATTTGTCCCAGTAGGGGGAATTTGTTTGCAGGGCTATCAAGTAGGCATTACAACATACATCATACACCACAAAGAGAACCTTTAAACATACTGAGTGTCAGGGTTTGTGCAGGTGCTGAAGACGAGGACACGAAAGCTTCAATATAAATGTTTTAATAACAAAATGAAAACTTTCCAAACTTAAACAAGAACAAAACTCCAGGAAATCAGAAACACACAACCATACGTAGACGACGATCGACAAACACTGGGAGAAAACACAGGGCTAAAATACACATGAAATGATTGGATAATTAACAGAACACAGGTGATGAAACTGAACACAAACGAGGAGCGGGAAAACTTAACAGGACTAAACCAAAAACCACAAAGACAGGGGAAACCAAGATACGAAACAGAACTCAAACACATCAAAGCGTGACAGTACCTCCCCCCTCCCCGAAGGCGCGTCCTCGCGCCGTATAACATCCAAAGGGGTGGGAGGGTGGGCGCCCTGGAGGCTGACGAGGGCATGGTGCAGGTCCAGGAAGCCTCCAGGGCGGAGCAGGCTGTGGGCGTGGCCACGGCGGTGCAGGCTGTGGGCGTGGCCACGGCGGTGCAGGCTGTGGGCGTGGCCACGACGGTGCAGGCTGTGGGCGTGGCCACGACGGTGCAGGCTGTGGGCGTGGCCATGACGGTGCTGTGAGACTCTCGGGCGTCCAGGGCGGAGCTGTGAGACCCTCGGGCGTCCAGGGCGGAGCTGTGGGACCCTCGGGCGTCCAGGGCGGAGCTGTGGGACCCTCGGGCGTCCAGGGCGGAGCTGTGGGACCCTCGGGCGTCCAGGGCGGAGCTGTGGGACCCTCGGGCGTCCAAGGCGGAGCTGTGGGACCCTCGGGCGTCCAAGGCGGTGCAGGCTCTTCAGGTGGCCCCGGCGGTGAAGACCCTTCAGGTGGCCATGGCGGTGAAGACCCTTCAGGTGGCCATGGCGGTGCAGACCCTTCAGGTGGCCATGGCGGTGCAGACCCTTCGGGTGGCCATGGCGGTGAGGACCCTTCGGGTGGCCATGGCGGTGAGGACCCTTCGGGTGGCCATGGCGGTGAGGACCCTTCGGGTGGCCATGGCGGTGTTATTTTTTCGGGCCTCCGTGGATCTTTGGCCGGCCTCCGTGGATCTTTGGCCGGCCCCGGCGAAGGCGTATGGCGCCCCCCCAAAATTTTCTTGGGGAGGACAGGCTCATGATCGGGAACTGACTTGACATCAACGGGCGTTGGGTCAACGGGTTCTGGGTCAACGGGCTCTGGGTCAACGGGCTCTGGGTCTGGGTCAACGGGCTCTGGGTCTGGCGCTGGGTCAACGGGCTCTGGCTCTGGCGCTGGGTCAATGGGCTCTGGCTCTGGCGCTGGGTCAACGGGCTCTGGCTCTGGGTCAACGGACTCTGGCTCTGGCTCTGGCTCTGGGTCAACGGGCTCTGGCTCTGGGTCAACGGGCTCTGGCTCTGGGTCAACGGGCTCTGGCTCTGGGTCAACGGGCTCTGGCTCTGGGTCAACGGGCTCTGGCTCTGGGTCAACGGGCTCTGGCTCTGGGTCAACGGGCTCTGGCTCTGGGTCAACGGGCTCTGGCTCTGGCGCTGGGTCAACGGGCTCTGGCTCTGGGTCAACGGGCTCCGTGCTGGATTGGACCAGCATATCAGGAAACTCGGGGCTGGACGGGACCAGCATATCATGAAACTCGGGGCTGGACGGGACCAGCATATCAGGAAACTCGGGGCTGGACGGGACCAGCATATCAGGAAACTCGGGGCTGGACGGGACCAGCATATCAGGAAACTCGGGGCTGGGATCAGGCTCTGGCGGGCAGGTGACAGGCTCAGGCTCTGGCGGGCAGGCGACGGGCTCAGGCTCTGGCTGGATGTGGCTGACTTGAACCCCAGCCTCGGCCGCCTTCTTTTGGGCCAGTCGCACCGATATCAGTGGGGGATCAGTCATACCGGATATCAGCCGGGGAAGTCCAGGGACCGATCTGGCGGCAGGGCTGATGCGGTGTGCAGGCTCTGGTGGGCAGACGATGGGCTCTGGTGGGAGCGTGCAGGTGATGGGCTCAGGCGTTGGCGTGCAGGTGATGGGCTCTTGCTCTGGCTGGCCGTGGAGATCGGGCTGGATGTCTCCCACGGTGAGTGAGGAACCACACACCCACAGCGCACGGGCAATAAACTTAACTAAAGGGAGGTGGAGATCTCCCAATAACAGTATCTGGGCGAGGGTATCGTCCATCCCACTCCAGAATTCGTGCGTAAGGGACTCCTCGTCCCAATTAAAGTCCCGGAGAAGATGGAGATATATCTCCGCATATTCCTCCAGAGACCGGCCATCTTGTGGGACACAAAGTTCGTAGTTCATCCCTTTTTTCTTGTTATGGTCGATCGTTCTGTCAGGGTTTGTGCAGGTGCTGAAGACGAGGACACGAAAGCTTCAATATAAATGTTTTAATAACAAAATGAAAACTTTCCAAACTTAAACAAGAACAAAACTCCAGGAAATCAGAAACACACAACCATACGTAGACGACGATCGACAAACACTGGGAGAAAACACAGGGCTAAAATACACATGAAATGATTGGATAATTAACAGAACACAGGTGATGAAACTGAACACAAACGAGGAGCGGGAAAACTTAACAGGACTAAACCAAAAACCACAAAGACAGGGGAAACCAAGATACGAAACAGAACTCAAACACATCAAAGCGTGACACTGAGACACATACTAATACACTTAACACATATTTCCCCATACCCCGCACTTTACTACCGATTAAATTAGGCATTCCAGACCAGCTGAGTATCCTATTTAACTTACATGTTTAAAAACTTAATTGCTTGAGGCACAAATGAAGATTTTTATCTATTTTTGGTAAATAGAGGGAGGCAATACCGTCACCCAGATGGCAGCAGTTAGAATGAAGAGGCAAGGGGGTGCCTCTTGTCTCCCACAATGGTTTTTGCCTTGTTCATTACTCGATGCATCCCATACTTGGTAACTTGATCCCTAATAGTTTACTGGCCGTTGTTACTGTTTTTCTTACAGACTTTTTCTGTGCCTCAGTAGCATTACCAAACCAGCAAATGATGCAGAAAGCCAAAACACTTTCAATAAAAGAACAATAAAACATCTGCAGCATTTTGTTGTGGACATTAAAGGATGACAGTTTATTTTAAAAGTACATTCTTTGTTGTGTCTTAGTGCTGATGAGGTCAGACCACACATCCCATTTAAGCTTATGGTCAATCACAATGCCAAGATATTTATAATTTGTAACTGATTGTATAGCCTCCCCGTTGATAAAAGTTGAATTTAATGATTGAATCATTCTAAATCAATAAACATTTATTTTGTTTTGGTGGTGTTTAGAAGGAGGCTTGACTTCTCACACCACTTTAAGAAATAGTCAAGAACTGGCCAGTGCTCCTCCTCATCATCATATAGTAGGCTTATCAAGGCAGTATCAACTGCATACTTAATAAGATGCCTGTTTGGTAAAGTGCTGGTACAAGAGTTAGTATATCAAATAAATAATAAAGGAGCACATCCCTGAGGAGAGCCTGTGCAAGTAGACATGTTGGCAGAGAGAGAAGTTCCTGCCCTGACTTGCTGGATTCTACAGCTAAGAAAATCAACAATCCATAAAATCAAGCTAGATTCAAGTGAAAATTCTGAGACCTATCTATCTGCCAAGATACTGGGCTGAATAGTATTAAAAGCCGAGGAAAAGTCCACAAATAAAATCTTAGCATGGGTCTTTGGTTTCTCAAGGTGCAATAAGTGCAATAGTGTCCCAGTGGCATCTTCAACTCCCCTGGAGGCCTGATAGGCAAATTGCAAGGGGTCCATGAGGTGCTGAGTTTCAGACACAATGTACCTCAACGTTCACTAAACGCTCAAAGCACTTCATGTCATTTGGACAGAAAGTCATTTGGTCCAGTGGGTCGCTGAATTTTTGGCACTGGTATAATTATAGATGTTTTCCACAGCGTTGGGACCTTGTGAAGGTTAAAAGAAGATCTGAAGATGTCAGTGAACACTGGTGCTAGCTGTTCAGCACAGCGTTTTATGACCCTTCCACATATGTTGTCTGGTCCTGAGCTTTTCCGAGAATTACATTTTCTAAAAAGCTGGAGAACTTCTGATTCCTTGATGGTGAAGTTAGATGAGAGGGGGAGGAGAGGGAGGGGTAGGCAGGGTTCCAGACTGCGACCAAATTGGTCGCATATGCGACCGTTTTTTGAGAATGTGCCAGTTAAAATTGAACGTGGTCGCATTTGTGCGAGTGGACGCTCGCGCAACAGAACGCCGTTGTATCAGCAGCTGCTGCAGTCCGTAACGTAACTTATGTTCAAAATGAACAAGTACATCATGAATCCATTTTCCAAACCGTGTTTTTGACTTATCCTGAATCACTACGGTACGCTTATAATAAGTGTTTATATTCTAACTATTTTATCCCAGGCTCGGCTCGGTTGCGGAGTTGCCTAGTACCTGCGTGACTCGCCATAGACATTAACGGAGAGAAGTAGCTCCGGCTACAATGTTCTTTCGCAAGACACGTGCAGTTTATTTATTGACGAACGTACACGTCACGCGCATTGCACACTGATGGTGAAACACGCTAATTACGAATTCAGGAATTAAGGCATATAAAAATGAAAAGGTCTCACGAAACACCGTGACCCTTCCTACATCTTTTCAGCGGTTAGATGAGAGTAATCGCTCGACAGAGGAAAAGTAAATGATTATAAAATGCAGAAGGTAAGGAGTGTCAGATTTCTTATTTTTACAACTATAAACTTTGATAACGAAAATTTGTATCAGCGTATTATAATACTCTAATCTTTTAAAATGTAATGCATACATTTGAATTTTTTAATGATTTTTAAAAGATAGAAAGATGATGCTGATAGAAAGATGATAATAGACAGACAGATAGATAGAATATAATTCAAATGTAAATAGATAGATTGTATAATTCAAATGTAAAATGCTTAAAATTACAGATTAAAATTACTGTCCAAAATAATAAAAAAAAAATGAAAATCCTGAAATTTGGCAATGATAATTATCATATATTACATGTGTTTTATATAATATATTACAGGTATTTATGCTGCAAGCCAGAAAGCCTTTGCTAGCCTTGGTCCATTAAGACACTATTCATCAGCATGCATTGATTAATCCCATGGCATGTAGCAAAAAAAAAAAGGTGCGACCAAATCATATGCTGGTGCGACCACTGAGAAAGTTGGTAGCACCAGTGCAACCAGTGGAAAAGTTAGTCTGGAGCCATGGTAGGGGTATTTGTTGCTTCCGTACTATTGCCCCTCTCAAAACGAGAAAATAATGTATTGTGCTGGTTAGCCAGATCAAGTTCCTCACTACTCTGCAAAACCAGTGGTGAATTTCCCCTGCCCTTGTGTGGAACATTGGTCATAATTTGAATTCCCTGCTATATCTCTCTAGGATTATCTTTTCTTTATAGCTGTACTTATCCAGCTGTATTTGTCTTTTATCTGCCTCTGTGAGTCCCTTCTCGCTGTTTCATCCTGGTTTCATCGATACTTCAATACTGTGGCGGACCTTTTCTCATTGTGATTCTGTGTCAATGAGCCACCGCCGACCCTTCAATCTAACCAGGATATTATTTACTATCCTCGGCAGAAGTACATTCAGAGCGGGTCTTGACGGAATTATATCTATGATGACACAGATCCAATACAATGGTTCTGGTTGCCCACGCCACGTCCTTCAAGAAGTTAAGGCAGACTGTTGACCACAGTGGGTTTGCCAACATTTTGCAATTTTGCATAATAGGTCCCCTTTAAACTGTGCAACAACAGGGTCGCGCAGATTATGATATAACTGAATAAAATTTTGTAATTTACTTTCCTTTCTAATTTAAAATCATATAATAGGCCTATAGATACATTAATCACCCCAACCGTTCATAAATACTCTAATTTGTATAATATTAACAATATTTATGAATACTCAATACACACATAAACTAAGAGTCATTAGAAATTTAAATTTAAAATCTCTTCCAACGGCTCTGCTCTATGGTTAGCTCAGACTGGTGACGCGGTGCACAATGACAGTTGGTTGATTTATGCTCTCCACTTCCAGTGAAGTGATGTATCGATGTTCCCTTATTCCCTACGCCGTTTGCAGTGCCCTTCGAACTGGGCTGGGTTCCAGTCCAAAATTGACATGCTCTTCACTCGCTAACTTCCCTCCGTCTCGTTCACTCGGATGTACGTCATTGCTTACGTTGCACGAGTGCCCACTACTGGTGGAAACTGCAATGGGCTGAACTGGAACGTCCTAAGCCCTTGATCACTTGGAATCAGCTGTGGAGTTTATTTATTATTTGCTTTTTTCCCCTTTAAACATTGTTTAATGCAGCATCCATATGCATACAGGTGTTTGGGTTGTTTTAAATAAATAAATACAAATATAATGAATATATCATAGAGTTGTTTGTTGTGGTTGTGATTTGACGATCTGTGGTTCCGTCACAATCGTACTGCATTGTGGGCCATAAAGGTGCCTGAAGTGTACATATGAAGTAGACTTGCTCCCTCCGTCTAAACCGAGGGAACAAGTGTCTGTCCATATAAACTTCCCTCGTCCACTTCACGAAGTGGAACGCACTTCAAAATGGCGGCAGGGATTTCGCCGAGGGGAAGTGCTTAGGGAAGTTCGCGAGTGCGTGTCTAAAAGTGGACTGGAACGCAGCCCTGAACATGTTCGTTCCCTTCGGATTGGAATCTCACTTAAGATGGCAAAATATCCAGTGAAGTCCACTTCGCAGTCCACTTACAGTCGAATGGAACGCGCCTTAAGTGTTTTTGCAAAAGTTAAAGAAAGACAAGGACGCTAGACGTTTAGCTACAATTCAAAATGTTCCAGGGATCGAACGTTTTTTTTGTGAGAACACATGGGCGTAGATTACGCGGGGGACGTGTCCCCCCAATTTTTATAAAATGTAAATTCATCCCCCGCACTTTTTCATAGGGCAAGTGTGTCTAAGACAAGCTGAGGTTTTTGCGGTTGTGTTTAGCCTACCTCGAGATTTAAAATCCATAGAGTCAAGGATAGTCTATCTGTATATATATGTGACTTTCACGTTTCCATGGAAATCAGTCACTCGTGCATTAGCCTACGAAACGCCCATGCTCGCACCTGCGCCAAATCCATCAGTTTCATATCAAAACAGCAAAAAACTCTTCACTCGTTTTTCACGGAAAAGTCAAGCACTGTAAGTAAGTTGTCATGTAGTATCCGAATTGTGTTGCACAATGATGAAGAACTCTGATTAATGATGAATGCCTATTTCTCTTGTTGAATAATTAACAAGTTTTGTTGTAAATTGAAAATATTCACTATCCGCACAAACATGCACTATTTTCATTCTTTTTTTATTTTTTAAAGATATGTTATCAAAGCCCTTCAAATTAGAATAAACATGGTGATTGTTAATGCTGAATTTGTATTTTCATGCATGGTTCAGCCACGATCTGCTTGAATCAGGCAGCGTTGTACATGATGTTTACCATAATTCGGTAACACTTTACAATTAGATAAAAAAAGTTTAGACAAACTTTAAGTTCTCTTGAAAAAGCCTAACTAGAAAGTTTTAAGTAGTTTTAAAAGCTTGAAGTTTGAAGGTTTTCTATTGGAAAGTTTTAGTTTAGTAAGACAGACTTGTTTAGGCTATTAAGGAAATGTAATTTTGCCAAGAGAAGAACTTTTATTTTAAGTAAATGTTATTTTTAAATCAGTCTACTTAAGTGTGATATTTAACCATATTATCATGCTTAACACTGATAATTTGAATAATTGTAATGCGATGATCAGATATCAAAATCAGAGAATATCATATGTTTGTGGTGTTGGCGGGTGGACTATTTATTTTTAACAGCGGATTCGGGGGACTCAAAGTGCACCAGATTAATGAATTTATCTTTAAAATGTACAAAATTTTCTTCCGGGGGGGTATGCCCCCGGACCCCCCTAGGGGTTACGAGATCCACC
This sequence comes from Chrosomus eos, assembly GCA_036326025.1. Classification (NCBI taxonomy): domain Eukaryota; kingdom Metazoa; phylum Chordata; class Actinopteri; order Cypriniformes; family Leuciscidae; genus Chrosomus; species Chrosomus eos. Next base: position 460,622 of record JAZAVI010000008.1, read on the forward strand.
TAGAAAAATACTGTGGGGGGGCCTTTTGAGCTATAGAGGGAATGCATTAACGTCACTTTCCCGCCGGAACACGCCCCCCTCAGCCGGACTGAGTGGCAAAAGAGCTGCTGCGTGGCTGGAGTTAATAGGGGAAACTGTGAAAACACGGATAAAACAAACTATTATCAGTTTAAACTAAAAGTTGGACTCGATATAGTGTTCCTTACAACTTATCAAAGATCCAGTGATCCATGGATATTGACAATTTGCCTGTAAACGTTTTATAAATACAATATAGATAGGTCTAAATCCGAGTGATCACTTACATTAATGCTATACTGTATATCATCATATCGTCCAGCCCTAAAACTTGTATAGTTTTTTGTCAGTGTTTATTTAAAAACATCCAATTATGCAGAATATAGTCTGTTCTGTAGCTTTTTGCAGTCTGTAAAAATATACAGTAGGCTACCTCAGATTAGAGACCTGCGCGGGACGGATTTTTCCGTCCCGCTCCCGCAAGATTTTGTCCCGTCCCGCCCGCTCCCGCAAAAATATATGTTATTTTCTCCCGCTCCCGCCCGCGACAATCAAGTTTCGTCCCGCTCCCGCCCGCAAAATCCCGCCTAGTATTTTTTTTTTTAGGAATAGCATGTCGTTCACTGATGAGGGCTTCAGATTAATCCGTTTCTGCTCCAGCATGCGAGCGACCGCAAATAGGTGAAAGCCCTCGATGCTGTGCTGGAAGCTGGAATGCACATTTTTCTGTTGTTACATCTACTATTGAGTGCACTTGACTCTTTCGACTGACTTGCCGTAAACGTCAGGGAAGTTTGTCTTTCAAAACGGTGCACACATGACACTTCAGACCTGAATTTACAAACTTGTAGCCTACGTGAGTATTTTGCTGCATTTGTAACAGCTCGCAAAAGGAAGGTGCTTTCCATTGCTGTCGCATTGGCCTACTAGGCTACTAAAACATTTCCAAATATCAGACTTTTCTTTGTTTGGTTTAGTAGTTTTGCATGTTCCTTTCTTTAATAATGAACTAATATCTGTAGCACTAAACAATCCACATGAGTCATGTGCAGACATTTTGCCTCTCTGTGAATAAAAAAAAATCGTTTTTATTTTAGTTATCCTTGTTGCTTGTGCATTAGATAAATAACGGTTTATTTGTTTCTAGTTGTTTTGTATCCCGTGGTAGTCCCGCGGGAGTGCAGGTCTCTGCTTTACACTCACATTTAATTTGCGGGAGTGCAGCGTATTCTCCCTCCCGCCCGCACCCGCAAGTGCACCTCATCATCCCGCCCGCTCCCGCAATGACCTTTCAAAATTTGTCCCGCGCCGCACTGTTTTGCGTCGCGACCCGCGGGTCCCGCGGGAGTGCAGACCTCTACCTCAGATTTCTGGTCAAATCTAGTTGTACAGTCAATCACAAAGCTCTTTCCCGTTTTAGACGTGTTTTTTGTGTTTTTCACGGCATTCACGCTGAAAACAAATGCTGCCGCTCAGTCTTTTTGCCACTTGTGGGCGTGACCGCATTCACTCCGGCCGACGGTGACGTCATGCGCATACCCTCTATAGTGCCCAGGGGCATCACACTGTCTTAATACGGCCCTGGTTGCAAATAATGTTTTATTATTTTCTGTATTACCAGAAATGATAGGTAGCCTATATTAAGTTGTTTCCAATAGGAAAATGCAAGTGCTCGCTCCCTGCCATGCACGCTCCACACTCCGCACAAACACTTGGATATGCGTCAAAATCTTGTGTTTATTTGTGATAATCTTAGCTCTGTATTATTATTGTCTAACCATTATGACGAATTGCTTTGTTCCTTTTTTGGATAAAAGCGTCTTCTAAATATGTAGCCTAATAAATATTATAATAATGATGATAATTAGGCTATTAGCCTATTATTATTTGCGTATACCACGGACCCCAAACACAGCGTCTTCTAAGTCAGGTGACTGTAAATGCGCAAAAACTGTTTCCATTGCAGTTTTGCGAAATATTCCTTTTTCGAATCGCCTGAACAATTTGCGCAATTTGAAGGGTAATGGAAACGCGGCTATTGTTCATTAAGCTATTTGTTTGTTATAATTATTAAATATTTATGTAAATGTGTTTTCTTACCTGGAAGATCACTGGGAGACTGTCTTTGAAATTCTTGTGGTTCCTGGGAGTGTCATATTTAAGCCTGTAAAATATATTATATATATATATATATATATATATATATATATATATATATATATATATATATATATATATATATATATATATATATATTTTGTAAATGTTTTTAGCAAACAGAAAAAAACACTTTAATAAACACTTAATGAATAAAGTTGTATGATAGGCATTCATTGAAACTCTTTCTAACACAGTCTATGTGTGTCCAAGAATAAAACACATGAAATACCTTTTGGTAGATGATGGTTTTTTCACACATTGAAGTTTGTTTCAAAATTTTTGGACTGGTCACTCTTCACAGAGCTGCACTCATCTGAGTCTGATACTTTTCTAATGAATGACAAAAAAAAAAAAAAAAAGGTAGTCTCATTTGAAACCCGTTTAATGCTGCAAACGGTAATTAAATGCAGTATAGTTGAGCCTTTGTCCATCTATGAGTATTACATTCATGTTTGGTGCATGATTTTCCATAGTGAATTTAGGTATCCTAGTGGATGTCTGTGTAATTGTACTAATGTTACAGAGTTCAACAAAGGTCATAAGTCTGTTTTATGAGTTGTTTTAATTACTTAAGTGTTATCATACAACACTGTGGACAAATTAGCAAACACAATATCATGTAAAACATATGAAATAACTTTTTAATGTTTTTCTCTCAAAGAATTTCTGTATGTCACCATTTGAATGGTCACTCTTCACAGAACCATGTAAGCCTGATCTTTTCCTAATGACACAAACAGACGAGAGAAACTTTACTACTTGTATCTGATGTCGGCAAACACTCCCTCAAGTAATTCACAGAAACATACATGTAATGGTCTAGGAGTTAATGGTCATTTATGTTTACTGGCCCTGCACATTTTTATAAACAATTTAGGGCCAGATTTACTAAACAGGGCAAATTAGCGCAATTCCATAAATCACCCGATGTGAGTGGATATTTCAGCGGGTGATTTACTGACAAAGTGCACACACACACAGAACACAGCCTCAAAATCTAATGTCCATAATGACCAACGCAATCTACCAAGAGCAGCTCAAATTAGTGTCTGCTAAAGGAGAGTGTGCTGGTGCACGCTGTTAGTAAATCTGGGCCCGTATCCCTAAATAATTTTTGTGCAAAAAGTGGCTCCTAGCGGCCAAATTCTAAGAAAATTCTCAGAGTCATGCCATTTTCTTAGAATTTCCCCTTAAAGTGACACGAAAATCCCAGTTAATATAAAAGCTATTCCTCAAGATTCCTAGCGCTTAAAAGGGCTCCTATGGCGAGATCTGCTTAGAGCAGGGAAGAGGACTTTTAGTGGCTTAGGAGTTTCCCTAAGCAGCTGCACAAAATGGGTTAGGATTCCTTTTTTGAACCAAAAGTTCATTTTCATCAAACTTGTAGGATCAACCAATCACGGCTTTTGAAATGATGACTCATACCTAGCAACGGGGTCAACCACACCACCTCACTAAGATAGGATGTTCCATCCATTCCTTGCTCAGAGTTCACTGAAAATGTTCTGGAATCACTTCTAAGCTAAAACTCCTGGCAAGGAATTTCTAGGTTAAGTTAGGAGCTCTCTGAGAGGATTCTCAGAATCTTTAGGGATACGGGCCCTGGCCTTTAATGTTCATAAAAAGTTGAATATATTTATGTGAAATAATTTAGGTGTCTACATACGTAGTGCTAAGGTTCAGTGCGCTCATGACTAGAAAATAACTGTTCTGAATTGAGAAACTCTTCACATTTGCACTTCAATGAGCATCACCCATTACTCATTATTTTCACAGATAGTGATTAGGCATTTGCACAACAACTTTAGCACTGCAATATAACACTACTGTAATTTTACCCAGGCAAACTGCTGTGAAGGCAATATAGCCGAATTGGATTCAGATTCTAAATTACAAATTTACTTTTCAGATTTTTTTTTTTTCGATTTATTTGATTTTTAGTCATTTGTGGTGTATGTTACTGTATCTCAATCAGCCATGCTAGAAGCCCTGTATATTGCTTAATTGTTAACGGACCTCATCTATAAAGACCTATTTGCCATGCATATTTTATTTGTTCGAAGTAATAGTTTCACTTTTGACCTAAAACTATATTAAAACTTTTAGGAAGTTAAAAAATAAGATTTGCAAATATAAAACAATGATTGAGGTTTTGTTCTTGACAGGGGGAAAACACTTGAATATCCAGTTGTGTTCTCTGAAAACAGTCTTACCTGTGTTTCTTTGATGAAAACATTTTAGAGTGTCCTTTCCTCACTCCTCTGATACACTGCAGCTAAACTGGTTTGTGAAAACACTCAGTCCTTCTAAAGATGACAATGTTACTGAGATGAAAACAACAGTCATTACAGAAAATAGTGAAGAAAAAAACTAGCTAAATAAAGTAGGTTATAACCAAGCAGAATAACCAAAACTGTCTTAATCTTGAATGGCTCTAATTCACGGAGAATAGACATTATAAATACTTTGCTTATAATTTTATGTGTGAAACCTGACTGTTCGTTTTATGTAGGCCTATTGCAGACTGTCATCTGATGATTGCTTCGTTCGCAAATACATAGGCCTATTTCATAATTAATAACGGTAAAACTAACCTTAATTACAGAGGTCATAACGAATACATATGTCAACGGAATAATTAGCACATTTTGTTACGTTCTTATTTGACAAAAATACATGAGAGAACATTCTTTAGGCCTACGTAACTGGAAATGTCTGGTAAATGTTCGATAGCACATCACAATTTTTAATCAAAAGTGTAGCCTTCTAAATGAGAATTTAGAAGTACTTCAAACACACGTTTTTACTTTATACTCGTTTCTTGGCGCGTGGTACGAATCCAAAGCAAACTCGAGTCTGCGGTAAAACATTCTGTGTCTGTGCCATTGACTGCTGTATGTTTGTAGTCGTTGGGAACAATTAACAGCGCCATAGACTGTGCCGCACGCTCACTACAGCGAGTTAAAACACTGAGCGCGCGAAAGAAAAAAAATCCCGGATGTCTCGCGGAAACAGATGAATTGAAGAATAAATGTACAAAAATGTCCGCAAATGGTAAACTTTGTGTGGTCTGCCCTAAACTAATGAACAAATCAAAAGAGCAACGCGTTCTCCTGATGTCTCTTTACATGTTTTATGTTTATATATATATATATATATATCGCTTACTTTCGTTTTCGTGTGTGTGTGTGTTCGAACAGATTAACAGGTTCATACCGCCACCTACAGGACTGGAGCATGGAATTCTACTACACACATTTCTCAAGCACAGACTGCTTAACCTAAAATGTAAGAATATAAAATTAATATAAGACCTTTTTAATGTCTTTATATAGTTTATACAGTTTCATATACCAAACTCGATGAAATCCCATGTACATGTACACCTACAGACATACCTTTTATACAATTTATACAACATAAATTTAAAAACAAATATAAATTCATAAATGTAATTTACAAATGTAAGCACAATGTAAAATGTAAAAAAAAGTAAAATTAAATAATGTTCTAAAATATTAAAAGTATATAACAATGAAACATATTGTTAATACAGATTCAAATTTGAAAAGACAGCCCACAATTTAACATTCACACTTCAGACTTACACTATTATTTCATATATCTGAGTTTTATTAGCAAACTAGCAATATTTTAATTGCTCCATCGTGGATAATGAATTTAATCACAACATCATGATTCATACAACATCAGGCTTTACAGAACTCCCAGACCCCCGCTGACTTGACCAATCTTTTCTCTGACCAGACTGACCTTTAGATAAAAATTATAATTTGTATGAATATCAAACCAATATTTTTATTCAACATAACTTGTGTACATCTACGTTTATATTAAAGAAACACTCCACCATTTTTTCATATGTTATTCCCAAGACGAGTTGATACATACCTCTCTCGTCTCAGTGCGTGCGCTCAATCGCTCTGGGCGCGACAACACTTTGATAGCCCACTTCATTCATTAGGATCCAAACAGAGATGAAATTAGAAGCGACCAAACACCTCCACGTTTTCCATATTTAAATACAGTTACACGAGTAGTTACACAACCAAGTGTGGTGACACAAAATAAAACGTGGTGCTTTTCTAAGCGGGTAAAATGGATGACTATAATGTACGGCGGAAAAGCACTCGAGAGCACTTCGACTCTGCGCAGTAATATCATCACTCCTGAATGATCCCTGCTTAGACTGCTGGCCCCACGACTCGGCCACGGATAAGCGGAAGAAGATGGATGGAGGTTGAAGCAAATGATGAAGACACTGTCTGTGTGTTCTGAGACAGTTGCTGAGGTGAATGTACCAGGCTTTTTATTATGGCACACATTTTAATGTGTGGCATAAAAAAGTGACTGGCCCTTACACATCTCTTTTATTGTAGGATTTTTCACAACCTGCCCCAGAAACTGATGGCATCTACCTCAATGGGCTCAATGGGCCAGAAAACGTGTAATGATCATGTTTGTGGTGGAATTATATTTCAGGTGGAAACAGACCCAGTAAGGGCCCTACAAAAGGAGCCTGGAACTAGACTGCACACTAAAGGAGCTTGACTGTGAGCTGAGGAGGGTCCAAATTAAAAATGTTTTTACTGGAGATCAAACAGCTGGAAAAAACAGATCTCAGTATGTGAACTTAGTTAACCAAGTCACTTTAGCATGAATACTATGAATATTTATTAATGCAACTTTCTCTTGCTTTCTTTCTCCCCCCCATCCCACAAAACCAATAAAATGGAGAGTTTGAGACCTATCTGGAGTTTCAATGTGCTTTTTATTAAGTTAAATATTGTATGTTGATTGGATATCTGACAGCTGTGCAAGCTGGGTGGTCAAGTGTGATTGGGTCAATTTCATCAGGAAGAAGCTAGTTTTGTGTTGGTTCTTGCTCCTTTCTGATGGTGGCTATATTGTGCAGAATGGCACATGCAGCCACTATCTGTGAGGCTCGCTCTGGTGACACTCTTAAGCGCCAAAGACAGTTAAAACGTGCCTTTAGGATGCCAAAGGTAATCTATATCTTCAATCTGGTTTTATTGAGGGCCACATTGAAGCGGATCTGTGGCCCTGTCTTAGGGTCAGGATGGGGTTAGCAAAACGTGCCTTCCTCAAAGCGCTGACACAACACAGACTCAAGGAAAATTCATGAGTCATGCACTGAGGCAGGCCATTTGGCATCCAAACTTGTGATCATATGTTCTTCACATGCCACCTGCAGATGAAATGTTCAGAAGATCATTATATCTGTTAATTTTACTACTTTAAAGATTCAGTGAAGGCTGTGAAAGGACTTCCTATTAACATAATCTGCCTCATGTTCTCCTAGAGCAAGTGGAGATTGAAAGCTGCGGGACCGAGATGGGTCTTGTGCATGTTGCACAGTTGGGTCCCACCTAGTACCAAGTGCAGTCCTACATGAAATGTATCTTGGCAAATAACATGGGGCCATTATGTAACCCAGGGACAATCCAACATGGAGCCATTTTTCAGGCCATTTCCCATATGGGCCCCAAATACAAATGTTGGCTGGGACGTGTGCAGTCTATTGCTCCAATCACTCTAGGGAATCCTATCATAAGATTAACATAATAATAATAATAAAAAGATTTAAAATCATTCTTAACATGTACTGTATTGTATAGTACATTTAAGTGCTCTAAGTCCTCACTCAGAGCGAAGACCACCTTGCGAATGGTTTGACAAACCGTGTTTTCCCTAGGTTCTCCACATCACAGACCGTATACAAGTATGTACCACTTGCAAAAAGATGCAACGCAATACATACCATTTGCGGTACAGTAGCATGGCTTTGACGTGACACATTTGTTATGTGCGGCTCAAGAAGTTCGCAAAGATAGGATATTCCTTCCGCGGAAAATCTGTATATTTCAAACAAGGCCTAAATATAAGTGTCTGTCCCTAAAAAACTCTTTCTCTACGAAGTGCTCGTCTAACAATTTGTGCAGAGATGTCCACAGTATTATAATTATGGTACAATCACATTAACAGACAGAAGTGCAGAGTTAAATTAATTTAAAAGTTTATAGGAGCTGAAGCTGATATCTGCAGAATTAGAGCATTTTCATAAAACCTGTCCAGGTCCACAATTAACAGTGAAATGGAAATGATTTTCTAATGCAATTAATAAAGCTATGGTTTTTCTCTGTCACAAGCCCTTTGTTCCAATAAAGATAAATATTTATTTTATCTTTGCAGGCTCAACCCAGGATATGGGTAGAAAAAAATAATCCACTATTTTTGTGTGTTTGTATAGTTTCTATCATCATGAAGCATTAAATTATCATGACTTGTATGTCATTTCCTGTATTCTGTTTTACTTTTAAAGTTCTTTGTAGTTGTCCCTCGTTAAGCTTGTCTTTACTGTGTTTAAATAGTGCTAGTGTTTCAATTGTGTTGTCATTCGTTGTATGTGATTGTATGAGTTCCCTGTGTGTTCCCTTTATTATTGCAATACGTTCCTGCTCTTAGATCCGCTCTCTTGCCTGCTCATTTCACACCCTTCATGACAAGCCGAAATTTTTTGCGTTGTTTTATTTATATAAAGGATTTATATATATATTATAGATTCACTTTCTCTCTTGATTGATCTTGCAAAAGTGAGACAGCTCCAATAATTTCTTCTGCATGGCACATACCCAGCTGGGTCCACAACACAGGGCAAGTTTTTAAAGGGTACCTATCATGGAATTTTGAAAATTACCTTTCATGTAGTGTGTAACATAGATCTAAGTGAACAAAAACATCCTGCAAAGTTTTAAATATGAAAGTTCACCGTATACAAAGTTATTATCTCTCAAAAGTAAGAGTCGACTCTGAGTCGTTGATATGAATCGATAGACGAACGATGCACTTTCGTACGTCACTTGTCCAAGTTATTTGAATAAGATACGCCCACTCATTGCATTAGGAGACACCAGGGAAAACATCATGTCGACGAGATGCTGCTGTGTTTTGAAGTGCGACGCAAAAGCAAACTTTTTTCATCTGCCCAGTGAGGAGCATTTGAAGACCGTGGCTACAGTTCATAACTATACCACAGAAGTATTATAGCCCGAACTTGTTCTGTGTTCGCGTCATTTTGAAGATGATTGCTTCACAAACCTAAATGCTATAAAGTATGAATTTGCGAGCCGGCTGATACTGAAGGAGGGAGGTTCAGTACCGAGTTTATTTGGATCAGCTTCCTTCTCCGAATCACAATCTGTAAGTAGGCTGTTGCTTTTATGTTTGTATCATGTTCTATAATTATTTTGTGTGTTGTGTACGCACAGGCACAGCGCAGCTTCTAGCAGCTAACTTAGGTCTTCAATGTCAATTGTATTGAAATATGTGAAGTGTTTGTCGTTGTTGATGGAGTTGTCACAGGGCTCTCGAGTGTCACGCATCACGCATTGAGCGTGACAGTCACTCATTTCAGTCTTTTGTCACGCTCTCCGGCCACACATTGTATTTCTCACGCTGAAAAACTATTTGTAATATATTTAATATGCCGCAATGCCCAAAACTCACTCACTGTGGAACCGGCAGCAGGATTCACGCGCGTCTCCTCCAGTGTTGCCAGGTCCGTATGCCTGCACTGTTTCCGCGGGTTGTTTGTGTAGTGCACGCTGGTTGACGCGATTGTTTTATCCACTGGAACATGATTGTTATTGAGGAAACACCCGGGAACGCTATTTGAATATTTTTGGCCGTGATTGGGTTAGTTTGATGAGCAATTGGGCTGGTTTTGTTGTGCAGACCTGGCAACCCTGGTCTCCTCTGGTGTTGTTCGTCTGGTGTTGTTAGCCAATCAGAAAATAGCACTGTTGTATCTGGGTAAGATCTAGCGCAACAACCAATGACACCCCGTCGGCTGGGTGTCTAACATATCACCACAGATTAGCGTCACGCAAAGGCGGGGTTTGGAAAAATGACTCGCTAAACGATTCATATGGGAGTCGGTGAGCAAATCAGGTAAAAATAAATGCATATTATAAGACAACAAAAGTGTTTTTTGTCATTGCATGCTTGTAAAACTGTTGTTGGGGACTCCCAGCACAATATTAGGAACATTTTAAATGCCATAATAGGTACCCTTTAATAAAAAGTAGAACAGAGAATTGCATTGTTAAGTGTAAGAATTAATATTGTCATTAAGGTGTCATACAATGCAATCCGATGAGACTATCAGACTGTGAGCGAAATAGGCATGAGCCCGTTGACATAATTAAACAATTAAGTGCATTTCGAATTATTTTAATATCATATTACTAATCCATGACATTACTGGCGTATGAAAATCTTCCCGAAATTTAGGCTATTTAATTTCCTAACCAAAATATCTGAAACCACGAAAAGACTTTAACTTACCGGCTAGATGCCATGAGCACAAACAGACGATAAGAGCAAAGTATGTTAACTAATATACAAACATTTAAGGCAGGAAAGTGCTTATTGACAATCTTTTCACATATCAGCTTTTTAAGGCCTGAAATATCACTGTGAGCGAGCAGTTCATGGGTGCAACCAAAAATTATGTCATTATAAAGGTGCTGCACTAACTTCTACAATAATTTTTTTTTTTTTTTCTGATGAAAGTGACTTGACTGCACCTGCATTTGTCATTAAAATTAAAGTCACAATACAGAACTGACCTAAAGTCAGTTAAAGCCATATATTAAATCAAGGGATCACAGAAGCACAATTATTTAAAGTTTGCTGAAATCATGTGACTAGTGACTTGAAACCACTTCTTCGAAACAGAGGATTTGCAAATCCTGCAGTGTTGCTATTAAACTCATCTCTTGCTGAAAGGAGTTCTGAAGATCAACATCTTCATCTGAAGTTCAGTAAGCCTATATGTCAGGAAACTCATGGGGTTCAACAGCCCTGAATACAAATATGCACTAAAATAGTTATGATGAGAGATAAATATCAACCTATGAGCAGGTTAGAATATAAACTGAAGATCTGACTAATGTTCACACATTTATTTGTGAGACAGCGCTGCTCAGGTATTTTTCTCATTTCATACTCAGTGTTTTATTCCGAAACTTCTCAGAATGGTGTGTTTTTTAATGGCAACATCCACGTCCATGATGCATTTAAGTTATGTCACCTTTTAAAATACATATTTTCATCTATAGTTTTCTTGTGAATAACCTAGTAGTGTCTCTTGTACATTCTCGATTAAAGTGTCCGCTAATAGAATCCAGAAGCAATATAAACTGATTTTGTTTTAATAAAATAATGATATTAAATGTAATTGCCAGTGAATTGTTTATAGATCTGTTATTCTTGGGTGTGATAGCAATCTGAATACACCACATTAACAAATGTTTTTTTATCACTTTTTATATTGGATTTCACTAGTCATGCAGCAAACTTTACAATGAAAAACTGTCCATGGAAATATTTGATCTAACAGACTAAAGATGTATGATCACAGTTGAATGAAGGTGTTGTGCTTGCATGATGTTCTTTTTCCTGATCAAGAATGAGGCCAAATCAATTAAAGAATATATATGCTTATTTTGATATGGTAAAAAAGGAGGCATAAAGTACAAAAATAGCATGAAATATACTGCAAATACTTTTTTGAACATTTTGTTTATCAACTTTTAAGATTTATGACACTAGAATATCACAGCGAGAGAGAGAGATTTGAGATGTCAGTGAAAAAACTACTGTATATTAAAGGGTTAGTTCTCCCAGAAATTTAATTTCTGTCATTACTCACCCCCGTGTCGTTCCAAACCTGTAAGACCTCCGTTCATGTTCGGAACACAAGTGAAGATATTTTTGATGAAATCCCAGAGGTTTCTGAACCAGCCATTGACAGCAACGTCATTGCAACTTTCAAGGCCCAGAAAGGTAGTAAAGACATGGATAATACAGTAGGTTCAACCTTAAATGTTATGAAGTGACTCTAAAAATGACAACTTTATTCAACAATGTCTTTTCTTCCACGTCATCATCCAACGCTGGTGACGTAGTGTAAACACTGCAGCTCTCTGGGTTCTACGTAAGTACGCCGGCTCACTATTGGGCGACGCTAGTCACGTGAGCACTACGACACATGCGTGTGATGCTAAGGCAGGGGCTGGCCAATAGTGAGCCGACGTTCTGACGTAGAACCTGGAAGCACTGCACTGTTTACACTACGTCAACATCATAGGAGAATGACATGGAAGAGAAGAGATTGTTGAATGAAGTCGTTATTTTTGGGGTTGCTAACATTAAGTTTTAACCATAGACTGTAAAAAATATGGACGTAGTGTCCGTGACGTCACCCGTAGGTTTCTGAAGAGCATTTTTGAAGCCTAAAGTGGGCGGAGCCGGCCGTCGCCATCTTGGCCTCGCGTCACCTCGCGTAGCAAAGAGGCGGGGCTTGGTTGGATCTTAGGAGCCTGGCTATCTGAAATCTGCCAATTAAAATTTCCTGTTTTTGCCCTTCGAAATATTAAAATAGTTAAAAGACATGGCTACAAGTGAGACTGTGTATCGTATCGTGATTCTGTAGCCTACTATGTATTATGCAGTAACTTAATATTATGTGTGTGTGACAAGTCAAGTCAAGTCACCTTTATTTATATAGCGCTTTTTACAATACAAATTGTTTCAAAGCAGCTTTACAGAGATAACAGGAAAACAATGTTGTAATAGTATTGTTCAATTGAAAATTAAATGTCCCTGTATTAAATGAGGGCCAGTTATGATGACGTTTATATGCTTTTGTATATACATACGAGTTTTGTGTATATGTAGTGGTTGATTATCTGTTGTGATGTAGTCAGGCAGGACATCACCTGCCTATTGTTAGGACCCCGGTGATGACGTCGTTTTAGTAGGAAGTACGATCATTGTTATCGCTATAAAGCGGAAGACGGACCTAATGTTATGATAGCGGCAGTTTATCCACTTTGTAATGTAACCTCGTGTGTGCGTGCATCAAAAAAGTAAGTTAGTCATTTTCATTGTATTGTATATTGTACGATGACAGTTTGCCTTCATTTGCTTTGAAGATGTGTTTGTAACAGGTGCAGTAGCACATGTGTTTGTGATCTAATCCTGTTATATGATCATTGCATAGACATATTCCTTGTGCTTATTATACTGAATACAGACTCTGACTGTCTTTAACTACATATTGATGTTTATCAGTGTATAATTATACTTTATTGCTGTTTGTATTTCTAGAACCACACACACATGATTAAATACTGTTCAGCTTGAAATGAGTGGTCTATGAGTGGTATGTACAGCTGGCTCTTCCTAAACGGACATACTTTAATTGTTCTGATCGGACAATCTTCTGTGGTTGCTACCGGGTACTAACTAGCCTTTGAGCTTTTGTAATATGGTCCTTCGAGCCGGAGGAGCAACTTCTGAATTAATATAATGTCCATACATAGTGAGGAGACTAGTGATGCGGTAGTTCGTCCACGTCGCCAAACACAGAGGCCAAAATACCTTGAAGATTATGAGGTGAATTATGTGCCAGAGCAGCGACCAGTGTGCATACCCTCAGACCACTCCGACGAGGGAGAACAGCTGATAGGAGCCACAGTCGGTTTATCACCTCACAATCACCGTGTTGCAGACATTGATCATCTTTCTGCCTGTGAGGATGATCCGGGAGTCCCTCCTGAACTAATGCGGACAAGACTGAGGGATCTGGAAAGGGAGAATCATCAACTTAGACATGACCTCAGAGAACACTCTGCACCTCCCTCTCCAAGAGCAGTGTTTTCATCTCAACCATTTCTGTCGCCCAGACCCTTAACGTGTAATATGGAGGATCAAGCCTCTACCTCACCGTCTCGCTATAGAGTAACGTCAACAAGAGATCAAAGAGATCAACGTTATGATGGAGATGTGTTAGCGAGACGCAGTGAGGATAAGTTCCACGCAGACTGTCAACGAGACAGAATCGATGAGATTATCCATGAGCTGCAGAGGATGAAGGTGAGCTTCAAGCCATCTAGACCGTCTTCACCATTGCTAGAAGGTGCAGCAGCCCAGAGAGCGGATTGTGTCGATGAACGCTACCAGCAACCAAGGCAGCCATCCCCACACCATTACAGCTCTGCCTCTAGACGACAGGGATCATCCGTACACCATGGACCATCACTGCCCCCTAGGCAAGAGAACACTTATCGTGGTCCAACCCCAACTATCCCTAATTTTGTTAAAGAGGATCCTCGTGAGTTCAACAGGTTGAAGATAGCTCTTGACAATCTCCTACCTACAGACGCTACGGAGCGTTTTAAATTCCAGATATTGATGGACCACTTGAAGCTTGAAGAAGCATTGCTTATTGCTGATTCCTACAGTAACAGCAGGTACCCTTATAGTCACACTATGGAAGCTTTAACAGAACTATATGGACAACCTCATCAACTGGCACTTCAACGTATTGCTGTCCTGATGGATGGACCGAGCATAAGAAGTGGCGACACCAGAGGATTCAGACTTTTTGCACTAAAGGTGCGGGCCCTGGTTGGGATGCTGGATCAGTTAGGAAGACCAGGACATACAGAACTGATTTGTGGTTCCCATGTCACTCGACTCCTCGCTAAGTTACCTCATGATCTCCGTTCATACTTCAGGAGGTATGTTAATCCACTTAGGACACCTATTCCTACTTTGTTTGAATTTGCAGAGTGGTTGGAGTATGAGGTACGAGTACAAGAGGATGGTACCCAATTCAGTGTTGACTCTGGTAAAGAGAGGCAGAGTTTTCGTAAAGACCAGCAAAGAGTACCCAAAGTGTTTCAGAAATCTACTGCAATCTTCCATGGAAGTGAGCAAAGGCCAGTTTTCAAAGACGAATCTGTTCATATGAGTGCAGTTTCAGAGTCGAGATCACTAGAGAAACCAAAGAAATACTGCCCCTTTTGTAATACAACTCAGCATTATCTCAATCAGTGTTCGAACTTCAAACTGCTGAAACCAGGACAGATAGCGACTTGGATCAGATCTAATCAGAGATGCTGGAAATGTGGACGGGATCACCAAGCAGGTCAGTGTACTCTAAAAGCCAAATGCAAGAAGTGTCAAAGAAGACATCTAGAAGTTCTGCATGAGGTCAACAATGAAATGAGTGCTAATGTAACCAAAGAAACTAAGGAGACCCCACAGTCTACCAGCAACACAATCGAAACTTTGTATGTTGATCGACCAACTGGTAGTCGAGTGTTATTGAAATTGTGTAGAGTCATTATCCGTAATGGAGACTTTTCACTGGATACGTATGCATTGCTGGACGATGGTTCGGAGCGAACGATACTGCTTCACGAGGCAGCTCAGCAACTTCATCTTTATGGTAAGCCTGAAGATCTGTCTCTTCGCACAGTGCGTCAAGATATCCGCCGAATTCGGGGATCTACAGTATCATTTGCTGTGAGTTCTGTTACACAGCCAGATCGCAGCTTCGTAATCAAAGGAGCTTTTACAGCAGAGGAGCTTGGGTTAGCCTCTCATTCTTACCCAATTGAAACGCTCCGGAAGAGATACCGCCATCTCAGAGGCCTACCCCTGCAGTCAATAGACCATGCAAAGCCATTATTGCTTATTGGGTCAGATTATCCGCAATTGATCACCCCTATTGAACCAGTTCGTTTGGGACCGCCTGGAGGTCCAGCGGCTGTGAAAACCCATCTAGGATGGACCCTCCAAGGTCCATCGAAGTTCCTTGAACACAACCCTCACATACAACAATGTTTATTCACCTCTGTAAGTCTTGTGCCTGAGGATCTATTCAGCCAAGTTGAGAAGTTGTGGCAGATGGACATCTTACCCTACCGCAATGAACGGCTTGTGACAAGGTCGAAGCAAGATACAGAAGCTGTACGTATGCTGGAGGATAACACGATGCGGGTTGAAGTTGAGGGTGTGCAAAGATATGCTACCCCCCTCCTGTGGAGAACCAGTCCTCCACCCTTAACTGCTCCAAAGGAATCAGTAGTGTCTCATTTGCGAAGGACTGAAAATCAGTTGGCGAAGAGCTCTGAGAAATCCCAAATGTACAAATCTGAGATAAAGAAGCTGCTAGAAGCAGGCTATGTGAAGAAAATTCCCCAATCCACAGCTGTACGGACACAAGGGTGGTATATTCCACATCACATGGTCCACCACAACGAAAAGAATAGGATTGTATTCAATTGTTCCTTTAAATTTCAGGGGCTGAGCCTGAATGACTATCTCTTTCCTGGGCCAACTCTGGGTGCGACCTTGCTGGGAGTGCTTCTCCGTTTCCGAGAGTATGCAGTAGCCTTTAGCAGTGATATAAAGGGAATGTTCCATCAGGTTCGCCTCCTGTCAGAAGATCAAGCATTCTTGCGATTCCTGTGGCGCGATCTGAACACAAGTAACCCACCTGATGTCTATCAATGGACAGTGTTACCCTTTGGCACTACGTGCAGCCCATGCTGTGCTACCTTTGCCCTCAGGAAACATGTCACTGATCACAGCCATCCAGCCAGTGAGGTACGGGCATCAATCGAGCATTGTTTCTACGTTGACAATTGGTTGCAAAGTGTTCCTTCTATTGAGGCTGCCAGGAAATTAGTGGATGACATGCGACATCTCCTGGCCGAAGGTGGATTTGATCTGCGCCAATGGGCTAGTAATGCTCCCCAACTCCTGCAACATCTTCCACAGCAAATCAGGTCAGAGAACTATGAGCTTTGGTTTAGTTCGGACCGAGCAGACCCTCAGGAGCGCACATTGGGACTCCGGTGGCAGTGTAGATCCGATACACTTGGTTACAAACATGGCTATGTCGTGAAAGCTGATCCCACTATGCGATATATTTATAGCCTCCTTTCCAGTCAATATGATCCCTTAGGATTCATCACCCCATTCACCACTAGAGCCAAGATAATAGTCCAGAGGCTCTGGGACAAAAAACGGGAATGGGATGACCCTGAACTACCTACAGACCTTAGAAATGCATGGCTTGCATGGGAAGATGAGCTTCCACAACTTTCTAGTGTGACAATGCCTAGATGCTACACTACAAAGGTAGATCCTTTGACCAGCTCCCGAAGTGTGCACACATTCTGCGACGCTTCAGAGCGAGCTTATGGTGCGGTAGCCTATCTCCGCACTGAAGGTAAAAAGGGACAAATAGAGGTGTCATTCCTGGCAGCTAGATCACGGGTAGCTCCAAAGAAGCAGCAAACAATTCCTCGCCTTGAGCTATGTGCAGCTCTTACCGGAGCTCAATTGGCAGCAGTTCTGAAAAGAGAGCTCACACTAGATATCAGCAGTTTCCAATATTGGACTGATTCTACCACCGTTCTCAACTGGCTTCAATCAGAGTCATGCCACTTTAAAGTGTTTGTAGGAACTAGAGTCGCAGAGATTCAAGATCTAACTGACTCTAAATCATGGTCCTATGTGCGATCTGAAGACAACCCTGCTGACGATATTACTCGTGGTCTGTCAATGGCTCAGTTAGTCAAACCTACCCGTTGGAAGAATGGCCCAGAATTCTTGCAGAAACCTCCATCATTATGGCCAGAATTGTCCAACCTAGAGCCAGTCGACACCTCACAAGAACTGCGCAAACCAACATCTTTCCACCTGCTAATGAATCAGGATGACGAGCATTCAGTTAATGCATCTCAATACAACAACTTTCAAGAGCTTATAGATGCATCAGTCAGATCCCTTCATGGGGCGGCCAGTCCTACATACACTGTTACGGCTGAAATGTATAAAAAGGCAGAGCTTAGACTCATTCAGCAGTCTCAAATGGAGAGTTTTCCTGATGAATATGCTCAGCTACAAAGAGGGAAACCTATTTTCTCAAACAGTCGTTTAAAGACTTTAGCTCCTGAATTCGATTCTGACATGCAGCTGATTAGAGTGGGTGGACGACTTCGAAGATGTCACCTGCTGAGCCCAGATATTCTTCACCCTATTGTTCTAGACCCAGTTCATATAGTAACAAAGCTACTGATTCAACAGTATGATGCACAGCTCCACCACCCTGGTACTGAAAGGGTCTTTGCTGAAATCAGAAGGCGCTACTGGATCTTGAGAGGTCGTCAGGCTGTTCGTTCAATTCAGCATCATTGTACTGAGTGTCAGAGATGGCGTGGCAAACCCAGTATCCCTAAAATGGCTGATTTACCTCCTTCCAGCTTAAGACTTTTCAAACCAGCCTTTTATTCTACGGGTATGGATTGTTTTGGTCCATTCACCATCAAAATTGGACGGAGAAAACGAAAAACGATGGGGTATCATTTATAAATGTTTGACCACAAAAGCAGTGTACATAGATCTTCTCTGTCAAGCCGACACCGACTCCTTTCTCATGTCTCTACGTCGATTCATTTCCCGTAGAGGAAAACCTTATGAGTTACGTTCCGATCAAGGTACAAATTTTAAAGGGGGAGATCATGAGCTTAAAGAAACCTTCAGCAAGATTTACCCCGAATTACAAGGGGAACTCGCTAGTCAACAGATCGACTTTCAGTATAATCCACCGCACTCCCCACATTTTGGAGGATCATGGGAAAGAGAAATCAGATCGGTTAAAGCTGCCCTGTACACCACTATTGGAGCTCAAACTGTTACAGAGGAAGTGCTGAGGACTGTCTTGATTGAAATTGAGGGCATCTTGAATTCAAAGCCATTGGGATATGTATCTTCAGATGTTGCTGATCTGGACCCAATAACTCCTAACTCATTGTTAATGGGCCGGTTAGACTCCACTTTGCCTCAGGTGATTTACCCTGCATCTGAACTTCTCAGTCGCAGACGCTGGAGACATAGCCAGGTACTGGCCGACCAGTTCTGAAATTCTTATCTTCGTAACTATATGCCCGGACTCCAGTCTCGCCAGAAGTGGCAACAAGAGAAGGACAACTTGGTTGTGGGGACAGTAGTAATGATTGTTGACCCACAACTTCCTAGAGCACTCTGGCCTATCGGGACTGTGAAAGCTGTCATTACTGGAGTCGATGATAAAGTGAGAGCGGCCGAAGTTCAGGTCAAAGATAGAACTTACATCAGACCTGTTGTAAAACTGATTAAGCTCCCTTCACTCCCCGAATGACTGAGTGTACTGGCCCGAGAGGCAAATCTGCAAACACATTTGGGGGCGGCTGTATTAAATGAGGGCCAGTTATGATGACGTTTATATGCTTTTGTATATACATACGAGTTTTGTGTATATGTAGTGGTTGATTATCTGTTGTGATGTAGTCAGGCAGGACATCACCTGCCTATTGTTAGGACCCCGGTGATGACGTCGTTTTAGTAGGAAGTACGATCATTGTTATCGCTATAAAGCGGAAGACGGACCTAATGTTATGATAGCGGCAGTTTATCCACTTTGTAATGTAACCTCGTGTGTGCGTGCATCAAAAAAGTAAGTTAGTCATTTTCATTGTATTGTATATTGTACGATGACAGTTTGCCTTCATTTGCTTTGAAGATGTGTTTGTAACAGGTGCAGTAGCACATGTGTTTGTGATCTAATCCTGTTATATGATCATTGCATAGACATATTCCTTGTGCTTATTATACTGAATACAGACTCTGACTGTCTTTAACTACATATTGATGTTTATCAGTGTATAATTATACTTTATTGCTGTTTGTATTTCTAGAACCACACACACATGATTAAATACTGTTCAGCTTGAAATGAGTGGTCTATGAGTGGTATGTACAGCTGGCTCTTCCTAAACGGACATACTTTAATTGTTCTGATCGGACAATCTTCTGTGGTTGCTACCGGGTACTAACTAGCCTTTGAGCTTTTGTAATAGTCCCCAACTAAGCAAGCCAAAAGGCGAAGGCAACAGTGGCAAGGAACCAAAACTCCATCAGGTGACAGAATGGAGAAAAAAAAATCTTGGGAGAACCCAGGCTCAGTCGGGGGGCCAGTCCTCCTTTGGCCAACGAATGAACAGTGTATGATTATGAGTTAGGCAGCATAATGTCAGGAGTCAGATGGGATCAGAACTTTCACGATATTATCCAGTTCATCTGGTTGGGTTGGGTCATCCGGCCGGTGAGGAGATGAGTGTGGTGAGATGTCCATGGGCCTTCACAGCCCTGATAATGCGTGTCGACGTGTCCATGTGATGGTCCTTCATCAGATCTGGATATGCCCTGGATCCGGCGGTCTGCGGTAAACCTCGGGATAAACAGAGAGCCTAATATTAGCGTAGACGCCATCCTTCTTATGATGTACAAAGTACATCAGGAATTATGGGAAGTGTTCCCGGTTCCGGCTGATCTAATCTATGCAGCCTAACATTGAATTATAGAAATCTATAATGTATTATGTGTATGCTAAGCCAAAGAGATGTGTTTTTAGTCTAGATTTAAACTGACAGACTGTATCTGCTTCCCGGACCGTGTTAGGAAGATTGTTCCAAAGTTTTGGTGCTAAATAGGAAAAGGATCTACCGCCAGCAGTCGATTTTGATATTCTAGGTATTATCAACTGGCCAGAATTTTGAGATCGCAATAGACGTGAAGGACTATAATGCGTTAAGAGCTCGCTCAAGTACTGGGGAGCTAAACCATTTAGTGCTTTGTAAGTAATCAGCAATATTTTAAAATTTATACGATGTTTAATAGGCAGCCAATGCAGTGTTGACAGAACCGGGCTAATATGGTCATACTTCCTGGTTCTGGTAAGAACTCTAGGCTGCGTTTTGAACTAGCTGTAGTTTGTTTAATAAGCGTGCAGGGCAACCACCCAGTAGAGCATTACAATAATCTAGCCTTGAGGTCATGAAAGCATGAACTAATTGTTCCGCATTTGTCAGTGAGAGCATATGACGTAATTTAGATATATTTTTAAGATGGAAAAATGCGGTTTTACAGATACTAGACACGTGACTTTCAAATGAAAGATTGGTGACAGACAGTGATTTATGTGCATAACGTTACATGTCAGTCACTCCTTTTTTACAGTCTGGTCCGTCAGCGCGGCATCGCTCGTCAAGTTCGTAGAGAGCTTATTCAGTCCATTTTAAATTCTGATTTTGGCCGCCTCTCAAATGGGTTAAACCATAAATATATTAACTTACCGATGAAGTTCAAGTTGATGCGCGCTATAAATCCGCACTCATTCAAGGATATGCATTTATTGCATGGACAGAGAAAGCACCGACACCTGCAGGATTTCATCTGTACATTATCAGTATAATCTATCTGTTCCGTGAGAGCAGAACAAGCCTTTATATATCTATTGACGTTTTTAAATCTGAAAACTCCAACAAGCAACGAAATTGTCAGACATCCATTAGTGCATGTTCACAGAGGAAAACAACTGAAATAGCGCTGGTTGTTCTCGAACGATACTCAACGTCAACGGCGGAATCCAAAGGCATGGGTGAAGTAATGGGTGTATTAAATTGAATGAAATAATCCCGAAAAAAAGCACAAACACTGCAGAGATGGCAAGTCCAGCAGCTAAAATTTGCCATCTTCTTGACGGTCTGTTAATACAATTAACCCCACAGGCCACAGCAAGACATTATAATTGTGAAATAATCCCGAAAAATCACAAACACGGCAGAAATGCTAAGATTAGTGGCTGGAATGTATTTATTTTTACGATAAATTAGCTGAGGTAACGTGACGGCTAACAGACAGCAGACACACAGCTAATGACGACTAACGACAGCAGCGGGGAATCCACCTGTCACTCAAAAGTGGACACACCCTTAATTATGCAGAACTTTAAATATTAATCAACTAAACGGATGAGTTATAAAAAAATTCAACCCCCTCACAGTTGTTATGAGGGGCAAAATTAGCTGTATAGACCAAAGCCACATAGAGAACCAGGCTGTAAACATGTTTTTTTCTGCTGTGAAGTTGGTAATTTTAACATGGGGGAGATACAGATTTGACTCACTTCTGCAGCCAGCCTCAAGCGGCCAGTCGATGAATTGCAGTTTTAGGGTGTTTTCACACCTGTAGTTCGGTTCATTTGGTCCGGACTAAGGGCAAAAAATTATACTTTGTATCATTTTCAGGCGTTTTGGTTCCTTTTCTCACCACACTGATTGCTCTGGTCCGAATCAGTTGATGAGATGATGAAACGGACCAAAATACAGTCACGTGACAACATCCACATCACTCATTGGCCAGATGTGTCTTGAACATGTTTCCACAACTGCATTTCGATTGGTCAGAATTCACGTGCGGGAAAATTCCAACAGAATTCCCGGAAGTAAACAAAGAGAATGAAAATCTCATAAAAACCTCATAAACAAACAAGTCTAGACGCAATATAAATAAGAGATTCACTGTGCAGTGCGGACAACTCCAGTGTTTATGAGGAGAGTTTTATTGAGAGTGCAGAACGCTGTAAGTCTGTCATAGCTTAAAGGGAGCGATATTGACAATCTAAATAATAGTTTTGTTTGACTACGGCAGCTGATTTAGTCCAAAAATGCGCAGTTATTTGGCAGTTGGGTCGGTTCAAGGTCGGATCACGTTCTCACCACAAACGAACCGCTCCAGAGTTCGTTTGAAAGCGTACCGAGACCACCTCTTCGAGGAGGTCTCGGTACGCTTGTTTGGTCCGCTATTGGTGCGCACCCGAGTGCGATTGCTGCTTTCTCACCTGCCCAAACGAACCGCACCAAAGGGGAAAACGAACTCTAGTGCGATTCAACCGAACTAAATGAGACAGGTGTGAAAGCACCCTAACTCACTTCCGTGTTGGTTTCAAGAGAGAGACGGGGAGGTTGCCGCTTGGTTTTAACCAATGGAGTCACATAGACTATTTTAACAATGTCTTTACTACCTTTCTGGGAACGACATGAGGGTGCATAATTTATACAGAAGATTTAGAATTTACACAGAAATTTAATTTTTGGGTTACTGTCCCTTTAATTGATAGTTAACATTAAGCTAAATGGGGTATTAATCTGCTTGCTGAGACACGACATATAAGCACCTGCAATCGGTAGAAGTGAAATGAATGCAGTCACGGTTATGTGCTTTGCACCCTTTAATGACTGTCTGTTTACATTAAAACATCACCACACATGGAGAGATTTAAGTGTGAAACAAACAGCATGAAAATTTGAAAACAGGACAAAAACCATTAACAATAACACAGTCTACATTCTTACCTATACTACTAAAAAGTACACAAATAATCGGCTTAGCCTAAGTAAACTAATCATTAATGGTGGTATAAAACATGATAAATGAGAACGTAAATACCAATAGATTATTTTATATTCTAATAAAGTCATTATTAATAGTCAGTTGGTTTGAAAAGCACTCTTCTTTGTAAAGCTGCTTTAGGCTGAATTGTATTTTGAAATGTGCTATCCACGTTTTTTTTTTTTAACGTAAGAGTGTGCAATTTCTTCCGCTGAGTTATTTTAGCTGTGGAAAAACAGTCCGTTATGCTGGTAGGCTATTCATACCATATTATTTTGTTATTGTAACCATAAACACACTGGTTTGCAGCGCAAATAGGTTTACCATTTACTGCACATTTTTATTCAGTTTTTAAACCTATAGCATTGAATGAATGAAACTCAAAGCTTGAATGAGTTTGCTTTTGAAAAAAAAGAAAGAATCTTTAAAATGATATTTACTCAGAGGAGTTCTCGTTATATATTGGCACCAGAGATTCAAGGAAATTTTCATTTGGTTGATCAGTGTTTGTTGCTGCATTCTGCACAGTCTTCTTCCGTGGACGATTTCTGGTACTGAATTCATAAACCAGAATGACCATCACAGCCACGCCCACCAGAGATGAGAGAGCCAATCGGATCACAGCCTCAGTGAAACTACAACAGTGACTTTATTAAGAGAGAAGAAATGAGCAACGTTAGAAAACAGATATAATTCATGTTTGGGAAACAGTGTCTCTAGAATTCTGTAAGAGTGAATATTTGATGCCAAATCAGTCATTTAAAAGCCACATTTTTAGCATCTGTAAAACCAGAGGTGTAAAGTCCAGGGATCAGAAAGTAAAAGTTCTGCCATATGTTTATTCCACCCATGATCTCAGCCAGCTGATTTCACTCATTAGTTCTATCTCCTGCAAATCCAGGTGATTGTAACAAAATACTGAGGTGGACTTTTACTTACACCTCTATGTAAAACCATATTTTTTCATCCTAAAAATATATTTAAGTTTCGATAATATGCTCTCAATGGCAGGGCCTCGTCGAAATAATCAGACAAGTCCTCTGTACAGTGAAGGGGTGGATTCTGGAATCCACTGCTGCTTCAATGTATATCTAATAAGTGAACATAATAAAGGTATTAATCAATATTTTTCCTTCTACATATTAAACAATTTGAATTACTTCTATAAGCTTATTAGATTTATGTAGTTTAGGAATGTGCTCTCCGTTTTTTTGAGAAAGGCACACAACAAAACATATTTAACCCATGGTCAGCCTGTTAATCAATGTGGATATGCACCTGCATTTCAGTCCATGTGTGGACAATTTCTGTTTTAATCTGTTTCTTAGCCAATCAGAATTATTCAACCTGAAGTAACGACGTAGGTTTAAGGTATAATTGTTATAGAGATGTGAATGTATTGAGAGCGGCCTACAAACTCCGTAAGAGTCTCGAAGCTGACTTCTGTCTGCCTGACTGACTACAAACTATCTTCAGTAAAAAAAAATGTCTTCAATTGACTCCACTTCTGACTCCATGTCTTCACTCATCATATCTGGTCCTTGGGTCTTTAACTGCATATTCCTCTACAACAGACCCTATGGCCAGCTTCGGCTCCACTGGTGTGATGAATCAGGCAAAAGGAACTGATATTAGTGAACGTCTCGGTTACATATCGTCGCTGCACGATGAAACTCACGTATGTCCAAAACGGTTACTTTTCAGGAAGTGAAAAAAACACCGTAATTCAAAAGCAGTTGAACGTAGCGATGTCATACTTGGTACGGCATCTTTAAATGTAACCATATAATTGTCAGTGTAATGATATAATCCACATTTGAACAAAATCGAGTTTAAATGGACATACGTGCATATTTTACAGTAACGGTGGTCGATACGCGTTCTTCCGATCATTAATTAGAATGGCCAAGTCATATTGACAGATGAATAGGCTACGCTCAGTTTATTAAATAGCCTACGGGCCCCGTTTAAACGAAGGGAAAACGCAGATATTTCCCTGCGTTTTGGCCTCTCGTTTACACGAAAACCCCGTTTTTATCACAGAAAACGATTATTTCTAAAAACTCCGGCCAAAGTGGAGATTTCTGAAAACGCCGGTTATGTGTTGCCGTGTCAACTGGGAGAAACGGGGTTTTAGGTTCTCTCGTGTTGATTCTGAGGATTCTGATTGGCTTTATCCTTCTCCCTACACTGCCGCCCATCGGTTTGGCATAGTTATGATGGCGCTCGCGGCGTATTTATGCGGGTGTGTGCACGATGTTATTATTGAAAACGGAGGGGAGGAAAATATTCGTTTCTCTAAATACCCGGCTATGTGTAAACGTAGCCTAAGTTTATTAAATACGGTCCGTTTATTAAATGTCTCTTGCAAACTGTAAAGGGACAATGGATCAACACTCATATAATCATAATCAGAGAGTAGCCTTTTTCTTTCGTTTTGAATTATTTCGTTTAAAGACTTTTCAAGCTTTGTGCATTTGATGTATTTCTCATGTCTGTGTGAGGCATACACTGTTAAGTTAGGATGAGATGCGCTCCAGTTAACGTGCAATGCAAGTGACCACGCGGGCGCCTCCATGATTATGTCTGCTATATATTTTCTTCTTATTTTTTGTTAAATCCATTCCAGGCAATTGGTTGATGAAAAATTAATTAAAATTAAGATACAATTTATACAAAACGAAATTCACTTTAAAGAAAGGTTTTCTACTAAATAAAACTTAATGAAGTGGTCAAAATCATGTCTGACACTCCATGTCTCAAATTGTGCATCCTATTACTCGTGCTATTCACTTTTCTTTTCAACAAAAATGGAAGAAGAAAAAAACATAATATTTTAACAAATATGAAACTAAATGTGCTCATTTAATGGCTACAACAGACCTACAGACTCTATTTGTACAAATTGCTGCACATTCATTTAATTCTGAATTTTGCACACACAAGTTGAAAGGCTTCAAATCATGTTCACGATAATTGTGCGTGCATTTATTAATCATTATCATACTAAAACAATAACAAAGTAGGCTATGCTATGTAGCCTACAAAAAAAAATACAGCCATTTCTGTTTTGTTCTTTTAAACAAAAAAACAAGCTTTTTTTAGGCCTACATTTCATCTTTCATTCCGAAATGAACGAAAAATCTAAATTAATCTCGTTTTTAATTTAACTTAATTTCGTTTTTCTTTATTTAAATTTCGTTTATCTTTATTTAAATTTCGTTTTTTCTTTATTCAATTTTCGTTTTTTTATTTAAATGTAATTTTTCTTTATTTAAATTTAGTTTTTTCTTTATTTAAATGTCATTTTTCTTTATTTAAATTTAGTTTTTTCTTTATTTAAATTTCGTTTTTCTTTATTTAAAATTCGTTATTCTTTATTCGTTATTCTTTATTTAAATCTACCCTTTACTGTGTCAGTAATTTATTAGTCAAAAAAAATATTAGACTTAAAAGTAGGCTATACAGACCCGTGCGTTCCGTTAACATCTCCACAATAAACAGTGACAATTACTTCCTCTAGACCATTTACCGGTAAATAACAGTTGTGAATATATTGCGAATATAATAAACTTGAACAGTGTTGTCAAAAACAAACATTTGCTTATACTTTACCTCACAGAGTTATTCGGCTATACAATCCTGAGCTTCCAGAGACGCTTAGAACTGCAAGACGCCTCCACAGGGCGGGAGATACGCGGCGTGATTGACAGCTTTGACACCAAATGGATATACGTGAAAATCAGATGACATGATTTCACAACTTTTCATTGGTCATTTAGACATGTGACGCATACTGTATACGGAAATGAACCTGGACATTCTATCCGTCGAAAAATCTCAAAATCGGCAAAATGGACATACGCGGTTTTCATCGGACAGCGACGATATGTAACCCTCGTTCCCTGAGTACAGGGAACTCCGACGTGTCGTCGGGGGAGTTCCCTGACGAATTGGGATCACGCTAGGGAGACCAATCGACTTCGAGTGAAACTAAAACGAGCCAATGAATATTGGCATGCAAGATTTGCATTCCGCGACCCGCCTACCAGTGCGGGTATAAAGGGCGGAAGCAAACGCATTCACAATGCTTTTTCGCTGAGGAGCCGAACAGTGTCCAGTCCTCCGCGAAGGTACAGCAACGTGGCGAGGGGACGACACGTCTCCGTTCCCTGTACTCAGGGAACGAGGGTTACATATGTAACCGAGACGTTCCCTTTCGTCCTGGGAACTCCGACGTGTCGTCGGGGGAGTTCCCTGACGAATTGGGATCCCTACAAACACGCCATGGTGCTGACCCCTTCCAGCGCCCGGCTAAGCTACCCTGCAGCAGTTTCTTGAACAAGATGCGGGAGCTAGCTAGGAAAATCACACTGCTGTTCCGCAAGACCCACTCAGTGGATTTGGATAACACTGGGAAAGCGTGCCCAACCCGTAGGAGGGAACGCTACGGAGCCCCTGCCCGCCCGAAGGGAGGCACTGGAATACACGTATGTACTAACCCGTGGGGTAGTGAAACATACGGAAGTCCTTGAGGTAGTCCCAGCCCGAAGGGGGGGGGGGGGGGGGCGTACTCAGCAAGGACGACAGAGGGATCTGTCGAGAGGAAGACACGGAGCTAACCCGGGGGGTAGCTGGAACGTGGAAAAAATGGGTCGCCGAAGGGACCACTGTTAAGACCACCCAGTCTAACAACAACTCCTACGAGAGGTGATAGACCTGGCACCGGGCGACCGCCTCGCCTGGTGCCGAAGGGGTGATGGAGGAACTCACGAGGTTAGCCGTATGTTGGGGAACCAACGGAGTAAAAGACGTACGTATCCGGCCCACAGGGCGGGAATGGCGTAGCAAACCGACACAACCTAATTCCTCGCGCTACCGGCCGTAGCGAGTACACGGGAGGAAGCAGGTTCAGCACGAAGGCTATAAAACCTAGCGAACGTGTTAGGTGTCGCCCAGCCCGCAGCTCTACAGATGTCTGTCAGCGAGGCGCCTTGCGCCAAAGCCCAGGAGGAGGCAACACTCCTAGTAGAGTGTGCCGTCAACCTAGGTGGGCAAGGCACGCCCTGGGACTCATAAGCCCGGGCGATAGCATCCACTAGCCAGTGGGACAACCTCTGCTTGGAGACAGCCTTCCCCTTCTGCTGGCCTCCGTAACAAACAAAGAGCTAATCTGAGGTCCTGAAGCTTTGCGTTCTGTCCACGTAACAGCGCAGGGCGCGGACGGGACAGAGAAAAGCTAGGGCTGGGTCTGCCTCCTCCAGGGGCAGCGCTTGCAGGTTCACTACCTGATCCACAAACGGGGTGGTAGGAACCTTGGGCACGTATCCGAGCCGGGGTCTCAACACAGCGTGAGAAAGGCCCGGTCCGAACTCTAGGCACGAGTCGTCGACCGAAAATGCCTGCAGATCCCCTACCCTCTTAAAAGAAGCCAAAGCCAACAGGAGAGCTGTCTTCATAGACAAGATATTTAACTCGACTGAAGGCAAGGGCTCGAACGGGGGCCTCTGGAGTGCACTAAGCACTAGAGACAAGTCCCAAGAGGGTAAGGGGTGCACATTACGAGGTGGATTCAGCCTCCTGGCACCCTTAAGGAATCTGATGATCAGGTCGTGCTTTCCCAATGACTTACCTTCTACTGCATCGTGATGAGCGGCTATTGCGGCAACATACACTTTGAGGGTGGAGGGAGACAGCCTTCGCTCCAACCCATCTTGCAGGAAGGAAAGCACGACTCTGATCGGGCAAGTTCGGGGGTCTTCCCGGTGGGAAGAACACCACTCGACGAACAGGTTCCACTTCAACGCATAGAGGCGCCTCGTAGAGGGGGCTCTGGCGGAAGTGATGGTGTCTACCACACCCTGCGGTAGGCCACCTTGAACCTCCGCGTCCCGTCCAGGGACCACACATGGAGTCTCCAGAGGTCTGGACGCGGGTGCCACAAGGTGCCCCGTCTCTGGGAAAGGAGGTCCTTCCTCAGAGGAATCGGCCAAGGAGGGGCTGTCGCGAGGAGCATAAGTTCCGCGAACCAAGTCCGGTTGGGCCAATACGGCGCAACGAGCAGGACCTGCTCCTCGTCCTCCCTGACTTTGCACAAGATCTGTGCAAGAAGGCTCACTGGGGGAAACGCATATTTGCGAAGACCCAGGGGCCAGCTGTGCGCCAGTGCATCCGTGCCGAGAGAACCCTCGGTCAGGGAGTAAAACAACCGGCAATGAGTCTTGTCCGGAGAGGCAAACAGGTCTACCTGAGCGGCTCCGAAGACTTCCCATATCAGCTGGACCGTCTGGGGGTGGAGTCGCCATTCTCCCGGAAGAGGTGGCTGCCGTGAAAGCTCGTCGGCTGTACGGTTGAGCACACCAGGGATGTGAATGGCTCGAAGCGACCTCAGATGCTTCTGACTCCACAGGAGGAGATGGCGGGCGAGTCGCGACATACGACGGGAGCGTAGACCACCCTGACGGTTGATGTACGCAACGGTCGCAGTGCTGTCCGTATGGACCAGTACGTGCTTGTGCAAAAGCAGCCCCTTGAGGCGAGACAAGGCTAAGCGTACTGCTTGCAACTCTAGGCAGTTGATGTGCCAATGCAGTTGAGGCCCCGTCCACAGACCTGAAACTGCATGCCCGTTGTACGTGGCCCCCCATCCGTTGGCAGAGGCATCTGTGAAAACCACAGCATGCCTAGAGACCTGGACTAAGGGCACTCCGGCCCGTAGAAACGCAGGGTCTGACCAAGGACTGAAGGTTTGGCGACAGTGCGGGGTAATGTTGACCCGGAACGTGCCGCTCTGCCACGCCCATCTCGGGACTCGATCGTGAAGCCAGCGCTGAAGCGGTCTCATATGGAGCAGACCGAGCGGCGTTACCCGCGGCTGCGGCTGCCATATGCCCCAGGAGCCTCTGAAACTGTTTCAGTGGGACCGCTGAACTGCCTTGAAAGGACTTGAGGCAGTTGAGCACCGACTGGACGCGCTCCTCGGTGAGGCGCGCAGTCTGAGCGACCGAGTCCAACTCCATACCGAGATAAGAGATCCTCTGCATTGGGCAGAGTTTGCTCTTGTCCCAGTTGACCTGAAGACCCAAACGGCTGAGGTGTTGGAGCACCAGGTCCCTGTGTTCGCACAACAGATCCCGCGAGTGAGCTATTATGAGTCAGTCGTCGAGATAGTTGAGAATGCGAATGCCATGTTCTCTCATGGGAACAATGGCCGCCTCTGTGACTTTCGTGAAGACGCGGAGCGACAGGGCCAGGCCGAAGGGTAAGACCTTGTACTGATATGCTCGACCTTCGAACGCAAACCGAAGAAGGGGTCTGTGTCGAGGGAGAATCGAGACATGAAACTACGCGTCCTTCAGGTCGATCGCTGCAAACCAATCCCGGGGACGGATGCACTCGAAGATGCATTTCTGCGTGAGCATTTTGAACGGGAGCTTGTGCAGGGCCGGGTTCAAAACTCGCAGGTCCAGGATTGGCCGTAACCCCCCGCCTTTCTTGGGTACAATGAAGTAAGGGCTGTAAAACCCCGACCTCATCTCGGCTGGAGGGACCGGCTCGATCGCGTCCTTCGCCAGCAGGACGTCGATTTCTTTCCTCAGGACAGGGGCATCGACACTCCGCACCCGGGTGAAGTGGACGCCTCTGTACCTGGGAGGCCGGCGGGCAAACTGAATTGCGTAGCCGAGCCGGATAGTGCGGGAGAGCCACCGGGACGGCCTGGGAAGCGCTAGCCAGGCTTCGAGGAACGTGCCAAGGAGCCCACTCGGACCACCGGCGTACCCGCGGAGGGGCAGCGAGGTGGAAAACAGGGACCGGGCTCCGGAGGCATTACTGCGGCCGAGAGAGAGGTCTGAGTGTGCGAGGCAACACCTACCTGTTTCCACGTGGGCAAAGGAAGGAGGGGAAACGAGGAACGAGGCTCGGGGGCGTCGAGTCCAGGTTTCCGCACCTCCTTGCCCAGCGGGAGACGAGAGCGGCGAGGCCGAGGCGGCGTAGCTATCATCTGAGCGCTGGGGTGAGGGGAACGAGAGTGGCGAGGCAACGAGAGTGGCGAGGCAACGAGAGTGGCGAGGCAACGAGGCGGCGCACACCGTCATTCTGACCCTCTTGGATGGGGGAGACTGAGAGGCCAGTCTCGACCGAGATAGACCCAGAGGAATTGGAAACTGCTCTTTTATTGAAAAATTGGGTACCGCTGAAGGCAGCGGCGGAAGAAAAACAAAAGGAAACAAAAGATTCTCCACCCGGCCCTCCTCCGGGGGAAGGAGCGGTGCAGTGGCACCGTCCTGAAGAGCAGCAGTCAGGTCCTCTGGGTCGCCCGTCTCAGGGCCGCTTCCCTCTCCTCTTACCAGGGGGTTTAGACGAGCCCCGGTCGGGCTGGGCACCTCTCTTGCGGCCGGCCGGCTGCTGCCTAGGAGGCTGCTGCTTAGGCGTAGCAGGGGCGGAGGCGGCGGCAGGAGGGCGCCCTCGGCGACGAGCAGCGCGAGGTGGAGCCGGGGGGGACGGGCCAGCAGCAGCCTGTCTCCGGGGCATGATGTGCTTAATCACCTCGGACTGCTTCTGGGCGGCGGAGAACTGTTGGGCGTAGTCTTCCACCGCGTCGCCGAATAGGCCACCCTGGGAAATGGGGGAGTTCAGAAACCTGGACTTGTCTGACTCCGTCATATCGGCCAGGGTGAGCCAAAGATGTCGCTCCTGGACCACAAGTGTGGACATCGCTCGGCCCAGGGAGCGCGCGGTGACTTTCGTCGCCCGGAGGGCAAGGTCCGTCGCCGTGCGTAGCTCTTGGAGCAACCCTGGGTCGGTACCACCCTCCTGCATGTCGCAAAGCGCTCTCGCCTGATGGACCTGAAGGAGCGCCATGGCATGCAGGGCATAAGCAGCTTCTCCACACGCACTATAGGCCTTACCAGTCAGACTGGAGGAGAACCTACAGGCGCGAGAGGGGAGAGTAGGGTCACCCCTCCAGGTGGAAGCGGATTTAGGGCACAGCTGTAAAGCAACCGACCGCTCCACCGGGGGAATGCCCTCATAACCCTTCACTGCCCCGCCATCGAGAGTGGTAAGGGAGGAGGAGGGAGTCGATCTATGTCGGGCTGCCAGAGGGGCCTTCCATGACTTCGTCACCTCCTCATGCACTTCCGGGAAGAAAGGCACCGGGGCGGGGCACTGAGAACCAGCACGGGCCGCCCCGAGAAACCAATCGACGAGCCGCGAAGGTTCGACACTTGCGGCCGCCCGGGAAAGCATAGCGGCCATTTCCGGGTCCGGCTCGGACAACGCTACCACACCAGAAGGGGGCAACGCAGCCAAGTCGTCATCCCCAGAAGATGACCGCTCTCCCTCCGATGCAGCGATCGACATCTGATCCTCCGGCGGAGCCCCGAAGGAAAAGACCGGGACCACACGAGATGGCCCAGCGCGCTCCTCCAAGGGCTCCAATGGCAGCAGTGTGCAGGAGTGAGGAGTCCGTGGGGGTCTTTCACCCGGCGGATTATTCCTCACTGTAACCCTCAGACCACCAATGGGATTAACCGAAGTAGCCGCCTTCTGAAATGAACCAGAAGACGAACTAGATCGGGGAATCTCCAAAGGGACTCCCCCTCGTCTGAGGGATCTCAGTCTCGATCTCAACACTGCGACGGTCATATTTCCGCAATGGGAACATGACTCGTTCACGAAAGCCGCCTCAGCGTGCGCGAGGCCCAAGCACGAGAGACAGCGATCATGACCATCAACCGGAGGCAGAATCTGACCGCATCCAGAAACACACGGATGAAACGTCATCCTTAAAAGGACGTGATCTTCACCCGTGTTGCTCTTTTAGAGAAATAACTCTCTAGATGTGCTGAAGCACACAGGGATCAACGCTGCAACACAGCGGGGAAACTGCAAGCCCGCTGTGAGCACTCAACCGAATACCAGCTGTTAAAACAGCTCTTTGTAAACACAGTGCATGTAGTAACAAACAGGCAGCCGGGAGATCGCGAAGACCGCTAAAGCGCCGTCACACCAGCACAGAGAGATCTCAGGAAACAGCAGACTCGTTGAGCAAACAGAAAGCACAATGTTCAAGCTCATAACACTCAGAGGACACAACTGGTCGGCTCCGAAGCAAAAAGCATTGTGAATGCGTTTGCTTCCGCCCTTTATACCCGCACTGGTAGGCGGGTCGCGGAATGCAAATCTTGCATGCCAATATTCATTGGCTCGTTTTAGTTTCACTCGAAGTCGATTGGTCTCCCTAGCGTGATCCCAATTCGTCAGGGAACTCCCCCGACGACACGTCGGAGTTCCCAGGACGAAAGGGAACTGATATTCACTAATATCCAGATGTTCTTGTAGCTGAGGGCGCTGGTAGATTAATTGGGATTTTTTTCAGCACAAGTCCAATATCGTCATATATAGAATCATCATATATGCGTTTCTCAAACATTAAAAATTGTACAGGGCAAACATGCATCTCAGACAGATCAAGTGAAAGTGGACTCATCTCCCTTTCTCGGGATAAATTATTAATGAGATCCTGGACAAATTTGAAATTAATTAAATTAATTGTAAAGGTGCAAGCCTTGTTTTTTTTAATGACAAATGTAAAGACAGTGTGAAAAAAACCATATATGAACACAGACCGTTTAATTACTACAGAATCCCTTAATGGACAAAAAAAAAAAAAAAAAAATGATTGGAAAAAATGACATTGGAAGAAAAAATATATTTCAATGCTTTTTTATTCTCTCACAAAGGTTTTGCATTCCCCTGCAAGAAATGTTGCTCTCCCTGACAAAACTTTTGCGCACCTCCAAGAAAATTAGCAAAAAACTTGAAAAGTTATGACATGTAATTGACAAAAGCATTGACATAATTTTTCCTCCCATCTAATATTTTTTCCATCACCATGTTATGAGTTTAGGGGCTCCATAAATTACAACCAAACAGCAAAATTTAGCATATGAAGAGTTCAGATGCAAAAGCCTCTAAATGCAATCTGAAATTTTCTTCTAAAATTATCATTTTTATCAAGCTTGTATATTTAAGTTCAATAATTTCACTTAAATGGCATTTTTATCAAGCTTGTATATTTAAGTTCAATAATTTCACTTAAATGGCAAGTAAATTACCCATTAATTGTCATTTAAGTGAAATTACTGAATTTAAATATACGAGCTTGATAAAAATGATCATTTTAGAAGAAAATTTCAGATGTCATTTAGAGGCTTTTGCATCTGAACTCTTCATATATCTAACAACTGCAATTCATCCATTTTGTATAGAATATGATTTATGCACTAAAACCAGAGTAAAATCGATCATTATATGTATTTTTAAATGCTCATGACAAATGTCTGAGTGTCACAGCTGTAGGCCTATTTATTTTCGGCAAATAATTTGCATAAAGTTGCCGGATGCTTTTGGATGCTCAGTGTAAGCTTTGTGTAACCTGTTCACTTTTTCTTCAAAAACTGTTAGGCACAATATAGGACAGAGATGAATTTGTGAAAAGTTTTACTTTATGGAAATGAAGCTCGTATATTGCAATCTAGTGACAACTGACTTTGTCAAAACGACTTAAATTCAACCACATACATGCATGTTTAGGCCCAAAAATAATCTGTCAACAGTCTTAGTGAGTTTGATTCAGATAGCTATGTTTACCCAGACAGCAAAATAGTGTCGGCCCAGATCCGACCCACATCAGGTAGGCCTACATGTTAATTCAACGCCTTGTTTTACGTGTTAAAAGCTGAATACCCAGACATCTGGTACTTGTGGATTCAACGCATACCAGATGTGGGCCGGATCTGGGCCGTGAGCCGACACTATGTTGCTGTCTGGGTATATATTGAATAATCCAGCTGGTTTACTCACCACAGACAATAAGATTGAATATGTTGAGCGGCGTCTCTGATCTGGTTGTTTTGACTTGATAAAGTCCAGAGTCCGTGGTTCTGATGTTTGTGATGGTCAGAGATCCAGTCTGATCCAATTCCAGTCTGCCTCTAAATCTCCCA
The DNA here is from genome assembly GCA_036326025.1 of Chrosomus eos. Lineage (NCBI taxonomy): Eukaryota > Metazoa > Chordata > Actinopteri > Cypriniformes > Leuciscidae > Chrosomus > Chrosomus eos. The sequence goes on from JAZAVI010000008.1 coordinate 495,991, forward strand.
TCAGCACTACCCTCATAAAATCTCAGTTCATTTTTCTGTCTATTGATTTGAGCAATGAGAATGTCTTTATGTCCAAAATTCCACCTTATCTGATCATCTTTCTTTATGTTAGTAACATTATGTAGAATGACAGATTCTCCCTCCATCACTGACACTGACTTAACTTCATCTGCAATGCCAAAAACCCCTGCAGAACAAACAGAAAAGATTGCTTCAAACTAGTTTGATATTATTGTTTTTTAAATAGTGCAACACAAACATTTGTCACTATTGAATGCATGCATAATTGAAATAAGTTCACATTTTCAAACAAGCAAAATATAGGTAAAGATTGATTTTGCGTGAGTTATGAATCAGATTGATTGATTTACAGTCATCATAATTTATAACATATTCTCACTCTAATTTAATTAGTAAACTGTGCACCATAAAACAAATATAACTTACCAACTAAACACCACAAGCACAAATGGAGGAAAATCGGGTGAATCATTTTCTTCAGCAGTTTGAACGTCAGAACAGTTTCAAATAACAAAAGACTTGATTCTACCGTCAGATGATCTGAAGATGAGAGATGTCTGAGCTAAAGTGCTCAGTGTGAATAAATACCCCTGCTTTTCAGAGTCTGAACGCCTTCTCACGTGACTTAGAAAGGAAGTTTAAGCTACTGCAGATTATTGGTCCTCCATGAGATATTTTAAGATTGGTTTGACTTCCCCAGAAATAAGAAGTGTTAATGTCACAGACAAGGTTGCGATATTTATGGACGATATTATAGTTGAACAACACAAAGAGAACGCGCAAGACGGAGAAGAAGGAGAGAAAGGTGTAGGGACTTTTGACAGTTGAACCTGAAGTACTAATAACTGTACATTCCCTTTTTAGTGTCTATAGGTCTTCAGACCCCAAAAGACAGAATGTAACACACACACATTCCACCACAAGCCCTCACCCACACACACACACACACACACACACACACACGAGCCCTTCCCTCCCCAACACACAAGAGAGGCTCCTGTTACACAGAATTCAACGGAAAGGGGATTCTAAAGAGAAATGAACCTTCTCTTTGTTTAAAGATATTTAAACAAATATATTCAATGTTTTTTTCTGTGTGTCTGTTTGCTTGTTGTCATTGTTACATTGGAATAACTATGATTTTTATCATTGGGCACTTTACACATAACCAGGGCCGGCGCGTCCATATAGGCGAACTAGGCAATTGCCTAGAGCGGCACTTTTGTAAGGGCGGCAAAATTTGTGCCAACCGGGAATGAACAATTCACAAAATTGGTTATTTGTATGATTTACTGAGCTGCCGCTGCCCCGCATCCCGGGCGCGCCCCTGCTCGCACGAGTCATGACTGGGTGATGGGAAGTTCGGATCATTTTACTGACTCTATTGAGTCATTCGAGTCATTTCGTTTATTTAAGTGGCTTTAAATTTGATACTTTTAACAGCCAAATTTCCCGATCACATCCACCTACGCAATGTTGATCATATTCTGAATGAAGAAATCGTAATGCAGTAAACAATTATTTACAGGGAACATAAATAATTACTTTACCTTCCGAGTTCCGGGTCATACGTTCATTTGGGTGATCCGTTCATTGTGTCACGTGATATACGCAATGAACAGATCGTTCATTAATCACCTATCAGGGACTATGCAAGATGTCGAAACGAAATAAATTATCTCGTTGCGAATATAAAAAGAGACGACTTATTTGGAAAAGTTGAAACTAATAAAAACCTTCACAGTAGCCTACATTGAAACAAGACAGCTAATGGACTGGCAATCTCCATAGAACAAGAACTGGCTCAGAGAATCGAAATAGAGGATGTTAAGAGCTTTGCTGCGATGAAGGGCCGCTGTGCGCGTTTCTGAAACGTAAGTTAAGCTTCATTTGCTCTTTAGTCGTTATTTTAAGATGCTGAACCTGCTGATGATATAATGTGCTTGCTGACATTTCATTTGAATACGCACATAATAAAGTGGTGTAAAGAGATGTGCAAGCAACAGTAATTTGAGGAGGTGAAATGTGATTATTTGGAAAAGTCCTGTCATGACTGCTTAAAGAAAAATGCCAGCAGGCATTTGCCTCCTGCAAAAACTTTAATATTGTTGACATTTTGGGCACACGCGCGTTGCGCACTATTTGCGTTATATGTATGGCTTATTGGTCTTTGTGTGTTGTTGCTGGTTTTGCGTTAGGCCTATGGCTTATTGATCTTTGTGTGTTGTTGCTGGTTTTGCTTTATATATATAGGGCTGTGGCTTATTGATCTTTGTGTGTTGTTGCTGGTTTTGCGTTATATGTATAGGCCTATGGCATATTGGTCTTTGTGTGTTGTTGCTGGTACGTTGCAAATAGAGGGGCGGCACAATTGCTTTTCGCCTAGAGCGGCATAAGTGCACGCGCCGGTCCTGCACATAAATGTCTATTTCCAGAAGCGTTATACATCGTTCTTGGTCTTGTTCTAATCCTCAGGGTCCAGCTGAATTAATCAGAGACAAGAAATTACAGTAAAATGTATGATTCTATGTGCACCAGCTTTTTGGGACAGTAAGAACCAAAACTTACTGTCAGAGCCTGGCATTCTTAGATAACAGCGTTTACACCTCCCAGAGGAATGTCAGAGAAGGTGGGGGTCTCTCTCTCTCTCTCTCTCTGAGTCCTAAAGAAGGAGGAATGAATTCTACATTTATGTATATATATATTCTATTTCTCCTTGAGAAGTGTACGAACAATGTATCTAATCTCATGTTATGATTTGTCTTTTATGTGTTTGGTCTGTTTCTCGAAAACTGGGATAATGTTTCAAACCTTGCCAACTAATGTTTAACCAAATCCATTTGTGGCAAGTTTGGAGTCTCTGAGCTCCGATCTTCGCTCCCCAGTTAGCCATTGAAATCACATCTTGCTAAAACTTTGTTACACATATGACGATAATAATTATGAAGATTCTGCTTTTAAACACCCGATGAAATTAGGGTTTCAAATGCCTTGCTTAAGAGAACAAAAGATCATAAAACCTAAACTCCCGCTCGAAACTCCCTCTTTCCGATTGGCCAAGCTGACAGGAGAAGGTTGGCTTTATCCAAAGGGATAAATCAGTCCCCCTCCCTCTCTCGCACTCTCTTGCTTTGTCCGTCGTTACTGCTGCACCATGTAACCCGATCTCGTGGTCTCATTCGGAGACCCGATCCGATCTTTATATCTTTTCTTTGTAAGGCAAAGTTTTGTTTTCCATAGTCGACTCTGTTTACTTCCACGAAGTGAAACAAACGTAGCCGAGCTACTTTCATTGGTAATGTTACTCAAAGACTTGAAACCGCCGCGCAACACGAGCGCCCAGAAACGCCACGTGACGCTTACACACACAAAGGACTCCGCTCACGCACGCGGCCGGGACAGTAGGGCTGGGAATCGATTCCAAAAAGAATCGATTCCTCGATTCCGAGGCGTTGGGAATTGAGAATCGATTCCAAAGGTTGGAATCGAGTCCAAAGGTTGGAATCGATTCCATTAAGGGGAATCGACTCCTCTTTTTAAAAAAAATGTTTAACACATACCGCGGGCTGTAGCTGATTTCATTTGTCAACACATTCACGTCACTTGTAAAGAAATAAAGTTCTGACTAAATAAATGGATGCAGTCGTGACACAGACGGTAGTGTGTAGTGTAGTTTAGGGTAGGATGATTATTTCAGCGTTGTCTGGCCCAATGAAATATTTAGAATCGGTTGCTGGGCGGGGTTTGATGTTACTCGTTGTCAGAGCCGTTGAAAAAACAATTACGACACTCCCATAGACTGCCATGGGAACTTTGGAATGCGGAAGTAGCAGTCGTGGAACTGCCGATAGCTGTCCAGCACTGAACCTCATTCATTTTCAGTGTTTCCGAAGTACGCTCGCTGGTAAGTTGATGACATTACTGTATGTTTTTGTTTTACATTTAACGCATTAGCCGTCCTCTCATGAATCTTGAAATTTATGTAGCCAACTTTAGTTCATGTTTATTGGAAGATAGGCTAATAGTTGCAGCTACGTAACGATGGCGCCCGTCGTGGCAGACAGACGTCTCTGTGTGTAACGTGACGAACACCTCACTGACGTTAGCTAACTTACCAGTCAGAAATGATGTGTAAATTCAATACTGAGGTTATAGTTAAATGTGATGTTGTAGGCTACTACATTGTATTCAGTTTTTTTTGTCAGCCCTATTTACATACATGAGGTGGTCAGCATATTAGAAATACTTCTGGATATAAAGCAAGTACAGCAGCACCCCCACAAATAAGACCTCAATGCTAAAACATGTGAATGAATTTACACCTCTATGACAGTATAAAAAATCCTGAACATCATAGAAAAGCAGAATGTATGGCTGAGCTTTATATTATGGGTCATGGTATGCGGTGACATTTTGGCTTCATAAGTGTTGAAAAAAAAAAGAACATGATTTTCATGTTTTTAGCATTCTACCAAAATAGTGACATGTTTAACTATACGGAAAACATATTGGTCAAGCTCAGGGACTCTTTAATAATAATTATGGGTAGTTTGTTCAGACACTGTCCATGAAAATATTCCACCCTGTTAGGGACATATACATAGTTATCACAACATGTTACTAATATAAATGTTAAACAATAATGAGCTTTTCTTGGATAGTATATGTCCCTTATGCCATCTTACATTTTTATTTTCTTCTTGAAACAAGCAAAACAATTTTTGATGAATAGAATATGTTGACTCATTTTAGAGAAAATATGAGTAAATAAACCATTGGGACAGGAAAAGTCACCGCATACCAGGAATGACCCTTTAAATAATCCAATACAAATATAAAAAATTGTTGGATGAGCAAAATATTCATCCAGCAGCTTCTTCCATAATGTTGTGTAATAATAATAGTGGTTTGTATAGATATAGATATTTTTGTTCTCATTTAATTTCAAATTATATTGACCTAACTGTGGGTGTGTATCACTTTCAACCTCATGAAAATGTTTATGAAACATAGGCTTTATTTGTGTATTTAATCTGGCCTTCAATGTATTAACTTTAACACTGTTTCCTTTTTTTACCACTACCACCAGTTCTGTCTAACAGCAACAGGCTTTTCTTCAAGACCAGGTCTCCGACACGCTCAGCTTCTAGCAGGGGAATGCTCTCACACAAAAATCCAAGTAACTATATTATTACTTATATACTTATAGCGTGGAGTTTGAATGCATTTGTTATCAATGTATGGCTAAGCGTTTGACTGATTCTCGATTCACCAGCAGGTCTCCAGATCATCCTACAGCTTCGGTGGCAGAATGTAATGGCTATTGTGAACACTTGTATTACTTTTCTGGCCTGCTTTCTGTCATTTTTCTCTCCCTGTAGGAAGTCGAACGAGTTTCTTTGAAGACAGAACATTCAAGGAAAACTTACCTACACTCTCCCTATAATATATAATTAAATGTTTTATTGAATGCAATTGCTTGCCTTGTATATTTGTTACTGTTGACCAAACTTCTTTCTGGACTTAAACTGAGCAGCTTTAATTGATATTTACTTGTTGTGCAGGTTTAATGTATTTTAACATAACATAACATTAGGATGTTAGTAATTATGACCATAGAAGCACGAGAAAAATACAGTAAATACTGTAAATGTATTATATCTTATGGGAGCAGTCCCCCTTCCCTCCAAAATTCAAAATAAACAAAAAATGTATTAAATTCAAAGGGAATAAATAAAATAAATCAATAATGATGAATTCAAGGATCAAATTCAAAAGGATCACCAATGATGAATTAAATTGATCAAAAGTTACAGTAAAGACATTTATAATGTTACAAAAAGATCCTATTTCAAATAAACACTGTTCTTTTGAACTTTCTATTAATCAAAAAATCCTGAAAAAAATTGTACACTACTGTTTTCAACATTGATAATGTTTTTTGAGCATCAAATCCACATATTAGAATGATTTCTGAAGGATCCTATTAGCGTCAATATTAACCGATAATTGCTGCAGCCCCGCTTAAAAGCATTGGCAACGCGGATTTTGTTTGGAACTACATGAAGAGCGTGTAGAGCTACATGAACCACGTGACCGCGTGGCGGCGAGATCAAAAGAGTGTCGCATCTCTCCTATTTAAATGGCTCTGTAGTTTAGGAATTATCAATGAATCAAACAATCACACTCACGAAGAAGAATGGCTCCAAGGTCAACATCAGTAGTCTGGCCAGGGGCGTAGGAACCGGGGGGACGGGGGGGACGTGTCCCCCCCAATATTGGAGACAGACGCATTTGTCCCACCCAAAAATGACACCGCGGAAGACAAAAATATTTGCCAACTCTCACGCATTTCCCCGTGAGACACACGTATTTGATTGGTTTCACTATCCAAAGGTCGAGAGCGCATTATTGTAGCGCGAAAGTACATTAATATAATGCGCGAGCTGAATCTCTCTGCTCGCGCGCGGAATATGATGTGCCGAGCGCGAATCTCCCACGCGCTCTCAGATACACTTCTCTTGTAGGAATTCCCTCTCTGGGCTCGCTCAGAGAATATGCCTGCACTTAAAACGTGTTCAGTGCAATCGCGAATCTCTCCTCTTCCCCAGTTAACAATTTTAGGTTATAAGAACGTTCAATTCTCCCTTTATATAAACGTTGTATTAACGTTCTTGCTTGGTTATAAGAACGTTATTCAAACGTTCAATTCTCCCATTAGGCTATATAAACGTTCTCTTAATGTTTTTCTAAGATATAATGAAAAACGTTTTATTCACTTATTAAAACCTTATATATATATATATATATATATATATATATATATATATATATATATATATATATATATATATATATATATATATATATATATATATATATATATATATATATATATATATATATATATATAGGCTATAACAAGGTATCCATAGAAGAACCTAAAACAAGAACTTTCAGATTTTAAAATGAAGACAAAAAATATATAGAAAGATAATTTTAAAAAAGACCCATGAATCATGTCTAATATGTGTAATGTAGTCCACTGAAGTCGAGTTGAATTGAACCCAAATAGTTTATTCCAATAAACCGATTTGGGTTGAAGTGACAATATGATGCAGAAAATATGATGCAGAAAAAATTTGATGCAGATATCTAAATCAGAGAATTCATAGGTTAGTCGATTGGCGGGTGGATTATTTATTTTCAACAGTGGATTTGGATGACTCAAAGTGCACCAGATTAATGAATTTAGCTTTAAAATGTACAAAATTTTCTTCCGGGGGTGCATGCCCACCGGACCCCCCTAGAGGTACTGGCCTACATCCACACAAATACTGTGGGAATAACAGCCTATGGTCTGTGAAAAATAATATTCTAATTATCTTATAAATAAATACATGATCAGGATTTCGTGTCTTCCTCCTCGTTTTGAGCCAAGAAAAACCCCTCCGTATTGTCATTGGGGACTGAGCCTCCCTAAAATTAAAATCTTAAAATCACCCCTGGTCCCCCCCAATGTTAAACTCATTCCTACGCCCCTGGTCTGGCGCTACTTTACATTAGATTCAACAAAAAATGAAGTCAAATGCCAAATTTGTGATAAAAAATTAGCATACAATAAAACAACATCACCAATGATAAAGCATCTTAGGGCCGTTCACAGAAAAGAGGTGACAGAGGAGGATCAGGTAACAATTAACTATTCTGACGCACCATTTTACGTCAGATATAAGCAGGTCAATTTGAAGGTTTAAATGGGAACTGAAACGAAAATAGGTAACAGTTAGTAGCCTAAAGCCGTGATATAACCGATGTGTTATCATTGTTATTTATGGTAGGACACTTGAAACTACTGAAATTGTTACAAGGGGGGATCTTATCGCAGCCTCGATTCCCTGAGGCCGCCTCAGAGAGGCGGGAACGAGACATTACGTCAGCTGTGAGTGACGTCTATAGAGACAGAGCGTATTTAAACCGAACACATTCCGGGGGAAAACAGCCCACCGTCTTCATATACTTTACATTGTAGAGCCTGCTTCTTTCTCCTTGCCACATGCCAGGTTTCCGGCGTTATTTTGTTAGTGACAATTAACGACAAGGAGGCAACCTTTCCAGAGAATAGGCTTGTTTGAGATGCGCCTCGCCTCGCCTGAAATGTAGGCGAGAGTAGGCGGCTGCAGTGAGGGGAGGAGTGAAAAAAGCGCAGGCAAGATGGACAGATTTCGCTTCTCGCAGTGGATCTGAGTCATCAGACACCTGTGAGATCAAAGGCGGATATCGCGGGATTCACGGGATTCACGCTCGTGCACAGTGTTGCTAATAAACTGGATGTAATTTAAGTTCTGTTGGTTTTTATATGAAAATAAATATAATGAACAAGACACCCAACGTACTTATTTAATTCCATTCCAAATGAGTGTTTATCAATCATTTGTTCTTTAATACAGACATAGGCTGTGTGTGTTTTTATATAATAAAATGACATTGCATAACCCATAGAGATCGCACTGTCCGAGAGTTTGGGAATATTCACATAACATATACACATAAAACATGATATCCGAGTTTTTAAATCAAACATTTTAATAGATAACAATACATCACGGTTGTTTAAACCAATGAGCATTAAGCTGTGTCGTCAGCAAGTCGTTTCCCATCATGCTTTTGATCAGCGCAGTCGGTGGAGAGCAACTGCGCGCGACTGCAGAATCCGGCACGTGCGGCTTGCGCTCGCGAGAGCTTTTTGACACACGTCAGCATGACATCAGAGCAAGGCGGACCGCTCTCGGACACATTTCTAACCGGCATGCATCTCGCGCTGATCAGCGGTGATCGATTCTGCGCAGATTTTGCTCATCTCAAACAAGCCTATTATCTCGCAATGTAAAAGTCAATGACTGTGGGCGCTGTGTTTAGGGCTGGGAATCGATTCCAAAAAGAATCGATTCCTCGATTCCGAGGCGTTGGGAATTGAGAATCGATTCCAAAGGTTGGAATCGATTCCATTAAGAGGAATCGACTCCAAAGGTTGGAATCGATTCCATTAAGAGGAATCGACTCCTCTCTAAGATTTTTTTTTTAACAAAAACCGCGGCCTGTAGCCGGTTTAATTTTTCAACACAATCACTTCAGACGTCACCTGTAAAGCAATAAAGTTCAGACTAAATAAATGATTAGGCCAGCTAGTTCACAGCCTTTTACAAACCACCAAACAGTGCTGTGAACTGAACTTACTGAATTACTGCCTGATGAACGTTAACGCGTTCATTCTGGTGTCTGTGAACGCGCGCTCTGTTTAACTTTGTTCAATAGGGTGCCAGATTTCTAGAGCCTTCCAGGCGAAAACCCAGCTAAAACACACCGTAAACAGGCCTTAATATGTAGCGAAAAAAACACCCAATCTGGCAACATCAGCCACCAGTGTCGCGCACCGCCGCATGCGTCATCAAAACAAAAAGCAGCATGTCGTCGACAAAGCAGCGAGCGAGGAGGCGTCGCATTTAAACGAGTTTTATGACAAGGTCGGTGAGGATGGGAAAAATCTTACATTTCTGTGCAAACTTTGCCAGTCGATAAAATAATTGCTCTGTGGTTGTATCCACCTTATTCTGCTCTAAACAATGCGCGCCGCCATGACGACGACTCCGGTTGCCTACTTCCGGTTTGCACTGTATTAGCAGTGAGAGAATGAGTTCAGGCTCTATCTATGTGCTGCTGTTGGTTGATTTTACAATTCAAAGAAGATAAAAAAAAACTTTAGAAACTGGGTGCTTTGAGCATAAGATTAAAAGGAGAGAATGCCTATGTCCGGTTCGGATCAGCTACATTCAGTGCCAGAGAGTAGACGTTTTTGGTTAGCTGCGCTAAAACTGAAGCATCCAACGAAAAAGGTGTAATGGATGGGCATTTCAAGCAAAAATAATATTCGAAGATCGCTGGGTATTATTCAATTATTATTCGAAAATAGCACCCCTCCATCACATCACGCACACATAGCCTACATATTTTTAAATAAATATAATACATATATTTAAAAAAAAAACTAAACATACTTTTTATATTTAAGTTTCACAATATAATGTTTTTTATTTATTTGTTTATTTATTTCATCTATGTTGATTATATGAAAAGGGAACCGCATGAGATGAGTCAGATATGATCATAATGCCCGGAAAACATTTGGAATGGCTCAGACATGATTTTGACCACTTATTAAGTTTTGTTTTGTAGAAAGCCTTTCTGTAAAGTGAAATTCGTTTAGTAAAAATTGTATCTTCATTTGTATCAATGTTTTATCCACAAATTGCCTAGAATAATAAATATGACATATGACAAATATAGCGCGTCTTATTAATAAACGAAACTCAGCGTATAAGTTAGGCTACTTGCCTCACATACATGAGAAGTATATAGAAGTATATAGAAAGCTTGAAATGTGTACTTTTAAACAAAATAATTAAAAACGAGCAGAAATGGGCTCTCTGCTTATGTAGGTTAATTCGTATGAAGTGTGCATTTCTCTAGGCGCGTTCACTTGCGAAGATGGCGAGTCAGCATCATCAAATTTATCTTTGCAGTCGATACTTACAGAAAACACTAGTTATTAATAAACAATTCAAATGTTTAATGCATAATCATTACTTTTGCCATTTTTTTTATTGTGGCAAGCGCGTTGTGATGCAGAATAGGCAATATTACGAAAACGCTCATTATGGTTTAGTATTCTCTCCCATATAGTATACATAACTTCCAACCAAACTTCAGTCGTGCACGGGCAGGGGCAGCCCTACTTATTTATTTCACATATTTTCTAATCAGCACATCACTGCGGCGTTCTGAGCAAGCGGCGCAATCTTCATAAAGCTTAGAACCGGAAAAGGACAACCGGATTCCGGTTCAAACCCGCTATGAATCATGGGTAAATTCGCTAACCAGGAAAAAGGTGGATATGGGCTGTGGCAATAATAATTGCTCGCAGCAACATATGGAAAAAAAGAACTATGAACTATAGTTCTTTTTTTTTTAAGTAGGCTATATGAACTATGAACTGAACTAGTTTATTTAAAAATTTGTGAACTGAACGTTGAACTAGTTCATGTAGAAAATGAACTTTCCCAACACTGCCCTGGTTAATTGCAGAATGATCATCTCCACAGCTCTCGTGATACCGACTTGCACTGACAACATCCCGATGTCAGTGAATAAAATTCAGAGTCATTGTTTTTTTATGCTTAAGAACTGTAAAACCTGGTTGTGGTGCAGTGATTAGTTATAAAATCTTACTACATAAATCCAATCTTATTTAATCCACCATTTGAATGTTTATGTGTTCGAATTATTTATATTTATTAAATAAGACATTTGTAGCCTACTGATTATTGTTGTCCATAAATCGAACTTCCGTGCCTCTTAAATAGTAATTATATATTACCATGTACCAATTAATTTCTAATGCTCGGACACTTCGGTTTCTCTCGTGTGTACGTGTGTGTAGGTAGGCCTATGTATATAAATAGAATCTACCATGTAGGCTATATGGTGAACATATTCATAGTCTTTACACTGTGTCTGTCTACACCTGACGCAGGAAGCACGCGTGACAAATCCCCGAAGTAAATGCCTCTTTTTATTTATGACAGAACAGCACGCAATACGTCTCGCTTGTCACGCCAGGTGTACAAAGTTTCTCGCTGTGTGGCACCGTGGCACGGTAAAAGACGTGACAATGTTTGACACGGTGTTGGTATTTAAAAAAAAAAAAAGAATCGAAAATAACAGTGTGGAATCGATTCTTGGAATCGATTCTTTTCGATTCCAGAAACAGGAATCGGAATCGGAATCGATTCCAAAAAATCCGGAATCGAACAGCCCTACGGGACAGGCCTTCAGGAATGCAGCAACACAGCGAGACCCATAACTTGTGCAAGTATAATCTGTTTAAAGAGCTCATAAGGAGCATTAAGATGATGTTTCGTGTTGTAATCAGAAAAGGTGAATGTCTTAGGAGGAAGTATGCCAATGTTCTCTCTCTCTCTTACTCGCTCTCACGCGTGTAATTCATCCCTATCTCTATATCTCACACACTCACTCGTTCATTGATGTTTTATTGTATTGTCTATGTCTGTGTTTGTAAATACCTATATATATATATATATATATATATATATATATATATATATATATATATATGTATATATCCCGTGTAACGTAGTAAATATATAAGTAGACATGCCTTTATTAAATCATGATATTCACGTGACTGATTCATTCTCTTTGCTCATGCTCAAGTCTCTTTAAGTGCCAAAAAGATCTTATGCTACCAGCTTTACGAATTAATTATTTAAATAATTAATATTTTAAAGAGTACTCGTTATGGGGCAGGAAGCCCAATTCTTCTGGCCAGAGAATTGCGTTTCCTGAAATCCTATAAAGTAAGACAATATTGGGGAACCCCCACAATATTATTCTGACAATTGAGCTAATTAATTTTGCCTGCTTTGTAAGACGTGATCTGTGTAATTAACTGCAATCAACTTGTCATTAAAATGAAAAGATGCACATGTATACATTCAGGTAAAATGACATTCTCCCTTAGAGGGAGATTTATTAACATGTAAGACTGATCTAATCCAAACATGTATGAATAATTATTAATTACCAGTTATTAATTATGATATGCAACTTCCCCAAGGATTAGACCCGCCCAAGAGTCTTTACAAAGGCGCTGGAGAAGATCATCCACTAAGCCTCAACTTCCTCGAAACGAACTGATTCATCGTGCACAGCAGTCAATAAAAATCGAGTTGAATGATTAAATAGGAAAATAATACACATTGTAAACAGTTTTATGGTTGGAAATGAAATAGACTGCTCGAATGGGTGTTGCATTTGCAGGAAAAACTCTGAGGTTGACCTATGAGGGTCATTGTTACAAGTGTTATGTGTGTGGGTGTATGTGGACATACAACATATTTAGGTGGTTAGGGCCACATGTATTTTTAAAGGGAACTGTGAACATCGTTTGCCTCAGACCTAGAAAATGTGTGACACCAGAGAAATGTCAAAAGGGCTGCGATAGAAATACTTACCAAATAAAGCTTTTGTGCATAGTTCACCCAAAAATGAAAATTCTGTCAACATTTATTCACCCTCTTCTTTTGTTTCACCTCACATTACAGATCAACAAAATGAACTTATTTTTGATTCAGTCCCATTAAAATGCAATGCTGCAACAGAAGAACTCAAATGCAAACTCTGTGCTGTCTCTTTATTTCTTTTCTTTTTTACCTTGGGGTTTTATATTTAAAAAACTGAAATGTAAGTATTTGGTCTATATAAACAGCAGATGTACAGAATCACAATCAGTTTAAAGTTTAGCAACTGGAAGATCCTCAGCAAGACAAGATGTTATGTGAAACGTTACAGAAATGATATGGCATAAAGCACTTAGCTGTAAGGGTCAGTTTTTTGTGGGTTCCAGCCCTTCCAGCCCATGTCGGAGTAAAGGGTAACGTGGAAGCTGATAAACTGGAAAAGGAGTTGTTAAGTGATCCGGAGATCAACATCAGAGTTCAGATGAGTAAAGAGGAAATGAAGGGGTTGATGGGAACTGAAGTGAAAAGGAGTCTGCAGAGGATACGGGACTATGAAATATGAGGAAGGCGTCAGTAGGCCTATACAAAGAAATGTGGGGGTGGAAACAACAACTGTTATAAAGGATGTGATAATGACAAGATTATTGGACATACAATACTAAATCAAAGTTTATATAGGGAAACATGAAACTGGTAATTGTGATGTGGATACCCAGAAAGATGTGGAGACCACAGCCGCCTCGGATTGAAGTTCTCATGTGATCCATCTTTCCCTATAGACCAATTTTCAGTTGGTAAACATGGTGACGTTTTTTGTGGGCGGAGCTTAGGTGGTGGCAGAACGATCCCTCTGGCCGCTTCCCTAACGCTAGTATGCAAGTTTTGTTAGCTTGTTTTTTAACAATGACTAAAGAAAATCTGATTTTATCTTAATGTGCAAGGTCACTCACTGTCCAGGACCGCGATTGTTATTTGTAAAAGTTAATTTTAACGGACGGAACTAGATTGACTGACTGACCCATAGCCGTTACACGCTCACTCAATGGACGATCTGACAGGATTAACGTTACCTCGGTCGAGTGGCCTGACTTCTACCTTATAGAGAAACCGAAGTTAAAGAGAAGAAGACGACAATGTAAAGAGTGACATTACGGTGCAATTTTAATGATGTGAATATTTTCTAGAAATAAAAATTCCAGATACAGCATATTCATTTTTTCATTGATTCTTGCACCCAACAACACAACAAGATGGCATTTAATAATAATAATAACACTTTAAGCTACTTATTATGTAGCCGAATCTGTGCTGGTTTGTATTGGCCGCCTCCAGTTTTCCCTTCGTTTTGCCTCCAGCTAGCGTAGTGATGTAACTGTGACGTCGGCTCGAAATTGGTCTATTATAATGTTTTGTTGTTTATATTTGGTTGGACTGCATGTCACTTGAACTTACTACATACATTTGCTGACACACTGACTAACAATTACACTGACCACTTTACATTTCATGTTTCTCACTTTAGTTAAAATAAATTTGATTGTTTATGCAGCGGTTGTGTGGCATCTCCCTTACTTTGTTGCGATCTAAGAATCGAATCATAACAGTAAGCAATTATTCACTCAATGTAATAATAGGAGAAGGGGTGTGTGTGTGTGTGTGTGTGTGTGTGTGTGTGTGTGTGTGTGTGTGTGTGTGTGTGTGTGTGTGTGTGTGTGTGTGTGTGTGTGTGTGTTCAACTAAGTTGTGCTCCATACTTAATTTCAGTAGGTTGCACACCTATAGTTGGTTTACATTTAAACAAGAGGAAGAAGGAAATAATATTCAGGTACAGATGCATACAAAATAAACAAGAGAGTAGTGCAATCCTTGAATTAAAACTGATGAAGGCTAATATAATTAGTGATGGTCTTGCTGTGTATACAGCTGAGTTAATTGCATTATGGTTAGCTTTATTAGGGGTGGAGGAATATGGATCGAAAGTGATATTTTCTGATTCAAGTTCAGCTTTACTAAGTATAAAGAATCTGGCAAGATATTGTTTATGATATAATGCATTTAGTGAATTGATAAAGTCAGGAGTCATCGTGTTGGGTTGTGTCCCAGGCCACGTAGGAGTAATGGGGAATGAAGTTGCAGATAAATATGCTAAGCAGATAAAAAACCAAGACTACATTAATTTTCAAGTACAATATGGGTCATTCCTGGTATGCGGTGACTTTTCCTGTCCCAATGGTTTATTTACTCATATTTTCTCTAAAATGAGTCACATATTTATACAGTAGTAAATGGCTTAAATTGTAGATTTAAGTATTCTTTCCCATTTAAAGAGAGATAATAGACATTAAAAATATTATTTTGTATTTTACATAATTTTAATTGATGTATGCATTCAATTATATCATGTCCTCAGTGCACAGTAATCAACTTCTGCAAGAAATATAAACCATGAAATGACAAAAACCTCAAAATATTTTTTTATTATGTTATAGACTAGGCTAAATTGCCTCTAATCATGCATATAAATCATGTGAAAATATAAGTCTTTTTCTTAAAAATTTCTTCAATTACTGCGTCCCTGAAGTCATCTTCCACCCTGTTAGTATGTACTTTTCTGCCTTTCAAATCCGACTGCAATTTCATTGAGACCATTTTTAAGAAGTGACTTCATTTCTTTTACCCGCTGGAATTCAACTGTACAAACTGAAGTAAGCTTCAACTCTCACTCCTAACTTATTTTTTAGTTTTTGAAATGTTATCCTGCTTGTCCCACCCTTAAAGTTCCACCCTGTTAGGCTATGTTATGGAGAATGTGTGTCCTATCAAAAAAATGTAAAAACAAATCTGACATAGTTATAAAAGTTATATTCATCTGTAGAAGGTTAGCTAGCTAAATGTTGATCACTCAAAGAGCTATGGCTAACTTTGCTGAAAATGTTCCACCCTGTTAGATTCCACCCTGTTAGGTCTATAAACCTAACAGGGTGGAATGTGAAACATATTCTATTCATCAAACATTGTTTTGCTTGTTTCAAGAAGAAAAAAAATCTAAGATGGCATAAGGGACATATACTATCCAAGAAAAGCTCATTATTGTTTAACATTTACATTATTAACATGTTGTGATAACTATGTATATGTCCCTAACAGGGTGGAATATTTTTATGGACAGTGTCTGAACAAACTACCCATAATTATTATTATAGAGTCCCTGAGCTTGACCAATATGTATTCCTTATAGTTAAACATGTCACTATTTTGGTAGAATGCTAAAAACATGAAAATCTTGTACTTTTTTTTCCAACACTTATGAAGCCAAAATGTCACCGCATACCAGGAATGACCCATATAGTAAAGCAGAAATTAAAAGTATGATTGAAACCAAAAATAAGGGTATATGTAAATATTTATGGGACAATAAAAGCACAGGCAGACATCTATATAAAATTCAAAAGAATGTTGGATGGAGCAGGAATAGACCTACCAGTAGAAACAAGCAGGAGGAGGATATTGTCTCAGGAATGAGGTATGGACATACAGGGTTGAACAGTATAGGCTACATTAGCTCTAATGAGAAAACATGCTGATGATAACTGTGAGTGTGGTAATCAAGAAACCATAGAACATGTTAGAACATTGTCCTAAACACTTAGGCTAGGATAATTAGCGTAAGTAAAGAACCCCCCCCCCCTGAATATTACCGATATATAGCAAAGAAATTATGGGGAACAATGTTTTAGATGTATTTTTTATTAGGCTAGCTACTTGAAAACAACAGGATTATTCCATAGATTTTAGCGATGTATAATTCAGAACCACACTCCTATTCAGAAGGTGGCGTTAATGCACCTAAAAGCTGTTTGCCAACCGCTACACGAAGAAGAAGAAGAAGAAGAAGAAGAAGAAGAAGAAGAAGAAGAAGAAGAAGAAACGAAACGAAACCGGAGAGGGCAGTGACTTTGCGATCTGCCGTTAGCTGCTACTTAGAAGAAGATGATGAAGAAGAAAACGTCTGCGTTTAAAGTCTTCTCCGCTTTTTTAAAGTCTGTGAATCTGACAACTTGCAGTTCTTCTTTCGTTGCAAATTATCAATTAATTCATTAGAAAGTCACAGTCGGTGTAAAAATCTCTCGGTTTAGTGGATTTTCTAACAGTCGTCGCTGTCAGTCTGCTGGTGGTGGGTGTGGTGTACGTAATCGAGGATTATTAATATCCATCGAAATCAAATTTCGCTGGAATCTACAACAGTATGAAGAGCACTTCAAATCCCGTTTTGTTTGTATTACTACTGTCCGGTAAGTGTATGATTTCGGTTACTTTCTTTTTCACTTTGACCCCCACAAAAGTATTTTGAGTGTTTCAGTGGCTGATTTCTATATGGCATGAGGATAAGGGGTGGTAACACCAAATCAAGCATTCATGCATACTTTTTTTGTGGATTTATGACCTGACATATTAGTTTTCACGATTATGTAAAACAATTGCATTACCGCAAAGTAATAATCTATGTCGTTTACAAATAATTTACACAATTGTTCTGTAAAAAGCTTACTGTGGGTTTACTGTTGTGGAAAACACAAATTACTGTAAACAATACCAATTCGTATTTCCATTTGAACGCCGTTGACTTAAAGCTACACTGTGTGATTTTTACCCCCATCTAGCGGTGAAAATGTATACCATCCAGTGAATATCAGTTTCTGTTCTTCTCAATTCCGATTTCGTTTTAACTCCTAAGGTGGCCTTTCAGTTCGATCTCGTCCACATTCGACACGGTGCCATCGAGTGTTAAAACGCGAAAGGCGAAGCTTGAATTGTCCCTCTTTGGCTAATGTACTTTCAAGATGGAGGGGCAACATGGCGACCTACATTAGAACCCCTCACCCGTATGTATTTTCAATGGCATATTATACACTCACGAGAATACTTTATTACTTGAACGAAGTAAAAATACATTAATGAGCACATATATGTGAAAGAAATAAGTGTTTTTAGCTAAGAATAAACAAAAAAAGTTACACAGTGTAGCTTTAACGTACATGACCTACCCCAACCTACCCGTCACTGGGGTTAATAGCATTTATGAGTCTTCCCCTACCATCCTAGTGGGGTCTGGATAACAGGAAAGAACCCTTATTTCTACAGTGCTCGTGAAGGGTCCAGCATGCAATGCAGCATGAATAGATTGGGCTTTAGAGTACTTTTTTTTATACTTGTTGGTTTTATCTAGGCCTATGTTGCTGAAGTTATTATTGTACTTTTTTTTCTCTCTTTTAGCAGTAGGCTATTTGTTGTTGGTCTATTTAGTCTTTTTTTATATATTTTTTTTTAATTTGTTGAGTGTCACGTGTTTTTTATGTCAAATATTCATGTCTTCACTAATTGATACATTTTAGAATGAGAAATTATCCGTTTATCATCATCAAACATGCTTATATTAATATCATTATTATCTTTAATGTCCTTATTACAGTGTAACCCAATATAAAATATCGCAATTGTTTTGCACTAACTAGTTTCTTCAATCAGACTCTGATTACTTTTTGCAGATATGCTACCCTCTAACTAATATTAAAGGTATTGGTGTTGTATTTGTGCAGAGTTGCACATATTCACTCAGCTAAATGTAGCCTTTATCATTTTAATTAGCTTTGTATAAAAGCATCTGCGGAAAGAATAAGTGTAGCACATCTGTAGATTGTAGATGGGCCAACATGAGTTTTCTCTCATTAGTCTGTACTTCATGCACAGCTGAATAAATTCTTTATAAGACTAGACTAAATTATCTGTTAACTCTGATAACTAATATCAGCAGCAGTGTTCCCCTTCAGGCGCTCACGTTCGACGTGACGTCGACGTGACGACGTTAGGGGATCACTTCAGGGAGCCCTATCAACTTCGAGTGTCTACAGAACAAGCCAATGAACGTTGGCGTGCGTGAAACGCGTCACGCGCCCCGCCCCGCAGCGCGGGTATAAACAGGAAGCGGACGCACGCACTCATTGTCTTTCGCTTCGGAGCCGAGCTTTCGTTTTGACTCTGAGTTTCTGCAGACTGCTGCATCGATCGTTGAAGACTTCAAAGAGAATACTCTGTTCCAGTGCTGGTGTGACGGCGCGATCAGCGGTGGCCGCGAGCATTACAGCTCACAACTGCTGTTTTCACAGCATTGCTTGTGTGTGTGTGTGTCTGTATGTGTCGGTCTCGGTGGGCGTTCCTCTCGTGAGTGTGTACCCCGATTACACCACGGCTATCCCTGGGTGCTTCAGCACTGAGAGAGTTATTTTTTCTCTTTATATTTTTTGTTTTCAACTAAAACAGCAACACAAGCGTGACGCTGCGTCCTTTTCAGGATGACATTCCGCTTGTGCGTTTCTGGGTGCGGTCGTTCCCTGGCGCCAGCAGACGGCCACAATTGTTGCCTCTCGTGTTTGGGCATTCAGCACGCTGAAGCAGCTTTTGTGAATAGTTCATGTTCTCATTGCGGGAATATGACTATGGCAGCGCTTAGATCAAGACTCGCTTACCTCAAGGGAGGTGCAGTCCCCTCGCCTATGCCCAGATCTAGTGTTTATTCTGGACCTACTTTTGCGCATGGTCAGGGTGATCTGAGGATTACCGTGAGGGCTTCCCCGCCGAGGCAATCTCCGTGGGCCCCTCACGCCTCTCAAGCGCTGCCGCCGTTGGAGCCCCCAAACGAACGCACTGGCCCCTCTTGTTGTCGGCCAGCCGTGTCCTTTGGGGCCCCACCTGACGATCAGATGTCGATCGCAGCATTGGAGGGGGAGCTCAGTCCTCTGGAGATGAGGATTCGGCTGCGTTACCCCTCTCTGGGAGTGTGGCGTTGCCCGAGTCAGATCCAGAATGGGCGGCTATGCTTTCCCGGGCCGCCGAGAAGGTCGGGCTTGTGTGGAACCCTCCACCACGTCCCGAGCCTTCTCGGTTGGACGATTGGTATCTCGGGGCGGGCCGTGCTGGTTCTCAGCGCTCCGCCCCAGTGCCATTCTTTCCGGAAGTGCATTAGGAGCTTACTAGGACGTGGAAGGCGCCGTATAGTGCCAGAAGCTGTCCTAGTGGCTCCTCCCTCCTCACCACCCTCGACGGCGGGGCGGCTAAGGGGTATGTGGATGTTCCCCCGGTGGAGCGTGCCGTCTCGATGCAATTGTGTCCGGCATCCGCTTCCTCCTGGCGGGGCAATCCACGCCTCCCGTCCAAGGCTGCAGAGCCTGTGGACAGGCTGCTTCTGCCCTCCATGCCATAGCGCTTCTACAGGTCCATCAGGCCCAGGCGCTCATGGACATGAACGAGGGTGGTTCTGACCCAGAGCTCCTCCGGGAGCTCCGTGTGGCAACCGACCTCGCTCTCCGAGCGACGAAGGAAACTGCACGTTCAGTCGGTCAGGCGATGTCCACCTTGGTGGTCCAGGAGCGCCACCTCTGGCTCAACCTCGCGGATATGAGGGACACCAATAAATGTCGGTTCCTGGATGCCCCTCTTCCCAGGTTGGGTTATTCGGCGACGCGGTTGAGAGCTTCGCCCAACAGTTCTCAGCCGCCCAGAAGCAGACGGAGGCCATCCGACACATCCTGCCCCGGCGGACCGCTGCTGCTCCCTCCGTCCGCCGGCCGCAGCTCCTCCGTCCACTCGTCGCCGAGGTCGACCTCCTGCGGCGTCCTCCGCTCCCGCTAAGCCTTAGCAGCAGCAGCCACCATCCAGGCCTCGGCGTGGGGCAGGCCGCAGGAAGTTGACCATTCCCGTCCAGCCCGCTGCCAAACCAGGAGGCAAGCGCAGGTTCTAACGACCCTGAGACGGGCGACCCAGAGTGGATCAAGTTGCTCTTCAGGAGGTGGTGAAGGCACCGCTCCTTCCCCCGGTGGAGGGCCGGGTGGAGAATCTTTGTTTCCTTTTCTGTTCCGCCACTGACCCACGGGCCAGTGGTACCCTCATTTTCAACTAAAGAGCAATTCTGAAACCTCTGGGTCCCAAGAGAGCGCGCTTGGCGGTCGACGACGCTATGCCTTGTCACCCTCGAGCCCCTCTTCTTCGCCAGCGAGCAGCAGTGGCTGTGTTCTGGACGCACTGACGCTTCCGCACACTCACTCTGCCATTCGACGGAAGCAGGTACGTGTTGCACCACACACTCAGACCCCACTCCGGGCCGCTTGCCGTCTGAGTCGGGTCCCTGCATTCCGCCGCGCTGCCCCACCCCGGGTATGTCTGTGGTGCCGTTGATTCCGCTTGCGCGGTGTCTGGGAGCCTGGCTAGCGCTTCCCAGCCCGTCTCGCTGGCTCATCCGTACTGTCAGACTCGGCTATGCGATTCAGTTCGCCCGGCGTCCCCCTGTATTCAGGGGCGTTCTGTTCACCCGTGTTCTGGCGGACAGTGCCCCTGTGCTCAGGGCAGAGATCGCAGTCCTACTGGCGAAGGACGCGATCGAGCCGGTCCCTCCAGCCGATATGAAGACCGGCCTCTACAGCCCGTACTTCATTGTACCCAAGAAAGACGGTGGGTTACGGCCAATCTTGGATCTGCGTGTCTTGAACCGGTCCCTTCAACAGACTGCCCGTTCAAGATGCTTACGCAGAAACGCATTTACAAATGCATCCGTCCCCAAGATTGGTTTGCAGCGATCGACCTGAAGGACGCTCGTCATGTCTCGATTCTCCCTTGACACAGACAGTTTCTCCGCTTTGCGTTCGAGGGATGGGCATATCAGTACAAAGTCTTACCCTTCGGGCTGGCCCTGTCACAACTGGCTTATTCTCGCCCAGTCGAGAGAGCAGTTGTGCGAACACAGGGACATGGTGCTCAGTCACCTCAGCCATAGGGCTTCGGGTCAACTGGGAAAAGAGCAAACTCACCCCCGGGCAGAGGATCTCTTTTCCCAGTATGGAGTTGGACTCGATCAACATGACAGCGCGCCTCACCAAGGCCCGCGTCCAGTCAGTGTTGAACTGCGTGAGCACGCTCAGACGCAGAACAGCGGCTCCACTGAAACTGTTTCAGAGGCTCCTGGGCATATGGCATCTGCAGCCGCGGTACGCCGCTCGGATTGCTTCATATGAGGCCGCTCCAACACTGGCTCCACGATCGAGTCCCGAGATGGGCGTGGCAGAGCGGCTCGTGCCGGGTCCAAGTGACTCCGCACTGTCGCCAAACTCTCAGCTTGTGTCGGACCCTTTGTTCCTGCGGGCAGATTTTCCCCTAGAACAAGTGTCCAGGCATTCTGTGGTCTCCACGGATGCCTCTGCCACCGGCTGGGGGGCCACGTACAACGGGCATGCAGCTTCAGGTCTGTGGACGGGGCCTCAACTGCATTGGCACATCAACTGCCTCGAGTTGTTAGCAGTACATCTTGCGTTGGGCCGCTTCAAAACGCCGCTTCGAGGCAAGCATGTACTGGTCCGTACGGACAGCACTGCGACCGTTGCGTACATCAACCGTCAGGGTGGTTTACGCTCCCGCCGCATGTTACAACTCGCCCGCCATCTCCTCCTTGGAGTCAGAAGCATCTGAGGTCGCTTCGTGCCATTTATATTCCTGGCCTGCTCAACCGTGCAGCCGACGAGTTCTCACGGCAGCAGGTGCTACCGGGAGAGTGGCGACTCCATCCCCAGGTGGTCCAGCTGATTCAGGCGCTTCGTGACCGCACAGGTAGATCTGTTGCCGCCCCGGACACGTCTCACTGTCAGTTGTTCTATTCCCTGACCGAGGGGACCCTCGGCACAGATGCTCTGGCACACAGCTGGCCCCCGGGCCTACGCAAGTATGCGTTTTCCCCAGTGAGCCTTCTTGCACAGACCTTGTGCAAAGTCAGGGAGGACGAGGAGCAGGTCTTGTTAGTTGCACCGTATTGGCCCAACCGGACCTGGTTCCCCGAACTAGTGCTCCTCGCGACAGCCCCTCCCTGGCCCATTCCTCTGAGAGAGGACCTGCTCTCTCAGAGACAGGGCACCCTGTGGCACCCGCGTCCAGACCTCTGGAAACTCCATGTCTGGTCCCTGGACGGGACGCGGAGGTTCTAGGTGACCTACCCCCAGCGGTAGTTGACACCATCACTTCCGCTAGAGCCCCCTCTACGAGGCGCCTCTATGCTGAATTGGAACATATTCGTTGACTGGTGTTCTTCTCACGAGGAGAACCCCCGAACTTGCTCGGTCAGAGCCGTGCTTTCCTTCCTGCAGGACGGGTTGGAGCGAAGGCTGTCTCCCTCCACCCTTAAAGTGTATGTTGCCGCCGTTGCCGCACATCACGATGCAGTTGAAGGTAAGTCGTTGGGAAAGCATGACCTGATCGTCAGGTTCCTGAGGGGAGCAAGGAGACTAAATCCTCCTCGCCCACTCTCTATACCCTCTTGGGATTTGTCTCTGGTCCTTTCGGCACTTCAGAGACCACCCTTCGAGCCCTTGCAGTCAGCTGAGTTAAAAATTCTGTCCTGTAAAACAGTACTCCTGGTTGCATTGGCCTCCATCAAGAGGGTAGGGGACCTGCATGCATTTTCGGTCGACGAATCGTGCCTGGAATTCGGCCCGGCTAACTCTCACGTGATCCTGAGACCCCGGCCCGGATACGTGCCCAAGGTTCCTACCACTCCCTTCCGGGACCAGGTGGTGAACCTGCAAGCGCTGCCTTCGGAGGAGGCAGACCCAGCCCTGGCTTTTCTCTGTCCCGTCCGCGCTCTGCGTCTGTACGTGGACAGAACGCAAAGCCTCAGGACCTCAGATCAGCTCTTCGTCTGTTACGGAGGCCAGCAGAAGGGGAAGGCTGTCTCCAAGCAGAGGATGGCCCACTGGATAGTGGATGCCATCGCCTTGGCTTACAAAGCCCAAGGCGTGCCTTGCCCGCCCGGGTTGAGAGCCCACTCCACTAGGGGTGTCGCTTCTTCTTGGGCGCTGGCACACGGCACCTCGCTGACAGATATCTGTAGAGCTGCGGGCTGGGCGACACCTAACACGTTCGCTAGGTTTTATAGCCTACGTGTTGAGCCGGTTTCTTCCTGTGTGCTCGCTTCAACCAGCCGGTAACACCGAAGTTTCCGCTCTTGTGTCGGCTTGCTGCGCCACTCCCCTCCACATGGAGCGGATACGTGCGCTTTTTTGCTCCAGTCGAGTTCCCCACTCTGGCGAACCCTGTGAGTTCCTCCGCACCCCTCCGCCAGTCGGACATTGCGGAGCGTCCAACGCCAGGCCTAGTGCTCGTATGCTTGTGTAACTTGTGCTAGGCTGGGTTCCATATGTGGTGATTCCTGCGGCGATCCCATATGAGTATTCTTCCACGACCAGCTCCCTGCGGTGAGCCCGTGTCTTTCCCTTGGCAGAGTCCGCTCTGCCGTCACTGTCTGGTGTAGCCTCCCCCTTCTCAGGCTGGAGCCACCCCAGTGACATTCCATATGTTGCACTGCCCTCTGGCCAGTCCATATGAGTATTCTCCACATGTTACCTCCCTTCGGGCAGGATGTGGCTTCCGCAGCGTCCCTCTCCCCTGGGAAGGCACACTTTCCCAGTGTTATCCAAGAGTTCACGGTGTGGGTATATGGAACAGCAGTTGAACTCCCTCTACGCAGATCTTCCGCCCCAGCAGTTGGGGGTCTGAGAGTCTTGCGTAGGGCGCTGGATGTGGCAGCAACCGATGGCGTTTTCCATGGGATCCCCTAACGTCGTCACGTCGACGTCACGTCGAACGTGAGCGACTGAAGGGGAACGTCTCGGTTACTGATGTAACCCTCGTTCCCCGAAGGAGGGAACGGGAGACGTGACGTCCCGCCGCCACAGTTGCTGACCATCGCTGTACGGCCGTCTCTATCTCGGCTCCTCAGCGAAAAACAATGAGTGCGTGCGTCCGCTTCCTGTTTATACCCGCGCTGCGGGGCGGGGCGCGTGACGCGTTTCACGCACGCCAACGTTCATTGGCTTGTTCTGTAGACACTCGAAGTTGATAGGGCTCCCTGATAGGGGTGGGCGCTATACCGGTATGAACGTGACTACCGGTATTATGTTGTGCCATGATATGGATTTTGCGATACCGAGGATACCGTAGATTTCATAAATCCAAATTTTGCAGTTATATTGCTTTGTTCAATTATCAAAAATAAATCATCGTTTTCGTGATTAATAAGCTCTTTACTTTAGCGGAAATGCCTGATTTGGCGCTTCATACGCGTGAAGTTGCTGAGGCACGCACTCAATGAAGGACCGTCAAGTAGAAAACATCACTAGTGCTAAGCGGCTGTTCATAAAGGATGCATCTTTTGCGGTGGAATGGGAAATAACACAAGGTAATAAGACGCAAGTTGGACTTCTTTTAACTTGAGCGCAGCATTTTTAGAATGCCGTTTCATTTGCGAGACGCGGCGGGTGCAACACCAAAACAAGTTCGTCAAGCACACAAAAAAAAACTTAAATGTTCTAGGCTACTGAATGTTTGAGATGTCATGTTTTCATGAAGGTTGAAAGGTGCTGTTAATTTCTTTTTTACAAAACATTTACTGCTAATAATATTATTATCCACGTGGAGACATTTCCCCGCAATGTAGGCTATGGAATACCAGGACACGACACAAGCGCGCGCGCACACACACACACACACACACACACACACACACACACACACACACACACACACACACACACACACACACACACACACACACACACACACACACACACACACAGGTCCACTATCTTTGTGGGGACTCTCCATAGACTTAATAGTTTTTATACTGTACAAACTGTATTATTCTGTCTCCTTACACTAATGTTTGTATGAATTTTTCATAGTTTTTTCTTGTATACTTTTAAGTTCCATTTATTTGGTGCTTTGTTCAATCTCAAACAATTATTTTATTTGTATTATTAAGATGTCTGCACAAGAGTTAACTGTAATCTGTGCAAACATTAAACTTAAATTAAACGTCTCGCTTTGGTCTACACTGGAAGTGTACTGCTTGCTCTGCTAAACTATAATTACTAAAACTGAAACTAAATAATATAAAAACTAAATAGAAATGTTTTTGCAAAATAAAAACTAAACTAAAACTAACAAAACCATTAATGAAACTAACTAAAACTAAACTGAAATTTAAAGCAAAATTGAAAACGATATTAAAATAAAAACTAATTTAAGAAAGCAAAACAATAATAACAACAGATATTCCCGGAGACGGAGCACGCCCGAAGACGGCTCTCACTCAGAAATCAATAAAGTCTTCATTCGCTGCCGGTACTCATTATGACAAGACGAGCAAAGAGTGGAAAGACATAAGAAGTGCATTCAGGCCTACCTCATGTTGCACTTTTTGAGAAAAAATGGCACAATAAAAAAAAAAAAAATTCAGGTCTATCTTCAATGAAATCCCTCACCTTTTTCTAGTTATAAAGGGTTAAAATGCATATTTTGCCTGTAATTTAACGAAGGTGTAGTAAAATGTGATTCCAATTTTTTTTCTCATATCGCGATATAATATCGATATCGTCCGGACAGTGAAAAATATCGTGATATGAATTTTTGCTCATATCGCCCACCCCTACTCCCTGAAGTGATTCCCTAACGTCGTCACGTCTCCCGTTCCCTCCTTCGGGGAACGAGGGTTACATCAGTAACCGAGACGTTATTCAATTCAATTCAATTCAAGTTTATTTGTATAGCGCTTTTCACAATACACATTGTCTCAAAGCAGCTTTACAGAAAGTGCATTTCAGAAATGTACAAAGAAAAATACAGTTAGTTAATCATGTATAAATTTAGGCATAACATATCGTCGGTGTTTAGTCGTCTCTTCACAGGCGTCGAGTCGTCTCTCCACAGGCGTTTAGTCGTCTCTCCACCGGCGTTTAGTCGTCTCATCACAGGTGTTGGGGCATCTGAAGTCTTCGTGAGAGGCTGGATACAAACTGGAGCTGACGAACGCTATTTACCTCGGGACTAGCGTCCCGAGATAACAGCAGAAAGACAGATGGGAAATAATTAGCATAGCTGATGTTCATAATATTAATGCATTCGAACTGATTCAGAAGTAGTATAAAAGGTAAGCATTAAGTGAATGCTTGGTTAAAGAGATGCGTCTTTAATCTAGTTTTAAACTGGGACAGCGAGTCTGAGTCTCGAACAATATCAGGAAGGCTATTCCAGAGTTTAGGAGATAAATGTGAGAACGCCCTCCCTCCTTTAGTAGACTTAGATATCCTAGGAACGACCAGAAGCCTCGAATTTTGTGATCTTAAAGAGCGCGATGGATTGTAGGGCGATAGAAGGTCTGTTAAATACACAGGAGCTAAACCATTTAGAGCTTTATAAGTCAATAGTAATACTTTGTAATTGATACGGAACTTAATAGGTAACCAGTGTAGAGATGATAAAATTGGTGTTATATGATCATATTTTCTTGATCTAGTAAGAACTCTAGCGGCTGCATTTTGCACTAACTGTAGCTTGTTTATTGAGGATGCAGGACAACCAGCTAATAAAGCATTACAGTAATCTAGTCTCGAGGTCATGAATGCATGAACTAACTTTTCTGCATCTGAAACAGATAACATGTTACGTAGCTTAGCAATGTTTCTAAGGTGGAAAAAGGCTGTTCTTGTAACATATGAAATATGATTTTCGAAAGTCAAGTTGCGGTCTAGCATAACACCCAGGTCCTTTACTGTAGTGGATAAAGTAACAGGACATCCTTCTAAATTAAAGTTGTATTGTAAGGGATTTTGTGGGTAGTTTTTTGGACCAATAAGTAATACCTCCGTTTTATCTGAATTTAATAGCAGGAAATTACACGTCATCCAGCATTTTATATCTTTTAGACACTCTGTCAAGTTAGATAAGTTAGTGTTTTCATCTGGTCGTGATGAGATATATAATTGAGTGTCATCAGCATAACAGTGAAAATTAATTCCATGTTTTCTTATAATATTACCAAGTGGCAGCATATATATTGAGAATAGCAGAGGGCCTAGGACAGATCCTTGCGGCACTCCATAGTCTACTGATGTTATCTTCGATTTTTCCCCATTTAAACAGACGAAATGGTAACGGTCTGATAAGTACGATCTAAACCAGCTTAATGCCTGTCCCTGAACACCAGTGTAGTTTTGTAGTCGATCTAAGAGTATTTTATGATCTATAGTGTCGAACGCAGCACTAAGATCAAGTAGAACTAGTATTGAGATACAGCCTTGGTCAGAGGCTAAGAGTAAATCATTTGTAATTTTAACTAGCGCAGTTTCTGTGCTATGATGCGGTCTGAATCCCGACTGAAATTTTTCGTAGATATCATTTTCTTGCAAGAAAGAGTATAATTGAGCGGACACAATTTTTTCTAGTATTTTAGACATAAATGGAAGATTTGAGATGGGTCTGTAATTTGCTAGGTTATTTGGATCTAATTGCGGTTTCTTAATGAGAGGTTTTATTACTGCCAGCTTGAATATTTTTGGAACGTGACCTAAAAATAAAGACGAGTTAATAATATTGAGAAGAGGCTCTTCCACTACAGGTAACACTTCTTTAAGTAGTTTAGTGGGTATTGGATCTAATAAACATTTGTTGGTTTAGATGCAATGATAAGTTTATTTAGCTCTTCCTGTCCTATAGTTGTAAAGCGGTTTAGTTGTTCTAGAGGGGCCATAATTGAGGCTGAGTCATAAGACACCATAGAGGATTGTACATTTACAATTGTGTTTCGGATGCTTTCTATTTTCTCATTGAAGTAATTCATAAAATCATTACTACTATATTGTAACGGAATATTTTGCTCTGGAGATGTCTGATTATTTGTTAGTCTAGCCACGGTGTTAAATAAAAACCTTGGATTATTTTGGTTATTTTCAATTAGTTTGCGGATATGCTCAGCCCTGGCTGATTTTAGAGCCCTTTTATAACGTGACATACTGTCTTTCCACGCGATTCTGAAGACCTCTAAATTAGTTCGTTTCCATTTACGCTCTAAGTTACGAGTTTCTCTCTTGATAGCATGCGTAGCACTGTTGTACCATGGTGTTTTAGTTTTCTCTCTAACCTTTTTTAATCTAATTGGTGCAACAATATCTAGTGTACTAGAGAAAATGTTGCTCATACTGCTAGTCATTTCCTCTAGTTCATCTGTTTGTTTGGGTTCACTGAGCAGCTGAGATAGATCAGGTAAGCTATTTGAGAATCTATCTATAGTGGTTGGAAGGATTGTTCTGCCTGGTCTATAACGTGGTGCAACATGACAAATTTCAGCAGTGCGTATTATGCAAGTTACCATGTAATGATCAGTGAGATCGTCACTTTGCGGTATAATATCTATATCGGTTGGATCGGTTCCATATGAAGTAATTAAATCTAGTGTATGATTTAGACGATGAGTGGGACCACTGACGTTTTGCTTCACCCCAAAAGAGTTTAATAGATCTGTAAACGCAGCCCCTAACGCATCATTTGTATTATCTACGTGTATGTTAAAGTCGCCAACAATTATTGCTTTATCGACATTGACCAATAGGTCTGAGAGAAAGTCTGCAAAATCTTTTAGGAAATCAGCATATGGCCCTGGAGGTCTATATACGGTAGCCATGGCTAGAGATAATAAGGATTTCTTTCTTACATCTAAGAGCGTAACATTTAGCACAAGTACTTCAAACGAATTAAACCTATGACAAGTTTTCTGAGTAACATTAAGAATATCTCTATAGATTGTTGCAACACCGCCGCCACGACCGATCAGACGGGGCTCATGCTTATAACAGTATCCTGGTGGAGTAGACTCATTTAGACCGAAATAATCATTTGGTTTAAGCCAGGTTTCAGTAAGGCACAGAACATCGAAATTATTATCTGTGACCATTTCATTTACAACAACCGCCTTAGGTGTGAGCGATCTAATGTTTAGAAGACCTAGCTTTAGAAATTGTTTTTGTTCACTGATATTTAGATTTTCTGGTTTAATTACAATAATATTCTTGCTAGATCTTACAGTAGATTTGTTGTTTGGCTTCACTAAGCGAGGAATAGACACAGTTTCTATATAATGTTCTACATTGGTACTTATATCAATTAAGTTGGGACAGCAAAGACTATGATTTGGACTTTGACTTACTAGTCAGATGGTGTGTAGCGTCTTGGAGATGTTGTCCGACAGAACAGCCGCTCCGACTCTGCTGGGGTGCAGACCATCAGGACGGAAGAGCCTAGGTCGCTCCCAAAACAGATTCCAATTATTTACAAAGAGCAGTTTCTGTTCATTACACCATGACATTAACCATTCATTTAAAGCAAATAATCTACTAAACCTTTCTTGTCCAAGTCGGTACGTGGGAAGCGGTCCAGACACGACGATCGTTGCTCTAGGCGATGTGCTGCGTACCGTCTCGATCAGGCTCCTGTAGTCCTTCTTCAGAACCTCCGTCTGCCGCAGCCTGATGTCATTCGTCCCCGCGTGCAGCACGACAGCTCCGACGCGCTCGTCACCGTTCAGGATCTCGGGAACCTGCGCAGCGACATCAAGAACACGAGCACCAGGAAAGCAGTGAGTGCGCACCTTACCTTTACCCGAGGTAGCACGGACATGGCGGACCATGGAAGTGCCGATGATCACGGCGTCGTCGCGTTCCGACTCGCGAAGAGGGGAGAAGCGGTTCCGGGTGGAGATCTCGAAGACCGGGAGGGGGGGAGAGGTTCTTGCTCTGGTTATGTGAGTTTAATCTCTGAGAAACTGTTTCTGTTTGTTCTGCAGGAGTGTTTGGTGTTGAAGCAGATGAAGTGAAGGCAGAGACAGTGATGGAGGGAGATTCTGTCACTCTAATCCCTGATCTGACTGAAATACAGGAATTTCATGAGATACTGTGGAGGTTTGGAAAGTTAGGTTCAGTCATTGCTGTAACTGATGGAAAGATGAATTCATATCCCCATCACACTGAGATATTTGGAGGCAGACTGCAGCTGGATAATCAGACTGGATCTCTGACCATCAAGAACATGAGAAACAAACACTCTGGACTGTATAAACTACAGATCAGCCACAACTCTGAGACCTCACCTACGTCATTCAGTGTTACTGTCTATGGTGAGGATACTTTCATTATTTTTTTAATTAGTTGTTTAAAAAAACTAAATCTACAGAACCAGTAAAATGCTCTATACATTTCACAGATCTAAAGCCAACAATAAATGCATATGCCAAAATAAATGGCAGTCAGAATGGGATCAGTGCTTAAACAACAAATTACCTGAAATAAATCTTGATGTTGGAACAAGACATGAATTTCATTTTAATAATCGCTGGGATCAAGTCATTTACACACAATTACAGAGTCGCACATCAGTTTTTACTGTCAGGAGAAAATTCCCCGTCAAAATCCACTGTCCAATAAACATATTTTACTGGACTTTAATGCTTCTGCATTGAGGAACTTGTGTTATTCTGTCGGTACTTTTGTAAAAGTTTTTAACCAAGCAAATTAAAATTTATTTAAAGGTACAATATGTAAGATTTTTGTAATAAAATATCCAAAAATCACTTAACACGGTGTGATATATTTCCTGCAATTTTGTACTTACAATATCCCAAAAGTTCCCAAAGATTTTTAATTTCAGAGAAATTCCAATTTTAAATAATGGCTCGTCCATGTTCACTTGCCGCCTGTCAATGACGTAATATCCGCGTTATCCCTGGTTTCTGCTTGTACTGCCATAGTAACCATGGCGACAGACGTGTACAACTGCGTTACGTCTAGCGGCACGCTCACGTTGTTGTTGTTTCGTTCAAACATTATGGACCATGGCAAGCAGATTTTGGGACGAAAGTAGAAATATATCGAGGATCAACATCATCGTGTCGTTTTCGAGATGACGAGAGCTCCACGTCCGCGACTAACTTCGATTTGACAAGCTCTTGCATGTACTTTATTAGACAGGTGAGCAAATGTACATACAACAAATCAATGTTATATAGTTCAACATGATAAAATGTTGGAATATGATCAGTATGTAAGGAATAATTGACGACAGGCCATTGAATTATTAGAAAAATAATGCACACCCGAGGTGGTAATGCGGTCACGACGCGAAGCGGAGTTGAAGCTTCAGATGATGCATTTAAAGACGTTTGTCAAGTTTTTGTCATTAAAACGCTCTTGTATGTAGGACTAATTTCTTACGCATCTAATCCCATGCCTCCGTTGCTAATTCCAAAACGTCATTTTAGAGTTAGTAACGGAGGTTTGAGCCACTGATAGCAGACTAATGATGGGGACACACTTACGGCTCGCTGAAACATTCGAAGACTGACTGTTTCCATCGACTGTAGCAGATCTTAAACACCGACTGTGAACACAGACTGAACGCGCTGAACACGCGTTTGGCCATGATCAGTCATAAGTTTCAAATTACATTCATAACTGGCCTTAGAGTGAGGGTGTATTCACACCTGCCTTGTTTGGTTCGATTGAATCGAACTCTAGTTCGTTTACCCCCTTGGTGCGGACCTTTTGGGCAGGTGTGAATACAGCAATCGAACTCGGGTGCGGACCAAACAACCGAACCGAGACCCAGCTGAAGAGGTGGTCTCGGTACGGTTCCAAACGAACTCTGGTACGGTTCGTTTACGGTGTGAACATGAACCGACCCAATTGCAAGAAAGATCTGTTGTAGCCTACTACATTCCATTCCGGCGCGCTGTCTGGCCACACGATACTGTTGCGCGTCTTTCTGTGTGTCGTGTGTGCATCATTGGAATGGAATGAATGAATGAGTGTGCATTAGGACATTCACATACAGAGCGTTCTCTTTAGTTTAATCGTGCATAGATGCAAACAAAGCTTTTGCAGTTCATATAATGCGATAGTTACAATACAAGGATGATGCTGCGTTAAACTGGACAAACTGTATCGCAAGCGTTAACATTGACAGCACTCGTTAGCAGTATTAAGAATCTCATATTTGAATCTGTGAACATAGCCCCTCTCCATGAATGAAAACTTTATACCTTATCTGCGCTGTGTTCTGAACCTATTCACTGCTCCATCAATGTTTCATGCCAAATCGCTATATTTCCTTGTTTAAAATGTACTGCAAGATGCAGTTCTTTTCCAAACCGCGATAAGCGCCAAACCTATTTTTAGCCTAAACGCGATAAATCCTATAGACAAATCAGACTTCAGTGAGCGTTATACGCAATCCAACATCGGCGCGCTGAACAGAGGTTTGTTTATGTTCATTCATTCCTCAAAATGAGTGCTTTAAACGGTGATAATACTTTTGATGGCCTTGATGAGCCAGTGAGACCTACACATGGGGGTAGATGCTGCTGCCAAAGGTTTCTGTCTATATTATAATTTCTGCCATTCGACGATCAAAGAGCAAAAGTCGAATATCGTTCGAAAATCGAATTTTTTATTTTATTTTTTATTAATCAACTGTTTTCTGTGTGTCAGTGTCTGCAAAGATGAAACTGACGATCAGCATCTCTGTACGCGCCTATAGAGAGAAATGCGTGTAATGGATTGCATAATCAGAGAGTAGGCTATTTATTTTAGTTTTTAATTGTTTCGTTTAAAGACATTTCAATCTTTCTATATAGATACATTTCTCATGTCTGCTGTGAAGCATAGCCTACGCTGAATTTCGGTTAATTTATGATGAGATGCGCTCCAGCTCGCGTGCAATGCAAGTGCCGGCGGCGATGCCTCCATGTCATGATTATATTGTCTATTTGCTGCTTATTTATTGAATTCAGGCAATTGGTTAATGAAAACATTATTAAAATTAAGATACAATTTATACAAAACGAAATCCACTTTAAAGAAAGGCTTTCTACAAAACAAAACTTAATTAAGTGGGCAAAATCATCCATTTTTTGTGTGGATTTATAGCGTTTTGAAGAAAAAAAATTAACTTTGAATTTATCATCATCAACAATATTGTTGTTTAATTTAATAATCATTGTTCAACATGTTCAGACTGAGGAAAAAAAACATTATTAACAAGATAAATTGAATATTCACAAGATGTGTGGGTCTAGGTAAAAAATGTAATTTTCCGGAAAACTATTGAAATGGATTTATCGCGTTTTGGAAAAGAGCTCCTCAAATATTGCAGTACGAAATATCTCCATGCTGAGCCTTTTTTGCACTTCCTGATTTCCCTACTTGAGAATCCTTGTCCAATGAATGGACGACCTTAGCACACGTGTGGTTTTGTTTACAAATTTTGGTTCACTTGCAAAAAGAGCAGTGTGAAACCGTACCAAAAGAAAAGAAAAAAAAAATTTATTTGGTCCAGACCAAAGCAAGTGAACTATCGGACTTTCCTGGTGTGAATACACCCTAAGTGTGCCCGGCTTTATGTAGTTATTAATGCAGTTATTAGAGAGAGAGAGAGAGAGAGAGAGAGAGAGAGGAGAGAGAGAGAGAGAGAG
Organism: Chrosomus eos; assembly: GCA_036326025.1. Classification (NCBI taxonomy): domain Eukaryota; kingdom Metazoa; phylum Chordata; class Actinopteri; order Cypriniformes; family Leuciscidae; genus Chrosomus; species Chrosomus eos. The sequence continues at coordinate 530,497 of JAZAVI010000008.1, forward strand.
AGAGAGAGAGGAGAGAGAGAGAGAGAGAGAGAGAGAGAGAAGAGAGAGAGAGAGAGAGAGAGAGAGAGAGAGAGAGGAGAGAGAGAGAGAGAGAGAGAGAGAGAGAGAGAGAGAGAGAGAGAGAGAGAGAGAGAGAGAGAGAGAGAGAGAGAGAGAGAGAGAGAGAGAGAGAGAGAGAGAGAGAGAGAGAGAGAGAGAGAGAGAGAGAGAGGAGAGAGAGAGGAGAGAGAGAGAGAGTTGCAATAATGAGACAGAAAAGCATGCATCAATATTATTTATTTATTTATTGAATTTGTTTTAATTAATTCGTTCATTCTTGTTTTCTATAATTGACAGTAGATAACCTAATAAATGAAACACACAAAGCCCTTTTAACAAGTAGGCCTATCAAAAATTATTTATTTGTTATATTATCTGGAATAATTACGAAAACCCGTGCAGCAGGATTATCAATTTATTTATATAGCCTATTCAGTTTAATTTTCTATTTAGCCTTATAGGACTACATACTTTATTTATTAAAATTAAACTGTATGTATCCATTGATTGTGAAGTTAAACATCGAAAATTGCAGATCAAGCGCATGGAGCCGCATGTTTTTTCTTATGAATTGTATCCTATGTTCCGTTATTACAGTTAACTACGATATGGAACTGTAATGCGGTCAAACCTGCCTGGAACTACTTTAGCCATGCGTTTCCCTGAAAATAATTGCACACCTTAGAACGTTCTCAACCAATCAGAATCAAGCATTCAACAGCCCTGTAGTATAAGTTTATTATTTTAATGTTGATCTAGCTTACTGCTAGTCTCATACAGACAAACTAACACATAGAATAACATTATAACTTTCAACACACTCATGCAGTTTAGTGTGATAAAGAGAGACAGGGCTGTGTTACATCACAAGTTTAATTAGTCTAATAAACTGACCTGTGGGGGGGGCGCTGCTCTTGTAGCGACCTGCAGCAGGTGTGTGTGTCGTGTTTTTGTTGGCTGTTTTTGTCCGTTTTAAGTCGATTAAATAAGTATTTTTTCCGGTTTGTCTACCGTGGAAAAGGAAACTTTATCCTTGGTGTCTGCTTGAGCAAACAGTCATTATGGAGATGATTTACCTGGTTATTTTTTGGACTATTATATGGGTACACGGCGTCCGACCTCAATCACAACGCCCAGTAAGACGATACTCTCGGGAGTTCCTAATGCAATGGGACGCTCCGAACTGTGTGCACACACAGATGGATTACACCTTCATTCAGGATTTAAACTCAGAGATCTCCAGGCACAAGACTCCCGAATGGAAGAGAACTTACTCTGCTAAGGTGAGGAGACGAGGGAAGAGGGGAGGTGTTCGACAAAGATTAAAACGTTATAAATTGCGGCGCATTCCGCTACCGTCTATAATCCTTGCAAATGTTCAATCACTAAGAAATAAGACCGACGAGTTGCAGGCTAATACAAACTATCTACATGAATATAGAGATGCCTGCATTATGGCCTTCAGCGAGACATGGCTTACGTCAAAAGACACCGACTCGGATCTGACAATCAGCGGCTTTGGTGCGCCTGTTAGGCTTGACAGGGATACAAACGCTACGGGGAAATCCCAAGGAGGGGGAGTATGTGTATATATAAATCAGCGGTGGTGCAATAATGTTTCCATCAGGGCATCCATAAGCTCAGCTGACATTGAACTGTTGTCCGTCTCGGTCCGTCCTTTCTATCTCCCCAGGGAGTTTCCTCAGCTATTTGTGACAGTGGTGTATATACACCCAAAAGCAAATGCCCAAATTGCTGCTGACACTGTCTACAGAGTGATTCAAAGACTTCAGTCCCTTTCCCCTGATGCCCCGTGTTTTTTAATGGGAGATTTTAATAATTGTAAACTCAAAAAATCACTGAATCTGTACCAGTATGTTAACTGCCCGACGAGAAAAAGTAAGACTCTAGACTTGTGCTATGGGTCTATAAAAGAAGCGTACAAAGCTTCTCCTAGGGCCCCCCTCGGTTCGTCTGATCACAGTACCATCTATCTTACTCCTGTATACAGGACATTACTTAAGACAGAAAAGGTGAAGACAAGAGAAATCAAGGTCTGGAGTGAAGATGCTGTCTCTAAACTACAGGGATGCTTTGACTGTACGGATTGGACTGTGTTTATAGACTCTGCTTCAGATATTGATGAACTCACTGACACTGTATGCAGTTACATCACTTTTTGTGAAGACTCTGTCATTCCAACAAAATATGTAAAAATGTACCCAAATAACAAGCCATGGGTTACTAAATCTCTGAAAAATGTGTTGGAAAAGAAACGGAGGGCCTTCCTTAATGGTGGTGAGGCAGAAATAAGGGAAGCTAGGGGAGAGGTCCGAGCAGAAATAAGGAGAGCCAAGTTACAATATAAAAATAAGCTAGAGGAAGATTTAAGCAGTAATAACTTGGCTGTAGCTTGGGGTGGAATGAAAAAAATGACAGGACAGCAAAAACCTGTAAATAAGCCATTTAACATTGGAGGTTATGATGGAAACAAAGACTTAGCTGATGCACTTAATACTTTTTATTTACGATTTGACACAGAGGACTTTACAGATGAACTCAGGGAAATATGCAGTGAGTCTGCCCTCCCCACAAAGACAAATCTGATGTTTAATCCTCGGGATGTTAAGGCAGTTTTAAAAAAAAATAAGATAAATAAGAGCCCAGGACCGGATAGTATTACAGGGAGACTGCTCAAGAGCTGTTCAGAACAGCTTTGCGAGGTGTTCTGTTTTATTTTTAAGATGTCCTTGGAGCAGCGGAGGGTCCCAAGGGTGTGGAAGGAGTCCATTGTTGTTCCGGTGGCAAAATGTGTAAAACCAAAAGAGCTAAATGACTTAAGACCAGTGGCTTTGACATCACTAGTCATGAAGTCGTTTGAAAGGTTAGTTAAAGGGGAATTGTTGGAAATGGTGGAAAGGGCACTGGACCCTATGCAATTTGCATATAGAGCTGGGATGGGAGTAGAGGATGCCCAAATCACATTACTCAACTTCCTGTACAGTCATCTAGAAAGTACTGGTATGCATGCTAGACTTTTATTTTTGGATTTTTCATCCGCATTCAATACTATCCAGCCACATGTTTTGGCTAGGAAATTGCTAAATCATTTTAATCTTGATGTTAACCTTGTGGGCTGGATTGTAGATTTTTTAACGTGTAGGTCTCAGAGGGTTAGAGTAAATGGCTTTCTGTCAGATCAGCGAACCTCCTCCACGGGCTCTCCTCAGGGCTGTGTCCTGTCCCCTCTACTGTATATTCTCTACACCAATGACTGTAGAAGCCAGCATGTGGACAGGTACATCCTGAAATTTGCTGACGATACAGTTATCATCAGCTTGCTTAACAATACTGAATCCGAGCACGGGCCGGTGGTAGATGAGTTTGTTGAATGGTGTGATAAAGCCTTCCTCCAATTAAATACTACAAAGACCAAGGATATGATCATAGATTTTAGAAGGAAATTATCCAAATCACTGTCTCAGACCTTCATTAAAGGAACCGGTATTGAATTGGTAGAACAGTATAAATATCTAGGAACAATAATTGATAGTGACTTAAAATTTGATGCTAATTCTGATGCAATTTGTAAGAAGGGTCAGCAACGTCTGTATTTTCTCAGGAAGTTAAATGTTTTTAATGTTGACAAGACAATGATGTGTTTGTTTTACAAGTCTTTTATTGAATCTGTTTTTACTTTTTCTATGATTGCATGGTATGGAAACCTGAACATTAGAGACAAAAATCACCTAAACAACATTGTGAAGGTGGCTGGTAAGGTTATAGGGATCGCACAGACTCCCCTGACTGCTATCTTTGAACAGCATGTTCTACGTAAGTCCAGGTCTATATTAGATGCCAAAACCCATCCTCTACATTCTATGTTTGAAATTCTTCCTTCAGGTCGCAGATTTAGAGTTCCACGATTCAAGTGCAATAGGAGCAAATACTCATTTGTTCCCTGTGCAATAACCCTGCTAAATAATTTCAGGTAACCTCATATTTAGAGATATTTTTTTTTTACTGTATGTACTGGTACATTTTATGTTAATTTTTTTTTTTTTTTTTTTTTTTTTTTTTTTTTTTTTTTTTTGGCAGGTATCTTTTGTGTATCTTTTGTGTATGTGTGTTGCTATTTTGATCCCTGTATGTATGTTTTTTATCTTGTGTCCTGACTGCAAATCAAGTTTCCCACCTGGGATAATAATAATAAATAAATGAAAATAAATAAAAAATGTGTGAGTAATTCAGCACAGGTAGTTCGGTAGAATAAAATGTCCTCATTCCTTTATATCCGTGGGACTCGCGTGTGCCGCTGATATCTGTCTCTCATTACCAATCGCTCCCTGCTTCATACCACAGTCATGTTAAAAACATCAATGCATTCCCTCATCCAAACCTTATTACATCCATCAGCATGATGACTAGTTCTATGATTCCGCGTATGCGTCGTCAACCTACACCTTTGTTATTGTAAGCCCTACCGGCGAAAAAAACAACAACATATTGTAGCTTTAAGGTTTTTAGAAAAAAAAGCATAAATATTATTTTGTTTTAGTTTTATAAAACCAAAAACTAAAACTTGTTTATTTTTTATTTTTGAATAACTAAAATTGGCTAAAATGTATTCACCATGAATATAGTCATTGAAGCTCGCACACATGGCATTAATAAGGAAAGAAAATATTATATATAATGTGTTCACATGACTGATATTCAGAACAGCAGCATGGCAGATGTGTGATGTTGGTTTTATAAAGCAGTACTACAAAGATTGAACTTTTGCCAGTAACAGTGTTCAGTCTCTGTCTGTGAATCTGTTTCTTGTAGAGTCTCCAACTGATGCTGATATTGATGCTGGTGAAGCTGAAATGAAGACTGTGTCAGTGAATGACTTTGTCATTCTTCGGACTGATGTTAATGAAACACACGGAGATGAGCTGATAGTGTGGAGGTTTGAAGGAAAACTCATCACTAAATGTGATATAGAGGCCAATAGCCTAATAAATGATACTGATGAGAGATTCAGAGACAGACTGCAGCTGGATGAGAAGACTGGATCTCTGAACATTACAAACACAAGAACAGCAGACTCTGGAGTTTATACAGTGAAGATCAGCAGCAGCAAACAGACGTTATACAAGAGATTCAGTGTTACTGTCAGTGGTGAGTAACTCAAGACTTTGAAGTTATGATTGTTTATCAGCTGTCTGCGATTAATTCAGATGATGTGACATTAAAGGACTTAAATTATGAGGAATTTATATTCAATGACATCATACTGCAACTTTCAGAGCACAAAACTTCTTCCCCAGACCTTTTCATTAGCTAAAACGGCTTGATGTGAGTGGTCTTAAATTACTGACACCTGTAAATACTGACTACATGAACTTTAATCTCCATCACTGATTTGATTTTAATGTTTACATGCAATTAACTTACCACCATTAAAATAAAGATCTACTTACCAGATCTTCTCTCAGGTTATATAGTGCTGATGTTTCTAGTGTGTGTTACTGACTGTCTCTCTCTATCATTACAGCACCAGGTCTGTCTTCAGGTGCTAAAGCAGGAATAGTTATTGTTCTGCTGCTGGTGTTTTCAGCTGCAGCTGCTGGTGTTTTTTACTATCGTCACATAATCTGTTCTCCAAAACCTTTATTGGGTAAGTATAACAACTCATACAACAAGAGATTTTCCATAGTCAATAGTTTTTAAGTTTTTTGCACCACAAGTTCTGCTTGTGATTGTGATTGCTCAAGTTGGCCTAAAATCATAATCCTCATATATATATATATATATATATATATATTTATTTATTTATTTATTTATTTTCAGCAAATAACCACTTAAACTGCACATAAAGCTATCAAATGAGTTAAAAAATGGTGATCATGATCATGAAAATCACATCTTCTCAGTCCTCCAGTGTTATTGACATCTGCTCAATTTTATCTCCTATTTTCTGTTTATGTGCTGACTAACAAGATGTTGAGTCCTCTAATCAGAAATCAGAGCCGTGTAAGTATTAAACCTGATACAGCGAGATCAATTCGATTATTGTCGGACTCTAAAGTTCTAATGTAGTTTTCATATTCAGAATTTCTACATCGTTTTACCACATGTTCTGTTTGTGATTAGTTTAGTCCAATAACAACATTAAACAACATTAAGACTGTTTGATTGTGCTTGTATGTGTTTCAAGAGGTCGAGCATTTTAAAGGGTACCTATTATGGCATTTAAAATGTTCCTAATATTGTTCTGGGAGTCCCCAACAACAGTTTTACATGCATGCAATGACAAAAAAACACATTTGTTGTCTTATAATATGCATTTATTTTTACCTGATTTGCTCACCGACTCTCAAATGATTCGTTTAACGACTCATTTTTCAAACCCCTCCTTTACGTGACGCTAATAACGGTGATTGGTCAGATGACCCAGTCAGTTATTGTTTGCGTTAGCCCAAGGCATAAACATTTTGATAAAGCACTGCAGTACTACAATATGCTCTATTCTTTATGACAACTCCAATAACAACGACAAACATTTCACATATTACAGATGTGAAATCTGAACCTAGAAGCTGCGCCTAGAGACCTAAGTTAGACCTAGAAGCTGCGCTAAACGTAACTTAAACAACACACACACATACTTATTGAGCATGCTACAAAACCCATAAAAGCAACAATTATTAATAATACTTACAGGTTGTGATTTGGAGGAGGAAGCCGATCCAAATAAAACTGGTACTGAACCTTCCCTCAGAGTAGTTTTATCATAAACGTTCTGTCACTTTTTATGATTTATGATGTGATTTATGACCCTATGTGGTTGTGTGTTATGTGTCTGTCACGCATGACTGACGTGGGGTTCCTGTATCATGAAAACAGCATTACTGATTTACGGGGTTTAACTGACTGTATAGGGTTTATGTGTCTGTCACTCGTGACTGACGAGGGCTCTTGTATCAAGAAAATCAACCTTTCTGATTTACGGTGGTAACTGACTGGTTGGCGTCTGTATGTCAAGATGTAGGTAGCGACGTGTTGTGACATGCCCTCCCGTGCTGATGTCCGGGCATGTTAAAGAGCTGTGTTTGGACATATGCTTCCGGGTCTATTGTCGGGGCATGCCCCGGAGTTCACACTTTTGAGGCCTCCCATGGTACCTGGATAAATTCGTGAGAGATTGGTACGTTAGTGTCTAACAGAACAGTTCATGGTAGCATCTCTGGGGATTATCCTTGTTCTCAAGCTACTATTTTTACACTCCACATTTTCGTTATTGGAAACGCGAGTGCAAGAAGATGGATGCTTGTCTTAACAGTAAGTGTATTTTATTATTTAGCTTTGTTATTAAGATACCTTTATTCATTCATGTGAGAGTCAGTGTTCTATTGCGTTACTTAAACAGGTTCTCTACACTTCAGGTGATGCAACCGGTGTTAGTCTGTTCGAGATTGTCGAGGAGCTTAATTTCCTGAATCAGGCGTGTGGTATGTGTCCTATAATTACGTTTTATCTTTAAATGGTACATGTGGTGAGTGTGCATGTGTTTATGATTGTGATACGTAAACATGCTTTCCTAAATTATTACCAGGAGATCCGAATCGTCAATCTAGTACATCCTCGCGAGAGACTGCGAATAATCATGTGCACGGTTAGTATTTCCGTTTTATTGTGTGTGTGTGTTTGTGCGTGTTACTGTGACTGCGTGCCTTAACGCATACATTTCATTCGTGTTTATAGTGTGTTTTGGATGTGTAAAAACAAAACAAAACAAAAAACAGACAAAAAGCACAAGCACTGACCCGCATCTCTCTCTCTCTTTGTTTTACCAGATCCACAGAATCGTGTGTCTATCACTGCATTAGTACATCCACCACCGCGAGAGATCGAGCCACTAGGTAAGTAATTTTAATTCGCTGTTATACTGTTATTATACACAACCGTAGTTTTTGAATTTAGTTTAAAAACTTTAATATGTGTATTTCCAGAAGGCTTATCAAACCTTGTGAACAAGATTGGTGTGTCTGGATGTACAAATGATACGAGAAGGCTGGTTTGGGGGTTCTAGTGCCAAAACCGAAAAACAAGCTGAAACATAAAGCTACCGCGGCCCCACGGGGGAAAGCGAAAGTCACGGTTGATGAGGCTGTAAAAGACGGCGAAATCGTACCACAGGCCCCTCGTCTGAAGAAACCAAGACGCTCCGCTGCTAAAAGTATGTAACAAAAAGCTGTTGGCTTGATTTCTGTTCATTCTAAATCAGATGTAGATAAAGCATCACAGTGTGATAATGTTTTATTTGGATGTAATAGCAATGGGTCTGTGTGTGTATGTGCGTGTGTGTGTGTGTGTGTGTGTGTGTGTGTGTGTGTGTGTGTGTGTGTGTTTGTGCGTGCGTGAATGCCTTGTATGTATGACAATGACAATGTGTTAGTTTAGAACGGTACCAGTCTGGTTTTTATTTTATTTTAATTTTAGGACTAGAAAATGTAATAATGATGATATTATTATCATCTATAATATTACACAAATCTATACTAACTTTTTTTTTGTATTCACACCTTTCTTCTTCTTAACAGGTGTGTTAACAGTTGACCATGCAGTTCCTGATATAAATGATGTTCAGAGCTGGAGCGAAGGCCTGATACAATCCTGGGATGACTGTGTTTTTACACCCGCCCCTAAAGAAACACAGAGGTCTGCACCAACCAGCCGAGGTGTTGTGGATCTGGTAGAATCTGACCCTGAAGAGCTGCCTTCAAATCAGGAGGCTTAGAGACGGGAATCACTGCCCAATATAGATAACCAACACATAATCGGACTGATACAGGACGCTGTCAAGACCACATTGAACACCTTCGTGGGACATTTTAACGAACGCTTTAAGGCTTTTGAGCGACACATAGATGCTACGACGGCTGCACAACAACAACATGTTAACGAACGCCTTAATGCTTTTGAGAGACGCTTAGATGCTATGACAGCTACACAACAACAACATGGTATTTGGTTTAAACAAATCATAGCAGCACAGCGGTTGCATGGTGGATCTTTCCAACAAGCGTCCAGAGATCTATGCCTGACTACGGGGGTGTTAAAGCAGGTCGTGTTCACACTTAAAAAGAAACATGGGTGAGTTGTGAACATTTTATATATTTTGTGTTTTATGTGTTTTATTTGTTTTTTTCAACATTTATCCCACACGGTGTGTAGATTTTAGCCTGGGTGTATAGTCGATGATTAGGTAGTTTTTTTTCTTTCTTTTTCACTGTATGGACACTGGTTTTATTTTGCCGTAGTTATTTTAATTTTAAATGAGTATCCTACCCGTGATTTAAAAAAAATAAAATCTGTTTTTTTTTAAATGGCTAAGCGTTGTCGAGAGCCAGATGGTATTGATCAGGGTCCGGTAGCTAGGTTTAGACGAGATGATGGTAGTGTGGTAGACCTTGAACAATGTAGTAACACTGAAACATTGCTCTTTTTACTTCAGACACTGGAGGATATGAATAGGTCTGAGTCTACAACTGATACAATGGTAGAGTTATTAAACATTATGACATCGATGTCAGACGAGAATCCTGAACCAGATATTGATTTTGAGCATTTGGTAAATACCCAACACACAGGGGATGTGTCAGTACCTCCTACAGAACCAAATTCTGATTTTGACCAACCCGTATCTTCTCACCAGTCAGGTGGGGGCTCAGCTGCCCAGTCACAACGCACACTCAATCCTGCAGCACCCGACATGGGTCTCACATATAGCGATATAGAATCACTTGTAACAGTGGGTGGCGATGTTAGTGGGTACACTGTACTGCCAAGAGCTCGGTTCAATGGTCTGGAAATCCACAGGATTATAAATTTGCGAGAGATATCTTTGACAGATTTAGCAGCCTACACAGTGTTTTTACACGACACACTTTCTGAAATTGTGGAGTTTTCCAGACTGTTAGGCGGAGACGGCTGTTTAATCAGCATCACGTTGAGGGGTTCGAGTTTGACATCAGATATTAGCACACTTTTGACGGGTAGCAATGGTTATAGTGTAGATCTATTTATAAACGATCTTGAAAAAATAATGCAGAGCAACTCTGACGTCCAGTTTGATGAGAGATTGAATTTAAGAGTGTCGGTAGTGAGAAGTAGACGTGGTGGTGTTCATCGAAAGATACGCGATCTTGCCCACAATGAAGTGATTGCCAAAAACAGACTTAATCTGTTCTCTCCCACGAATATTTCCAACAATCTTTGTTTTGCAATCTGTCTGGCACATTTCCTAAACCCCCAGAAACCGCACATAGAGTTAGAGTCTGTAGCATCTTCAATACAGAAGTCAGCTGGCTATGGTGATCAATACAAGATAGCATTTAATGATATCAGACGGTTTGAACTGATGCTGAACGTTAAAATAGTTGTCTTCTATCGGACTGACACATGCGTTTTGGAGAAGTATACAAACACAGACGATCCGCATCCTAAAACAGTTTTTTTGTACCTGCACGATAATCATTATTTTATGATTAAAAATCTATGCGCGTTTATTGGCACCGCATATGTGTGTGAGTATTGCTATCAGGGATACACCTGTAGGAGAGATCATAGATGTCGGCACGTCTGTGATGTCTGTAATGCGCCGGAATGTCATAAACACCCCAAAAAGCCAAGACATTGTGAGGACTGTCTGAGGTACTGTAAGTCTGACTATTGTTTCAAAATGCATAAAAAGCCTCCTCAAGGTATGCAATACGCACAGTACCAGGTCAGCAAATACTGCGGAAAATGTAACAGGCGTTATCATGTCAGCGGGGATAAACCCAAACCCCATCGATGCTCTGCAGATCGTTGTGTGCATTGTGGTGAGAGCTCTGTTACCGGTGGTGTACATCAATGTTTCATACAACCAGTTAAGCCGAAGATGCCAAACAATCGTTACATTTTCTACGATTTTGAGACACGTTTTGAAAATGGTAAACACGTTGCCAATTTTGTTTGTGCTATCACGTTTGATGTAGGGCTGGGAATCGCTGGGTACTTCACGATACGATACGAGATGCGATACATTGTTCACGATACCGATAATATCACGATATGGCGATACTGCGATAATCGATATATTATCAGTAATAACTCACAATATATCATGGTTTAAGAAATACAAATATTTTTTTGTAATTAGGAAAATGGATCACCATTATTTTTTTGGGATGAAACACAATAACAAAAACAACTTGTGTCTTATCAGTTGCAACAAATCAGTCACAGACACTATTTTAGTGTAACATTGCTGCAATCAGTAGTAATAAAAATGTTTACGTCGAGCCAGCACAAACCACGGCTTTCTCACAGAGCTGCGGGGGATGCTGCGGGTGATGCCGCGTGAGGTGTCTGTGCATGTGGTCGTGTTTCCCGTCTAGTGGACTTTTGCAAAGCCAGACATCCCAAGTCTCCTGGAAGTTCCGGGAGTCTCCCGCATATTGATAGTGTCTCCCTGATGTCCGCAAATTAGTTCTAATCTCCCGGAATCTAGAGCGCGCATGCGAGACAGAACATACTGCGCGCATAACATACATAGCACGCGCACGACAGATAGGGAGAGAGCGAGAGACCTTGCGTGTGTGCCTCATGAAAGCTAGTCAAATCCAGTAAACTCGGATAATGAATAGAGCGTTTTATAACGGCTTTTAATATCGATACTTGGCAAGAGCGCATCGAGAATCGATCGCGGGAGTAAATATCGTGAGATATCGCCATATCGATATTTTGGCGCACCCCTAGTTTGATGGCGAAGAATTTGTGGCCGAAGGATCCGATTGTGTGGATCGTCTCGTTAAAAAATTCAGACAGCCTCGTTACAGTAATTACACATGGATTGCGCATAATGCAGCCGGCTTTGGAATACTTTAGTAAGACGGGCATTGCCCCTAAAATTACGATGCAAGGCTGCCGCCTAATCTTAATGTATGATGAATCATTCAAACACCGGTTTATTGATTCATACTCATTCATACCCATGCGTCTAGCCAAGACGCCTGTTGCGTTTAATTTGACTAATGCTGAGAAGGGTTATTTTCCACACCACTTTAACCGCATTGAAAATGATACCTACATAGGCCCGTACCCCGACAAGAAATTTTACGGGTATGCAACGATGTCGAACCAAGACAGGGCGGCGTTTGATGATTGGTACCGTACCATCTCTGACAAAGTGTTCGATTTTAAAAAAGAACTGGCGCTTTATGGTAAAAACGATGTCGTTTTGCTGAGGGAAGCTTGCATGAAGTACCACGACGAATTCATTTTGTGTACAGGCCTTGATCCATTTAATTACACCCCTTTGGCAGCAACATGTATGGCCACGTATAAAACACACTACATTCCAAAAGACACAATAGCTCTGACACGTAACAATGCGTACACCAACCAGAACAAGACTTATTCTAACATCTCAATTGAATGGCTTGAGTTTGTCCGAAAATCGCGGTCCATAGATGTTCAACATGCCCTTAACAGCGGTGAGGCGTCATTTGGGAAATACTATGTGGACGGTTTCTATGGCGATGGTGTTGTGAAAAAAGCATTCGAATTTCTCGGGTGTTTTTTTCATGGATGCGAGCGTTGTTATAACTCCAATGATATAAACCCGTTATCAAAAGTGCCTTATGGTGTTCTGAGAAGACAATGCGACGACAAGATTGAAATTTTGGAGCGCGCGTACGGTCTTCAGGTCGAGGTGATTTGGGAATGTGATTGGGTCCGCTCTAAACAGACTGACGCAGCAGTGATGGATTTCATCTCCACTTACAAACACACTGAGAGATTGAAACCACGTGAAGCTCTATTCGGCGGCCGCACTAACGCGTTAAAACTGTACCACAAAGTTGCGGAGGGCGAACGGATTAGGTATGTTGACTTTACATCACTATACCCCTACTGCCAGGCTCGAAAATGCTACCCAATTGGGCATCCTGAAATAATACACAAGGATTTTCAAAACCTTGAAGATTATTAAGGTCTCGTCAAGGCAACAGTCCTTCCGCCACGGAAGTTGCTTCACCCCGTACTACCTTATAGGACCGGGGGTAAGTTAATGTTTCCGCTTTGTAGGACGTGTGCTGAACATCAGAACCAGACACACCCTTGTGTGCATACTAATGAGGAAAGATCAATTCATGGGACCTGGGTTAGCATTGAATTGTTAAAAGCCGTTGAGAAGGGTTATGTAGTGACAAAAATCGACGAGGTCTGGCATTTTCCCCAACGCTCTGAAACATTGTTTTGTGATAAAACATTTTTACAGTTCAAACAGGAAAGTTCAGGTTTTCCAAAAGACGGTGTGACCGACGCCGACAAAGAATCTTATGTTAGAGATTACTTTGAGAAAGAAGGGATTAAGCTGAATCTGGACAAGATTGAGTTTAACGCAGCGCGCAGATCCATCATGAAACTACTGCTTAACTCTTTGTGGGGGAGGTTCAGTATGCGCGAACAGCTACCGACAACCGAAATACTTACAGACCCCGAACAGTTTGCTCGATACATTTTCGGCACTGAGTATGACCTAAAGCATTTCACATTTGTGTCAGACACTGTTGCGATCGTTCAGTGGGGATACGCGGATGGGAAAGGACCCCAGACTCGTGACATTAACGTCTTTCTCGGGGCTTTTACAACAGCTCACGCACGGTTAGAGCTTTATGAACTTATGGACAGGTTGGGTGATAGACTGCTTTATTGCGATACAGATAGTGTTGTGTTCACGTCTAAAGAGGGTGAATATGAGCCCGCACTAGGGCCATATCTTGGCGACCTTACTGATGAAGTTGGGGATGGAGACCATATTGTTGAATTTGCTTCAAGTGCTCCGAAAAGTTATGGGTATCGAACTGCTAAGGGTAAGGTCTGTATGAAGGCCAAAGGTATCACACTGAATGCGGTAAACTCTGAGACCATTAGGTTAGACTCATTAATTGGTCTTGTCAATCAATATGTGAGAGGGCGGGGTGATAGTAATCACATTCTCGCATACACCGACAGTATAGTGAGGAACAAAAAGCAATTCACACTGCACAACAAGTCAGTTGTGAAAAAATTTAAAGTCGTATACAACAAGCGTGTACTGCTACCCGATCTAACTACTCTACCATATGGCTACTGACAACGTTTTTGGGCACCGGGGTGCGCTAGACCCTGATGGTTTTGATTTCAGATTACAACATCCATTTTCATGTGTGTTAAGTGGTCCCTCTAGCTCAGGAAAAACATTTTTTGTAAAAAAGTTGTTGGAAAATGCTAAAAGTGTAATTTCTAAAAAAAAAATGAAAACATTGTGTACATTTATGACTGCTGGCAACCCATGTATGACGAGTTGTTGAAACTGTATGATATTAAATTTATTGAAGATATCCCGCAGACTCTGAATGATGATCGCTTGTTTCCCACCAACAAGACAAATTTTGTGATATTGGATGATGTTATGAAAGATGCTAGCAGCAATTCAGAAGTTGAACGTTTGTTTACCAACTATGTGCACCATAGAAGCTTGAGTGCCATATATATTGTACAAAACTTGTTTTTTCAATGTAAATCCAGCAGGACCATCAGTTTGAACACTAATTATTTGGTTTTGTTTAAAAACCCTAGAGACAATACCCAAATTAATGTGTTAGCGCGTCAGATGTACCCCAGGAACACAAAATACTTTATGGAGTGTTATGAAAATGCGACCAGCATCCCTTTCGGGTATCTATTGATTGACTTTAAAGTGAAAACACCAGAACAGTACCGTCTCAGAACAGATATTCTGTCACAACATCCAGTTGTGTACATTCAGAAAAGAAAACATTGACAGAGAGATTTTGCAAAAAAAATGTCTGCAAGACTTTTAAGAAACCTACCTCTTTTAAAATTGTTATTAAAAGCCACGCCTAAACAAAGACGAGTTATTTTAGAGGCGGCCGCAGATGAGCTCATCGTGACATTGTGTGAAGTAGCTCTTAATGTAGTCCACGGTAATATTCCACTAACACCACAACAATATCAGAAACTGAAGAGAAGAAGCAGCAAGATCAAAATTGTCGCAGATAAAAAGGTTGGAGTTAGACGCAAAAGACGGTTAATCAACCAACAAGGAGGATTTCTATTACCTTTGTTGAGTGTAGCAATACCGTTTATAACCAGTTTGGTTACATCTAAATAAGTTTGGTGATTTAGTATGCTGAGAAGATGTTTTTAGTCACGCAACACCAGTTGGATAAGCTGAAATCCTCTAACACCCATGAGTCTATACAACAGGTTGTGGAGAATGACCTGGACACGACTATAAGAAATATTTTGCACAAGTCTGATCTGGATCACCATGAAAAAGCTAAGATGTACACTGGTGTTTTGCAGCAGTTTTTAACACTCACTAGACAAGGGGATAGAGAATCCACTACATTAACATTAAGTCTACCACAGCCTAGTAATGTTGAAAAAGAAGACCCACCCACAACAGGCCATGTGAGAGCCCATGGCGATTTAGGTGCTTCTGCAGATGAGATTTTAAAGGATATTCCACAGAGTGTGAAAAATGTTCATTACATTTTAGATAAAATGTCTAAAACTAAAGATGTTACTTCATGGACAGAGTCGGGAGAGTTTGTGTTTAAAGGCAGAACAATCCCTGGTTCACACATGCTTGACTTAGTTAAAAGCATCACGGCTCCACAAAAGATTGCTGACGAGCGGAGACCTGGAGGGTGGCGTGAATTTCTGGAGGCTTTTGCTAGTATAAATATGCCACACTCTGTGGTACCAAACCACAATGTCAGACATGCAATTAACTCTTTCAAAACCAAATCGACCTCGACTATAGGGCTGGGGTAAACGATTATTAACTAAACGATTAGTTGGGCGATTATTTTATCGATTAGTCGACTAATCTAACGACTAATTGGGCGATTAATATAAAGATTATTTTTCTGCTCCTTGATTAATAAAAAAATATAATGTATCTCAAATAAATACGAACTAGCGTACTGAATCATGATACTGTAGCTGGCTAACGTTAGTCTGTTATGTATTTGAACACCGTCATTAGAACTCTATAACCGCCAAAACCGTGTTATTAAAATATTTTGTACAAACATTTTTTATCATAGAGAATGTTTAAATACTAATATCAGCTTACGAGGGAAACGGAGGCAGAGTTAGTGGTGCTTCTGCTCCTGCTGGAGATGATTCAGGAGAGTCTGTTCCCCTTTACCGATCAGAGCGCGCGCTGACACGGAGCAAAGGCGTCCGCACGAGCGTGCGGCAAATATGACGCGTCGGGTGCGCAAGACCGGTGTAGCCATAGACATCATATAGGTAGACGCCCTATCGACCGCTACTGCCTATTGGCACGGACGAGAATTGGAGCCGCCATCTTAAACCGGTCATCCGCTCCGCTCAGTGTAATCTGTTTGGCAGGTGCAATGAGCTGTCAGCGCATTAAATTAATCATATCTCACTGAATACTGAACTGATTTTCACGCGTTTTTTTTTTGCTGCAAAGGTCATTCATGTAGCTATGATACAGGACACATGGTTCGGCGTATTTTAATATCCATATTAGGCTTAACAGTAATATAATATTCTCCTATAGACTTAGACAGACTTTATTGTCATTCAACAGTACATTCACAATATACAGTTGAGCGAGATTTCGTTGCAAGGCTCTGAATAAAAACAGAATACAGTAAAAGAGAAACAGTATAAATATAAATATGTCCAATATATAAAATACCTATATCTATAAAGTGACCAGACACAATATGTGTGATGAAGGATATAATGTATTTTATAAATAACAGACTATAAATATAATAAAGAAGCAGAAACAGATAGTTGCAGTAAAGTAAGATATTTTAATAAGTTGAAGAAACAATTTATGATTTGTGACACGCACACACACACGAACAGACACACAAACAAACACTCTCTCTCCTCTCTCTCTCTCTCTCTCTCTCTCTCTCTCTCTCTCTCTCTCTCTCTCTCTCTCTCTCATCACACACACACACACACACACACACACACACACACACACACACACACACACACACACACACACACACACACACACACACACACACACACACACACACACACACACACACACACACACACACACATAACGCAGCTACCGAATCCACCGGACGCAGCCACCTGTAATAAAAAGTGAGAAAGCTTTTCAACGTGTTTGAATCAGTAATTTCTAAAAATTAAATTCGGACAACATTAAGCCTATAACGTTACATTTTTTATGTGGATGTGGGAGGGGGAAATGTCGAGACTAAAGCCCTATTCGGATTAACTTTACAAGGGTAGATGGAGTAAGTTAATGCAATTTTACCACAGGACTTCTGTAATATCAATAGCCAAATCGCATATGATAAGATATAGGTTATCAATAAAACTAGAAGTTGGAGGGGTAACTCAAATAAGCATCGCTGTCATGCGTGTAACATTGCTTCCTGATATCATGTGCGCAAACACAAATAAATAACCTATACAACAGGGCAGTTGAATGCTTATCTGACAACCTAGAAGCTCTTAATTATTACTTTAACAGTTAGTTACCCCACCTCTCTCCATGCCGGGTGAACACCGGCTGATGCAGTAAACAGCATTTCACAACGATTTCAGTACAGTAATAGCAAATATCCTTGCTCATTCTCGATTATCTGGTAATATTCTATTCACAAAATACAACCAATAGTACGGTAATGTTAAGACTTACTTGTGAAAAGCCCTATTTTCGATGGTCCGGCGATTAGAACAGGAAAATGCTCCACAATGCTCTGGCATCTTATCTGCTGCCACGCAACGAAACTAGGAATACGACCGGTTCAAGATGGCGGCCGTATTTCTCGGTTTCCAGCGGCCAATAGGGCTTCTAGTCTTTATATGATTTCTATGGGTGTAGCAGTCGATTCGGTTCCCTACAGGAATTCCTGTTCCCTTTACGCAATCATACTACAAATCGTGCGTAGTTGCCGCTTTACCATCAGGTTACCATACGTACCATCAGAATTGAATACGACAAGAAGCACAACTGGATTTACGGAAAGCCAAAAGGTTAAAAAAGTATTATTTTTTAATAAAAAGAGTTATTATTATAAGCGAGTTTTTCCTGCTCTGTCATTTCAATCTAGCTTATATTTATCTACGCTTTCCGTACTTCCAGTTGTGCTTTGATGCATCTGCTACGCATGCGCAGACATGCCTCTTTGAGGGGGAACACAAATTCCTGTAGGGAACCGAATCGACTGCTACACCGGCAAAACCCCATATCGCGTGCACGGCTTCTTTTGTAACAGCGTGCGCGGCGCCGCGTCCGCGGATGAATGACTGCAAGCCGGATCTGCCCGAGCCGTACGTCTCACCGCACCCGCACCCAGTTTGCGCGTCTAAATTGCAAAGGTTTTTTTTTTCTGTTAAGGATTTGTTTACTGTGTGTGATTCATTTAATGGAGAGCACATTCACTTCTAGTGGTCTTCGTCCTCCATTCTGCAATGTTTCGGTCTCCCACGTGTGTTGGTGAGCTGTACTGCCGGAAACGGTGCAAAAAATAAATAAATGAAGAAGCGTCGACGCAAAAATATGGCGTCGACGTAATTTTGACGTCGAAGCGTCGACGTCATCGACGCGTCGCTACAGCACTACTCGACTATAACAGGATCATCTAAGAGGAGTAAGAAACAGAAAGACCCAAGTCAGTGGTTAAGTTTTTAAACTAACAGTTTGTATGTATTGTGTTCTCATTTTCTCTCTTTTTTTTGACAACTTATGTTGTAATGTATATGTAATAAAAGTGGTGTTAAAGAAGCAAAATTCCGTTCTTTAGTTGTTGTTTTTTTAAATTAAAAATATCAAGCATGAGACATGAACATTTCACCCATTTGAACACACTGAACACATTTAAAAACATTTTCATTACATGGAGTTTGTTTTAGTTTTTTCACAAATGCTGACACCTTTTTGTCATTTTTAATAAAACCATTGCTATACAATTTCAGCACATAATCATAATCAAATCCCTTTGCCATGTGGTAGAGAAAGAACACGCAATGTTGTCCACAAGTGTCTGATGAAAAATCTTGGACTTGCACAGTTGAATATTGTACTTGACTAGAGTTGAGCTTTAAAAAGTTTTTGATAATCGGTGGAAAACCATGATAATCTGGCTTATTACCGAAGCTGTCAAAAAAACATCCTACACCATCCTCATTTATGTAGATAGCCAACCAGTGTTCCCCTGGGAGTCCTGAAGGGTGTGTATTGATCAAAACCATTGCTGGTAGTTTTCTTAATAGTCACATGGTAGAACTCCAAGAAAATAAGTATCGCATGAGACCTTATCCATTACAGCCGTAAGCTGTACAGTGTTCATTTGAACGTATTAGTAGTAATCAACCAGGATCTGGCGGCGATTTGACACCTCAATCAAACTATCAAACAAAGCATAAACAATTAAGTTAACCGTGCGTGGCAGTGGCTGTCTAAAACGGGCTTTTAGTCTAATATTGCCACTTTTGATAAGCGATACGTGCTGGCTACACTCCTCATCTGGTGTGAAATTGAACGCGTAGAGTGTATAGCCGTGCAGAAAATCCTCTCTATCGATACATAGAGGTTGGTTTTTAAGATGCCTTCCAGAAGCCAGCGCTAACTGGTAAAACTCTCGCACTGCAGAGCCATTTTCATATTCAGGTTGCAGGGGCTTCGCTGGGTACTGTTGCCCATCCAGATAAATGGCCAAAAATTCTAAATCATAATTTTTAAACGCAAATGGGTTTTTATTATAGGCACCCACATATGCATCATTATCAACCATAGCTAGAACCAGAGATTTCGGTAGAGTTCCTAAGAATAAGTTTTCTTGATTGCAGACACGTGAGCCTGCCGGTATTGAGAAGTTTTTCAGACACACTCTGTCGATGGGGTATTTGGCTGTGGTTGAGAGTAGGGCTTGGGCATGACCCAGTCTCACAGCTGGTGACACAGACACTTTTTTCACAAATAGCGATGCAGACAGGATGTTTAGTTTATAGGCTGTAGCGTTGCTCCTCATCAGGCAGAATTCATCTTTACCTCTAGTCATTCTAATTTTAAGATCTAATCCATTAAGTAATAGTTTTTCCTGAAAGAATATATCACTGTGAACAGGTGCGAGTAGTTCGACCACATTACTAGCATTGGTGTAGGCTGCTCTTTTTGTCAGACCGCGATTACCCCCAGCAGGATCCGCCACATCCATCTGCCCCGCCGTGTCCTTGTAAAAGAGCCCTGCTGAGAAAAGCGTTTCAAGGGCATCTTTACCATAATTGGTAAGACATTCTATCATACAGCGGTATGGATATGTGCTAGAGTTCTGTGATATAAGCCGATCTCCAAGTGATACATCCACTTGTGAAAAAATCGTAGCTCCAGGATAGTTAACAAGACCGTCTGCAATATCCGTCCCATCAGCATTAGTGATTTTGAGGCGCAAAAAAAGTAATGTGTTGTTTAGATCTATGTAATCCTCGCCATTCCCCGCAATAAAAAATTCCAGCGGAGATGTGTCGGAAATCGCTGATAGAGGCGGAACTTCTATATAAGTGTTTTTTTTCAATTGCTGTTTGAGTTAGTGGTACAGTAAACAGATCCAGTTCAGTCTTTAAACACTCTTCTGACATGTTGTGTAGTAATGCCATGATTTAAAATATTGTTTTAACAGAGCTCCTTGATCTTTTTGAAGCAGTACGCTTAGTTGTCTCCTTGCGCTTGCGTTTTACAACTGATGTTTTCTTGGGAGGTTGTTTTGGTTTCTTCTGCTTCTGGCCACTCCTCCGTACCCCTGGCGGCCTAGATGCTCTTTTGCGAGCCATTACCATTAGTCCGGATCCGTCTTGAGGATCATAGTTGTTGTTAAAAGATCTTGATAACGTATTACTAACAACATCACTTAGTATGTTTTTTGCAGCTGATTTAAGATGCGGCTTGGCTATGCTAAATCCTCGTTTTAGTAGGGGTATAGCCATTCTAAAGAGGCCTCTAAAAAGGCCCCCCAAACCGTCCCCATACATAACTCCTCCTCCTGCATACCCGGGGAGCCCGCTGCCTGCCTGATTCTGGTAGTAGGCAACGTAACGCATAGGGTCAACATTGTGATTGTTGAAATATGCCATTTTAAACAAAGTGTTTTACAGGCCTGAAGTGAAGTTTAATGCACACTTTCCCGTAAGAAAATGGGACGTACTGGTTTTGATCGTCCTTCACTTCTATAACAATATCTGTGATGACTGATTTGTTGATAGACGCGTAGTGGGGTTTGTCGTATCGAACACTGACCGTGCTATTGTTGTCCCCCGTTATTTGTACACACTCCAGGAGCGGCACAAAAGCATCACCCACGGATTGGTAACGGATAATGTCCGTGTAGATATAAAGAGTATAGAAACCACCGTGTATATCCGATTGATGCATCGCATATGTTACAATATCCTTTTCAAAATTAGTTTTTTCAGGATTTGTTTTTTGCATTATAGAATCTCCGATAGGGACGCCTGGTTTCAATCCTAAAATAATGGCTAGTTTTCCATGGAAGGTCATTGAAATGTTAGGTTTTGCTTTCAGAAATACTTTGTTTTTTACACGGTCATAACCGAATACCCCCTGAGGCGCTACTAAATCATTTATTACACTAACTAGAGATGGGACATTGTCGTAATACCCAGTTTTTATTGGTATGCGTAGTTTCGATGCGATGGTCTTCTTCACATCTACACCATGCCGCATGCTATTAGTGTACTTCTCACCATCGGTCGTGGTGGGTCCGATGTTTATCTCGAAAACGGCGTCATTGCTGTTAAATGTGTACCAGCTTCTAGGGTATTCAATTTGAACAAGCCCCACCTCCCATTCTCCTTTTTATTTATGGGGTAGCCAGTCTTGTTCTATAATTAGAGATTTTATTATCGGGGTATACAGACAGCGATGCGTTGCAAGGTAGTGTGACATAAAATCCACCCTCAGCCATGTCTGGTTTTTATACAACTGTATCCATCCTGTGTGTGTGCATTGCATTTATGGCTTCTGTACATCAACTAGTTCTTTCTGGTCGATCCATGACGCAAACTTCGCTGGCCATCCGAGCCACTGTACCAGCACTAATGTTTTGCGACTCTTCGTCGTCTTATCTAAAAATTTTTCAACTTTAAATGTCTTGTTTTTACTGACAAATATTTTTTGCAATTCTTCCGCATAAAAAACACCGCTGATAACGTCCCCGTCGTAATCACTCAATCTGTAAACAGGGGGTTCTCGTGGGATACACGCTGATATAGTAAAATACTCTTGTGTGTAGTTTTCCTCATACCCTTTAGCAAACGGTCCTCTGACTTTAGAAATTCGAACCACTTCCCCAACCTTGTATTTAAATATGGGGTTAACACTATGAGGTCTGGTATCGCCATATAGGTTATGTAGCACCACAGACTCATTTTCTTTCCCCACATCAATAGGCCTCATCTTGATGCTTCTGTGATGGCTCGCATTGTATCCTTGTGTAATGTCTTGAAGTATGTCGATGTAACGTTTGGAGTTTGTGGCAGTTAAATATCTCCACATTCTACCTTTTAAGGTTCTATTAAACCGCTCGACAACACTTGCCTTTAATTCTGTTGCTGTTGCGAAATGGACTATATTGTACTTTTTTGTCACGTTTTGAAAATGTTTGTTAAAAAACTCCTTTCCTTTATCTGTCTGTAATTTCTGTGGTACACGTCCCTCTTTCAGTATGGATTCAAAAGCTTTAGACACCTCTACACCACTCTTGTTTTTTAAAGCCCTTGTCCAGGCATATTTACTAAACAGATCGATGCATGTCAACAAAAAATGTATGTTATCATTTTCCGAGGCATATGCAGACATATCGACTACAGTAGGTTACCAACCAGAATGCCTAATGCCGCCGCGGCGTTTACCGCGGCAAATTCGCCGCGGTAAAAAAAAACAGTCGCATTTCAAAGTCGTTCGCGAAATGACTACCAGGTGGCGCAAAGGGACACTGTGCAAACAGCCGTATTTTTAAATGTAAGTGGGTTCAAAATAAAATATTTTTATAAATAGGCCAATTTGGCTACTACAGCAAAGAACAAAATATAGAATCCATTTTAGCAATGAAAAATAGAATTTGCAGGAGCAAAATACTGTATCTGGTAATCTCCCGAACTGTCAACACGGGCTTTTGCGCTGCACAGAGAGACGCTGCGCTCTCTCGTCTGCGCGCACACTGACTAGTGAATAACCAATCCTGTGGTCGAGTGGTAAAGCTGAATGTTTAAGCAGTACAAAGACACGGGTTCGAAACCTGAATAAACATGTTTTTATATAATTACCATGCATTTCCATTTTACACTAAGGAACAAATCTCATCCAACAGATTGACTGAATTTACGTCTTCAAAAACAGTTCTGTTAAAAAAATAAATAAAACTTCACGGGGTTACATGCAGAAAGAATTTTTAAAAAACATGGTTAATAAGGTGCAATTTGCCAGTGGGTGATTTCCCCCCTCCACAGTATAGTGAATCAATGCTATAGGCCTACCCTATAGAACATATCAAACATATATATATATATATATATATATATATATATATATATATATATATATATATATATATATATATATATTTTAAATATACAACACGCACGTTTAAACAACAAACAATAAAATCTGAACCGGTGCTTCTGCTCCTGTATTGAGAGATAACATGCAGCGCGTTTCAGTTATGATCCTGGTTCCAGTGGCCTTAAAGGGGTCATATAATGCCATTTTTGTACAAGTTAATAGTAATCTTTAGGGTCTAAATGAAAAGTTTGTAATATACTTTTATTAAAAATTCTCATTAGTATTTTAAGAAAACACTCATTTTACCTGCTAAAAAACAGCTCTGTTTTCAGCAAGCCGTTTAAGTATATGTGCCTTTAAATGATAATGAGCTTCGCTGACTCCGCCCCTCTGTTCTGTGGGCGCTTTGACACAACGCACGTGGAGTGTTGACTTGACAACAGTAGTTGAGGGTTTATTATGGCAGCGGGATTCTCTCTGAGGACACATCTGTGCAACCGTATCAGTTTGAACCGGAGTCGGACCTGACACAAGATGACACGCCGAAGAAGTTTGACAATTAAGGCTCGAACAGGACGTTTCTGAATGGTTGGTTAACAATGTCACTTTGATGTATTTTTGTATGTTCTGGCAGGGTAAGTTAACGTTAGAGTTGTGAGATACAGATTTATGTTGAAAAATTATTATTTATTTTTTTGTAAATGTAGGCTTGTCAGTGATGCGTGACGTTATCTCAGTGATAGATACAACTATCGTGACTGAAACTGACATGAGGTCATGTCATGTCAGTAATGATTCTAGCAGTAGTTGAAGGATACCTAAGAATTTGTTGTGTTTATGTTTAGTGCAGTACGAAAATGTTTTATGTTTTAAGAAAACTTTTAAGTACATCTATAGTATTGTAACTGCATTGATATTCATTTTAATATTCCTGTTACGTTAACTGTAACACCTGCGTACACAGTTTTTAATAACACAATAACTATAACGCGCTTTTCATTATAAACGTGGGATTATGAATTATATTGAGAACGTCGTAACGTTACATAGAATACATGCCGTTATGCATACTGAGTGTAAACATTAGCCACATTCATAGTGAAGCGTGCAAGGGATTTGCAAAGATTAATATATAAAGGTTCATATAAAACGTTTCACTCACTTCTTCTGGAGGTCTAACAGGAACACGAATAGTTGGTACCACCGATTCCTTTTTCAGTAGCAGCTTCTTAGCAAAACCTGATTTATATTGACCCTCGCCTCGTTTAAAAAGCAGTCTGTTGAGAAATGATTTGCGCAAACATGAGCGCATTGACGTTGTTCGTCGGATTCCCTTCATAAACAAAACTCAGCCACTGCGTCTTCAGTTCAGCGGTTCGGATTTAGGAACATTAAAATGACTGCTGTGTTGCTTATTACACCCAAGAACAGAACACCACAATCGCTTAGACGGCCGCCATTCTGCTCCAGTGTAAACAATGACGAACTATGATTGACAGCTCACTCACGAGCGAGGGCGGGTCTGTGTTGAAACGCTGCTGTCAATCATGTCAAGGGAGGGGCGTGCGAGCTTGTGACGTCACAGGCTCGAACGGCTTGATTTGAGGCAGGGGAAAACATATAAGGAGATTAAAACAAAACCACTGGATGGATTTTTATCATTATATGATGACTGTGTAAAGGCACTGCCAACACACATTTCAGTGCAATCAACTTGTAAAAGTGCATGTACCATTATATGACCCCTTTAATACATTCACGGCTTTTTAAAATGTCACAAAGCGTTTTGAGGTGGTTTTGAACGAAATATAGAAGTTTATAATTAAGTATTTTGACACACCACGCCTAGTGCGTATTCTAAAATGGGGTTTTATTCTGCCATTGAATTAGTTCGACAAACGCAGCTGCGCGTTCACTTGAATTTATTTTTCTGCTAAAATAACTTAATAGGCTATAGCCTACTTCGTAATTTTTGTTATACAGATAGGATATCATATTTTAAAACTGTAAAAGGTCTACTTTTATTCATGTAAAGTAGGCTACAATAGGCTAACAACAAAACCTTTTCTCACTCATTTGAGCGAACACACACACTGGAGAAACAAACGTTTGGGCTTTTTTCAGTGAGCTACATGGCCGAGCGGTAGAGCTGACGGTTCATCATTCAGAAGACATGCGTTCAAATCCCAAACAAACATACTGTAACAAATTTTTCTTTTTAGGCTATTAATGCAGATTTGTTTAGTTCTAAAACTCTGTTCCACCATATATTTTTTTGCTTATAGGCCTATTTATAAAATAAAATTACCATGCATTTCCATTTTACACTAAGGAACAAATAGTAGCCTTTCTTCTTTCTTTTCCTTCCTTCCTTCTTTATTTTCCTAGGCTATCCAACAGAACGACTTTACATCTGTAGCTATAGTACCAATTGTTCAAAAGCAGTTTTGTAAAAAAAAATGTATATATATATGGGCCTAGCCTATATATATCTATACTTGTTTTATTGCCTATAGCCTACATAGAGTCTTTAAAAACATGGTTTTAAGTAAAGTTTTCGACAAACGAGGCAGCGCTTTCATTTGATTTATTTTTTCTCATAACAGCTAAAATAACTTAATAGGCTATACGTGATTTTTTTGGTCATACAGATAAGAGTAGAGTAGCCTACATCGTTCAAAACTGTAAACTTTTTTTAGGCTAATGACAAAAGTTTATATGTCGTCTCTCTCTGTCTCCGGGAACTGCGCGTCACAAAAATTAACCGACTTGCCTCAGCTCAGTCACGATATTTAATCGGCTATGTCTAAAGCCTTTAAATGTCTAAATATTTAGGCTAATAAATGTTATCTGATTATGTAATCCATATGAAAACGAGAGGTACAGAGAATCTGCTGAAATATGTTTATGATGCTGGCGCCTCGCAATGAGAAAATGACAAGGTGAAAATCTCGATCTAATTAAATGTAGAGACTAAATCTCCCTGAATTAAAATGTAAAAACAGATCAAATCATTTATTCGTCGAAGTGTTGCTATATTGTTTCATTTAAAGTTCATAATTATTATCTAAATGTTATTTAGTTTAGTACCACGAAGCACTGAGATATTTGTATTTGAATGTTTATTTGAATAATAATAATTTTAAAAAGAACTAATTCACAATTTGCATGCCCGGATCCAAAGATCCCAGTAGAATTTAATATTGAGTTGAGCATTTTGTTCATGACAACAAAATGAACATGCGTTTGAAGATTATATTTAGTTTTGCTTGGAAAAAGCTGGCCCAAACCAGTTTTATTTCCTAAATTATTTAAATAATGAAATATTTCGTAATAAACTTTTATGACAGAAATATCACTACATGTAGCTTAAATCATTTAATTCCTTCATTATCAACACTTTAATAGCCTAATGCTAATGTATAGAAGAGCGATTTAAGTGTGAATTGTGACTTCTCTTTATTTTAAGTCAGTCTGAGTCTCAGAGAGCCTGTGGGGGGTTTGGAGGGACAGTGCAGCGTGATGCAGGACAATAGGAGGTGTTAATGTCCCTCTTTCATATGAGAGTGTCGGATAGCTAGCCTGATGAGCAGGCAAAGACAAAATTATCTCTTGATGTGTGTGTCCCAGGGACGTGCACAGGGGGGTTGCTCAGGTTGCCCGGGCAACTGCCCATATGCCCTTCTCGACTCAGGTTGCCCTTCCGAAAAAAAAAAAAAAAAAAAAAAAAAAAAAAAAAATCGTAGGCCTACAATGGATGCAGATTTTCACGTAGGCCTAGATTTAAAAAAAAAAATTCGCAAAGCGAATTCACTTCCATTCGGGCACCGAAAGTGAAAGTCAGTAAGGGAAGGGCAACTGTTTACGTGGCTGCAGCGCTGCACGCGGCCATAGACTGCATGCGACCGGTGCGTATACCGCAAGTTACTTAAGGCCCCGCCTCCATCTCGTGTCATAGCGCGTCAATTAATGTACAACATCCATGACAAAATGAAGCGAAACTATCCTTCTGGTCACGAAAAGTGGATGAAGAAAAAAACCACGAGAGTGAATTGCGGGAACAACAATCAGGTAAACTTGTGTTCTCTCCTCTCTAAGTTTTGTCAGCAAATAAGCTGGGCAGGCAGTGCATCTCTTGCATCACTTTGTGCCTGACAAAAGTGAGAGTAAAATACAATTATTTATTTACGTTTGTTTTTGATAAACGACAAAGTGCAACGGTGTTTGTTTACTGCAGCTCGGAAAAGATAACCGCGTTGCGTGTGTTATCATGCGTTCATATGCGCGTGCACGAAATGAAACGCGCATTTTTCAAGCAGAAATATGGAGACCAGACACACTGTACAATATATGCACGTGAATGATGGCACTCCCAATCAAAGTACACATTATACTTTTAAAACAAGACACTGATTATCTAGTCTCAGTCTTAAAAACTCTAAACAACTGCACTAATTATGCAAGATAGAAAGCAATGTATTGACAATTTGACATTGATTGACTATTGATTTATAGGCTATATTGAATTTAAAATGTTGATTAGCTGGACATACTGGTCAAAATGGATGCACATCCCTCAGTAAATAATAACCATAAATCAAGAATTGCTTCAACATGCATAATAATAAAAAAAAAATCATACTGATGCTGAAAATGCCCAGGCAGAACCAAAGTTAATCCCAAAAGCCAAAGCTCAGGGTTATAATTTATTATTTTCTTCTTATTTATGTTTATGTTAATATTCACTTACTTAATAATATTCACTTGTTATCTTAACATTCTATAGAAAATACTCTATTCAATAAATATTGTTTGTTTGAACCTCATTCTGTTTACATTGTTGTAGTTGACTGTTTTGTTTAAAGAAGGGAGGATTGTATGGGAGCACTGAAGTGTCAGGTGTGACTGTGGCAATGGCAAATGGTTTACATAGCTCAGCAGTAGTTTAGCAGTCGATTCTGTTCCCTACCGGAATTCCTGTTCCCTTTACGCAGTCATACTACAAATCATGCGTAGTTGCCCAGTTACCATACGTACCATCAGAACTGAATACGAGCGAAAAGCACAATTGAATGTACGGGAAGCCAAAAGGTTATAAAAGGATTGTATTTTTTCCCGAAATCTAAACGTTTTTTTTATATATATTAGAAGCGAGTTTTTCCCCATCTGTCAATTCAATCCAGATTATTTCTTTTCAAATTAAAAAATAAATAAATAATAATAATTATTAAAACAATAAACAATAATATGAGGAACTCTTTTTCTCATGTGTATTTTGGTGACATTTAACATAATTGTTAATACATTTTCTATACTGTTTAAAAAGTTGTATATCATAAACCTGTCATCTCTGACGTTTTGCAATATTTATAAATAATAATAAGACCATAATACGAGGCATTGCGTTTGGACATAAACACGGTCAGATAAGGCAATTTGTATGGGCAAAATTCAACTGAAATTAGCCTATATTCCTTCATATAGCCCGTCGGTTTTTAGGGAGGGGGAGGGGGGGTGAAGGGGGGGGTGCCCTTTTTTCAGGTCAGAGCAACTGCCCCTCAAAATTCCTGTGCACGTCCCTGGTGTGTCCCCATATTTTATTAAATTATAAATATTGTAGTTTATTTATTGTAGCCTATTTAAAGTTTTTTTCACACACAAATTTAAATTGAAGTGTTCAATCCAGTTGTTTCAACTGGTTTTGTAGAGTTCAAGAAGGTTTGAGCAAGGGAGACTAATAAACTTCCTGAGATCCAGCGCGAGAGAAACTCATGTTTTTAATTTATGTTGCTTTGGACTATTTTCGATTTGTACCGTTTCGTTTAATTTAGCTGCAATTTCTTTGGCAAAACAAATTTAAAATGTACCAAGAATAGATTCTGTGTTTTTGCATGGAAATAAAGTGTAAATGCAATCCTGTTTTACATTTTTTTTAAAACTGTTCCACCACTTTATTTAAACCTTGAATTGTTCGATGGGGTTCCAAGGTTAAGTAGTTTTTTACATTACACAATAATTTAGCAGACTAAAGACGAGCTTCTTCATTTTCATTTTCTGACGCAATCGGCTAACAATCTTCCTTCAACAGTTTTGTCGTCTGTGCAGCGGCTCTACAGGAATGTAGCAATGTTGTAATGTGCCATTGATAATTAAACAAAACGCTTGACTTTAAATAAATAAACAGTTAATAAACTTGCAAATAAACAGTTACCTATTTAAGCATCAAGAACGGTTAAAGATTAATGCTGTGTCGGCCAACATAATGTTATATTCATTGAGATTCGATCTCGGTTCTCTTGGATCTCCGTGTTGTTGCGTTAACCACAGAGCCACCGCCTGAACGCTATTAGATCAACGTCTTATGCTCTTACAAAGCCTCATTGATGTAGCCTAATATGTTTCTATTGCAATGTTTTATATGGAAATGTTTTCATTATTTATTCAATTTAATTTAAGTATTGTGATGAATTATTTTAACTAAATTTCACTTGAATTCATCTGCTACCAGCTTTCAATCGCTCTGAATGAGCCGCGGCGCGGCAGATTACGCAGTAGAGAGAATAAACGGACACTTTTCTGTAAAGCTGCTTTGAGACAATGTGTATTGTGAAAAGCGCTATACAAATAAACTTGAACTTTTCAAAGTCTGTAATTGTAGCGCCTCTTAGCGGTTAAAGGCAGCAAATACACCCCGAATTTCACCGCCGCGGCTGAGCGACGGCGGTGAAAGTATTATTCTGGTTGGTAACCTACTGTAGATCGGCCTGGAACTGCATGTCGATACCATAGACAAAAACCCGATTCCTTTTGTATTTTAGTGGGGCAGTTCTGTGTAGTGTATATGCATCCTCACCAGCGAGCCATTCTGAAACCTCTTTATCGGTTAAACGAACACCCGTTTC
Organism: Chrosomus eos; assembly: GCA_036326025.1. Classification (NCBI taxonomy): domain Eukaryota; kingdom Metazoa; phylum Chordata; class Actinopteri; order Cypriniformes; family Leuciscidae; genus Chrosomus; species Chrosomus eos. The sequence continues at coordinate 561,094 of JAZAVI010000008.1, forward strand.
TTTTAAAACAGCTTCTTTTAAGCGTTTTTTTCCCTTTAAAGAACCAGGGTTAGAAGGTGTGTAATAAGTCTTTTTCATTTGTTCTGACATGTTACCACTTCATGCTCCACAAAAAGAATAACACAGATGTTTTAAGTAATTTGGGTTTTTATTTCTTAATCAGTAAAAGGACACAAAAGGTATCATACATCATCAATGTAGTGTAAAAATTTTATACACATCACAATGTTTTTTTCAAGAATGTAATCAACCAGTGTTTCAATAATCTCACAAACATCAGTCTGATTGTTTCTTGTCAACATGTCTACACACAGATCGGTCACATATGTACACAAGCACAATATATCAGCTATTCTAATACAGCTGCCGCATTCAGTCATCAGGTCTAAATTTTTTCTGATAGTCACACAAATTGGTTCCCCCGCATTAACGCATAAACGCATCAAATCCGTCCATTCATTTGACACAGTTCTTACAACAGACATTTGTTTCTTGAGTTTTGTAAAACGATTGGTATCAACAGCACATGTGTTTACAGCAACAGACACATTGGCACATTCATTAATAATCTTGTACAACAAGCTGGTCATCTCACATCTAATACGTTGTTTAAGTAGACACTTTGCCAGACCAGTTGCAAAACACGTATTCCCCATGGCTGTGTGACGGTCAGTCAGCTTGGACAATACCTTTCCAGCTGTGCACAACATCAGAGACAATTTGCTCGCTGTTGACGTCCACAACTTTCTCTCTGACTTCACGAAGCTTTTCCACAATGAAAACCTCGTCACGCAGCTCATGTAAAATAGCGTCCACTGAACCTTGAATCCTCTGTGGGTGAACCCTTAAACCACAACGGCTCAATGCTTGAGCAACAATGTGTTTAAGGTCTGGTCTCACCAGGTTACGTGTCAGTATGCGTCAAAGAAATAGGGTCCCGGTTCAAACAAGCAGGAGTGTCTAATCTGACAGGGGTGATCGACTTCACAGCCCAAACAGAGTTCTTTCAGTTTTTTGTTGATGACATGTTCTAAAAGGACCACAATAGTCGCTTTTATGATTTTGAACCCGTCAGAGCGGATACAACTGTCTGTGTTGTCATTTCCAGCAAAGGCCGCTGCTCCAGCTATTGCACCAGTGTTGCCGTATGGTGTTGTAAGGAATGTTAGGTTGTGATATCCAAGATCCATGCAAAATTTATCCAACCAACTGTTGTCGCAAGTTTGTGGGTGGGGCTCCAGCGGCGTAGCGTTGTCATCAGGCATCGCCGGGGGAGCCTCAGGGTTGTTGGTGTAGCAGTAGACTGTTGCAGATTCTTGAGACATGGTGAATGAATGTGGCAATTGTACCGACCGGCAGGCGTTTTTAATGGCTGTAATACATGAGTGGGTTTAAGAGGCGGTCTTCAGTGCTGGTAACGCCCTGCTCGGGGTGAAACAACTTAATCTTTACAGAACTGTAACGATCATACATGTCGCACCATCTAAACATTTTGTCAATCCCTGTACATATGTTGTCAAGTATACGAACATCTTTCCACTGAAACAAAAATTTCATGTCGTAGCACGAGTGATGCTCAGATTCACGAATAGGCCACGCACGTTCGCTGAGCTTTGTCTTGTCGCTGCAGCAAAAAATATAAACACAATCGTCTGGTAACTTTTTGCTATGGTCTCCGACCACACGAAATCTTGTGTCAGGAATTGAACCATCCCACTCGGATATGTACAACGGATCACCACTGCAGTCGTTCAAATCTCTCCAAACGTAGTTGAAAAACAAAAACTCATTAAAACCAGTCGTAAAAGCCAGTCAAAAGACAAATTTAACATCTGTTTGATCTGTTTTGTCTTTGACACCTCCGAACAGGATGTCACAACAGAAGGATGTCATAAGGTGTCATGCAGACTAGAAACACATTCCCTGTCAATCACTAGAGACACTAGGGTCATAAATCAATGACTAGGGTCATAAATCAATCAAAAAGTGACAACGTTTATGATAAAACTACTCCTCAGTATCAACCGACTCCAAATCCACACTTGAAAGCCTTTATTTTTGTAAAGGAATCGTCATTAAAATGACGCGAACAGCACAAGGTTTGGCTATACTTGTGTGCTATAGTTCTAAATATAAACTCTAGCCACTGATTCTTCACATGCTCGTCCCTGGGCAGTGAAAAAAAAGTTCGCTTTTGATTCGCACTTCAGAACACAGCATCTCGTCGCCATGATTCCCTGGCATCTACGAGCGCAATGAGTGGGCGTATCTTATTCAAATAACTTGTCAAGTTGACGTCATCTAGATAGAGAAAAAGCATCGTTCGTCTATCGATTCATATCAGTGACTCAGAGTCGACTCTTACTTTTGAGAGACAATAACTTTGTATATGGTGAACTTTCATATTTAAAACTTTGCAGGATGTTTTCGTTCACTTAGATCTGTTAAACACTACATGAAAGTTAATTTTCCAAATTCCATAATAGGTGCCCTTTAACATTCATGTAATGTTTGTTGCACTACTGCTTTTGATGCTCACAGAACTAAATCTAAGTTTAAGAAACTTTTAACTTAAATTGCTGTGACTGTTTTGATTTTAACATGGGCTGTCTGACTTATATTTGTGTCATTGTGTGTGGCCTCACTTGGCTTTTACTTTCAGACTTTAACACAGACACCATTAAGATGGCGCTGCACTTGTGTTTTTTTTACGATTTGATGCTTCCGGTTAACCCCTTAACCCCTGAAGGCATTTTTGGGATTTTTTGTCTGAATGACACACAAAAAAGTAAAGACCTATAACTTCAAAACTATGGCAAGGAGAGTCAAATGGTAGTTCTCTTACGAGAGTATCTCTCGTACTGCGTAATATCTTACGCTATGGGGAAACACTCTTTCCTCGAGATATTGAAGCCAAAAATTATCCTTAATTTTTTTAATCATGCAAAACGCTTTTGCAGCAGCAAGCAGACAAGGGCGAAACAGCTCGCGCGCCCATTGGCTGCCTCGCTGGAAAAGCTGCAGCCTATCGAGTGAAGGCACTGCGTGACGTAATGACGAATGAAGACGCTTCGCGCTCATTTCGTCATGTCCCGCCAGTATAGGCGTGGTCTCGCCCTATAAATACCCCTCGATAGCTGTATTTCTCTGATTTTTTCATTCTTCACGCGAAGCTCACGCATCGCGGGATCCAGAGTGAGAAGCCGCGCCGTTGACTTGTAGCCTTCTCAGCGGGACGTGCCATCTACTGAAGTCGCTGGCCCAGCCGCCTTCAACTGCCGTACCTGCTGCGCTTTCCGGCGTACTATATCCTTTACTCTGTCACTGTGTGTGTGTGTGTTTGCTTACGTGACGCAACACCCATTATATGTTCTAAAAGAGCTGCGTCTTTTTAAAGATGCCTTTCTGTGGCTCGTGCCGCTCTCAACTCAGCGATGAGGACCGTCACGTCATCTGTGTGTCCTGCCTGGGTCATGAGCACGCGGCTATCGCGCTCGCGGATGGTGGATGCCCGCACTGCGAACTTCTGCCTATGGCGACTCTGCGGACTCGCCTGGCGTCGTTCTCTGAACCCGCGTCCCAGCCTTCTGTGCCGCGCCGTAAGAAGCGTCGCGCCCAGCGCGCTCCCGAGCCTTCTCCAGCCCGCCAAAGCTCGCCGGTTCGCCCGCCTGCTTCGCCGGCTTCACCTGAGTCGCTCCCGGACGGACAGCGCCCGCCGTCTGCCGCCGCTTCCGCTCCCGAGCTGGACGAGCCTGCCGAGGTATGCTCTCTTGTGGCTTCCGATAGCGAGGATTGGGCGAGCTCTGTGGACCTCCCCCCCGCTGACGTGTCTAGCCAACCCTCTGGGAGGAGACCCGGCATTGAGGCTGAGCTGATGCGTCTGCTCACCCAGGCCGTAGAAAGCATCGGCCTCGAGTGGGAGGCGCCCGCCTTGCCGCCGCGCAACAGACTCGACGGGCGCTTTCTCAAGAAAGACGAAGCCCCGTCTAAGTCTAGGGCCGCCCCCTTCCTCCCTGAGCTCCACGACGAAGTCGCCAAGTCATGGACCGCCCCGTTCTCCGCCAGACTGCGCACTTCCACTTCTGCGGCCTTTTCTTCTGTCACCGGCGCGGGAGATAAAGGATATCTCTCCATTCCTCCTGTCGAGGCGGCGGTCGCGTCGCATCTCTGCCCGCCCTCTGCGGGACGGCGCGCGCAGACGACGCTCCCCTCTAAAGCCTGCCGGGTGACTTCATCGCTGCACGGGCATGCTTACACAGCCGCTGGACAGGCGGTCTCAGCGCTGCATACGATGGCGATCTTGCAGATCTACCAGGCCGACCTTCTCCTTAAACTGGACGAGGAAGGCCCGGGTGCGATCAATGTGGCGGATTTACGAGGCGCTACGGACCTTGCTCTACGCGCCGCTAAAGCCGCTGCTCAGGCCATGGGGCGGAATATGGCCTCTCTCGCCGTTGCTGAGAGACATCTGTGGTTGACGCTGTCTGAGATGACGGAAGCTGAGCGCTCTGTATTCCTCGACGCGCCCATTTCCCCTGCGGGCCTCTTCGGATCTGCCGTCAAGGATTTCGCGGACAGATTCTCGGAGGAGCAGAAGACTTCGCAGGCCATGAAGCACTTCCTTCCGAAGCGCTCGAGCTCCGCTGCAGGTCGCTCTAAGCAGCCGTCTGCTCGCAGCTCGCAGCCCCGGCCTGCATCGCCCGCAGCCGCCGCTACACAGCGCCGCCAGGCCCGGGATCAGAGACCGCGCTCTCGCTCTGCTGGACGCCGCCCCGCTCAGCGCGGGCCTCGGCCGAAGATTGAGCTCAAGCCCGAGGCCTCGAAGCTTTCCTAGCCACTCTAAGAAAGCGACGGTGTTCGGATCCCGCTGCGGCCGGCTCCCCACCGAAAAGATTCGCTCGTTCAGTTCCTTGCGATGTGACTGGGCCAGTGTATTTAGCAGTGAAGCAGCCGGTGTCTCAGCCCGCTTGCCTGCACAAAAAAGCCGTTTTCATGGCTACCCAGATAAATCCAATAAAGAGTGTATTTTCTGGTATGCCGGCCACGGCCGATGGTGTTATGAGTGTTGTAAGAATGCCCACGCCCCAGTGCCCATTCCCACACCCAGACACAGCCCGCCACGGTGCGAGGCGAGCACACATAAATCTGACTCAGGTCGATTGTGCAAACGATGTAGCGATTGCGCCCATACAATGCCCGCTCACGCTGCATGCCCCGTGTCCCTTGGTTTCTGTAAAAACGAAACCAACACACAATCTATCGGCTCCGGCCGAAAGCGTGCACAGTGCTGTAGATGTGCCCGTAGGTTTGCGCCCACATCCTCCCGCAAGCACGCCGAATCCCACGGGATTCGCCCCGCTCACTCTCGCTGTGCGTCCCGCCATAGAGATTATGAGCGCGGCCAGACTGCCCGCTGTGCCCAGCGCGCCCCCCGCCTCGAACGCTGTAAACACGGCGTCGTGTTCCCAGGGTACCGGGGCTCTCGAGCCGTTGCCAGGTCACGGCCAGAGCCCGGTATGCATCCTACCCCTAGCTGCTCGCGCAGAAGCGTGGTCGAAGCTACCCGGGGTATCAGACTGGGTGCTGAACACTATAAAGAGAGGCTACTCGCTACAATTCGCACGACGTCCACGCCGTTGTACGGCGCCCGTCGAGACTTCGGTGAAAAACGAAGTATCTCATCTACTTTGAGCCGAGATAGCGAAACTACTGAGCAAAGGGGCCATAGAGCCCCTTTCTCAGGCTCAGAGCGAAGGGGGCTTATACAGCAGATATTTTCTGGTACCGAAAAAAGATGGGGGCTTCAGACCCATTCTAGATCTGAGACAGCTGAACAAAGCGCTTGTGAAGCGCCAGTTCAGGATGCTTACGACCAGGAAAATCCTCGCGCAAGTGCGCCAAGGGGACTGGTTTATGTCGATAGATCTGAAAGACGCGTATTTCCAAATACAAATAGCGTCCCATCACAGGCGATTCTTGAGATTCGCGTTCGAGGGCCAGGCTTATCAATACACAGTCCTGCCGTTCGGCCTGTCTTTGGCACCCCGTACATTTACGAAGTGCATGGACGCGGCTCTCGCGCCCCTGAGACTTCAGGGCATGCGAGTTATGAACTACTTGGACGATTGGCTGATTCTAGCTCGATCACGGTCAGAGCTCATAGAAAACAGGGCCACAATGCTCGAGCATCTCGAGACACTGGGCCTGACGGTCAACTGGGAAAAGAGCCTGCTGTGTCCCAGCCAGAGAATTTCTTTCCTGGGAACAGTGTTAGACTCGCTTTCCATGACGGCACGCCTGTCACCGGAGCGCGTACTAAGTATTCAGCGCGTCGCGGAATCCTTCCGCCACGGCTCCATAGTCCCGCTCAGACGGTTTCAGAAATTGCTGGGCCTGATGGCCTCAGCATCCCATGCACTCCAGCTGGGCCTGCTTCGCATGCGCCCACTGCAGTGGTGGCTGAAAGCACGGGTCCCGCCCCGGGCATGGTCCACGGGCCGGTGTCGCCTCAGGGTCGACCAAAGGTGCGTTTCGGCTCTGGAACCCTGGAAAGTAACCAGCTGGTATCAGTCTGGTGTGAGTCTGGGGACCGCCTCAAGGGTGAAAGTGGTGTCTACGGACGCCTCCACCACGGGGTGGGGAGCGCTGCTCGAGGGCAGACCGTTGGCTGGCCTATGGTCAGAGCGGGAGAAGCTCCTTCACATAAACTGCTTGGAATTGATAGCAGTCGACAAAGCGCTGCGGCGCTTCTGTCCCCTGGTGAGGGGCCACCACGTCTTGGTCCGGTCGGACAACAAGTCAGTGGTGGCGTACATAAATCGCCAGGGCGGCCTCAGGTCCGCACGCCTTTGCAGGCTGACGGAACCCCTCTTGGTCTGGGCCCAGCGCAACCTCCTTTCTTTGAAAGCGGCGCACGTGCCTGGGCACCTGAATACGGGTCCAGACATGCTGTCCAGAGACAACGTCCTGACAGGAGAATGGTCGCTGCACCCGCAGACGGTCCAGCTACTGTGGGAAACGTTTGGCAGAGCGCAGGTGGACCTGTTCGCGTCCCGCGAGAACGCTTACTGCCCAGTATTCTTCTCAAAGCGCAGGGACGCGCTGGCCCATACTTGGCCCAGCGGTCCCCTGTACGCTTTTCCCCGGTCTCGCTCCTGCCACAGGTGTTGGAGCGGATCAGGGAAAATGGATGCCCAGTGCTGCTTGTGGCTCCGCTCTGGACGAACCAGGCTTGGTTTCCGGTCCTGATGCGGATGACCAGCACTGCCCCGTGGCCTGTACCGTTGAGGAGAGATCTCCTCGCTAGCCTCCCAGAAGGAGTGCTAAACACGATCGCACAGGCTAGAGCTCCGTCTACCAGACGGCTCTATGCCTCGAAATGGTCGGTGTTCTCTACTTGGTGTCGAGCCCGTGGCTTTTCACCCGTGGACTGCGGGGTTGAGGAAGTGCTTGCCTTCCTTCAGGAGCTGATGGATAAGGGAAGAACCCCATCCACGCTCAAAGTGTACGTGGCGGCCATAGCAACGTTTGCTAAACCGGTGTCTGGCCAGTCACTGGGGAAAAACGACTTAGTCGTGCGTTTCCTACGAGGGGCTCGGAGATTAAATCCTCCCAGGCCCCCTTCAGTCCCGGCTTGGGACCTTTCCACGGTCTTGGAGGCCATGAAAGGCGCCCCGTTCGAGCCGATCCAGCTGTCGGATATGAGGCACCTGTCCCTTAAGACGGTGTTTCTATTGGCTCTCGCTTCAGTGAAGCGTGTAGGGGACTTGCAGGCGCTTTCTGTAAGCGCGTCATGTCTGGAGTTTGGGCCTAACGACTCAAAGGTCGTACTCAAACCGAGGCACGGCTACGTGCCGAAATCCCTCAATACACCGTTTAGGGCCCAGGTGATTTCCCTGTCAGCCCTTCCGGTTCTCGATGAGGAGAGGGACGCGAGTCTCCTTTGCCCTGTCAGGGCGTTAAGGGCTTATGTGTCCCGCTCGGCTGGGTTCAGGCAGACCGAGCAGCTTTTCGTTTTGTTTGGCGGCCGTTCTAAGGGACTCGCCGCCTCAAAACAGAGCCTATCCAGATGGATAGTGGATGCCATAGCGCTGGCTTACACTTCCAAGGGCCTACGGTGCCCATTGGGTGTCAAAGCGCACTCCACAAGAGGCGTGGCCTCGTCGTGGGCATGGTATAGCGGGGTCTCCCTGCAGGATATCTGTACGGCTGCGGGCTGGGCCTCGCCGTCGACATTTATCAAGTACTATAACCTGGAGGTGCCCGCCCTACAAGCTAAGCTTTTGGCGGTCTGAACTTCGGGCTTATTGGCCGCCAATGCGGCTATGTTGCCCTTACGGGTCAGTGTCCCTACGGGTCTTTATAAAGGAGTGATGCTTTTAGCCTCTCCTCCTCTACTCTATGTGAGTTATGGTGATTATGCACTAGATGTGCCCCGGGCTTTGCCCCGGGACTCTGGTGTTGGATCCCTGTCCGCACGGCGTTTTGTATGGGGTCCCCATAGCGTAAGATATTACGCAGTACGAGAGATACTCTCGTAAGAGAACGTACTCGGTTACTAACGTAACCTCGGTTCTCTCTAGAGAGGGAACGAGTACTGCGTATCTTGCCGTGCTTGAACTATGCTCTGGTTCGCTTCGGTGTACAAAATCAGAGAAATACAGCTATCGAGGGGTATTTATAGGGCGAGACCACGCCTATACTGGCGGGACATGACGAAATGAGCGCGAAGCGTCTTCATTCGTCATTACGTCACGCAGTGCCTTCACTCGATAGGCTGCAGCTTTTCCAGCGAGGCAGCCAATGGGCGCGCGAGCTGTTTCGCCCTTGTCTGCTTGCTGCTGCAAAAGCGTTTTGCATGATTAAAAAAATTAAGGATAATTTTTGGCTTCAATATCTCGAGGAAAGAGTGTTTCCCCATAGCGTAAGATATTAAGCAGTACTCGTTCCCTCTCTAGAGAGAACCGAGGTTACGTTAGTAACCGAGTACGATATCATTTGTTAGGAAACTTTTTATATTTTTAGAAAATATAAATTTTTATTACTTTTGGACAATCTAACGGTAAGAAACTGCTGATAAAAGACACAAATATTATTATTATTTTTTAATAATTTACATATATTTCTTATTTGAAATGCAATAACTTAGGAAGGAAATACGGTAGCAAAATAATTCTTTTTTGGTGATGTTCCCCTATGTGTGGCCTGCACCTGGATCATTATTTTATGATGATAGCATAAAGTAATCCAAAGTTACAGCACTTGGAACAAAGGGAGCCTTTTTGTTCAGTCATTGACATTTTTAAAACTCTTGTTTTCTGAATGACATGCACACATTTAAAGACTCATAACTCCAAAACTATAGAGAGGAGAGTCATAAGGTAGGTATCATCTGTTAGAAAACATTTTATATTTTTAGAATATATAAATTTTTATTACATTTGGACAATCTAATGCTGAGAAACTGCTGATAAGACAAAAATATTATTTATTTTTTAAATAATATTACATTTCTTATTTGACAAGCAATAACTCAGGAAGGAAATAAGGTAGCAAAATAATTCTTTTTTTGTGATGTTCCCCTATGTATGGCCTGCACCTGGATTTATGATGATAGCATAAAGTAATCCAAAGTTACATCACTTGGAACAAAGTGAGCCTTTTGTTCAGTCATTGCTACACTTGTTAAACTTGGAGTTATAACACATAACCCCACAGACACACATTAGCTAAGCTATGAGTGATATCTTTAGATCTGAGTGACGGATTATGGTGATTGTGGTCTCTTTTTAATCGTAAGAGTCTGCTGTAAATAAGGTTGTCTCATTTGCAACGATCGGAGTATGTTTCATGAAGTTACAGTAGAAAACGTCACATCAGTATATTATGTACCTATCTTGTAGGGTCTTGTAGGGCTTATGAGGAACTCTATGAGTGATATCTTTAGATCTAAGCAACGGATTATGGTGACTTTTGTCTCTTTTTAATCGTGAGAGTCTGCTGTAAATAAGGATGTCTATTTTTTTACCATCGGAGTATGTTTCATGAAGTTACAGTGAAAAACGTCACATCAGTATATTATGTACCTATGGGTCTTGCAGGGCCTATGAGGAACTCTATGAGGGATATCTTTAGATCTAAGCGACGGATTATTGGTGACTTTGGTCTCTTTTTAATCGGCAGAGTCTGCTGTAAATAAGGATGTGCCATTTTCAACGATCGGAGTATGTTTCATGAAGTTACCAGCGTAAAACTCATTTAAAGCTACATTTGTTTACTTGGCTTATATGTGTTCCTGTGAGGTTATATGCATTATAATTCTGTGAGGGATATCTTTCGGTCTGAAAGATGGATTATGGTGACTTTGGTCTCTTTTTAATCGTGAGAGTCTGCTGTAAATAAGGATGTGCCATTTTTAACGATCGGAGAATGTTTCATGAAGGTAAAAGCCTAAATGCTACTTTAAAGCTACATTTGTTTACTTAGCTTATTTGCGCCTCTGAGGTTGTATGTGTTATAACTCAATGAAGGATATCTTTAGATCTGAGTGACGGATTTTGGTGCTTTTGGTCTTTTTTTAATCGTGACAGTCTGTTGTAAATAAGGATGTGCCATTTTTAACGATCGGAGCATGTTTCATGAAGTTACCCGCAAAAAATGCCAAGTCTAAGCAACTTTTTTACTCATGTGCATCTGTGCTGTTTTTTGTGTGTTATAACATAACGAGGAATATATTTAGATCTGAGTGATGGATTATGGTGACTTTAGGCTCTTTTTAATCGTGAGAATCTGCTTTAAATAAGGATGTGCAATTTTCCATGTTTCATGAAGTTACGAGTGAAAAAACGCCACGTGAATGCCACATCAGTATATTATTTACATATGGGTCTTGCAGGGCTTAACTAACAAAAACTCACTCAAGTTTAATCAAAGCCCAAAATAATTGGGCTTGTTGTTTTCTACTCCATGAGACCTTTCAAATGACATATGACACATGACTATCTGAGCTATATGATGTTTTTGACACATTGCGGTACATAATACTTTTCCCTTCCTCATAAATTATAATTTATTTATTTTTCATTTTATTAGCAAATAACTCAGCACTACTTTGGAGATAATCATAATGGCTACATTCATTGTAAAGTTTAGACTCTAAGCTTTCAAATGATGCCTATTTTGTGTTGATCAATGCAGTAGTTTTGAAAAATATGACAGTTAATTTTTTTCATAGCTAGGTGGCGCCCCCCGGTGGTACACTCCGTTCTAATGGAATAACTCACACCTGTTAGGAGTTGAATAAAATGGATAGGTGCATTGAAAAGTGCTGAGATTCTAAGCTTTAAAATGCTACCTATTTTGTGTTATTACATTCAGTGGTTGCTTAGTAATTTGATTATGAATTTTTTTATGGGGTGGTGTCCCGCCGGCGGGACGCTTAGGGCTTAAGGGAATACTAAGTGAGTTGGTTTATCTCATCATCATATCTGGTAAGTAGTATTAATTATCAATATTTAAGCAATTAAAGGTTGTATCAGTGATTTCAGGCCCAACAATAAATGATCACATTCATCTAATTTTTCCTAACCATCTGCTAGCTGCCCACCCCATAAACAGGCCGTCAAAAAAATGTGTCTCTGTAGGCATCCTAGACTCTGAAATCTGCACACAAAAACATTGGGGTACCACTACTCAAAACCCAAATAAACAGACATCGACAGGTCGGCTGGTTGTAGAGAGACACTGCCAGTAAGAATTAATTCACACGCAATCGCTCTCTCACTAATGCATTCAGATAAATTAAATTTTTCTGTGCTACTTTATCTGTATCTGATTTAGAATGAGAAGAAATCTGTGAGAAATATAACAGCCCAAAATAACTGATAAAAATAAGCTGTTAAGAGCAATAGCCTTGTGGACGGCGCTTATTTATGGTTCAGGCTTATTAGTACATTAGCATCAGCGGCTAGTCTACTCAACTTTCATCACATGTCTGTCGACTTTAAAAAAAGAAATATGAACTATGTCCCGCTTTAATATTGAAAATATCCAAGCAGTGGAGAGACTTTGGAGAGCGGGAAGGTCTGGAAATGAACACAGAGGTTGCAGTATTTCTGCTCAATGTGTGAGTAACATTGTTTTTTGCTGTTTCACAGAACAAAGATATTCTGTTGTTTTTAAATCACAGTTGATTTAGCCATACTTGGTCAAGCTGTAGTTGTTGCCTGTGTTGCAGTGTTTTGTGAGCATTGAAGGGAGGGGTGTGTTTGATTGTGTGTCGGTTTTACAAATATCAATGGTATTTCTCAGAAATCGCTTATTGCACCTTTAAATGAATAGCTGACCCAAAAATAAAAATTATTTATTTGCCCTCATGTCATTTCAATGTTATTTTTTTCTATGGAACACCAAAGGAAAGATTTTGATTTTAATCTTCTTTTGTGTCCCACAGAAGAAATTCAAACACATTTGGAATGACATTAAAATTGACAAGTAAATGACAACTAAATTGACATTTTAGGTGATCGTTTCTTAATTAATAAAGGAATATTAACATTATCGTGGAAATATCCTTAAATACTGCTAATAGTAGTTAATATAAAAAATGTATACATGACCATTAAACAATATATAGATGGATACATTGTTTTCATGTATTGTTTATTGTAAATTCACATTAATGAGAATTTTCAGTAGCTGCCCCCAGGCTGTGGAATGCTCTGCCTCTCAGTATTCGCTCTGCATCTTCACTGTCTGTTTTTAAATCTATGCTAAAAACTCATTTGTTTAATTTGGCATATAATCAATGAGGAAGTTGTATTGTATTGTGTGTTTATTGTTTTTAACTTTATTGTTCTTGCCTTGTTCTGTTACCATTGTGCAGCACATTGGACAACCACGGTTGTGATTAATAGTGCTATAGAAATAAAATAAATTGACATTAACATTAATGAGAGCTCAATGTTACTGTAACGCTATATTTGATTTCTTAATAATGTCTGAATGTTTATGCTTCTTGTTGACAATGCACAATCACATATTCAAAACGGGAATGGCCTTGAATAAGAAATGATTCAAGGATTATTTTGCATAGATGTTACATTTCAAACAAACACCAATGCAATCCTGTGTCCAGAGGCATATGAGCAATTAGTATGAGCATCAAAGTTCAGTTTCAGCTTCTTTTTCTTTCCTAAATTAATCAATGTTTTTGACTAATCTGTTCATTTAATCAATGGTTCAATTGCTCACTCATAAATATAGTCACTTGTCGTTGCCGCCTTCTGGCTTAATGCAAGTTGTGCAAACACAGACAAGCGGAGTGATACAAACAGCACATTCGAGGTAACGTTATACAACAAGTATACATGGGTTTCAGTCACGTGACTTTTTTGTTGTGGCCGCCATCTTTAGGACCTTTGCGTTAAATCGCATAATCTCTCCCTGTTGATCGGAAAGATGTTGCACACTTAAATAGCACAGATGAAAAGCAACGGTATTTAAAGTTTCAAATAGCGTTCCCGGGTGTTTCCTCAATAACAATCATGTTCCAGTGGATAAAACAATCGCGTCAACCAACGTGCACTACACAAACAACCCGCGGAAACAGTGCAGGCATACGGACCTGGCAACACTGGAGGAGACGCGCTTGAATCCTGCCGGTTCCACAGTGAGTGAGTTTTGGGCACTGCGGCATATTAAATATATTACAAATAGTTTTTCAGCGTGAGAAATACAATGTGTGGCCGGAGAGCGTGACAAAAGACCGAAATGAGTGACTGTCACGCTCAATGCGTGATGCGTGACACTCGAGAGCCCTGTGACACTTCACATATTTCAATACAATTGACATTGAAGACCTAAGTTAGCTGCTAGAAGCTGCGCTGTGCCTGTGCGTACACAACACACAAAATAATTATAGAACATGATACAAACATAAAAGCAACAGCCTACTTACAGATTGTGATTCGGAGAAGGAAGCTGATCCAAATAAACTCGGTACTGAACCTCCCTCCTTCAGTATCAGCCATACTACATGCAAATCCATACTTTATAGCATTTAGGTTTGTGAAGCAATCATCTTCAAAATGACGCGAACACAGAACAAGTTCGGGCTATAATACTTCTGTGGTATAGTTATGAACTGTAGCCACTTAGTCTTCAAATGCTCCTCACTGGGCAGATGAAAAAAGTTTGCTTTTGCGTCGCACTTCAAAACACAGCAGCATCTCGTCGACATGATGTTTTCCCTGGTGTCTCCTAATGCAATGAGTGGGCGTATCTTATTCAAATAACTTGTACAAGTGACGTACGAAAGTTAGAGAAAATGCATCGTTCGTCTATCGATTCATATCAACGACTCAGAGTCGACTCTTACTTTTGAGAGATAATAACTTTGTATACGGTGAACTTTCATATTTCAAACTTTGCAGGATGTTTTCGTTCACTTAGATCTATGTTACACACTACATGAAAGGTAATTTTCAAAATTCCATGATAGGTACCCTTTAAATAAAATAGATACTTTAGGTATATATCCGTATTTACTGTTAAACGACCTGCTGACTCCACTAAAGTCTAGTAAAAACTTGCCAAATTTTACGTTTGCTGACATTTACATCTACACAATCCCTCTCCATGTCCCCACCACTTTTGAAACATCTCGCGGCACGGATGTACCAATACAAATAAATAAAGGTAAAATAAGAGGTGATCTAGCACGCTAAAATGTGTTGTTTTTGAAATCAAGTGATCAAAGTGCTTGTTGACTCTGGATCAGTGGTGCAGAAACTGTGTTCTCTCGTGACTCGCGCACACCGCACCGTCTTGTGGCTGTGGCTGATGTTGCCAGATTGGGTGTTTTTTTAGCTACATACTCACATATTAAGGCCTGTTTACGATGTGTTTTAGCCGGGTTTTCGCCTGGAAGGCTATATAGAAATCTGGCACCCTATTGAACGAAGTTAAACTGAGCGAGCGTGCGTTCACAGTAACGTTCATCAGGCAGTAATTCAGTACGTTCAGTTCACGTTCGCCCAAAATATGAACGAGTTCATGAACTATCGTTAATTGAACACGTTCAGGCACAACACTGTTGTATAGTTATATCTGATTTATGATTTAGTGTTGTATTAAATGCCCCAGTTATGCCCTATTATCACAGTTTACTGCACAGCAGATAGACGGCATGTTGCAATTCGGTCCTACAAATGGCGGCCGCTCCACTGTGTGACGTCACATGAAATCTATGAATACAATAATAATGCCAATATATTTAATAGGGTGCTTGTGTTGTTAAATGAGCTTATAATTTCCACTCTCTTTGATCATCGGTCATTTAAAACTTCTATCGAAAAAAAACCAGCTGTTTATTTTAGCTACTTGCTTCTTATCCCGCACTGTATGATCGTTAAGTGAAGCGTCGCTTTGGGATTCGCGCTCGGCTCGCGCTTCTGTGAACAAAAGTCTCAGTTTCCATTCAATTACCGATAAGATTGTGTGCGTGATGACGTCACGGATGTCGAAAGCGATTTGTCGCATATGTTTTGGTGTATCGCAAAAAAAAGTGCCCTTGAGCCGTTTCCATACATGTTTTTTTTTTTAATATCGCAAATTCTACCTTTTGGGGTTCTAGTCAGCACACCCCCAACATAAAAAAAAAATGGAGAGAGTGTTCAGGCAGTTAATTGAAATTTGCAAGCTTAGCCTACTGTCATTTCGATTTCACAAATATTTGCAAGTTTCCGAAATATCAGAAGACGACGGCAGAATGAAGCAGTTGCTCATCTGATAGGGCTCAAAGTAACTATAGTTATATAAGGGTATACCCTTATGCGATGAAGCCCAAGGGTCTAGAGACCCTTTAAGGCGTTCTGGGAGGAAGTTGTGGAGAGACACTTTACAGAAAGTTTTTTTTTTTGCCACTTTTTGCCAGGCTCGACATTACACTACACCAAAAAACTAGTTGAGGATAAATTCTTTAAAATTGGGCATTTCCAACGTTATGGACGTGACATTTGCAGTCAAAACTTGAAATATTAATTCTCAGAAAATGCATTTAATATTGAAACGTCTGTTTATTTATCCATACTCCCTTAATAAAGGAGTCCAGACATTAGAAAAATATCAGTCTACACATACGTTTTATATTTAATATGAGGGAAATATCATGTATCATAACATAACATAACATGAGACATGACAAAAAATCTTTAACTTTTAGGTGGCAAAATTTTTTTTAGTCATTCTATGAATCCTACACTGTGCAAAACAAAAGTAGCCTAATACTAACCGGATCAAGAATGGTCGGCCTCCATAGAACATAAAATATTATTTTTATTTTTCGTGTTCGCATTTATGAGGAAAAAAACACGGACGTGACAGTTCTCTGTTATGGGCCGCTCTGAAAGCGACTTTAAAACTTTCACAGAGACCTCAAAACAGAAAGCACAAAGCCTGTCTTTAAAGTGAATTTCGTTTTTTTATTAATTGTATCTTAATTTTAATCCATGTTTCATCAACCAATTCCCTTTATTTAATAAATAAAAAGTAAATATAGAAAATAGATCATCATGGCCCGTACAGAAACGGGAAAGAAGGCATTTCTGTATTCTGCACCTTCAGCATGGAATAGCCTAATTTGCAAAAGGACTTCTTAAATGATGTTAGACTGTAAACATATTTTAAATGCTTATATGAAATGTTAGCTTTAGTCTTCTGTGTTATTTGTCTGTAGTACCTATGTGTTTGTACTGTCTTGGCCAGGTCACCCTTGCAAAAGATCGGTTCTTAATCTCAGTGGGACTCTCCTGGTTAAATAAAGGTAAAAAATAAAATAAAATATCACGGAGGCGCCCGTGCGTGAACTGGACTCTCGTCTCATAAATGAACCGAAACGCATAGCCTATAATGTGAAAATATCATTTGACACCACATTTATTTGCGTCAAAGCCCTTTTTCTCGACAAAAAGTGTTTCCAAACTAGTTTTCGCGACATTTAAATTATCGACATAGAATTTATGCGCTGAAGTTAAACGGGAAAGGATTGTGTCGACATTTGCAAAAAATGATCGATAATTGGCATTTCCATCAACTATATCGGTAAACATTTTGATGTGCTAAACCTTTTTTCGCAAAAAAAAAAACCTTAGATGGAAACCTGGCTAGTGACGAGCGAGTGTTTGAGCGCTGAAGCAGCGCAGATGAGAAGGTCAGTTATCGTCGCGATGGGCGAATCATTGCAGCATCAAATTAGAGTTAATAATTAGGGAATTATTTCACAACTTTTAAGTCACATGTAAAAAAACGACCCTGACTGGGTGTTTTTTATTCACATGAGATTGGATTAGCTACTAAATTATGCACACCAGAGGGATTTAGAAGTGAGTATACGCAATGCCGACTGAAAAAGAAGTGGGTATACGCCATATACCTGCGTATACCCTGCACTACACCATCAGGTGTGTTTGATTAGGGAGATAAAGAAAACGTGCAGTCTTGGGGTGCCTTCAGGACAGGTTTGGGAACCATTGTGCTGCCTGACAATGGACACCTCAGGGCATTAACCCGCTTATACCATGGTCACTTGCCAAATAACAAATTTTTAAAACATTAGTTTATATTTTAATTAGTTTACAATCGAAATCTAAAGCTTTTACAAACAATATGGATTCCCTGGTTATGCCTGACGGTTTATTTAGCAAGCGGATATATTTATAGCCCATTAATTATTTATTCATTTCGAACGGTAAACAGTAGGGCTGGGTATTTTTAGGAATTTCACAATTCGATTCGATATCGATTCGATATTGATGTATTAGCTTCGATATCGATTCAATAATAAGTAAATACACAAGTAATTAAGTAGGCCTACCTGGGTATATTTTTAAATAATGTTTGCAGTATTACCAATGTTTAAGAACAAATTGACCCCAGCATGTTTCCTGTCATGGTTTATTTAGCAGAACAAACTGTACAATAATGTATGTGTTGAATAACCACAACAAACAGGTGCTTTATTAACACCTCTAAAGTCCATGTAACTGTAAGTAGTAGAAAGTATATTTCTTTCTTCCTATACATTTAAGTTATAAAATAAATGTAAACAGAAGCACAAAATGTGCATACTCATAAAACAAAGTGCAGCCATAGATATTATAACATTACAAAGTGCTACTTTGTCAACACAATAAATAACACTGACCAGCTGATCAGAGAACCTATGGCTTATTTACTGTGCCTATGTTGGATACATTACAGACATTTCCATCATATAACTCAAAACCTTTTAGTACAATATATATATATATATATATACATGTTAACTCTGAAGCATTTGTTATCAAATTACTGCAGATGCAGGTTTTTTTAACGTTGCGACGTTCGTCTGTTATATAGGAGCACTTAGTTTGAATAGATGAGACACTGATTAGCTACTTGCTCTACGTGTATTTAAAATTAACAGCAAGACGACTAGAAGTGAATGTGCTTTCCATTAAATGAATCACAAACAGTAAACAAATGCGTGCCGGTGCGGTGACGTACATGCTCGGGCAGATTCGGCTTGAAGTCGTTCATCCTCGGATGCGGCGCCGCCCGCGCGCTATTACAAAAAAAAAAGCCTTGCACACAGCCAAGCGAAATGAGGTCTTTGTGCAACAAACGCGTCATTTTTGCCGCGCGCACCTTCACTCTCGTGCGGACAGTAAAAGAAACGGACGTAAACAAGGGCGCGTGCGCTCTGATCGGTAAAGGGACACAGACCTCTCACTAGAGTGTTGCCCACAGCGCCGCCACTGGCCGGTGGGCTGAATCGATTCATAGGATTTGATGAATCGATATTGAATTGAGAAACAAATAATTGCAATGCATTGATGAATCGATATTTTTACCCAGTCCTAGTAAACAGTCAGTTTCACCAGAACTCCTTTACTAGGTGTCCTCTATCACTTTTTAATGGACACCCTGCAGCCAATCAGAATCGCGTATTCACCCAGAGCATGGTATAAACTTATTTCGAATCCTGAGAGTTATAGCTTTTAAAGCAATAACAAAATTTTAGAGAAGGCCAGAATCCCCTAGTTTTGAAAATCTCCTAATTTCTCTGCTTTTATGTGCTGTTGGACAGATGAAGACAAGACCGTATCAGTAAAGGAGGGAGAATCTGTCACTCTGAGGACTGATGCTGAAATACAAAACGATGATCATATACTATGGATGTTTGGACCTCAAGAGAATCTCATAGCTGAAATCAGAGGCGAGACCAGAGAAATCTCCACATATCAAGGTGCTGATGTGAGATTTAGAGACAGACTGAGTCTGGATGAGAAGACTGGATCTCTGATCATCACAAACATCACAGCTGAACACATTGGAGTCTATAAGCTACAGACCAGCAGAAACAGAGGGAGGTTGTATCAAAGATTCATTGTCACTGTTAAAAGTGAGTAGCTCAAGGTTTTCAGTATAATAATAATCACATGTCTTTATTGGCAGTTATTTCACACATTACATTTGATAAATTACTGTCTGTCTGTTGATTTGTGTATAGCACATGTTTTCTTCATCTGTTTGGATGAGGAGAGGTACAGCTCTGATCAATGGAAGGCAGTCTTGAGACACACTATGGGCCTGTCCAAATAACCAAACTTGTAGTATTTGCACTTGACCACTTGTCTACTTGCATGATGTATTTCCTGTATTTGGCCTTGTAGGCTAAGTGTTCAAGTAGGCGTAAAGACTGCAAGTGCATAGAACTTTTGATTACCCGATGGGACACACTTACAGTATAGTGATGTTATACTCTCATTTATTTTATACTTGTAAAATAATAAAATCAATTTTGGACAGAAGCAGATAATGGAAGACATTTTTAAGAAATCAAATATAATAAAGATGCAAAATATATGTTTGGGTGTAGGACTAATGCTACTTAATAAAGATGAGTTATGTAAGGGTTAATGCCCCGTAGGACTGTTGCCTCCGCCAAAGTCCATTAATACCTGACAATGGACACCGCGAAGGGCATTAACCCGCTTATACCATGGTCACTTGCCAAACAACACATTTTTAAAACATTAGTTTATATTTTAATTAGTTTTCCAATCGAAATCTAAAGTTTTTATTACAAACAATAACTTGGATTCCCTGGTTACGCCTGACAGTTTATTTAGCAACCGGATATATTTATAGTCCGCTCAGTTTTAAAAATCTCCTAATTTTTCTGTTTTTATGTGCTGTTGTGACAGATGAAGACAAGACCGTATCAGTAAAGGAGGGAGAATCTGTCACTCTGAGGACTGATGCTGAAATACAAAACGATGATCAGATACTATGGATGTTTGGACCTGAAGAGAATCTCATAGCTGAAATCAGAGGCGAGACCAGAGAAATCTCCACATATCATGGTGCTGATGAGAGATTCAGAGACAGACTGAGTCTGGATGAGAAGACTGGATCTCTGATCATCACAAACATCACAGCTGAACACATTGGAGTCTATAAGCTACAGACCATCAGAAACAGAGGGAGGTTGTATCAAAGATTCATTGTCACTGTTGAAAGTGAGTAGCTCAAGGTTTTCAGTATAATAATAATCACATGTCTTTATTGGCAGTTATTTCACACATTACATTTGATAAATTACTGTCTGTTGATTTGTGTATAGCACATGTTTTCTTCATCTGTTTGGGTGAGGAGAGGTACAGCTCTGATCAATGGAAGGCAGTCTTGAGACACACTATGGGGCTGTCCAAATAACCAAACTTGTAGTCTTTGCACTTGACCACTTGTCTACTTGCATGACGTATTTCCTGTATTTGGCCTTGTAGGCTAAGTGTTCAAGTAGGCGTAAAGACTGCAAGTGCATAGAACTTTTGATTACCCGATGGGACACAATTACAGTATAGTGTTGTAAAAATATTTACAGAACTTTATTTACACATTTTGATTTTCAATACATTGCATTTTAAAATAAACTTATGTGACAGACAACACAGTTTAGTCATTGTGGTGCTTCTAATTAAGTGATAAAAAGCAATTGCTAATGTTGTATGTTGTGTTAAAAAGTTGTGAAATACTTTGTTTTACTACCAAATTATATGTAATATCTAATTAATTTAACTTGCAGTGGAATGTTTTCCTCGACATCTCACAATTTCTGGGCATGTGAGTTCACGAACACGATGCATAATGGGATGCGCTTAGCCTGTGTGGGTTTAGTGTGTGTTCAACTTTGTTTTCTCTTTGGCATTTTTAAGTCATGAGAGACTCTTTCACACTTACTTCCTGTCACGTGCATACGCTATCAAATGGCTTAGACTGTAAATGTAGTTATTTGGACAGGCCTTATGTAACTTTTGACGCTCTAGCGGTTTAAGCATATAAATACAAGTTACTTGCGAAAGAGCATTGGGTCTTATTCAATAGCAGTTGCGTACGCTATTCGTATTTATACAAACTTCTCATGAAAAATGTCCTCCTAATTCAGAAAACAAATAGCATAGTCATATATTTTTACATGGTCCCATTCTAGATCCTTATTGGACAACTGTATTTTTGCTCAATAATAAAATGTTTCAAGTTAGTTTGTTTAGAGACTCCTCAATATCAATTTTGGAAGTTAAACAAGTTTTAATATGGAGTGAGAAAATAATATGCATGTTTTATGAATACTCCTAGATGCTGATAAGTAAAAAATGCCACGACACTTGCAGAATGGTTACAGACAGTGAGGGAGATTTACGTGATAACACACAGATTGAAACTAAGAATGAGTCAGTTTAATGAGCCTTTAGTAAACCTTTAATGAAGGGACTGGGCGAGATGTGGAGGTAATGTTTTTTCGAGCATATATTTTCTGTACTATAGTTGACTTCAAATAGACTGGCTGGTTACACTTGGCAAACTTGATCTAATAGAAACATTTTCTTTGTATTTTTCTCTTTTTATGTGCCCCAAATTAAGTCACATTGATATCATTGGTGGAGGGAGAACCGGTCACTTTATACCCTGATACTGAAATACAGAAAGACGATCTGATAGTGTGGATGTTTGGAGATGGAGAAATTCGCATAGCTCAAATGAACGGAAAGAACAGAGAAACACATGAAGGTACTGATGGGAGATTCAGAGACCAACTGAACTTGGACAAGAGGACTGGATCTCTGAACATCATGAGCACGAGACCTGAACACTCTGGACTTTACAAGCTACAGATCAGCGGCAGTAGAGGAACCACAAACAAGAGATTCAAAGTTGCCATAAATTGTGAGTAGTTGTTTATTTTATTTATTTATCTTTGTGTGATTCATCGAAATTAACACAACTGAATTTTACTAGTTAAAGTGCAAATTTAGTTACTTTTATGTGTTATTTACAATTTATTATATGTTATAGTGTACAAAATGACGAATTGATGCAGTACAGGAAATTACTGGCCAAGTTAATCATAATTAATGAGCCAAAACATTATGATCGTCTTCCTGAAATGCTGTTGGTCCTCCACGTGCTGCCAAAACAGCTCTGACCTGCCGTTGCATGCGGTCTGGACTCTACAAGAGCCCTGAAGGTGTCCTGCAGCACCAAGACATTAGCAGCAGATCCCTCAAGTCCTGTAGATTGCATGGTGGAGCTGGCGTGGGTTCAACACATCCCACAGATGTTCAATGGGCTCCTTGCACGTAACTACTTCCCTACCGGAAATGCGGCCTCGTCTTTTCCGGCGCTATTCTACACTATGAGATGAGATGTTTACAAGAGTTGCCGAAACTTACAATAACGGACGTATATCGCCTTTGTAAGTCCTCCTCCAAATCACCTACCAGCAAATTAGAGAGAAGGGCTTTAAAATGCATGCCTCTTCATATATCCACGGATATGAAGGTAAGTCTATATATCTCAAACTTTATGGCTTACGTTAGTTTGCTAGCTTACATTAGGCTAATAAACAATCCCGGGCTGACAGAATATGCGTGTTATAATGCTGCACTGTTTTCTAGTATTCTAGTCTTTAATTAAAACCCCAGGGAACACTTCTAAGTGTGCAAAAGCCAGGAGAGAGGGCTGGCAAAAGTAGCAGACAAATAAAATGCATTTGTGAAAGTGAAAGTGACACGTGATGGCCAAGTATGGTAACCCATACTTGGAATTTGACCTCTGCATTTAACCCATCCAAGTGCACACACAATAGGAGCAGAGTAGTGAGTAGTGAAGACACACACACTGCAAACGTGGATACACACATCCGGAGCAGGGGGCAGCCTTGAGTGGCACCCGAGGAGCGATTGGGGGTTAGGTGCCTTGCTCAAGGACACCTCAGTCATATTCCTGCAGGTACTGGAATCGAACCAGCAACCTTTGGGTCACCAGTCCAACTCTGTTACCATTAGGCCATGAATGATGTTTTAATATTTTATAGTTCATATAATATTTTAGTTCAGATTCATTTTATTTAAATAGGGACAATGCACAAGTTAACATTAACCTTGTTTAAAAACAAAGAGAGATGCATTGTGCCAGGTTGTAGCACAAGTGCTATTTTCCGCCCGTAGTCCCTTGGCAGAGTAGAATACAAAACATTAAAATATACAATTTTACAACCATAAAATTAATTTACAATTAAAACTATCATATGCTCAATTTTTCCCCTTTTCTAAAACCAGCCCCACCCCACCCCACACCGACAAAACTAAACGATCAAGATCCCTACCTCTAGTAATTTCATAAATACTTTGTTATATGTCATGTCAAAAATATTCTACGTAATGGTAATTTTTACTAGGCCTCATAGGCCTACTAGTCTCTTTCAAAAAGGCACTGTTAAATAAATGATTGTCTGTTTATAAAAGCATCCAAGAAAAAGGCTCAGAAAAAAAAAACAGATACTCCTGCACCCTGACAGAAGAGCTGACCCCTGGGCTGAATGTGATTTGACCTGTTGTGAAGGGCATCCCTGGGTTCAGCACTTCCAGACACACATCCAGGGACCAGTAGCAGCAACACCTTCATTACTGGTAAATGAGATTGAAATTATCTTAGTACACTGTGAAATAATTTGTTGCTGCATTAAATTAAGTAGGCCTATAATGCAAATTTTCTGGTATAGTCATTTCAACTATTAAATCTTGAGTAATGATGAATTGCTTTGACTTGTGAAAGTAAAAACTGATAAACTTATGTTAATGTACAAATATTTTGCCATGAGTTATTAATCACATTGCACTGGAGAGTGAAGAAACTTTCTCAGATGACTGTCCTTTGGATGAAGTAGACTACCTGCAAATGCATAAATAACTTTAATTGATTTATACTTGTGCCTATGTCTATTATTTCTGACAAGAGTCCACATGTACAGAAAGGCCTACAGAAGAGTCAGCACAAAGCAGTGATACAGGGGTAGGCAGTGTATAGACAACTTTTCCTTTTTATTTGTTGCATGAGGCATGTGTGACAATTTGACAAATGACACAGGGTGAAATTCGTTCCCTGTGAGTCTTCAACAGAAAATAGAGTATTTTGAAAAAAAACAAAATCAGGGGGAGAAATAGAACTTGACTACTTAAAGAAAAAAATTGCACTAGAAATAGAGTTGCTTCGAAATAAACTTCAGAGTAAAATACACTATTTCACACAGAGTACTATTGCTGACCTTGCATAATATCTCTTATTGCAGGCAAAAGATGACTGAATGACTGGCTTTTCTTTACAAAGAACTATTTAAAAAAGGCTCAAGGAATTTTATTCCTTTAGGCTTTTATTAAACATTTAGGCTTAATTAAACCTTTTTTTTCCCCTTCTTATTCTGATGTTGGCAATGTTGTGTAATATGGCACATGCAATGTCACAGGCCCTTTCAGGTGCAACCCTCAGGCTTGTCAGACACTGACATCTTCCCTTTAGTTGGCCAAAGTTCATTTCATTGTGTGCCCTTGTCCTAGAGCTGCATTGTAACTGGTCTGGGGTTTGGGTCAGGGAATGGGGTCATAAAACACCTGTCTCCAAGCAGGATCCTGTTGTAATCACCTGTATAATGGAAAAATGCAGTTCTGTTAGGATCAGCAGGTGTATGCAATACAGTGAGCTTGATATTTATAAATTTCCTTACCACGTTCAAATAATGTGCATAAATGTAATTCTCTGAAAATTCTTGAGTCATGCACAGATCCTGGCCATTTTGCTTTCAAATTGATTTGTGATATGGAACATAGTCACACACCATCTAAGAGATTTTAGAAAAGAATTATATAATATTACTAATCTGGAATATTAAAAATTGTAATAGTAACTTGGCTGCACATTTATATTGTAAGCCCCCCTTCTGTTCACAAAATCCCTTCATTGAAGCCTTGATGGGAACATGTGTGCAGTCTACGGTCTACAGTCTATGGCACCAATCACGTAGTCTATGGCACCAATCACTGAGGGACATACTGTAAGTCATATTCTGCATGGTCATCATGATTGCTTTTATTATCTTCATTAAAAATTATAATATACCGTACCTAAGTTGAAAAAAAAAAATACAATCTTGGGTCTTAAATGGCTTGCAAATGCCAAAAAAAAAAAAAAAACTAAGAGCGCCAGGTGAACTTTGCGAATGGCACGACCAGTGGTGGAAAGAGTACTGACAAATTGTACTTAAGTAAAAGTATTGCTACTTAAGTAATAATTTACTTGAGTACAAGTAGAAGTACTGAAATATAATATGACTCAAGTAAGAGTAAATAAGTAGTTTGCTTAAAAAATACTCAAGTAACTATGTTACAAAGTACTTTAGTATTTTTCTATTTTTACCCAAAATGGGGAGATGATAGTGAAATGGAGCGCTAAACATTCTCATGTCCTCTGTTTCATTCATACTGAAGGCCCAGAACTGATGCATAGAAGTATTTAATTTACACATTTCAGGAAATTCCTTATATGGATATAATAACATGCAAATAGTGATGTTTTGGCTGATGAAACATGAAGACAAACACATTATAGCTATAATATATCTGTGTTCATCAAACTATCAGGTATTTCAAAAGAATGATGTATGTCTTTAAAGGGATAGTTTACCCAAACATGAAAATTAGCCCATGATTTACTCTCCCTCAAGACATCCTAGAAGATATGACTTTCTGCTTTCAGTCGAATACAATCAGAGTTATATTAAAAAAAAATGGCCTGGCTCTTCAAAGCTTTATAATGGCAGTGAATGACTGGAGAAAATTTGAAGCCCATAAAAGTGCATCCATCCATGATAAAAGTGCTCCACATATAGACTACTAGCTTTCTCTGTTGTCAAGAGCAAAATTTTTATTTCTAATTTTGAAAAGTAAGTCCAAGTAAGATCATTTGAATGTTTTGATTTGAATCATTTCATAATTGAAAGCAAAGAAGGTTAAGTGAGAGGTCCGATAAAAAAAGGTATGAAAAACAATAAAACAGTATGAATAAAAAATTCCCAGTAAAAAAAAATTAAGTGGGGTATGGTTAACATGTTAAATTAAATTATCTTTTTTTCGTTGTAGCCTACCGAAAATGTGCTGGGAGCCCACTGTTGCTATAGGAACGAACTACACTTTTACATGCATCTGATTGACAGATAAATCATTTAACTGTATTGTTAAAGAGGGCGAGCTTTACTATTAATTGAACTGTGTGCATGTATTATAGACACTTACATTGATCTTGCTCCGTCCATGCAATAACTGTGTCCATGTTATGAGCCGAGCTTTTTTATTTACTTCAACTGCTCAGTGCTCTGGTATTATCAATGGTATGACCCATTTCAGTAGTTGCCATAATTAAATATGAGCAGAATACTCACTTACTTTCACTGAAATATTGCAACGTTAGCGCCACTGATTCAAAACACGAGCGCCAGTGATTGAATGTCAAAGCGCGGTTTGAACGCCCCGCCCCCCAGCCGAACTGAAAGTTTTGATTGGTTTTGCACCCGAGTCAGACCTGTCTGTTATTGGCTGAACTGCTTCAGTTCTGTCTGTTATTGGCTGAACTGCTTCAGTTCTGTCTGTTATTGGCTGAACTGCTTCAGTTCTGTCTGTTATTGGCTGAAGCGCTCCAGACCTGTCTGTTATTGGCTGAACTGCTTCAGTTCTGACTGTTATTGGCTGAAGCGCAGAGGCTCCACCGCAGTAGTATGAAAAGTGTCTGTCAAACGTCAGCTTGCCCTGTTGCTCCGTCGGCACCTTTGTCAAAGTACTTTGTACTTTTTATGAAAAATAAATGTAGAGAAGTTGAATACTTTATTTTTATTTTACTCAAGTAAGAGTAAAAGTACCACAATTTAATTATACTCAAGAAAGTAGAAAAAATCAAAAAATCTACTCAAGTACTGTAACGAAAGTATTTGTAATTAGTTACTTTCCACCACTGGGCACGACAGACAGCACTTATCAAGTTCTCCGCATCTCCAATAGTGTAAAGGAAGCCACTCGCAAAGAATTTTAGGGCAATGCAAACATTTTGTGCTGTTGTTAAAGCCCAACATCGAATCGAACATTAATGTGCATTTCCAACAAAATAATAACATATAAACGACACCCTCACGACAATCGTTTTACGAGAGAAAAAAAAATCTCCGAAATTAGGCTACACTATCGCGCTGCGCTAAAGGACTTCCCGGATCAGCTGCGATCTAATCCTGTTTATATGAAATAAACCTGCTCGCACGCAGGTTCAAGCCTACGGACCTGTTCCTATGACAGCAAGTCCAGGATGAGCGTCGAAGAACCAAACAATCCAAGATCATGGCAAATCGTCAACAAGCAAATCCAGCTAACCGAGTTAGCGACGTACAAAGAACGGGCCCCTGGTCTGTAACAATGTTTAGGTTGGTGGCACATATGTCATTTTACAATACATGAATGGCCGGGCCCAGGGTTTCACAGCAGAATATTTCCCAGAGCATCACTCCTTCCACCGGCGTGTAATCGCCCCACAGTTTATTTGTTTATTTAAAAGGATCCCCATTAGCTGACGCCGAGACGACCGCTAGTCTTCCTGGGGTCCAAACAATACATCCAAAAGCAATAATCACAATCACAATTACTCTTAACCCTTAATCACTCCTAGAAAAGGACAACACTTTAGGTCTTTGGGGTCATTTTGACCCCAAACTTTTAAAGAGCGATTGCATAAGGAAATATAAATTTTTTATATGGAAAACTATATATCATTTTTTCTACAGTATTTACTTCTCAACTATACATTTATGCTGTGTTTTTGTGGAAATTTTGAAGTTTTTTACTTATTTACTGCACAATTACATAACTAAGACATAAATTGGCACATGAAAAATGATTTTTTAAAGAAAATATCACTTAAATTATGATATTAATTAAATCTAAATAGTTTTTGGACATTGCTCTATGTGTTAGGGATAGAATACTGCCATCTGCAGGTTTGTGGAAAAACTTTAGAAATTATAATTAAAGAAAGAAAGTGCAATGACCACATATTTCCAGTAGAGGTCCATAGAGACTCATTCATTTTCACTTCATTTTTCTTGATGCTTCAAATTCTCCTCACAACTTAATATATATATGATATATATTTTGTGAATTGCATAAAATATTTTTGTCAAAGTTAGAGTTTGTTGTTGTTGTCTGATATATTTTGAATTATCTGCTTTTGCAAATTATTATACATACATTTGCAGAAACATTACAAGTCAGCACTATGACATGATTGTAATCACATACTATTTATTTCAGAAAATTATTTATCAACAATTATTTATTTTTTTAGAACAAGAGATTTTAGAACAAAATAAATTTAATAAACCAAGTAAATAAACCAATATAATACAAAACAACAACACCAATAAACTGTAATGAACAGGATGCATACATATGCATACGTGTGTGTGTGTGGCTGTGTGTGTGTGTGAGATAGAAAGCTCGTTCCACTTTGTGTTTATGCTCTAGGAACAGACCTTGATTTAAATGTATCTTTTTTTAGATTTATGCCAGTTTTGTTTATTTTATTTGCAACAGAGAGCATTTTTACAAAAATTGGCAGTCATGACATGTGTGTGTTTGTGTGTGTGTGGCTGTGTGTGTGTATGAGATAGAAAGTTTGTTCTACTTTCTATTTATGCTCTAGGACCAGACCTTGGTTTATATGTAGAACATTTCAGATTTATAATGGATTTACTTTTATTTTTTTGACAAACAAAATAAAAAAAGTCATTTTTTTCATTTTCCCATTCATTTTCAATTGGGGTCATTTTGACCCCAAAGACCTTAAACGGTAATTTTTTTTTTACACACCTTTAGAACAACCGAATCGAACCCAGTTTTTTTGTGCATGTTTAGATAGATTATTTAGGAAAAGTCACAGAGTTTCATGGCCCTGAGATGAAGGGAACATTTTTAAAAAATCAAGGAAAAGTCCAGTGGGGTCAGAATGACCCCAAAGAGTGATTAAGGGTTAAATATATCATATATAAATACACACAAATAAATAAAAAGAATAATAAAGAATAACATAGCACATACATAATGCAACCTCACACAACCAATCTAGATGATATTATGATGTTGAAAACCAATACAGTCTTAATCTTTTTTTAAAACCAGTTTTTCCCTTGATTTCACGAACCCCAACAGGAAGATTGTTCCAAAGTACAATTGACCTATAAAACACAGTCCTCTTCATAGAGTCAGATTTAGGTAGGGGTAAAGAAATCTGTCGACTATTCACCCCTCTTGTGTAATGTGAATGCATATCAGAACAATAAATTATATTATCATAAAGAAATTTAGGAATCCGAATGTTAATAATTCTATGAAAATATACCAACATATTAACAGATAGTCTATCCTTGACCACCAGCCAAGCAAGACGTTCATGCGTCTCTGCAACACTAGTTCTCGAAGAACAACCAAGGACCAGTCTTGCAGCCTTATTTTGCGCCACTTGTAATTTTTTTAAATGCCTGCTTGATGCAGAAGACCATACAACGGAACAGTAATCCAAATGACACAAAACCAATGTACAGACAACACGACTAAACAACTGTAATTTTAAAAACTGTGCACATTTACGAACTACTGCAACAGCTCTACCCATTTTAGCAACAACTTTGTTGATGTGATCTGACCATGACAATGTGGAGTCGAGCCAAAGTCCCAGAAGCTTCACCTTTTTTACTTGCTGTACATTTTGACCATTTACTTGTATATTAATTTTAGGATTATCAGATAATCTATACTTAGAACCGAATATTATACTCACAGTTTTTGAAATATTTAGAACAAGTTTATTTGTTTTGATCCAATTATACAATTTGCTAATCTCACTAGACAGAACCTGATCAAGCTCTGAACATGTAGGGGCTGCATAATAAAGAGTAGAATCATCAGCAAACATAGTCAATGTAGCCTTACTGAGTATATACGGCATATCATTTGTAAAAATTGAAAATAACAAAGGTCCTAGGCAACTTCCCTGAGGAACACCACAATCCAGGGACTTGCTACTAGATAATGCACCATTAAAATAAACTCTTTGCGACCTCTCCGACAAATAGTTCTTAAACCACTTGATTGCTGAGAAAGTAAAACCATAACTAATAAGCTTAGAAATCAAAATTTCATGGTCAATCACATCGAAGGCAGCACTGAAGTCTAGTAGCAGTGCACCCACTAGCATTGAGTTATCAATTGATGTTAGCCAGCTATCCGACATTTGTGTCATTGCAGTGCAGGTGGAATGACCATACCTATAAGCATGCTGAAACATCGTAGTCAAATCATTGTTAGAAAAGTAATCTTGCACTTGCTCAAATACAATATTTTCCAATAATTTACTTAGAATAGGCAAGATGCTAATAGGCCTACTATTTGGAACACAGAAAGTTGATTTTGTGTCTTTGGGTAAAGGAATTATCTTACCCTCCTTCCAAAGTTTTGGACACACTCCACTAATCAGACATCTGTTGAAAATGTGACAGATTGGTTTAGAAATATGTCCAGCTGATAACTTCAACAGCCGACTATCCAAGTTGTCTGTACCAGCAGACCCACCAACAGTCAAAGATCTCAACTACATTTCCACCTGCACAACATTAACCTGATGAAATTCAAAACTACACCGTTTATCTTTCATAATACACCTTTGAATTAGCTCATCTGAGTTGGAATCAACAGTGTATTTCATTGACTCTCTAAAGTCAGAAACCTTGTTAACAAAATAATCATTACAATAATTTGCAATCTGTATTGGCTTAGTCAAATAAACTCCATTCAATTCAACAAAAGAAGTACAAGTCGATTTTTTACGCATGATTTCATTGAGTAGCCTACATTCCACATTCTCTTACTATTTGTACCACTGTCATCAATTCTCTTCTTAAAATATTCTTTCTTTTTCTCTCTGTTCACCTTGGTCACCTGGTTCCTTAAAATACAATAAAATTTTCTGTCCTTAAGTTCATTCTGGTACTGTCACTTTTGAATCTTTTCATAGTTCCTAGAACTGTTGGTGGAAGTTCCCGGGTTTTGGCATGTTTGCATGGCAGGGACTAGGAATGATTTTAGTTCTAGGAACTAATTTAGCTCCTACTTCAGATTCGGTCTAAACCAGCACAATAGGAACTATCAGTGACGTTAGTGTACACCGATTGGCCGAACGCACGCGAAAAACCAGCACCCACCATTTAAAAAAAAAGCCATGTAAACACAGATTATAGCCTATATATTTACTCCAGATACTAACTCTACGAACATGGAAAACAGTGATAGATGGGCCTCTTAACCTTTACGCTGAGGAGAAAATCCAATGCGACACTAAGCGGACCAAGCCAAATGTGATTATACATGTATTCCTGCTCAGCTAGCAACACTGGTCATCAACCACACGTTAAACGCTAATAACTTTTCATTAGTGTCTAAACAGTTCTGTCTAATAGCGTATTAGACAGGACAGGACTGTTAGACAGATCATAAACTAATGAACATGGAGAATGCAATCACAGTGTGATGTGTGCTCTCAACGCCGTCAAAGTAAAAGTCACAACATAAGTCACAAAATAAGTCACAACAACAAGCGCTGCTTACATCACTTCATATTTCCTAATGGCGGTGCAAATGCAACCAGGAAAACACTCCTAGTTCTCTGGGAAAGACCCTGGCGGCTGGTTCCTAAAACTATCCGGTGCGAAAGCCCCTATTGGCACACTGATTAGTCTGCAGCTAGGCAGCAAAGTGCGATGCACTGTGTGTTGTGACAGATTCCTAGCTTAACCATAATTAAAATGTTGTTACTTGTGCTACAATAGACCTTCTGTTGGCTTGGGAAATTCTCACTACTGCTGACTGGGAGAACACACTCAAGCCTGGCTGTTTCAGAAATAATCTAACCCAGTCGCCTTGCCATAACAATAAGGCCCTTGTTAAAGTCACTCAGATCTTTATTGCTGCCAGTTTCTCATGCATCAAAACACTGATTGAGAACTGGGGCCCGTTCTTCGTACTTTGCTAACTCACTTAGCTGGATTTGATTGTTGGCGATTTGGCATGATCTTGGATTGTTTGGTTCTTCGACGCTCATCCTGGACTTGCTGTCATAGCAACAGGTGCGCTAGCTTGAACCTGCTCGCGAGCAGGCTTATTTCATGTTAACAGGATTAGATCGCGGCTTTATAAGCGGAGCTGATACGGGAAGACTTTTAGCGCAGTCATATATAGTGTAGGCCTACTTTTTGAGAGATATATATTTTTTTCATTACTCGTGAGTGTGTCGTTTACATCATGAATTTGTTAGAAACGCACATTAATTGTTTGACTCGTCGGAGTCAGGCTTTAATAACAGCACAAATAAACAGCATTGCCATAGAGATTCTTTGCGAGTGGCTCTTTCCTTTACACTATTGGAGATGCGGAGAACTTGGTGATAAGTGCTGTCTGTCGTGCCATTCGCAAAGTTTAACTGGCGCTCAAGCAGTTTTTAGTTTTTTTGCCAACGCAGGTAGGCCTACATTATCATTTTTAATGACGATCATGCAATCATGATCATGCCGATTAATATGACTTACAGTACAGTATCCCTCAGGCTTCCATAATGAGATTGGTGCCATAGACTGCACACATGTTTCCATCAAGGCCTCTATGAAGGGGATTTTGTGAACCGAAAGGGGGATCACAATGTAAATGTGGAGGAAAGTTACTATAGGCTAATTTTGACAATGGGTCCTGTCTCGACTTTTTGACTCTTTTAGAATTGCCTCTGAGCCCTTCAGAGTGGCTGTCTACAAGCGTACTCAAACATGTCCTTAAAACAACCCTTAACGTTAGTTTTCAAAACTGTGCAACTCACCGAGTGGTCAGTGATATGATATTCGTTGATGTTCCAAAACAAGTAGCGTAGCGAAATACAGTTTCTGTCGTGTTTTATTTGCCATTTTTTAAAAATTCCATTGATGTCTGTTGAAGGACTCAGTGCTCATTAATATTACTGCGCTACCGGAAACGGAAAGGGGTCTGTTTACATTTGGTTG
This sequence comes from Chrosomus eos, assembly GCA_036326025.1. Lineage (NCBI taxonomy): Eukaryota > Metazoa > Chordata > Actinopteri > Cypriniformes > Leuciscidae > Chrosomus > Chrosomus eos. The sequence continues at coordinate 594,602 of JAZAVI010000008.1, forward strand.
TAGTCTTTTCGCTCGGTTCTCTGTCTCTCAGAAGGCTAGCGTGAGCAGAGCAACTGCGGCAAAGTGGTTGTCGCCATCAAGTGGTCGGGAGTGTGCTAACGCTTCAGACTCAAATATCGAGCGCAAGTTTATACGCGGTTGTGAGGTATCTGAAAATATAGTTCTACTATAGTAAATAACACGGATTGAAAGCATACATTGCGCCAATATATTTGTTTTTAATCATCAACGAACACAACTAACCACTCAGTGAGTTGCACAGTTTTGAAAACGAACGTTAAGGGTTGTTTTAAGGACATGTTTGAGTATGCTCTTAGACAGCCACTCTGAAGCGGTCAGAGGCGATTCTAAAATTGTCAAAAAGTCGCGACAGGACTTATTGTCAAAATTTCTAAGTCCACCACTCTAGTTAATCCAAAACAAACTAGAAAATAGACTCAAAGTGCTAGATACCGGAATTATCCTTTAATGGAGTCATAACCTAGTATTACCTTGGATACCCACGCTCTATTATAGTTTTTCAGGCCCTTCTAAAAAAGAAAAGTGGAAAAAAAAATAAACACAGAGCTCCTCTGACCCTTATTTCTGAATGCATTATTGTCTCGCGAGATCTGATGCGATATTTTGGCTGTCTTGGACGGTCATTTTAATAATGCAAATGAGGGGCGCGTTGATTGGTGGCAGGAAGGAGGGGGCACCGCAGGTAACTTCAGCATATCATTCCAAAATGACATCATGGCGCAAGTTGTGAATGAACCCGACCTGGCCGCGACCTACGGGATTCAACCGTATATGTTTGAGCCAGACTCTGAACCAGAGCTGGAAATGGAAGATATAGAGTCAATGGAAGAGACGTCTACATCAACATGTCTCTGAATGGTAAAGACAATCATTTGAGACATACACTAACATCAGTAACGAGCTAAAACGTTTGTTGCTATTTTCTCCCACATAAGTTTACCTTTTATTTAAAGGGGGAGTGAAACACTCAGTTTCACTCAATCTCATGTTAATCTTGAGTACCTATAGAGTAGTATTGCATCCTTCATATATCCAAAAAGTCTTTAGTTTTATTATATTTATAAAAGAAAGATAGGCTGTACCGAGTCTTTCCGGAAAAACCCGAGCGGGTGGAGGCGTGCCGTGTGGGCGGGAGCGTGCAAAGCTTTTCCGTGTGTTGTAAACAGACAGACTCGTGGTTTATGAGGACATGATTTATTTTTACAATAAACAAACTGACACCTACAGTGGCCAGCTAAACAAATGTATTTAAACACACACCATACATCGCATGCTCCATCGATACATTAAAGGGTACCTATTATGGCATTTAAAATGTTCCTAATATTGTTCTGGGAGTCCCCAACAACAGTTTTACATGCATGCAATGACAAAAAACACTTTTGTTGTATTATAATATGCATTTATTTTTACCTGATTTGCTCACCGACTCCCAAATGATTCGTTTGACGACTCATTTTTCAAACCCCGCCTTTGCGTGACGCTAATCTGTGGTGATTGGTCAGACGACCCAGTCAGTTATTGTTTGCGTATTGACATATTGATAAAGCACTGCAGTACTACAACACGCTCTATTCTTTATGACAACTCCAATAACAACGACAAACATTTCACATATTTCAAAAAACACACACACAGACCTAAGCGCTGAGCGTAACTGGCACACACACACACACAGCTTGGAGACCTAAGCTGCGTTGAGCGTAACGGACACACACACACACACACACACACACACTTATTGAGCATGCTACAAAACCCATAAAAGCAAAAATTATTAACAGTACTTACAGGTTGTGATTCGGAGGATGAAGCCGATCCAAATAAACTTGGTACTAAACGTTCCTTCAGTATCAACCGACTCGCGAATCCATGAAAGCTTTTATGTTTGTAAAGGAATCCTCATTAAAATAACGCGAACACAGCTCAAGGTGGCTATACTTGTGTGGTATAGTTGTAAATATAAACTCTAGCCACTGATTCTTCACATGCTCGTCCCTGGGCAGTGAAAAAAAAGTTCGCTTTTGATTCGCACTTCAGAACAGCTCGTCGACATGTTGTTTTCACTGTTTTCTGGCGCGCGCAATGAGTGGGCGTGTCTTATTCAAATAACTTGTACAAGTGGCGTACGAAAGTTAGAGAAAATGCATCGTTCGTCTATCGATTCATATCAGCGACTCAGAGTCGACTCTTACTTTTGAAAGACAATAACTTTGTATACGTTGAACTTTCATATTTAAAACTTTGCAGGATGTTTTTGTTCACTTAGATCTATGTTACACACTACATGAAGGGCAATTTTCAAAATTCCATGATAGGTACCCTTTAACTGGACGTGATCATGTTGTTTACTTGCTGTGCTTAGCTTACACGCCGATAGTTAACAACACACAGACATTTGAAGCAGTTTTACTCACCGCCTGCGGTTCCAACGCACGACCGTGAACCTTTATCGTTGGGACTGCGCCATCTTTAAGTATTAGGCGATCTGCAAATCCGGCGTCGAACTGGGCCTATAACTATAACCGTCGAAATGAAGGGAACAAACAAGAACACTTGCACAACTCCGTTGCTGCTCTGGAAAAACAAAATCCATCCACAGGTCCCTTAACGCTGGGTTCTTTGGAAATTTGTGCAGTGTTGTCTTGCCCTGGCAACCAAAAACACACTTTTTTGGTGCCATTTTTTTGATTGCAGTGCAGCCGAGCCCAGCGCTCTGACGGGCATAGGCGTACTCTCGCACGCACTAGGCTACAGCTGCGCACGCCCTTCCGGGAGAAGTGCCCATAAGACCCGTATAAGGAAATTCCGGCCACTCTGGCGTCACACTGGCCCGTATTCGAAAAAAAACTTTCCGAAACTTGTGACAAACCGGAAGGAGTATTTTTGGAACAGAATTACTACATCAAACTTACAACTTCATTTTTGAAACTGGTAACACTTTACAATAAGGTTCGTTAGTTAACATTAGTTAACTACATTAGGTAACATGAACTAATAATGAACTACACTTATACAGCATTTATTAATCTTTGTTCATGTTAATTTCAACATTTACTAATACTTTATTAAAATCTTGTTAACATTAGTTCATGCTCTGTGAACTAACATGAACAAACAATGAATAGCTCTATTTCTATTAACTAACGTTAACAAAGATTAACAAATACAGTAACAAATGTATTGCTTATGGTTAGTTAATGTTAGTTAATGCATTAACTAATGAACCTTATTGTAAAGTGTTACCTTGAAACTTTGTCCATGTTAAGCATGGGAATCCAACTCTTTAACAGTGTAAAAAGCTCACTATGCATGAAACAGCATTTCATTCCCTCCCTTTAATGTAGATTACATTAACGGAGATGTAGTCTACTTTTTATCAGCTTACATTGGTTATAGAGATCAACGTTTGCTATCATGTGTTGTTTTTGCCTTGTTTCACGTTGTGGTTTTTTAGACATTCAATATTTTTCATCTACAGACATGTAACGTGATGTTTTTCCGTCACTACTGTAGTGTAAAACAAAGTGGAAAGATGTGGTTAGCATTCGTAGAGTCCATTCCCCGTGTTTACCTCGAAGCTAACGTTACATACAATAGCCGCATTAGTAGATAGCTGCTGTTTGTTACACACAGTAGAGTAATAAAACACAGTCTTACCGTTTCAATTTCAGGCAAGTCCCTGATTGTTGGAATGGCACCTTTTACATTTCTGCATATTTCTTGACTGAATATGATGGGGAGAGGGGCAGGGCGGGCTTCCTGCAGCATATGTCTGCGATATGGTATATCCTGCCCCGTCTTGACGTCAAGTCGGGGGAGAAATTAAAATCCCGTATTTGAGTGCGCGTGCACGTGGGATGGTTTACGAAGCCTGGGGTAAACAAACGCTTCACTTTTGAATATCGGCTTCCCGGCCAATGTATAATGGCTAGGCAATCATAACATACATTGATTCTCATGGAAAAGTGAAAATTACAGGTTATGACTCCTTTAAATTCTTAATATTCCAGATTAGTAATATTATATAATTTTTTTTTTAAAAAGGCAGTTGACAGACTAAAATCTCTTAGATGGTGTGTGACTATGTTCCATATTACAAATGTGGAAGCACATCGATTCACATTTATGCACATTATTTGAACGTGGTGAGGAAAAATATAAATATCAAGCTCACTGTATTGCATGCACTCAGTTACAATGCAGCTCTAGGACAAGGGCACACAGTCAGTGAAATTAACTTTGGCAAACTAAATGGAAGATTTCAGTGTCTGAAAAGTCTGAGGGTTGCACCTGACAGGGGCTGTGACATTATGTGCCATATTACACAACATTGCCACCATCAGAATAAATATAAAACATTTCATTAAATGTTTAAAGTCGGCATGAAACGGAAGTTGAGATTGTCATTTTTTTCCTTGTTGTGACGTATGTCCGAGTGAAGCGGATTCTGAAATTTGAAAAAATTAAGGGCGGGGCTTGATTTCGTCCTTCGGGAATTGATTGGATCGTTGGAGGACACTGACACTGACAGGTTCTCTGAGAGGTTGTGCACCGATAGCCGCACCCTCATCGGCTCTGGCCGCGCCCTTTTGCCATTGCACGTGACCGGAAGAGAAGAGAGGTCGTTTCGAGGGGGGACGGAAGGGTAATGTATTTGATTAAAGATTATAAGGGTACATGAATTTTAAAAAAAATAATGAAGTGCACAGATAAATCATTTATAATAAACATTACAATATTACATATAAAAAGAAGATTTGTCAAATTTGATTTCATGCCGACTTTAAGGAAAGACAAGGCAAATATGCTTATTCCTTGATTTTTTTTTTATTTCAATTGTTCTTTGTAAAGAAAAGCCAGTGATCAAGTCATATTTTGCCTGCAAGAAGAGATATTATGCAAGGTCAGCAATTACTCTGTGAAATAATATATTAGCACTTACTCTGAAGTTCCTTTGAAGCAACTCTATCTCGTGCCAGTTTTTTCTTTAAGTTGTCAAGTCCACTTACTGCACATGCTTCAGCCAACACTTGCTTGGGAGCAGGTAAAAGTGTTGGTGTATTGATTAAAACTGCACAAAAGAGGAAAACACAATTTCATTACAATAAAGTACACTGGGGGGAAATGTGATCAATATCTCATGGCAACATATTTTTTTACATTAACATGTAGTTTCACACATGTACACTTTCACAAGTCAAAGCAATTCATTACTACTCAAGGTTTAACAGTTGATATGACTGGACCAGCCACTGGGATTATAGGCCTACTTAATTTAGTGGCGCAAAAATATATTTTACAGTGTACTAAGATCATTTAAAGTTCATTTACCAGTAATGAAGGAGTTGCTGTTACTGGTCCCTGGATGTGTGTCT